>JALIZH010008243.1:47500-635000 GCA_030522465.1 Rhipicephalus appendiculatus | reverse complement strand
ACCGACTGTGCTGGCAAACTTGCGATTAACTGCGAGCCATCTTATTCTTTATTTTCTCAATCGATGTATTGATTCTTGCCCTCCCCCCTCCAGTAGATTTATACATCTAGCGTGGTTTTGGATTGCCTCCGAGATAGGAAGCATTGCAAGCTTCCATCACCTCAACTTGTATTGCACTGCCTCCGCGATCGGCACACTTTTGATCACATGATGAGTGACGTCATAACGTACCGTCATCTATGGGATGTCACAAGTTCTATTATCTGTCAAAAAGAGTAGCGGGTACCATATATACATAAGTGCTAACATCTAAACAGCATAAAATTTAAAAAAAAAATGTGTACCTCGCGTGGTCCCACTATTCGGTAAATTCGGAACATATCAATACAAACAAAAATGAGCAATAAAAGGGTATGGGACTGAGCTTTTTGTTATGGCTTCATGAGTGCGAAACAGCGCGAAAAACAGACACAGAAAAAAAATGAAGGACACTTTGTAAATTCCAAAGTGTGTTCGGCGAACGCCTGTGCCCATTGAGACAGGGTCGGACAGAATGGAACGCGATGCGCGCGTCTCCCTTCTTGCATGATTGTTAAACACATTATTAATGAGAACTAACAGACAATGATGCCAAGGAAAGTATAGGGGACGTTATTAGAAGTAATTGTAATGTAAATGTGAAGAAAGAAAAGTGGACGAAAAGATAACTTGCCACCGGCAGGATCCGAACCTGCGACCTTCGAATAACGCGTCCGATGCTCTACCACTGAGCTACGGTGGCGGTCATCCCCCCCGTCCACTTTATAGTGTATATATGTCCATTTTTAACGTGGGAGCGTCAGTCAGCGCCGCCTGTTGCCATTACGGCGAGTGTGGCACACTCTTTTTTGCCTGTTGGCGTCACGTAGCACGTGATCCTATTACGAGCTGGCAGCTGACTAATAATCCCTCGCATACCACCTGAAGGCAACAAGTCTGCCAGAACGAGACCCTCGGTATGAACGAAGGAAAGAAGTGTGAACTTAAGGGCTCGTTTGCTTTGTTAAACACATTATTAATGAGAACTAACAGACAATGATGCCAAGGAAAGTATAGGGGACGTTATTAGAAGTAATTGTAATGTAAATGTGAAGAAAGAAAAGTGGACGAAAAGACTTGCCACCTGGCAGGATCCGAACCTGATTGGACACGCTGGGCACAGCGAAGCGACGCTACGCAAGCAAAGCGCGAGCGCTGTAGTTCGACGCCAGTTGCGACCGACGCGACCGGCGTCCGTTGGCGCGCCCCGGCGGCCACCTGGCACCGTGTTAGGGCACGGACTGAGGGACGGACGGACGTGAGCATGAGACATGAAAGGCTGTCACCTTAATACAGACAGGACCAAGCGCTGAACCTGTCTCATTAGCGCTCGGTCCTGTCTTTTTCTTTCTGTGTTCTCGTTTTGCGCGCCGTTTCGCACTCAAAAATGAGCAAGCTATTCGGGCTTGACCTACCGGCAAATGGGCCATAACATCATTAACCCCTTACTAAATTCAATTACCTTGATAGCCAGCATAAACCAACAGTAAGCAAGACTAACCAAAGCTAATGGTAATTAGTTCACTAAGAACGTTCGGTTCCACACACTCAGAAACTGCTCTTTGACATTCCTAATGTTAACGCAACACAAAACGAAAACAGACAGCTGTTTTTGTTCTATACAGGTTTCCGCTATACAGAAATGTGTCTCATTACAACGGGTACGGACTCTTTCACTAATGAACTTCATCCGACATTCGTTAATAAGAAAAAAACACCCTGTTGTTTTGCATGAACCAGAACAACTAGGAAGAACGGTTTATAAATATTTTTCCGTCCGCAGCGTTCAATCCCTGAAAATGTAACGTTCCCTATGTGACGTTACTACACCCCGGCATCTCGTGGTCATACGTAACTCCGAAAGCTTTGCCCTGCTCCCACTTAGAGGTGACCGTACACTCCACTTTGGGCGCCAAAATAACGGTCAAAACATAAAGACAGTTGAAACGGAGGAAATAACTAAGCAAGCGGTAATGTCAAAGCGTGATGCCGTTCTTTGTATGCCGTTCGAAACAATGGCACGGGCATTACACGCTACGAGAATTGGGCCGGTAACAAATGAAGTGGTGCGACCACAAGCTGATTATGAACGTTTGTTTCCAAAAAGTGCAAGAAAGAAAGAAAGAAAGAAAGAAAGAAGGAAAGAAAGAAAGAAAGAAAGAAAGAAAGAAAGAAAGAAAGAAAGAAAGAAGGAAAGAAAGAAAGAAAGAAAGAAAGAAAGAAAGAAAGAAAGAAAGAAAGAAAGAAAGAAAGAAAGAAAGAAAGAAAGAAAGAAAGAAAGAAAGAAAGAAAGAAAGAAAGAAAGAAAGAAAGAAAGAAAGAAAGAAAGAATCCATTGTTTCAGAAAGGCAGACCAAAGAGTTCAGATGAAAAAAAAAATATCGATTATTCTCAATTACTGACTGGTCTTTCGTCGATGTGCGCAAGCCTGCTATATGAAAGATGCCACAATGGAGGTATCCTCATTAATTTCGACGTATATACCCTTGAAGCTTAGCGCACGAACGTTCTTTTCTTCTTTTTTTTTTTTTTGTACTGAGAATCGCGTTTTTTTTTTTAATGACACCACCACACAAACCGAAAATCGTTTTTATTTTTACTCTTTACATTTGTTGAGCCTGCCTGCATTACAATACTGTTACTTTCATTTTTTATTTGCGAGAAACGTGAAAGAACTGATAATTTTTCTGTAACTTTTGCTGTCTCCTCCGTAGTTCAACGGCATTTTTGTGTATGTCAATTCTGTGTGACCCACCGCTAAATTTTAATCAAAACAAGACGAATGTTCAGCGGAAGATGGAGTCTTGAAGTGATGAAGAATAGTTGAACAATGTCTGTGGTGCCAAGGTTTGGAAAAGTGGACTCGCCTTCTTCAAGGGAGCAATTTATTCACTATTCAACGATTTGTCATCGTTGCAGCCAACGTTTCGACATGTGGACTTATCTTCGTCAAGTCAGCAAGAGATTCCCATCACCGCTAAATTGTAGTAGCTCCCCCCCCAATCTCATTATAACATTCAAAAGTGAAAAATTTCCACGCTTCTGGTAGGGGGTGGTCATGCATTACTGCGTTTATCTACCGATTTGGACTTTATACGGAACATCACGGCGACAGCAACGCCGACGGCGTAAACGCGCTTGGAGCGTCCATATAATTGCTATCGCAGAAAAAGGTAAACATATGTAAGCGGCTTCTCTTTGCAGTCTGGCTGACAGTTACTAAAAATTCTGGTAGCGGTACGCACGTTGATACAAAAAGCCAGCACACGTAATGAACCCTCGTCCCGCCTTAATTAGAAAATCCCATAAGCTGTGCCCCTTTGGGGGGCACGCACAAAACACACACGGCGTCATTTCGAAGCAACTGAAGATGATCCGCGAATTCGTTCATTCCTTTCTTTGTTGTCTTTTGGTTTATTTGTGCCTTTGTCGCTTCTGTCCTGTATATTTTAACTTGTTCTTGCTTTGTTTACCCTCGCGCAATGCGTGCATACATCAAGCGCCACCCTGCCTCGAGAGACGTAAATAAACTGCGCGTCGTGTACTTCGCGCCAGATGTTGTTCCGGCCTTTTGCTGGCGCTGGCGAAGTGCTCGAGCTCCGCAAAGCGTGCCTCTTTATTATTTTCTTTCTGTGCTCCAATCGATCGTTGCCCGTGGTTGTCGGGTGCTTCTTTAATTGCGGATGCAGCAGTTCAGGCGCCTTAAGCAGTCAACTTGCCACGTGGGAAGAGCGAAACGAAGGAACCAAACGTTTTTTTTTTTTTTTTTGCTTTTCCGGCAAGAAACAGCTTTTCAAGTTCATTATTTCGTTTGTATCTTGTGTAAGTATTTCTGAAGATCCTCATATTTATGTTGATGCGGTGTCATCGTAGTGTTCTTAATTAGTTCCTTTATAAATAAACAAGATAATTAATAGTTCATGAGGCACGAACCTTTAATTAAGGTGAAAAAAAATAAAAAGGGGGATGTTTCGCGCAATAATGATCAGCGAGTTACACTAAGGGACAGACACATGGAGTGGAGAAGTCATGAGGAATGAACTTTCGTAAAAGATGAGACGATTTGCCCGCCTCCAATGCGGCAAGTATAGGGTTCGACTTCCATTGACGCCGGCCAGGTATATGTCTTAAGCATTTCTATGTCGAGTCAGTGAAAGAACTGTGTGTCCGTCCGTCCATCCCTCTTGTCACTGAAAATGAATCACTCTAAAAAAAATAAATGTAAATAATTCTGCGGTGTTGGGTTTCGATACTATAGGTCCCCACACCCACAAGCCGAGTCTTGCCGGGCTAAACTAACTTTTCTTTTCTTTATTGCCTGTAGTTTTTCAATTTCATGGGACAAACATGCGGGAAACAACAAAGAAAATAAAAAAAACACTCATAAAAGTGGTGATGCTGCCTAAAACTTGTCAACGTTCCTTCGCTGGCCCGTCACAGCTAGGTTTACAAACGCATCAATGAAACCAAGTTGTCTAGCTTAAGTACCAATATTGATGGTTATTCTTGAATTGCGATAGCTCTGAACCGTATGAACGAGTTATAAAATTACAAATGAGTTACAAAGACGTTACGAAATTAATGTGTAATTGCTTGGTTGAAGTTTAACGTCCCTCCCAAAGCGACTCAGGCTATCAGGCTATAAGAGATGTCGTAATGGAGAAGCTCCCGATAATTTCGTACACCTGAGGTTCCTAAACGTGCGCTGATATCGCACAGCACACAGGTGTCCAGCCTTTCTCCTCAATCTATATGCGACCGCCGCGGCCGGGATCGAACCCGCGACTCTCGGATCGGTAACCGAGCACCGTAACCAGTGAGCCACGGCGACGGCGAACCATATGTACAAGGAACAACACTTTCTGTGAAGGCATCGCTGAAATATTTCGTGGCGGCGGAAAAAAAGTCCTCTCCAGGATAGCACGCAAAGCCGGTATAGTGGGGCTCGTACACATCGGGAGAATTCCGACTTCGCAAAAATTGAGTGCCAAACACGGGTTTCGGTGGTTGATGGGCGGGCCATTCCATCGGGCCGTTCCGGACCCCGACGAACACGCCCAAAATTTCGAGGCATGTACATGTCGCGCCATCTCGCGGCGGCGACCGGGCACCCCGTCGTAAAAGAATGGGAACGACACAGACACACACACAAAAAGTTATATGTCACAGACGAAATACAATAACAAAGACGACTCTCGGTGTCAGATAATAGAGAACCACTAGAAGATTTTAAACGTAATTTTAATAATGTACTACAAAGCGCCATACTTTGCCAAGCCATTTGAATATTTTAGTACACAGCCTATAAGAGCCGCCTCAATTTAGACCCACTTTGGCCTAGTTCAACCAATTGAAGGACTCTGGTTCAACTTCGATTTCAAATCTCGGAGAACAGGTTTCAAAAACAACTACCGGTTTTAGATTGACTGAGAAGACTGGCTGAGAAGAAGATTGAAGACGTCGGGCCGACGCCACCCGACAACAAGGTTCTATCAAAAGCCGCAACCACAGAGTTTCCTACAATAAAAGCTTTAGGCAACCGTAATGTACCATTTAAGTGTATTTAATGTCGCTGTCCTCCTAGCGTTTGGTGAAGTTTGGTTCTGTCGAGTAGACTTTAGAGTGACAAACACCATTCTGCAGTGGGTATCTACCATCTTGATGGAACATGCCTCCATTCAATTAAATCTAAGCGCACTCGACAAGTTCAACTGTGCTTCGCTCCGCGTGGTCTCCGCGATCAACTCTGGCCGTGCGCCGTCGCGCTGCCGAAGTTGATCCCAGAGGCCACACAGAAAGAAGTGCGTGGTTGTGGTCAGCTCCGCCAGGTGCGATCCCAGCTGTTCACAAGAAAACAGTAAGCTCTTTCAGTGAACTCATTGACTCAATTTTTCATTAATAAACCTGTCAGTCAACTTTGCCCTCATCTAGAGTAAACGTATGCTCCGATATCGTGTGTATCCCACAGACCTATTCCACGTTTGTAAAGAGGGGTAGGCGCCGTCGACATACAGAGGCGCTTGTAGCGACGTCGCGGCGCGTAGGCTCCGCCCAGCCCAAAGCACGCCACCGCCCTCTATGATCGCACAGCAGCTGCAAAGCTGTCTCCGAGTACAGAGCGTCGGGGAGCCTCCCGCGCGTTCGACACACTTTGCGAACTGGCATGACACATGACAACTGGCACGTGACACTGACAAATCACATGATCACATGACATGCGAACTGGCATGATCACATCACAAGTGGCAAAAGCAGCTTTGCAGCTGTTTTGCCAGTTGTCATGTGATCATAGAGGGCGGCCGCTAGCCTTACCTCGCATAAAATTCCAATTTGTTGCTATCGCATTTCTTGCTTCGCCCTTGCGGCGAAACTGGGACTTTCTTGCCTCTCACAGGGTAGCCAGCCGGTCTGAGAACTGGCTAACCTCCCTGTACTCCCGTCTTTCTCTTCCTCCTTTTTGCCTTTCATCATCAATCCAAGCTTGGTGAAATTGCAGTACAGCGAAATCAGGTTAGTTTTCTGCATATGTTCAACCTCGCTTTCAAACCGCCAGGAGCAATTCGTTTTTCCTCTATAGAAAGTAGGTGGAAAAGAAAAAACGTACAAACCGCACCGTCTCGCAGAATCGAATTGCAGGTTCCCGTGCGCGACGATGCGTCTCGATCATCATCTGGAGACGTCTTCTTAGATTTCACGCTCGCATCACCACCACCGTTTCGAGCACCCTTTCTCCACAAATAAGGCAAGCAGGGCGTTCTCCGAGAAATCTCGGCGCGAAGCTCGCAAAAGTAATTACTTTTTTTTTTCGTAATTCCCCGGGAGGACTGGAGTGCGAGCCCGACTCAGCAAACGGCCACAGCGGCTCGGTAAATGGAAACGGGGACAAAAAGTGTGACGACAGCAAAGCAGCAAGCGTCTATAGAATACGGCGTCTGCTTTACGTTGGCGTTGTTTGAATTAAGGTCCTTGTGATGCCGTGGATTCTGAATGACGACGGCGAACGACGACGTCCTCAGCTACGTGAGATAGATAGATAGATAGATAGATAGATAGATAGACAGACAGACAGACAGACAGACAGACAGACAGACAGACAGACAGATAGACAGACAGATAGATAGATAGATAGATAGATAGATAGATAGATAGATAGATAGATAGATAGATAGATAGATAGATAGATAGATAGACAGACAGACAGACAGACAGACAGACAGACAGACAGACAGATAGATAGATAGATAGATAGATAGATAGACAGACAGACAGACAGACAGACAGACAGACAGACAGATAGACAGATAGATAGATAGATAGATAGATAGATAGATAGATAGATAGATAGATAGATAGATAGATAGATAGATAGATAGATAGATAGATAGATAGATAGATAGATAGATAGACGCCTCATTGTTGCCTGCCAGCCTACGCATTGTTAAAGAGACACCTGTAGTCCGGGGGACGCACCGTCACTGGAAAGGAGGAGCGCTCCTGTCCTGCCTTACCGTATTAGCGTACTGTATTTCCGTAGCTTGCTAAAACTCTCTGTTATACGTGAACATCATTATGCTATGTTTTGAGTATTAGTAGTACAACTTTCTCTAAGTCTCCCCTCACTGAACGCACCGCAAGGACGGTATATTTAAATAAAATACGAACGGGAGGCAACGCCTGTGAGTCAAATGTATCAAGAAATTTTCTCGTCAGTACGCTCATGGCTTTGGATTCGGATTCGCCTCGTTAGGCACGAAGATATCGGCTTAGGGACTTACGTTGCCAGGGTGTTCCTAACGGCTCGGTGTGCAGTACTCACGAAGAAGATGGATGGACCGTAGATGTGAGCTTTCCAAAAACTAGTAAGCTGAAGCTGGCATCGATCGTTATCCGAAATATTAAGACAGAGAACAAATACGGCGATGCGCTCGCGTCTTAACGACGTATTTCAGTATAATAAGCCCGCAGTAGAGTTTCGAAATTGAGGACGAGGTCGCGGGTTCGACTACCCCTCGCGAGAGCACGATTTTCGTCGCGGCTGATATGCAAAAACACCTACGCTTCGCGGACACTGATGAAACAGTGAAACAGGTGGTGTTCCCTGCGTCAGGCTAACGCATTTCCTATGTTTTGGAAGTCTTTCAGATATGTTGTAACGCTGCTCTTTATTAAACGCTCTTTGGTAAGCTTTGAGGTGGTAGTATGGTTTTTGGTATCTTGACCATACCGCTCTTCTACACGGGTTTACAAAGAAGCCTTCCGTTAAGATGCCCTGATATGTTGTATCACTGCTCGTTATTAAGTACTCTTTGTTAGGCTTTGAGGTGGCAGTATAGCCACCACCTTTTACAACCACAAAGTATCACGTGACAGTGGTGTGACTATGGCAACGCGCACGCCATTTGTTGGGCTAACTGTTGCCTTCATTCTTTTTCAGTGGAAGTTGTGTGTAGTCGGGATTTACCCAATTTATGTGGACCCATACGCGTTTATGATGATGATAGTTTTCTGATAGGCCACACAGATTTCTGTGGCACATACCCGTTTGTTCGGGCTAACTGTTGCCTTCATTTTTAGTGGCACCAGTGGTGAGCAGTGGGATTTACCCAATGCCTGTGGCACATACCCGTTTATGATGCCCACAAGCGTTACCACGTATCCCGGACATGAAAGGCTCGACCAAGAACCGCTTCGCTGTTAAGACGAGTGTGTATTGAGGGCTTTCGGTGAACCCTGCGACGATACTAAGCACTCTAACACTGCGCTTAAAGTGACATTCAAAGAGAAAAACGATTCCTTCGCGTATTACTAAAGTACAATTTCACAGTCCCGAAAACACCACTCTTACCGCGAGACGACGCTTGGTAAGTGAGAAAACGCGCGAAAAGAAAATGCGGGTGGAGACACCCCCTCGAGATTCTCGCACCAAACAACCGTGACGTCATAGATTTTCATGGCGTCTACTAGGTCCTACGTAGTTCCCAATCGGTAGAAAAATGAAGTACATTACCATCTGTTGAGGCCATAGACCTAACATACGAAGTTTCAGAAAATTTTCATCTAGGCCAATGTCACGAAAATACGAAAAATACATTTTGAAATTCCTTGACGTCACGCGTGGAGATTTCGGTGCGAAATTTAAAAATGAAGCTTGAACCATGATTTTCTCCTAGTAAATTTTCGTCCGAACTCGTGGAGCGTTCGGTCAGGTTCTTTGGGAGCGAAGCAAGGCCGGGCCCGTGTTTCGCGATGGAGGTCGCCGCCGCCTTCGTGACGTTGCCTCGGAAGAAGACGCCTTCGCCGCTGGACGTTTTAAAACAAACTTTATGTACAAAACTATGTACAGGAGTACGACAGAAAGTAAAAAAAAGAAAATGACCCTCAGTGGGGCCGTAAGCTGCAGTGCCGGTGTCTAGCCGGCAAGCCTTTCAGTAGCAAAAGACGTCGCGGTCTCTTGGGCCGCTCCTTTTATCCCCTCTATCCCCCTCCTCCATCAGTCCGCGTTGCCTGCGGTCATCGGCACCGGCCAGGATCGGGCAGGTAGCAGAAGGAGCAAAAGGGTTGGGCAGGTAATCCCAAGCAAGGCGCAGAGGGGTGAGTCGCGTCCGACACACCCGCATAGCTTGGGGACGCACCCCCTATCTCCTGTCGTGTAGCTCGCTCAAGCTCAGGAATGTGGACGTTGGCAAGGAGGGGGGGAGGGGGGGGTGTCCCGAAGAGCGCGACATTGCAAGCCCAGGAATGTGGGCGTTGGCAGGGGGGGGGGTCTCGCAGAGCACGACCTTACACTCCTCTAATAATGAACTTACGATGGTGAAACTTAAGACATTAGAGTTCTGAAAGTACGCTTTATCAAACTAAACCAAGTCATTGTTTCACTTTAGTGTCCCTTTAACAGAGGGCCAGACCATCGCTTTCGCCACCTATCGGTTCACACACTCTCTCCTTCCCACTTAGGGGAATAAAACTATACTTTGGATTTTAATAATTATCCGTCGATAGTGTGTCTTCTTTCACTTGTATGGAATACTTGATGACAAAGTATTGCTGATTTATTTCGGCAATACGCCTCTGAACATTAGTTCCTTCATCATAGGAACACACACCACATGGAACACCGGTAACATCCATATTCGAAAGCGTCTCAAGGGGCCGGCATCGAATTAAGAACGCGGACACCTCACTTTGACATATTTCTTGAAGCAGGGTGCGGTAAAAAAAAAAGCGCTTTATTTTTACTACAAAGGCAAAAGCAGAACACTTTTACATGCTATAGTAAATTGTGCAGGCATGCAAAGCAGTCTGCGATGCCTCGGGAAATTTCCGAGCAAACCGTTTGCTTCGCCGGTGTGTACGTGATTGTCAACGTTCGAAGAAAACACAAAAGCGAAAGCTCGCGAGGCACTCAGGTTCAGTAAAGAACTCGAAACGTATTAT
The DNA here is from genome assembly GCA_030522465.1 of Rhipicephalus appendiculatus. Classification (NCBI taxonomy): domain Eukaryota; kingdom Metazoa; phylum Arthropoda; class Arachnida; order Ixodida; family Ixodidae; genus Rhipicephalus; species Rhipicephalus appendiculatus. Next base: position 624,488 of record JALIZH010008243.1, on the reverse strand, counting down.
GCAAACAAAGCACGAGCTGAATGAAACTTTCGTTCCGTCCCCTGATAACAAAAGAAATAACAAAAAAAGAGAGAGAAACGCTCAACCTTTCAACCTTTCTGAGGCAGCCATGCTTTCCTTGGAGACCCTACGCATTTCTTTTTTTTTTTTTTTTTAATTCAGCGAAAACAGCTCGGGGCAAAGGTGATTGGCTGGAGGACGGTTGAAGAGAGTTTGGGTGGCAGCAAAACGCCGCGTTCTGTTTACGGTCTGCGGATTGCACCCACGAAACCCACTCAGCTTGAAAGGACGAGTCATCTGGATGAGGCGTTCGAGACCAAATCTATAGTATTATCTTTTTGTTGCAACCATATTCGAAAACGGTGTGTATTCGGAACCTGTTTATGACATGCATGCTCGGGAGAGCACTTGGTGGTCTTTCCAGTGAGCCCGGTGCGTCCCCTTTGAATCTCGTCTTGATGGTCGCTGAAGGAATGTATAGCTCGAGAAAGAGGGCGGTCTCGGCGCGCTGCCGTCCTTTTACATTACACTGATTGCTTTGTATACTTCCATTTTTTGCAAGAGAACGCCCAATCCTGTATGTCGTTATTTATTTATTTATTTATTTATTTATTTATTTATTTATTTATTTATTTATTTATTTATTTATTTATTTATTTATTTATTTATTTATTTATTTGTTTATTTATTTATTTATTTTTCATACTCTCAGGGCCCGAAGGCATTACACAGAGGAGTGGTCCAACAAGAATATGTCAATAACTGCAATTTTGAAGGCGGCAATTTTGCAAGTCGTAGCGCTGGGTACATTGTGCCTTTCAATCGAAGTGTAGTTACTGTTAAAATCCAGATAAAAGCTACAAATAAACCTTCCTGGGTTGTTTTCGGCTGCATTATGGATTGGCTTCATCATAGATGAAGCAGCGCAAACAACAACACACGAAAAAAAGATACACAACAAGCGAACCACACCAACTAGCCCAGTCGTCGACCTTTGCTACAGTTAATATGTGTAGGCTTAACACGTAAAAACCAGACGCCTAAAGTCCCTAGAATAACTAAAGTAGCGCTATACGTGTCGGCGTGCAGGCTCCCCCCTCTCCCCAGTGCTTGGTAGTGCAAGCGCGCCATCTTGTCCGTCCTCTGTGCATACCCTCTCCCGTGCGCCGGGAGAGGGTATGCACGGCCTCAACTTCAGCTTTCGGCAGTTTCCTGGCGGACACTATAGAGGCGCTGTTACAGCTGCTGGGAGAGGAGGCAGAGGCGAAGGGGCGCGGTTGGCGCTACTTTAGTTTATCTAGGGACTTTACAGACACCTCGATCCTTCCGCCATCTTGCGGGATTCCGCAGAACTCATTTGCATAGAATGAGATAGTGAGGCAGCTAGGGCGAGCAGGGACGTAACCTTAGGCGGGCGCACGGGGGAGCGGCCGCCACCCCTAGTCACCTAAGAGGTGGGGCGCAATGTCAGCCCCATAAATTGACGTAACAGGGAGGGGGGGGCGCTGCGACTTGGAGGGGGGCGGGGCAAAGTTAGCCCCATACACTGACATAATAGGGAGTGAGGGCGGGGCGCTGCGACAAACCTTCGCCGCCCCCCCCCCCCTGAAGGGGAACCGTGCGCACGCCTATGGACGTAACAGCAAACCCGTGACCTACAATGGCGGGCGCTCACACCGCCAAACGAGGACTCTCGACGTGCGCTTACAGCGCCCTCTTCCGAGAGCTAGCGGAGGCGACCGGGCTCAATTTTCTCAATCTCGCCGGAGCTGACGTGGAAGGGGCGAGCGCGCTTTTCTCGCCCCATTAGCGCGGGGTCCTTGTTAGCTGTCGCCTTACTAAATCCGTGCTGCGTTATCAAGGCTTGCTAGTGTATAGCCGGGACACGACATTTTATGACAGAGCGTTGACTTGGGCATGTTAGTAATCCATTTCATAATTTTATAGCATTGTTTAGAGGCAGAGGACAGAAGAACGACACGGACACAGCGTTAACTTCCAACAGATGATTTACTTTCAGCCTAGTTACCAGTAAATAGGCTGAAAAACAGCGCATTTGTAAGGAACAGAAAAAAAAGAAAAAACCAAAACAGAAGGGATTTGCACACACTGTACACCTTGGTTTACAGACTGAATCTGCAAACCAAGAGCCAGAGCCGTAGTTCTGTGGTTGAACGCCTGGCAAGCAGGTGTTCAACCACAGAACCACGCCATTGCTCGAAAGTGCTTCGAAAAAAAAAAAAAGACAGGGACTGTATGAATGGCATGTACTGGGAGGAGTCAGCTTGACACCTATTGTTATATTGAGTGGCAGAAGCGTAGAATCGCGAAAAGCGTCAAAGCATGTCAATTGCGAAACGAGTGGATGTTTCAAAGGCCCACCCGTTGAAAATCACCCAGACATAATTAATCATCATTGTCAGCAACAGTATCAACAAAATTGAAGGACACTGCAAATTCCAAAGTGTGTTCGGTGAAAGCCTGTGGCCATTCGACTGGCTATGCCATGTCTTTCTTCACAATTTTTTCACTCTCTCAGCACTCATGAGATTGCTGAGTGTGAGGGGGAGAGGCACAGCTGACACCATTCCGGGACACGGACGGAGGGACGGACCGACGCGAGTATGAGACATTAAGGCCTGACCACGTACCCGTTGCAGCGCGTCATCGCGTGGCTTTTTGACGCGGCGCCGCGCCCTCTCCCTATGGAGAGAGAGGGCGCGTGGCTAGGCGAAGCTGCACGCCCTCTCTCCGTAGGGGAGAGGGCGCAGCGCCGCGTCAAAATGACACGCGCCTGACGCGCTGCAACGGGTACGTGTGGTCAGGCCTTTAAAGGCTTTCGTCTTAAAAGTGTGCAGTTGCGCAAGTGCGCGTGGCGCCTTACGGACGCGTAGTGGCTACTTCGCCGTTTTGCAAGACGAAGAATTGCGGCGTAGTGGGCACTTCGTAAGTGTATTTGCAGTGAACATTCTGGGATAGTTTGAAACGGTCAATGTTACGCGCACAGACGTTCGTTTCCTTGCCGCACGGTTGAGGCATCCACCGATAAACGAAGCAAGGCTAGCAGTTGAGAAGGCGAAGCGAACGGGGCCCGATTACGCGATCGCGTCCTCGAAGTTTTTTTGGCTGGCAATGCTTAAATGAAGTCCGCCACGGTGGTGTATTGGTTAGAGTGCTCGACTGCTGACCCGAAGGTCGCGGGTTCGATCCCGGCCGCGGCAGTCGCATTTCGATGGAGGCGAAATGGTAGAGGCCCGGGTACTGTACGATGTCAGTGCACGTTGAAGAACACCAGATGGTCGAAATTTCCGGAGCCCTCCACTACGGCGTCTCTCATATTCATATCGTGGTTTTGGGACGTTAAACCCCAGATATTATTATTAATGCCTAAATGAAGTCTCATATCAGGTGATGTTCGCTATACGATTATTTTGTCTGCGCCCATCTCACTGTGATCATGATGACCCGCAACATGGTGGGTACGACGTTTCGAGGTTGCTTCCATTGTCTCCAGTACATCAACGCGTAGACATCGAGATTGGTGCTGATTATCAATGGATAGATGTGCTACGTAAACACCAAGTGGAGCACGGAGATTGACGCAGATTCGCCTTTTAGTTGACGTTATTGACAAGCTCAGACAAGTGTAACTGCACCAAGTGTTACGTGTAACATCATCAGCCCACGTATTCTACATTTTGCTGCGGCTATCCAGCAAAGAAAAAAGAAGCAGCGTTAACGGCACTACCTTTCTTTATTAATTGCTAAAGAGAAGAAAATTCAGACAGCCACAGCACAGCTTGTTGTGTGTCTGTGTGAGATCATGTGGCCTCCGATACACATGACGACACTCGCATTGTTCATCGACGTTTTTAGTCGACATTATCCGTTATGTAGCCTACATGCTGGTAACCAACGAATGCTGGTAGTATTCGAACAAACATAGAGCGCTGACTGTACGTGCGTAAATACGATAGGACCAGGACACCGGTCGTGGCACTTCACAAATCAAAGGTGGTGAAAGGAGTGCGCTTAGATCGTAGGTCGGCGAACTCACTCATGAGTCGATTCACTCAGACTCACTCAGATTCAGATCGAGCCGAGATTCTGGAGTCTGAGTGAGTCCGGGTGAGTAATATTTTGGTGAGTGTGAGTCCGGCTGAAGAAAATTTTCGTGAGTGTGAGTCCGGCTCAGGAAAATTTTGATGAGTCAGAGTCCGAGTGAGCCCTAAGCGCAAAATATGTATTTCATAAGTGAGTCTGAGTCAGCTGCACAATTTTTGCCGACCTATGGCTTAGATACGCTTTCGCACGTTAAAAGCAGGACAACGGGAGCATTTTGGGAGCAGCAGCGCTTGATTTATAACCCCGTAAACGCATGCATCAGCAAGGACTCGCACCCCGCGCAACGCTGCACATTACTGTGTCTACAGATCCCGTTACAAGCGCGGCGCGAAGAGATGGAGCAGCGTTCGGGGATCTGAGCCGCTCGCAGATTTCTCTCCCCCTCTCCTCGCCACAGTAGACAGGTCCGCGCCGGAGTGCCTTGCTCGCCGTTCGGTTCCGCGACCGTTTCTCCGGGAGAGGAGGGGAGAGAAGGAAGACTAAAGGCCTTCGCTCAAGCTCCAGCAGGCTGCTCCTCGATTCTTATTGCGACGGCCGCCACAGCCATGTGGCGCTCCTATCGGCGCTGTCTCTTGGTCGCGTCCCATTCCGTGTGCACACGGGAGGCTTTGCGTCAACAACGGTTCTTGGATCGCGGTCCGCTTGTCACACACCCTTGTTGTCCATTGTCTCTGTAGCTTCCGCAGCTCCCTCCCCCCCCCCCCCCCCCCCACCCGCTCTCTTTCAGCCAATCCCTAGCACCTTTTTTTTCCCGCCTCATAATCCCTCATCCTGACCCACTCAATTTCAGTTGTCCTTGTAATACGGTGCAGCATCGCACGCGCTGTTCTTCTGTCATCATCACCATTTCTTATCCCTTAAGGACACTGGGTTGGGCATTACATAGAAAGGGGGGAGGGGGTAGCGAAATATGATATATATATATATATATATATATATATATACAATGTCATATTTACAAAGGAATATCGCAGGCAAAAATTAAGGCAGCTTCGCACCTAGTGGTGCCAAGCCTGAAGGAAGTGCAGAGCTGGGCAGCCTTTCTTTATTATCTTCGGTTTTCTCTTTCTTTCCACCTGTCTTTCTTTCCTTTTCTCTTTTCCAGTTTTTTCCGTCTTTTTTCATTTTATTTTTTATTTTTTTTCTCTTTCTATTTCTCGCTTGTTTCGTCTTGTTTTCAAGTTTTATATGTGATTTTGCCTGCTTTACGCCAAGCGACGACATCATACGACAGCCCCGAGCCCCTAAAGTGCTCCGCACTTAATATCATCACGAAGGCGCTCGAAGAACAAGAGGACCAAGACTTCTCTTTGGCGCGAGCGAGCGCTCAATATGCTATAGATGGCTGTGCGATATGTGGTTTTGCCTTCGTTATGCCAAGCGACGACGCCAGCATACGACAGAATTCGACAGCCCGGCCCCCTAAAGGGCTCCACCCTTAAAAGGCATGTCAGCTTTGTACGGCTGCTATGAAACCTAGAAAAAAAGAACAGAAAAAAGTCACGTGCTATGCGTTTCCCGCAAGCGTTTCACAAAATATTAACATTGTGGTGTCTCAAGCCCTCTCCCCCCCCCCCTCCCCTTCCAAAAAAGATGAAGAAACCATCATCGGACGTGTTTACAAAATGGTTGATGCGTTGGTTTAGGAAGCTAAATTCTAGAACAATGAGTGCTTACGTTCATACATTGTAATAGAAGCGAGGACAACGAAATGATATCATTTCGGAGGCACAATTTTTGGAAAGAATAAAAGGGTGTAGGGCATAATATTTAACATAAATCAGGAAAAGGAGCAGCTGCAAAGTAAGATTCCAGTTCCCTATTTGAGTCAGTGAAGTAAAGGTGTCTGCTGTTGACCAGCTTAATTTTGTCAAGTGAGCTGATACTAACTGCCTGAATTTCGTCATCAAAATCTTGTAACGTTTCTTAACCAACGCAACGGCACCTAGTTAGTGCATTTTGAGAAGGCTGAGCTTACATCAACGCATGAATACATTACATGATATAACTTCGATGCTTTAACGATTTGTCTATTGTGGCATCTTGTCTTTATATGAGCTTGAATTGTGTCCTAGTGTTCCAGTAGCCTTGCGCAAAGAGCAAGAAGTGCTGAGCATGAATTGCATGAAGATCAGCTTCCCGCAATCTGAGCTGTGTAGAGAGAATGCATCTTTTATAGAATGATCTCACATTTCAACTATCATTATCATCAACTTCATATCCTTGGAGCGAAAGATTGCTGTTAACAATTTACAACGAAAAGTTCATATAATTGAGGTTGACGTCTTCGGCACTGGTATCCTGGTATTCCGTAAAGTGTAGCACATACACAGACGTGTCCGTTACTGTTGGCATTACCCGGTCATTCTGATGATGCCAGGATGGCGATGGTTGCCAAAGATTCGACTATTTCAGGAGCCTCCGGTTGACCCGTACTCTGTGACAGCTCGCAGTTTTATTGACCCTTCTGGGCATGCGCGGTACACGCTGATATGCGTGCAAGCGTATTACGTTCCCCCCTGTTTCCTTCTTCCCTTCCCTATTCTTTTCCTCTCCTTTCCCCTCCCCCCGTGTAGGGTAGCAAACCATGGGTGCAATCTGGTTAACCTGCCTGCCTTTCCTTTGCTTTTCTCTCTCTCTCTCTCGCTCTCCGGATAACAGTATAGCTGTCGCTGATGAGGCTAACAACCCGGAGACGTAAGAGCTTTTATAATAATACACTAGAGGGAAATCTGGCGCTAGTCTCTATGGGAGCTGCAACTCATGGCGCTTCAACCAGCATGGGAATGATGGGTAGTACGTGGATTTGTCTTGGCTTCGTTCTTTCGGCTCCGCTTGGCTCTTTGCGGTCCGCAGTCCACTTCATCGCAAGGCGAAGTTCAGCGAGTGTTTCAGCAGTTCCACTTCATCACCTTAACCTTTTTAGGCTCACCAATTCAAATTGCCTCGGGAAGTTCACAACGATCCAGTCTTTTATCCGAAACAAAAGCCAGCACACAACAATAAACAAAGCCACAAGTGCGTTCGAAGTCGCAAGCACGAATATTAGGCAAATCCATGTTCCACCCATCATTTCCATAGTGGCTGAAGATCTCAGCGCCAGACTTTCCTCTAGTAAAAGAGAGAGAGAGAGAGAAACGTCATGCGGAAAGGCAAGGGATGTTAAACCGGAAAAGAAGCACCCGGTTTGCTACCCTGTCTACACTGGGGAAGGGGTAATAAGCGACAAGAAATTAAGGAAGATAAGAGTGGGAGAGGGAGGGAGCTAAGTATAAACACACACAAACACGCACAAGATATTAATGAGAACTAACAGACAATGCCAAGGAAAGTATAGGGGATGTTACTTGTAGTAATTATAATATAAATGTGAACAAAGAAAAGTGTACGAAAAGATAACTTACCGCTGGCAGGGACCGAACCTGTGCCCTTCGAATAACTCTTCCGATGCTCTACCAACTGAGCTCCAGCAGCGGTCATCCCCCCGTCCACTTTATGGAATATACGTGTTTATCGGTATATGTGTATGCACACGTTTGCTAATATCCTGTCTAACAAAGAAAAACGAGCCCTTAAATTTCTGCTTATTTCCTTCATTCACAGCGAGGGTGTCGTTCTGGCAGACTTGGTGCCTTCGGGAGTAGCCTGCGAGGGATTATTAGCTGCCAGCTCGTATTAAGATCACGTGCTACGTGACGCCAACAGGCAGAAAAAGAGTGTTCCACACTCGTCATCATGGCTACTAGCGGCGCTGACTAACACTCCCAGGTTTAAATGAACATATATATACCTTATAAAGTGGACGGGGGGATGACTGCCACTGTAGCTCAGTTGGTAGAGCAATCGGACGCGTTATTCGAAGGTCGCAGGTTCGATCCCTGCCAGCGGCAAGCTATCTTTCTGTCCACTTTTCTTTCTTCACATTTATATCATAACTATACTACCAGTAACATCCCCTATAGTTTCTTTGGCATCATTGTCTGTTAGTCCTCATTAATATTGTGTCTAACTTAAAAAAAAAAACGAACCCTTAAATTTCCTCTTCTTTCCTACACACACTCACAGGAGCGTCATAATCGTTCGAACGAGGCGGGTCACTCGTAGAAACTTCAATAGCGCCTTCGTCGCTTTCTCGATTCAAAAATTGATTGGTCAGAAAGCGGCTTGTCGTCGAGGCGCGGAAACACTGTTGAGAGGGATTGTCTCTGTGAGCTGTACTGAGGGCAATGACATACGACATATTTTAGGAATGCCCAGAGGTATCGTCAGAATAGTGACGTAACTGAAGCTGCTGGGCTAAATGCAGCCAGCGCAAGGACTGTGCGCCATACGATAAGTATTGAACGCGGATATGAGTACAACAAAGAAATGTAGGCGTGGCACAAGAGATGAAATGAAGAGAAAAAAAATCTAGAGAAAAACTTGCTTGAGCATTAGTGATGCAGAACTATCGGAAAATTGACTATCGATAATAACGATAGCTTCTTTTGAACTATCGATAGTGTAAAGAAACTATCGACAGTACTACTGTCGGTAAACTATCGATGCTATTGTCGATAGTGCCGTCAATATTACCGTCGGTAGTATTACTACCAACATTATTATCAATAGTGCTGTGAATAACTATGCTGTTGGTAGCCGGCGATATTGCCAAAAAACATTTGCGGTAGCCTGCTATCAGCAGTACTCAGTTTACTTAATTTATGAGCAATATTTCTGGGAAATAAAGTATTCCAGCCAATAAATTAGGCAATATGCCCAACAATAAATGCGTGTTGAAAATTAAGCTCTCCCACCTTGCAATTAACAAGCCGATTTCTTGTACTGAAGTTACAATATACAATATAAATATGATGCCGCACAGTACCGTCAAATGTAGCAGTCTCGCTTCCTGTACACCTGAATAATTCAACTTAATTGTCATGTGTCAGCCAATAATTCTGGTGAAGGAGCGCAAGCATGTCAACTTTCTTGCCGTTCAGCGTGCTCCTCCTGCTCCACACACTCGGGCAACGAAGTTTATGCTGCAATGAGTTCGCACGGTGGATATTATGCTAAGGGTATACTATCAAACTTAATATCGATAGCGCTCTCGATAGTTTCTTTTACCATCCATGGTTCGATAGTAAAGAACTATCGATAGTATCGATAGTGCCATCGATAGTTCTGCAACAATATTGAGCATACGCAGATGAGTTTTTCTCTGTATTTTTTTTCTCCGCCTCAGTGTGCCTCTTCAGTTCCTAACCAGCGTCTGCGTGGTCTTGATATCACTCTTCTTTTGAACCTGTGTTCGCACACCTAACTTTTTTCTCTATTTAAATGATGAATGGGAGAGCTTCGTGCCTTTACAGCGTCACCGGCTACTCTTTGTCTTTTAACACACAAAATATGCAATACTAAAAAATTAAAAACGGCAGAAAATATGCCCAACAGTAGAACACAAGATGCGCAAATACAGTGTAATCCAACAGCACATGGCCATCTTTTATCATGGAGGAGTGATGAGCAGTGACTGAACAAGAGACGTCGTGAATGTCAACGTTTCCGCAATATCAACGAGAACTAACAGACGATGATGACAAAGAAAGTATAGGGGATGTTATTAGTAGTTATTAGGGGCTTTTAGCTTGTACGTATACTTTTTTACGTTACCGTGTTACCGGTTACCGGATTGCGTTTACCGTCTTACCGGAACGCATGCTGCAGAAAAGTTTTAGCTCCTCATACGTAAACGTTTACGTGCGTGCGTAAACGTAAACCTTTACGTTTGCGCAAACCACCAAATGGTGATGATTAACTGCATTTAAACTATACTTGATTTAGATAAGATTGAATAATCGCTTGGGCAAAATAATAAGAGAGGTTTTTAGCGTGTACATTACCTCGGTTTACGAAAAAGGGTGCAAAAATATCGGGTTAGCGACGATGGTGTCGACATCTTGTGACGCTTCGTGCAACCACAGTCATGAACACGTTTGTTATCATCTAGTATTTGAGGGAGGAAATGATGTAAACGTCAACTGATTCATAATTATTTCACTGCAAGGCATTTACGCAAGGAGTAAAATGCGCGATGTTTCTGCAATAACAATTTTGTGCTTGCCTGTTTCACATTGACGCCGCTAGATGGTGCCACCTATCCAGCCTGTCGGGGGTTTTAGGCGCTTTAGGCCTCTCACGTTTACGTCACTCTAGCTTCGGTAAGCCGGCTGAAACATGGTGATCGCAATTCGCATTCGCACTTCGGCTTATTTTGACTCGGCAGCAGGAGCCTCCGCAAATTGAATATCGCGCGTAGCCACGAACGAAGGTGGATTTGCGAGGTAGGGCCGCAAACGTAAAGCCTATCCGGCGAGTAGTTTACGTTCCGTAAAAAGTCTACGTTCCGTAAAGGCCCGCGCATGCGCAGATTCCTTCCGGTATCCGGTAACACGGTAACGTAAAGAAGTATACGTACACGCTAAAAGCCCCTATTCTAACGTAAATGTGAAGAAAGAAAAGTGGACGAAAAGATAACTTGACGCCGGCAGGGACCGAACCTGCGACCTTCAAATAACGCGTCCGATGGTCTACCAACTGAGCTGTTGGTAGTAGCTCAGTTGGTAGAGCATCGGACGCGTTATTCGAAGGTCGCAGGTTCGGTCCCTGCCCACGGCAAGTTATCTTTTCGTCCACTTTTCTTTCTTCACATTTACATTACAATTTCTGCTGAAAACATCCCGTATACTTTCCTTGGCATCATTGTCATTAGTTCTCCTTAATATTGTAACAAAGAAAACGAGCCCTTAAATTTACACTTTTCCAACGTTTCCGCAAGGTGACTCAGTTCTCCAGGACTCTTTACTCTCGTTTGACTTTTTTACGATCACCCATCAACGGCTATTTCATTACGTTTCAATTATAAGAAACAACTCTCTGAATCGAGAAGCTCACTACGCATCTAAGGCCGGTCTTCGCTAAAGAAGTGTGTGAACTCGTTGGTGTATACAATTCTCGTCATCTAACACAATCCCCGCCTGACCACGTACCACGAACCGTTCACCAAACTCAGGACAAGCCAGCGTATACTGTCACTCCCCTGTATTGGACACAACCCCACCCTGTCTCTTGCGCGATAGTGCACGGTACTATAGAAACAGAAGGCGAGGCACTGTTCTCTTCGTCAATGTTCTTTGTACACCACGTGGAACCTCTTTGACTGACTTTATTTTACCGTGACCTCCTTTGCCCAACGGCTTTCTTGTTCCCACAACAAATCAATCCAGCATGGCACTCCGAAGAAAAGGCCGCCCGCCTTCTTCCTTTCTTTCTTTCTTTCTTTCTTTCTTTCTTTCTTTCTTTCTTTCTTTCTTTCTTTCTTTCTTTCTTTCTTTCTTTCTTTCTTTCTTTCTTTCTTTCTTTCTTTCTTTCTTTCTTTCTTTCTTTCTTTCTTGTGAACAACGTTCACTGATTCTGAGTGGTAGATCGTGGACGTCCGGTCGCGATGTTCTTTTCTTCCGGTAGACGGACAGCGGAGATTGGTTATTCGACGTGCGTTCTCATGCGCCGCTCCGTTCAGGTGCCCACCGCCCAGGGACGGGTCAAACAAACCGATCCGTATTGTTCGGCAGCGCGATCCAGAATTGAAGCGTTCCCCTATAACGTCTTTGCTTGTTCCGTTGCTTCCCTAGACTTCTATATGCACTCGACACATCGTCTCTTCTGACGGGTGTACACTGGGTTCAAAGAACTGTCGCTGTGTCCATTGTCCAGTGCTCAGCGCATACATTGTCCACGTCGGCTGTTTCCCTGATATTGTAATGGATCGTTTATTCGAAGAATTCTTCATGGCAGATCTCCTTGTGTGTTAATGGACCTTGTATTGAGTGGTGTGTACTGCAGTGTAATGTGGCTTGGCGTGGCGCGCACGCGCGCGTGTGTGTGTGTGGGGGGGGGGGGGGGGGGAGAGGGGGGGGGGGGGGGAACGCTATGAGTAACGAATATTGCGCCTCTTGGCACTTCATTAATTTCACGACTGCACGTATTAGTCGGAATACTCATCCTCAACATGACCGTGTCATTCATTTGCGCCGTGTTCCGTAAAGTGGTCATAAAGAAGAGGCTAGAACTCCCCGTGCGACAGGACACGGCGGGTATAGTTCGCAAATGAGTTCTGCGGGATCCCGCAAGGTGGCGTAAGGGTCATGAATGGGACAGCATACAACCATCCGTTCACAGCGCGACGCCACAAAGAAATCCGTACGGATCTCTCAGAAAGAAAAGCTTTGTAGTACTTGTCCGGAGATCGAACCCGGTACTAACGCCTTTCCTGGGCTGTCGCTCTACCGATTCATTTAACCAGAATAGTGGCAAGAGGCTGCGCGAGGGCGACTTAGTCAGCAACTCGAAGCACACGGACACTGAATATTTCGAAAGAACACAGAATATTCATTGTGGCTTCGTGCTATCGGCGGGTGATTCTGTGCTATCCATTTCATGGGTCTTTCAAGGCAGCACTTCAGTTGCAACGCAGCTTGAGCTTGGAGCTGCGGCACCTCTTCATAGCATGGCAAGACAGCGGTTGTGCTATGTGAAGTCCAAAGCGCTCTTGGCGTTTTCCAGGACTACCCACCTTAACGAAACATTATGAAATATATGCGCCTGTTTGTGTGTATTATTGGTGTCTATGTTATTATGGCAGATATCGTAGTCATCCACGACACCTGGAGTAGCAAGGCGATCAACCAGGCTAACGTCTCCAGGAATGTAATAGATATTGTTGTCTCACTTTCACGGGTCTAGTAAAGTTTCACGAATATTGAGCCATTGGATGTCTGCTTCGCAGCGTGGCCGGCGGTTTCCGATGGCTGGCCGAGGGCGCCGTTCGACCTGCGGCGCCCCCTCAACGCTCCGCAGAGGGGGGCGGAAACGGGGGGGGACGACGACACAACAGGGCCGCCTACCCGTGTGGTTGCTGCTACTGCTGCTGACACTACACCTCGCGTCACTCGTCGCCACGCAGAGGTACGAAGCTGTGACGTCAGTGACGTAGCCAGGGGTGCGAAATAGTCCCAAACATTGAAAAATGCAGAGTGCGACGCCCGATTTATTTTTCAGGACGCAAAAGGTGACACTTATACGAAACACAAACACTTATACGAAACACACTAATAGGAAACACACTTATACGAAACACTTACACGAGACACTCATAGGCGTGCGCACGAGGGGGGGCAGAGCGGGCGTCCGCTCCCCCTAGTCACCTAAGAGAGGGGGGCGCAAAGTCTGCCCCATACATTGACTTAATAGGGAGGGGGGCGCTGCGATGAACCTTCGCCCCCCCCCCCCCCCTGAAGGGGAACCCTGCGCACGCCTATGGAGACACTTATACGAAACACAAACGACAGCTGTCTTTTTTAACGTTGCAGCTACACTAACTTTATCACATTATACACTAAGTTTTTGATGGAATACACATCGTTGAAAGAAAAGACGGCGCCCGCACCATAGCTCATTTGGTAAGACACCGCCACAGCACTATAGTTCTGTTGTTCGCCCCTCCGTCTATCTTTCATTCTATACCATCGCTGTTTTCCGTTCATGAAAGCCTACTTTGAGCTCAAGGGCTTCAGTCCGCAAGTTCACTTCGGCTAATTTCGAGGTGACTGTTTAATAGTGGCAGCGCTGCCACCCGCAGAGGTCGCTGTCGGTGGTTACTTAATTGAGGCGTAGGCGAACGGTAAACAATGCCTTCGCGGACGACACGCGAAATGGGATCGCAGTTTTGGAGCCAGCGGCTTTTAGCACCGGGGGCAAGTTCGCAAACAATGCATTACGTCGAATAAACTCAGCGCCGGGGACACAACGTAGCAACGGCATACGAAGGCGTCCAGATTTCAACGCGCATCGGGAACATCCAGAAGGGCCAACGCTTGGCAAACGCGGTGCCACGCTATTGGATAAGCTTTGCGGGGGGCATAGCCGCGACGTCACGCCTAGCAAAGTAGATCTCATTAGACGCCGCCACCACGGGCGAAGTAAGGCGAAGCCGCTGTCTTTTCGTCGTTATTTGTGTGCCCGTGTCGCTGGGAGGCCAGACACCTAAGCCTTGGTGTTTCGCGGTGCTCCTTCGGAGCCCTCATTATTTTGCCGCCGCCCCCATGGGAGTACCACTGTTGACCGCGAAGAGCCAACACTAAAAAAAAAAAAATTGGAGGACGTTTGAGCAACACAATAGCGTAATTTGGCCTCGTGCGCATCACCTTCTCAATTGCTAGCCTCGCGTCGGTTCTCGGTGCATGGCCTCAGCCCAGCCACAGGGCAACGAACAACCGTGCGCGTAACATTGGCCGTTTCAAACTATCCTAGAATGCCTACTGCTAGTACAGTTGCGCAGTGCCCACTACGCCATAATTCTTGCTTTTGCAAATCAGCGAAAGGCCCACTACGCGTCCGTAAGGCGCAACACGCGAATTTACGCAGTTGCTCACTTTGTTGATGCTTTTGCTGATGACGATGATTAAAACTGTTATAGCGCTTTGTAATGGGTGGGTCTTTAAAATATCCACTCGTTGCGCAGTGCACATGTTTTGACGCCTGGCGAGATACTATGCTTCTGCCATGCAATAATGCATGCGTTAAGGAGACTCCTGCTACCACATGACATTCATGTAGTGCTTTTTTCTGCAAGTTTCCAGCATTGGCGTCGCTTGGTAGTAGAACACCCTGCTTGCCACGCAGAAGACCTGGGTTCGATTCTCACTCGGACCGTAGGTTTATATTATTTATTTTATTTGCATCTTTCTCGATTTTTCGGTCACGGACAACGCTGATTTTTCGCTCACAACCAACGACGCCAACGCCGACGCCGGAATTCCTGCGAAACGAGCTCTTTAACGCTATCGCGTTAAAAAAAATAGCACAAAGACACGTTTAAACCTCTGATCTTGTAGCCATAAGAAGACAGGGAAATGACGCGTCTATTACGCAAAACTTATCAGCCAATGAATCAGCATGAATGCATCGCATCTGGCGGTAGCGTCAAGCAACAGAGGAAAGTTACGCGACAGGAAATAGGTGAGTCAGCAAGTAAGCTCCATTTCACGTCGATTGCACATATAAAGCTGGGAAAAGCTTCCATCCATGAAAAGCGCCATCGTGCACCACCATTGTGCGGTATTAATGTCCACTACCATTGAGCAACACCATTGTGCACTACCATTCAGTGCCACTGTGCACTACGAGTCCACTACCATTAACACAGGAAAAAAAGGCACGGGCGTCCCGTGTCTATTTCGCTTTAATAGAACGACACACATCAAGGCAACCTGAAGATGAGGGCTTGAATCGATCAGCAGCATAGTGCAAGGAATGTCCTGGAGCCGACGTTTCAGCGAGAATAGAGGTTTGTAGTTTGTCCTCACACTTTTCGCGTTAACGTGTTACCGGAACACCGGAGGGAATCGCATTTTGGAACGCAGACTTGCTTTTATGGAACGTAAACTGATTTCCGGATATATATCTTATGTTTACCGCGAATTACAGCCACAATCCTAGCCTAAAACAAATTTCTTCTGTTGTGTGCAAGAGAGAGGTTTGTATCTTTAGCGGCCCAGTGGCTCCTCCTTGTAGTAAAGTCAACCGAATTACGTTAAGCCTAACGTGGCGGTATTCCTTTTGTCCTGTACACCAACCGCAGCTCTACCAGCGGCGGCGGGAGTGTCGCCGCCGTCCGTGGGTGCTCTGTTCCGGCGGCGGCAGCAGGCGCAGCCAATCTTCCACATCGGCGCCGTGGTGAACCCTCCAGACAGCACCAGCTACTTCGCCCAAGCCATAGAGGACGCCGTCTCCGAGCACGGCATCACCCTCTACGCACAGACGGTCCACATGAACTCAAACCCCATACGTATAGCACAGAGCGTCTGCGAAAACCTCATCTCCTCACAGGTACGTGTCCTCCATCTACAAACGAAGCTTCTCTTGATGTGTAAGCGATACGTTGTTTTGTCAAATAAAACGAGTCATGGTTTGTTAAACACAGAACAAAACTGTATAACTGATATTCGGCATCACCGCTGGCTTCCGATTGTGATATGAGCCTTCGAAGTGGGTCTCTGTCCGGACACAGGACTTTCTTTTAATCTTTCGGTGGTGCTTCGCTGCCCAATATGCCCATGTGTATAAGTAGAGCGCTAGCTTTTATGTGACACAGGTAGCAATACGGTGCTGTGAGGCCAGGTTTCGAAATCTATACCCCGTAAACCTTTCACTATCCTCCACCCGAGGTCCCTCCTTCTTAGCAGAGTGTGGATGTAGGCCGAGTTTGCGGTTCATTAGAAGCGAAAAGTGACCGCAGAAAACACACGGGACAAATGAGACAACCTTGAGTGGCACTGACAACCTGAAACAATTGTCAGTACCGCTTCGTGTTGTTTCTTACTTTGTGCCGTGTGTTTTCTGCGGTCACTTTTCCCAATCACGAGTCCCTCCCTCACTTAACGACGTTAGGCTGAACACCGACTTTCAGCTGACAAAGACATGCGTCTCTCGAAAAGCCGCCGAGAGTTCATGGAGAAGAGTAGCGATTGTTTCTGTCGAGTCTCGAGCGCTGGTGCTGCCACCCACTAACACTGGGGAGGGCTTGGGTGGCTACTTATCGCTGTTCCGTTGCAAAGGGGCATGCCAAACACCATCATAATCATTATCATCTAGTGCATGTAGGGGGCTGCGTTGCACTTACTGAGCAGAAAGAAGCGCAAGAAAATGCTAATAATGTTGGTAGGTTGCCGTTACTCTGCTCGATCTAGTGCTGCACCTAGCAGATATCAAGTATGCCGTGTCTTAATTAGCACTGTCCTGTCGGAGACTCTTGAAAATGACATCGTCGAAACCCAAATAATGCGCATGAGTCGCGCGTTCTTGTCTACTCATAGGTGTTTGCTGTCGTGATCAGTCACCCGGTGTCCGGCGAACTGTCTCCCGCCGCCGTGTCGTACACATGCGGCTTCTACAACGTACCTGTCATCGGCATCAGCTCCAGGCACAGCTCCCTCTCCGACAAAGTGAGTGAGTGAGTGAGTGAGTGAGTGAGTGAGTGGGTGAGTGAGTGAGTGAGTGAGTGAGTGAGTGAGTGAGTGTGAGGAGTGAGTGAGTGGAGTGAGTGAGTGAGTGAGTGAGTGGGTGAGTGAGTGAGTGAGTGAGTGAGTGAGTGAGTGAGTGGGTGGTGAGTGAGTGAGTGAGTGAGTGAGGTGGTGGTGGTGGTGGTGAGTGAGTGAGTGGTGAGTGAGTGAGTGAGTGAGTGAGTGGGTGAGTGAGTGAGTGGGTGAGTGAGTGAGTGAGTGGTGAGTGGTGGTGAGTGAGTGGTGAGTGAGTGAGTGGGTGAGTGAGTGAGTGAGTGAGTGAGTGAGTGAGTGAGTGAGTGAGTGAGTGAGTGAGTGAGTGAGTGAGTGAGTGAGTGAGTGGGTGAGTGAGTGAGTGGGTGAGTGAGTGAGTGAGTGAGTGAGTGAGTGAGTGAGTGAGTGGGTGAGTGAGTGAGTGGGTGAGTGAGTGAGTGAGTGAGTGAGTCAGTGGGTGAGTGAGTGAGTGAGTGAGTGAGTGAGTGGGTGAGTGAGTGAGTGTGGGTGAGTGAGTGAGTGGGTGAGTGAGTGAGTGAGTGAGTGAGTGAGTAGTGTAGGTGAGTGAGTGAGTGGGTGAGTGAGTGAGTGAGTGGGTGAGTGAGTGAGTGAGTGAGTGAGTGAGTGGGTGAGTGAGTGAGTGGGTGAGTGAGTGAGTGAGTGGGTGAGTGAGTGAGGAGGAGTGAGTGAGTGAGTGGGTGAGTGAGTGAGTGGGAGGGCAGGGTGAGGAGTGAGTGAGTGGGTGAGTGAGTGAGTGAGTGAGTGAGTGAGTGAGTGAGTGAGTGAGTGGGTGAGTGAGTGAGTGAGTGAGTGAGTGGGTGAGTGAGTGAGTGGGTGAGTGAGTGAGTGAGTGAGTGAGTGAGTGAGTGAGTGAGTGGGTGAGTGAGTGAGTGAGTGAGTGAGTGAGTGAGTGGGTGAGTGAGTGAGTGGGTGAGTGAGTGAGTGAGTGAGTGAGTGGGTGAGTGAGTGAGTGGGTGAGTGAGTGAGTGAGTGAGTGGGTGAGTGAGTGAGTGAGTGAGTGAGTGAGTGAGTGAGTGGGTGAGTGAGTGAGTGAGTGAGTGGGTGAGTGAGTGAGTGGGTGAGTGAGTGAGTGAGTGAGTGGGTGAGTGGGTGAGTGAGTGGGTGAGTGAGTGAGTGAGTGAGTGAGTGAGTGAGTGAGTGAGTGGGTGAGTGAGTGAGTGAGTGAGTGAGTGAGTGAGTGAGTGGGTGAGTGAGTGAGTGGGTGAGTGAGTGAGTGAGTGAGTGGGTGAGTGAGTGGTGAGTGAGTGGGTGAGTAGTGAGTGAGTGAGTGGGTGAGTGGTGAGTGAGTGAGTGAGTGGAGTGAGGTGAGTGAGTGGGTGAGTGAGTGAGTGAGTGAGTGAGTGAGTGAGTGGGTGAGTGAGTGAGTGTGAGTGGTGGTGGTGGTGAGTGGGTGAGTGAGTGAGTGGGTGAGTGAGTGAGTGAGTGAGAGTGAGTGGGTGAGTGAGTGAGTGAGTGAGTGAGTGAGTGAGTGAGTGGGTGAGTGAGTGAGTGGGTGAGTGAGTGAGTGGGTGAGTGAGTGAGTGAGTGAGTGAGTGGGTGAGTGAGGTGAGTGAGTGAGTGAGTGGGTGAGTGAGTGAGTGAGTGAGTGAGTGAGTGAGTGGGTGAGTGAGTGAGTGAGTGAGTGAGTGAGTGGGTGAGTGAGTGAGTGAGTGGGTGAGTGAGTGAGTGGGTGAGTGAGTGAGTGAGTGAGTGAGTGGGTGAGGAGTGAGTGAGTGAGTGAGTGAGTGGGTGAGTGAGTGAGTGGGTGAGTGAGTGAGTGAGTGAGTGAGTGAGTGAGTGAGTGAGGTGAGTGAGTGAGTGAGTGAGTGAGTGAGTGAGTGAGTGGGTGAGTGAGTGAGTGAGTGAGTGAGTGAGTGGGTGAGTGAGTGAGTGAGTGAGTGAGTGAGTGAGTGAGTGGGTGAGTGGAGTGAGTGGGTGAGTGAGTGAGTGAGTGAGTGAGTGAGTGAGTGAGTGAGTGAGTGGGTGAGTGAGTGAGTGAGTGAGTGAGTGAGTGAGTGAGTGGGTGGGTGAGTGAGTGGAGCAGAGTGAGTGAGTGAGTGAGTGAGTGAGTGAGTGAGTGAGGAGTGAGTGGGTGAGTGAGTGAGTGGGTGAGTGAGTGAGTGAGTGAGTGGGTGAGTGAGTGAGTGAGTGAGTGGATGAGTGAGGTGATCGGTATTGGTATCGGTATTGAAAGCAATACAGAAGCTTCTGCTAATTTCGGCCTGCCTATGAATGGTAGTCTACCAATATCCCTCAGGAGGAAGGTATATGACAGCTGCATCTTACCGGTACTGACCTACGGAGCAGAAACCTGGAGACTTACAAAGAGGGTTCAACTTAAATTGAGGACGACGCAGCGAGCGATGGAAAGGAAAATGATAGGTGTAACCTTAAGAGACAGGAAGAGAGCAGAGCGGGTCAGGGAACAAACGGGGGTTAAGGATATCATAATTGAAATCAATAAGAAGAAGAAATGGACATGGACCGGGCACGTAGCACGTCGGCAGGATAACCGCTGGTCATTAAGGGTAACTGACTGGATTCCAAGAGAAGGCAAACGCGTGAGGGGGAGACAGCAAATTAGGTGGGCAGATGAGATTAAGAAGTTTGCAGGTATAACTTGGCAGCAGAAAGCACAGGACCGGGTTGATTGGCGGAGCATGGAAGAGGCCTTGGCATTGCATTGGGCGTAGTCAGGCTGATGATGATAATGATGATGATGATACGAGATCCATGTAACAATACTTTTTCTTCATCCCATCAATGCCAGAACCTGCACAGGACGTTCCTTCGCACGGTGCCCCCCGTACTCTCAACAGGCCGACGTGTGGGTGGAGCTCTTGCAGTTCCTCAAGTACCGCTGCGTGGTCTTCATCCACAGTTCGGACAACGATGGCCGTGCCACGCTGGGACGATTCCAAAACAAAGCCGAGCCTCAGGGCATCAAGGTATATATGCGGCATACTGAGCAGAAACTCTCACTGTACTCCGTTGCATACATCAGCTGCAACGCTGTGGAAGCTATGACTGAAGTTAGGACAACCAAATGCGTCTGTTTTGGACGTTGTAAACATGGCCCCCCGTGATAGGCTCCAGCTGGGCGCCACCGAAACTGATCGCGGAAGCCGCGATAAGAAAACAAAGAGGCACTAATCCAGGGGTCTCAAACACGTGGTCCACGGGCCGCATGCGGCCCGCGAACCTCTCGCTTGCGGTCCGCGGCCTGCACATGACTGTCTTCACCCCACATTTTTTTGTGATAATAAGCATGTTTGCGAGCTAGACAGGCATGACTGGTCTAAAGCACTGTTTTTGTGAGGCACCCCGTGTGGTGACCATGTGTTGAAGCGTAACCTTGGAACAGAAACAGTATTTCAGAATCGGTGTCCAGATTTTATTAATTTTGGAGATCGGTATCGACACGTTGTTGGATGTAATCCTGGCCTCAAATCTTCAGGGATGACCCGTATTTGAATTATGAAAAAAGGATTTCTTTTCAATTGTATGGTTTGCGGACAATGTGTACGAAATAACTCCCTGACCCGGCCCTTGCGGTGCTCAATTCTGTGACAATTAGTTTCAGACCCCTGCACTAAGCGATACAGGACAACTTGTTGACAACCTTATAAATAACGGGGTTTGTTTCTCTCTAAGATGCGAAGCATCTTTGTTTATTACCCAGTCTAAAAACGAAAAAATAGTCGCGTTACGGATGGTCAAATAATTGAACTATTTCTTGGTGCAGAATGCATCCGCAGCAAGAAGCCTCGGTAGCTTCCATAGTATTGCACCTGCATGATTGTGAAACGGAGTATATCAAACAGCGCTAAGGAAGTTGTATGGACAAAAATAGGGTGACTCAGCCAGGATGACCAATGTTTCGTTAGCTAGGCCTATCTTTGTCAAAGGTGCCTTGACATCCTTGGAAGTGTTTCCTTTTAAAAGGTGTTGTAGTTGACGTCAGGTCACGTGGTGTCGCTGTCTGTACCCGTTATCTTCCTTTTTTAGAAGATTGCCGCTACCGACAGAGATTCCACGTGACGACACCAGGATAACAAGGCACTTTTCACAAAATAGGTCCGCCTATCGACACGTCAACCAGCCTCACAGAGGTGGCTTATTCATGTTCATACAACTTCAATTAAGCATTATGTGTTGATCTATGCGCTTCCACATTTACTGTGGACAACTTGTAAACAGGTGATAGATAGCGCCAGAGAGGCTGTGAACTATGTAGCTCAGTTTTTCAGCACATGCGAACTTACGCTCATTGAACATCTTTTCGCCAGTTTCTTTCCGTTTTTCCAATAACATATTTCCACTAGCGCTAAAGATTACTCCGGGAAGTCATTTTCGCGCTAAAAGCTGCCATATTGTACTACAAACTGTGTGGCTCAAATTTAAGCTATTTGTAAAAGCAGCCGGTCCTGGCAACGGAGTAAGTTGTTAGGGTGTTGAGAGTACATTACGAATATTTTAAGCAATCAAGTAGACATATGACAATAGTGACAGCTTTTTCCACTATATTTATAGAATCTGAGTGGACGCGTGAGCTGTTTCTGAGAATTTGATCTTTTCCTGCTACTTTCGTTGTCTCAGCTCGAACGAGTCATCGAATACGAACCAGGCATCACCGACATAACGCAAGAGCTGGAAGAAACCAAGGAACTTCACTGCCGGGTGTTTGTACTCTACGCAACGTGAGTATCTCGTATGCTACATTCAATATATCTAATGCAATAGCATGAGTAAGAGATTTACTACTTAAAGTAAGCAACGGTAATTTCCCCTGACCGAGACGAAGCTGACTGCATAGGCTAAACGACTCAATGGAATTTAGCTGCTCAATCTGCGGTTGTCCTGTCTTTCTTCGTTCTTTTCGTGCCTTGTCTCGTGCGCTGCTTCCCACGTAAACATGAACTATCACCAACTCGCCCAACTTTCAACTTTACTGTGCTCAATCTGAAGACAGCGCAATATAAGCCGGAGGCCTTTCATGAAAAACAAATTCTTTGCCCAATTGTGATCGGTAATTACCTATAATGAACAATATCGGGCAACAATATTCACTTAATGATTATTGCCAAAACTTAACGAAAAGGCAAATGGTGAAAGAACAAACGAAATGAGTGTTAATGAAAAATATAACTGAACTTTTTGAAGGCAGTATGCATGTATCGCAATTTTTCTCATTCGCGAGTTAACCCATTACTCTAATTTGTTCCAAAATTGTAGTTTAAGGAAAGATTTTGTTCAGTATGCTTTCCTCGCGTCAGTGTCTGCTTGCTTCACGCAACACAGCTGCTGACACATGTGTGGCGGCCAGTGAGCGCCCACTTCATGGAAAATGTAAAAAAAAAATTAGAGAACGAACGGAAGACCCTCGTGACAGCACTTTTATTTCGACTTCAGATTATATTATTCACAGAATACAGAAATTTCCCCCCATAAGCAAATTTTCATGGTAAAAGCTTGACTGTACGTCACTGGTGAAGGGTACGTGGGTGTTTCGTCATGAGCGCTATCGGCTAAATGACTGTGGGCGTCCGAACTAAAACCTACGCGAATCTTTTGTTGCTTCGTGTTCTGCTACTCTTATGTTCAAGGTCAACAAATGGTATACTTAAACACATACTACACTCACCACGTCGCGTACTTAAACACATACCCTTTAAAATAAGTCAACCTCAGCTATGGCTATGCACTGCGAAGTTACAAATCGTAAATTTCACACCCGGCCGCGACGCACGCATATTGATTAAGTGAAGTTTAAGAAAAGAAAGCCTCATTTACTGATATTAAAATGCACGTTACGACAGAGCCCCACGCGCACAAAGTTGTTCAAAAGTCTCCGCACAACCTGCCTCATAATTGTACAGCGGTATACAAAAATTAAATCTTTATTTCAGCTCCAATAAGGAAGGGGCTGCAGCAGAGTTGTAGCTTGACAAACCTCTAAGGCTTACACAATTCGACAGCGATGTCATATTCAAGGCTGAAGCCACGAAGACTGACCAAATTAAAGGATAGCATGAAGGCCTGCGACTTGTAAAATAGCAAAACAAATTATCATAAACTATATCCCTGCAAAAAAAAAAAAGAGGATTTTGTCACGTATGACCCAAAAAGTTATTTTGAAAGGTCCGTGGTTGTCACGAAAACGACTGAAAAGCCGTATGACAATTGTTTTAATTAATACTGCCAAATATCATAGTATTAATTAGTACTGCCGAGAAACTGAGAGCTCACAAGGTTTAAAAAACGGTAATTTTACTTTAAGTAAAGAACTTCATGTTGATAAGTCGTGCAAAATATCTCGACGTTTAGAAGTGCAGGAGTACCCCGTACTTTTCTTTGCGCAGTGAACTGTGCGAGCGTTGATAGGCCTTCCAAACAAATGCCTCCATTTCTGTTCCAGTGCAGAAGATGCGACGGGAATATATTCCGAAGTGGCCTTTTTGAACATGACAAGTCCCGGCTATGTCTGGATTGTGTCTGAACAAGCCCTCAGAGCGCCGAATGTGCCCGACGGTGAGATTCCTTCTAGAAATGCACGTAAATTAATCAACCTACCGATAAAATGGAATTATCCAAGGCTGCAACGAAAGTCAGTTTGCGATATTCATTGACACACATGCTTCACTTTCTTCTCTTCCGCTCCTCCCTTTTTTCACGAAAGATATTTTGCGCCACAGTCAAGTGGACATAGGCAATGTAAGCACCAACTCATCCAAAAAGAAGTCCTTTTAGGGTTCAATTTTCCCTCTTCAAGTCTACTAGGATACTGGCTACCCTCGTTTGTTCACTGGTCCTCTCTCGTAGAGTTACGCCTAGCAATATCTGTTTCATTGCACGCAGGGTGATGCTTAGCTTCTCGAGTGTCGTTGTTATTCTCCAGATTTCTGCCCCGTACGTCCTAACTGGCAGCAGAATGCAATAGTTGTACACTTTCTGCTTCAGTGAGAGCGGTAAGTCACCGGTCATGAATTGGGAATGTTTGCCGTATGTGCACCACTCTATCCTCATTATTTTGTTAATTTTTCTTTGCGTGATTAGGCTCTCCCCTGTCAATATTTGCCCATTATGTGCATACTCTTCTACTGATTCAAGGGTTCGGTTATCTACTCTCGCTCTGTTGCAGGGCAACCAAGCATTATCTTTCTCTTCTGCATATTCATCGTCGAACCTACTTCGACGCTTTCCCAGTTTAGTTCTTCAATTGTTTTTTGCAGCTCGTCGACGTCACTGCTGAAGAGTACAATGACATCCGCAGGCCGCAAATTGTTCTGATTATCTCCGTTAATTTCTCTTCCCATTTCTTCCCAATGTAGTCGTGTAACTGTTTATCACTGGTTAATGCGGCCTGGAGGTCACCTAAATTATTAATATTGCCTAGTTCTGCTCATTATTAGCTAAATGAAGGCGGTGGTTGGTTATATTGACTAACCGTTAATTATTGTTGGATAACGTTAGCTATCCGCTGTTATCATATATAGTCAAAATATTGAGTTGCCTACATCTTTTTTTCTCTTTCAGGTGTGCTGGGGCTAGAGCTAGTAAACGCATCCGACGAGAGAGCTCACATACGTGACAGTGTGCAGGTGATAGCCCTAGCCCTGAAAGAACTGCAGAAGGACCCCAACATGACTCAGCCCAACATTAGCTGCAGCATGCTCGGAAACTCCTGGGAGTCTGGACTCAAGCTCGTGAGGTCTGCACATTTTCTGTTTTCTATTAGACTACACCGAGTCATTTAATCTCAGCTTGTAATCTGAACTGTTCGCTATGTTACCCTGTGAAGGATAACTTGGAAAGAGAGAGAGAGAAAAATGTTCTTTATTGTAGATATTTAAGCGAAATCACTAATTTAGTCGTCATTGCTCCGCTTTGATTAACTTAGTTCAAACCCAACAGGAAAGTGAGAAGTGATAGTTTGAAACGCACGCAACAATATCGCGAAGGAGCCGCACATTTGTATAGTAGCATGGCCTATCGATCGCAGTACAAGCTGCTTATTCCGCTTAGTGCCTAATCGACTGTGTTTACCTGACCCGCGACACCTCAATACACTAAATCGTAGCAAACGGTGTGAACGAGAGCCGCATGCATACCAAGGATCACCGTGCAATCCTCTGACACTGCATCGTTTGAAATGGCGCACTTTAGAAAGTGCAATATCATTGTTGCTATGTGTGCGACACTCTTTGAGGAGGTGGTTCTCACATTACCGTCTCGAATCTCTTGAATCGACAGCTTGCTCAAGAAACAGAAGCTGCTACGCGGGGAGACAGGACGCGTTCGATTCGACGACAAGGGTGACCGACTCGACAGCGACTACGACATCCTCAACGTGGTGCGTGGAAGCCACGTCCCAGTCGGCCAGTACGTCTTCTCCAAGGTGAGTCCAGGATTGCTTGACTTAGACGTCAAAGAATATCAAGTTCTTTAAGGTGGTGCAGCGCCAAGCAGGACCAATGGACACTTATAAGACGAGAAGAACTGCTTTCGATGAGGTTGTGCAGCGCGAAGCATGGACGAAGGAATACGGATAAGAAGAGAACAAACAAATGTCCTTGCCCTTTATTCCTGCTTCGCGCTACACCACCTTAACAATACTGACAGCCAGCTATCTCAGACCAACCCTTACATGAAGACACAGTAGTCAAAATCACATGCAGTGGCACATACGCAAACAGTCGACACTAAATGTCGACAAGGTGTGCAGGGTGATCTCTACAACATCTTAATGTGTTTTTATGTACCTATGGCAAAGAGCGCATCTTCACTCCATTCGGTAGAACACATGTAAAAGACTCAAAGATGCCGCGGGCTCACTTAGAAAGGATGAGTGGATTCACAAGATGCAGCGAGAGACAGACTTCTCAGAAGTTAGCCTGCCTGGCGGCATGTCTTGTGCTGTACCCCATGTGTTGAGTGAAAGATGTGGCACACGCAGTAATAACGCGGACTGATTGCCCCCCCCCCCCCCCACACACACACGCCGATGCACAAGTAGACTTATTTGCATTGTCTCATTAAAGACCCACTGCAACGAAGCTTTACCTCGGCTGAATCATGTATATGAATACTATATATTATTCAAGTGTCACACGGGCATTCTCCATCGCGACCATGGCCGATCCGTATCTGATTTCTTAATCGCTATCAGCCATGATCGCTGCTACGTGATCCACACTAATCCAGATCTAGTTTGGCGTATACGTCAGCCGAATCAGGATACAGGAGCCAGATTGCGATTGTTTTCATCCCGATCGGGCCTGGTTGCGTTTCAAGGTGTAGCGACAACTGATCAGCATCAAGCTTAATCCGGATCAGCCCTGATCACGATTAAAAGTGCTCGTGTAACACCGGTATTACACTGAAGCGAGCTTCCAAAGCTACCGGTCAGCTAAATGTATAATTTCCTTATTAGCAAGATCTGTACAGCATCTAATGAATAGACGGCGCACGCAGTGGTCCATGAGCATGGAGCTAGAGCTGGAGCTGGAGAAGATGATCTGGCCCGGGCGGCAGACGGAGACGCCGCTGGGCTACGTGATCCCCAAGCACCTCCGCGTCGCCACCATCGCCGAGAGGCCCTTCGTGTGGGTGAGGCCTGTCGCGGACGAGTCTCAGTGCCTGCCATCCGAGATACTCTGTCCATGGACCAACAGCACAGACGGTACAAATGCCTCATGCACTTGCCTCGTGCTTATTTGCATACTAGGGCACGTTCTCGACGATGTTTTGACGTCTTTTCCACGCTCGCGTGTTCCTTGGCTGACTATTAATGTTTTGTTTGAATTTTGACAACTTTTACATCTATCTTGTATGCTGTATTACGCTGAGTTTGCTATGTGATTTTATCAAAGAGCACCACCACCAAGGCCCTGTGAGCTGTTCATTGGCACTTACACGAATAAAGTAATGAACTATTGAAATCAAGTTACCTCTTGGAGTGGTGTGTGTGTGGTGTGAGTGGTGAGTGAGTGAGTGAGTGAGTGAGTGAGTGAGTGGTGAGTGTGCGTGTGCGCGCGCGTGTGTGTGTGTGTGTGTGTGTGTGTGTGTGTGTGTGTGTGTGTGTGCGCGTGCGCGCGCGCGCGCGTGTGTGTGCATGTATGTATGTATGTATGTATGTATGTATGTATGTATGTATGTATGTATGTATGTATGTATGTATGTATGTATGTATGTATGTATGTATGTATGTATGTGTGTGTGTGTGTGTGTGTGTGTGTGTGTGTATGTATGTATGTATGTATGTATGTATGTATGTATATATGTATGTATGTATGTATGTATGTATGTATGTATGTATGTATGTATGATTTCTGCGGTAAAAAGAAATCGCTCAACTCAATATAGAATGGACCAGGCGCTAATAGATAACTGGCACACGCACATCACAGTTAGCGCATACCTCTTTACGCATGTAGGGGTTGTTGCTAACAATTTTCGCACCCCCTCTGTGTTTTCTTTTTTTTTTCTTTCTGTTGGCCAGTTGACACAAGTACCTCACAGTACATGCTTCTTACACGCCCTATGTTCTTTAGCTTCGAAGCGATTATAAACATGTTCGCGGCGGGATCAAGAAAAAGCTAACCCCGGTGTTTCTAAAAGCACAAGTGAAAGAGGAAACACCTTCCATCCTGCACACAGTTCCATTGGCAACGTACGTTACACAAGAGGCCAAACAGCGCGAAATCTGGTTCCCCGTCAAGGAAAATCAAAATACAATGAAATGCACGTGAGTCCTCACCACCTGAGGGCCTCAGGGAATACAAACACAATGAAGATGGCAGGAAAGAGAGGTGCTCCGAAAGAATACAACACGAATAAAACAATAACGACCTGTCAGGAGCAATAACGCAATGAACGGCACGCAAAAGATGCGAAAGAAAAATAGCCCCGGTAAATCAATGCCGAGCGCTCGCCTCGCTAGGAAAAAAGAAAAAAAAAGGCTGCCATCAGTGGAAACCTGTGGCCAGATTGTTCGCGGTTCTTCTTGTCTTTTTTTGTTTGCTGTGGTTTCACCTGCACCTTTTACCTCGTCTCAGGTTGCGCGTTGAGCGGCGACTATTGGCGCCAGAGCCGCTGTCTGCCCAAATTAATTCCTCCTATTCTTGGCCCCGCTTCATTCATTATTGCGAGAATTTTTCTCTTTGTTTCGGGTTGGATCTTCGAAGTGGAAAAGCTCGGGTATCTATCCGCGCGTTGGCACACGTGCTCTGTGCTTCTTCGTTTGTGATTTTATGTCGTGAGGTATTTTTTTTATCTTCTTCTTGTTTTTCTTCCACTTATCTACTTTTCATCCTGTTCACGTTTGATTCTTCAGCCGCTCGCTACTTAGCGCTGCTTTCAGCATTTATTTCCGCTTTTTTTTTTTCGCCACGCTCCGGCATCGGTGCTGATTTGAAAAGCGATGGATCATTTTATCGCCCTAAATAAAGCGCCCGCGGAAAATGATGGTTTCCTGCCCTTTCAGCGGTAGATAAAAGATCCGTCATGACCTTATTGATCAAAAAAAAGAAAAACAAAACAAGGAGGATATGTCGTGGACGAACCGGAAACAGAGCAACTGACCCGAACTTTATAATTTATTTTGGAATAATTTTGTTGTCGCTTTTCGTAAAACAACACCGCCTTACTTTAACTTCGCCTTTATAACCCTATTTCATTGTTAAAAGTAGCGCAAAAAGACGAGACACAAGATGAAGGAGGACACAGGACAAGCGCTGGGCAACGCACAAGCTCCACTAATAGGCCTAAGAATTTCGCTGTCATTGCGTATGTTCACGGACTATCACACAGGCTTAAAAAGATTGCAAAAGGCTTTGACGTAGATGTTGTGTTCTCCGCTCGCGGTAAGGTTGGGAGAGCATGCGCCGCTGTTGATAGAACGAAGACAGGCCTATCACAAAAGAATGCGTGCTCCGTTAAGCATCGCTCTCGGTTTGTAACGTGCGCATGTGGTGTGGTGTACAATATTCCGTTAACGTGTAACAAAATGTATATAGGACAAACTGGCGCCTGCCTGAACGAAAGGCTTCGCCAACACAGCAACACTCTGAAGGGCACACCCACTTCACATTTATGTCTTCTCATTGTCGCGACTGTGGTTGTAAACCTTTGTTTGATAGAACGCATGTCATCTTCAGGCACATGGATCAGAGATCACGTGAAATCATCGAAGCATTCCACATAAAGAAAAACCATGATAATTGCATTTCTGCCCCATCCATCTATCTTCATGATTGTGAATTCAACCTACTTGAAAACACGTGACAATTATCTGCAGTGTAGAGGGTGCGCACGCAGCGGAACTGCTTGTATTTATTCTCGTCTTTTGAATAAAGATGACAGTTGCTAGTTCAGCGCTTGTCCTGTGTCCTCCTTCATCTTGTGTCTCGTCTTTTTGCGCTGCTTTTAACAATGAAGTTCAACCAACTCGCCCAGTTTTTTACGCTGTTGCAACCCTATTTCATTCACATGTGTGAGCGCTGAAAGCAGAAGCTATGACACTACTGAAATATTCGTTCCTGACACACTTTGTTCCTTGCTTGTTCATATGTTTCTTTGTTTCTTCGTCTAGCCCATATGGCTATCATTCAGCATGCAAACAGAGTTTTGTGATACGAAGGGCTTCTCTAATTTCACGTACCAAAAAAAAAAAACCTTACCGCTGTTCCATCCAGTGCGAAATCGGCAGAAACAGCGGAGCCATGGTTCTCCTGTGTTTCCCTTGTAATTTTCTGTGATTTAACTGTGATGATTTGTGATTGCTTTGTTTGTAGAGTAGATATGCACGGGAAAAGAGGATTGGCAGCCCCTGCTACAGTGAGTTTAGGCCCCATTTACGCTCGAGCCACCCTTCCACGTTTCACTGTGTGACTACCGCTTCGTCCGCGACCGAGGATGGTTACGCCATCTATGGATGTATCTTAGAACCGCAGCGTGACATGCGACGCGGACATTCATCTGTCGTCAGGCCCAACCCTAGAATACCTCCGCCTTAACGATATTTTGGCAAATCCTAAATTTCAGTATATGCGCACCAAAATGCAAGATTATTACATCATCGAGATTATTTTCATAACGCAATTAACGTGAAGCAGTGAGAGACCTCACTGCTCAGCTCAGACCAAGAAGTGCCAACTACAAGCACTTCGGCAAGCCCAAGGATGCCGCCAGAGCACAAGGAATCATGGCTGCCATCTTGGGTGTTGGGGGGACGGGGGGCACTAATCCTTTCAAATCTTGCCGTTTTAAATAAAAGTTATTTCCTCGCATAGTCAAGTGCATTATTTTCCGGGATTCACTCAGACCTTTTACAGCTAAGCTGTATATGGCCGTGTTCTGGCGGATCGCACCTGTTGACAAAGGACGCAAAGAGCAACAATTTTCGGCGCTCCTCGCCCCTTTTGCATCTCTCCCCTCGACCCCTGGCCACAGGTTCTCCTCGCCAAAGCCAATGATAGTTTCACGGGCATCGTGATACTCGGCGGCGGCACTTCCCACCAACCGTTGTGCTCGTTTGTGTCGTGACGTAGTGGCGTAGTGATCGCGCTAGCAGTGTTATCAGCAGTTGCCCCTTGGACTCGCTATGTGACAGACGCGTGTCATAAGCTCGGAAAAAGAAGCGCCAAGCCGATGCTAGTTTCACGAGCATCGTGATACTCGGCGGCGGCACTTCCCACCAACCGTTGCGCTCGTTTGTCTCGTGACGTAGTGATCGCGCTAGCACTGTTATCAGCAGTTACCCCTCGGACTCGCTATGTTACGGACGCATGTCATAAGCTCGGAGAAAGAAGCGCGGGAGTTGAATGTGTGCCAAAGTGCTCAGAAGCGCGAATGGGCGCGAAGGCGACGCGAAGCCACCGGTTTCCATCTTCACAGAAGTTGAAGGGCTGTGAATTTTTTTTTACATAGAACCACCGCGACGTTGCGTCTGGGAGACAGCGGTTTGAACGCTGGATTCCAATGTGGTCTTCTACTTTCTTTTATATCTGCAAGCAATATTTGTGTGTGCTTGCTTTTCCGTAACCTTTGTCTACATTTTTTTTTCTTTTCAGGTGTTGCCTATCCCTACTGTTGCGAGGGATACTGCATGGACCTCCTGAGGAGCCTTGCCCAGAAACTCAACTTTACGTACACGTTATATCAAGTCCAAGACGGGCAGTACGGAACATTTGATTTTGTAAGTAGGGGTTAAGTACACCGTTCCTTCTTCCATATCATCTGTCTAACTCACCTGAATATAAGGGCCATCTTCACACCCAGAGGTCGCTGCGAGTACTTATGGAGCATTAATGGACTAATAATGGAGCATTAATGAACATTAATGGAGCATCAATGTCCAATGGAGGATTAATGTCCATAGTAATGGAGCATTAATGGACTGATACGACCTTTTGAACAATGCAAAATCGCAACTCTTTGAATCACGCAGCCGCTTAGGTTTTCTACAAATGAAGCAAATATATTTGAACATACTTAATTCGATGTTTAAAAATAATCAGCGCTGATTTAACGATAAGTGCGAGAGGAACGAGTTGGCGTAACGTCGCACTTCGCATAGCATCGCATTTCGTATTGCGGTTCTTTGCAGACTTACGTTCCGTCCCTTCAAACTTTTCTCTCCTTCCTTGACGTGCCTTCCCACTTCGGTCACGGAGCTAGCGGGTCGTACCTAACGACCCTTAAACACTTCCGTCGAGTCCGTTACTTGACTTCCGGGTACCCAGTTTCACCCTTTCTTCAAGTTGGGTTTCGATTACCACTTCCAATCCTAACCTTACTTCCGTTTCCAACTTCCCATCTTCAGTACACTTCCACTTCCCTCTTCCCGAATAAAGCGTCTCCGGCTGACTACTTTCTGTTGCAGTAAACTCAATACCGGTGTGGGCCTGACCATGGGCGTCGGTAGGAGGGTGCAAAAGGGGCAACTGCCCCTTTCATGCCACACCAGCACTCCCCCCCCCCCCCCCACCCCAATCCACACGTGTGCTGCCCTCACCCCCCTCCCCCCTCCATCAGCCGCAATGCGACACACGTTTGCACCCCCCCAAGGCAGAATCCTGCTGACACCCATGGGCCTGACCTAATTCTGGTCTGTACTTCCGGTCAGAACGGCTAGGATCATTAGAACTCAAGCCCTTCAGCGTACTTTATGTTTGCATCTCCTATACGTTGCCCTTCTGCTTTATATGTCAGGCCGCATTCATCGGAATCAAACAGTTTTTTCCACTTGCACACTTGCAATGGTAACGATTTGATGTGTAAGAGAAATCAACTGTTGCATTCCTTGCCAGGTAAACGGATCGACGTACAAACGTTGGTCCGGCATGGTTGGTGATCTGGTGCGCGGGGTCGCCGACATGATCATCGCCCCGCTCACCATCACCCCGGAGAGGTCGATGGAGATCGACTTCACCAAACCGTTCAAATACCAAGGCATCACCATCCTGGCAAAGAAGGTGGGTTGATCGGCCCGGCGACATAGATGACGCAGGCGCAATTCTGGTGCTCCTGCATGCCGGCATTATTGCTCAGAAAGGATAGTAAATTGGGCTAGTTGGTAGCAGTTTACGGTGTTGGTGGTTACGATAAACTAACATAGTATTAAAAAACACATACAAAACGATAAACTATGTGCTGTTTTCGCTCTCCACTCACATAAACTTTGCTGGGAAAATCATATATGTGTGCCATACGCTAACCACGCACCAGTCATCATTAATGTAAACATTCATGGGCAAAAATGAAGAATAAAGATTACAGGTATAGCGCGCACTATAGTTATAGGTGCATCGTATTGCCTTTCTTTTGTTCTGTGTCAGTTTAGTGTGACCGTGTCATGTCATTACCATCAAATTGTACACGCTTAATGTAGTGCACTGGTTAGTCCATTAAGAGCCATTCAAATGACCGTTTATTCGCGTTCACGTAGAGCAGCGCAAAGTTACATGAAGCTTGCGTAAATATTGTGTCAAGGCTCAATACGCATTTGTCTGCCAAAATAGGCTAGGTTTATTGCCTATAAGCTGACAGAATAATTTGCAAATGTTGCCCTTCCGCCGCGGAGGTCTCAGCAATGTTCGTCTTTATTGGTGTTGGTCTATCTACACCTCCCCCCCCCCCCCCCCCCAAATCAGACATCTTCGTTCTGTGGAGATTGTTATCCACGTTCCAATTATGTCAGCTTCAATACTAATTAAGAGCCACTCTCCCTCCAGAATGAGTGAATCATACTGTACACATGTTAAATGTGAGTCGCCAACCGTTTCCGCAGTATCGCCCGAAGAGTAGGTGCAAGCTGATCATTCTAACCTCGGCATGTTTTTTGAAGCATTATGCTGTAACTCTCTACTAAGAACGTTTCAAGATTGTAACACTCTGTGGACACCTGATGCCGTTTGTATTGCGTTGTGGTTCAAGTAAAGCGCGTGCAGAGGCTTTCTGACCCCTGGCCGCCAGCATACCAAACGTTCGAATGTTATAAATCAATGAAAGGTCGAAGTTTATCATGAGGTGTCTCGAAGTCTCATTGAAGTGCTTGTCTGAATATGCAGATATTAAAATTTTCAAAGAAAGAGAAGTGGCCACGTGTGGTTGTTTCTGTTTCATGACCTCCCGCAGCAAGACAAGAGTTCTACGCTGGCGTCATTTCTTCAACCTTTCCAAAAGACGCTATGGATTCTGGTGATGGTGTCCGTTCACGTGGTGGCGCTGGCGCTGTACCTGCTCGACCGGTTCAGCCCCTTCGGTCGATACAAGCTCCCCAACAGCGATGCGACCGAGGAAGATGCGCTCAACCTTTCCAGCGCCATCTGGTTTGCGTGGGGAGTACTGCTCAACAGCGGCATTGCTGAAGGTGCGCATTCCTCGGCTGTGAACGTCGATCAGAGAGGCCACCGTGGAAGAACCATTATTTCCTCACAAATTTACTATAAGGAAACTTGGCTGTACTGTCTGCGCTAACGTCCACTGCAGCATACGTAACAACCTTGCGTTTAGAAGACGGTAGTGGGAGTGAGACTGCGCATGCGCTTAACGCATAAGAGATGCGTGAGTTGGCGCACGCAAGCGAGTTGTCTACGAGTTTTGCCAAAGTGAAGTATTGTACAACACAACGTAAGATGAGGGCTTCTGGAGTTAGCTTAAAGAGGCCTTCCGTGTTGAAGTGGTCATTGACGATGATGATGATGATGATCATGATTATCGGTTGTTCTTATGATGATGATCAATCATGTTTTGTTTCCGGCAGGCACTCCAAGAAGCTTCAGCGGCCGCGTCCTGGGAATGGTTTGGGCTGGATTTGCCATGATTGTGGTAGCCTCCTACACTGCCAACCTGGCAGCATTCCTCGTCTTAGAAAAGCCCGAATCTTCACTTTCCGGAATCAACGACCCAAGGGCAAGTAACCCCTCTACCGTTTTAACAGCTGTTGCTCGCTACTGCCGGTGCCCGCAGATTAGTCGGATTACCGCATTTACTCGCCTACAATCAGCGCTTGGCGTTGCGCACCTACTCGCGTATTACCCACAGTGGTTGTAGCTGGTTCGTGCCGGCTAATCCTGGCTAAATTTTGGCTAGTGACAACTATCACTAGCCAAGTTGTGGCTAGTACCAAGCGTGGTGTTTGTTAGGGAGGATTAATTAAGGACAAACGTTGTCTAAATGACTATTATTGTTGGTAAAATTAGTTTAGAGTTTACTACAGGAAGGCTAATCTGGGTGACTGTAGGCTACATGGCGCCACTCAAGCCTTCACGACCGCCAGGCGCTACTACAGTCGCAGGCTGTCTGGCACGCGATGTCAACGTTCACAGCAGTGCTCTACAGGAACCTGTAGTGGAAAGAGCTCACCGGTTCATTCCCAGTGTCAATTACATCTCAGTGCCACCCATCTGTAATTTATGCCTTGGATTACCACGTAATTGAAGTTTTGTTGAGTGTTTAGGCCACGTGTTTCCTCCTTGGCTCACATCACCCGTTCACCTCACACACTGCAGTTGCGGAATCCGTCGGAAAACTTTACGTACGCCACCGGTCAAAGGGAGCGCAGTGGACATGTACTTCCGGCGACAGGTGGAGCTGTCCAACATGTACAGGATCATGGAGGGCAAGAACTACGAGACCGTGGAAGAAGGCATTGAGGCCCTGAAGAACAAGTGAGTCATTATACCGCAATACTCAGAAGCGCATGCTGCGCACAAAGCCGCCATAGAAGCACTGTTCTGTTCAAGTGCGTCGCATGACTTGGCGCATCGGTGCGAGAAATCTGTTCATCCTTAGCTAAAAAAAAATAGATTGCCTGATCCCGGTCCACATTTAGTAATATAGCACTGGGTAAACTAAAAAAACTTGAAGGAACGCTTTGTAAATTCCAATGTGTGTTCGGCGAAAGTCTGTGGCCGTTCGACTGATTATGCCAGGTCTCTTTTTTTCTTCTTTTTTGTTTTTTTACTCTCTGCAATCACGTGATTGATGAGAGAATGTGAGGGGGAGAGGCCACAGCTGGCACCATTCCAGGGCACGGACGGACGGACGAACACCGCGAGTATGAGACATTAAAGGCGAATTCGCCTTAATAGACGTGTAAACCCAGTGGTACTACGGGTCGGCCGGTCAACGCAGCAGTACAATAGTAGGATTTGGCCATCGCGAAGGTATACATTATATGCCCATACTGCAATAGCGGGACCGCGGGTCGGCCTGCTATTGAGCCTTTTCCACGACAAGAGTAGAATCAAGAGTCCTTTGCAGCCCCTCAACCCCAAACTGACAATGATATTCAAAGCTGGATTGGAAATCATGTTTACTTTCAGCACATATGTCACAACGTTGCAAGCAAACATAGGTTACAAGCGAAAATCACATTTTAGGTAACAACTGCCATGTCATCCTTTGATGTATGTAGCGTGACTCAGTGCTACGTATACCAGTCTTCTTCTTTGCTTGCCCAATTCATGTCGCACATACTTCAATTTCGTTCGACTGCCGCACCTGCTGTACACGGCAGTGTGGCTTGCCCAGTTCCTGTGGCACGCACTCGTTCGCGCGGTTACGCCACCGACGGGTGTAGCCGCTTAACGCAGGAACGGGCACTTCAGAGCTACCCTCTAAAAGAGCATGTGTTACTCCTTTTGGTGGGGCCGGACTTGACACCTACTTGACTGTCCTTAGAGAGACACCTTAACTCGTTTTTAGGTCCCACGACTTTCCGACGAAAGTATACTGATCTCCTAAGAGAGCTCATGTGTCTCCTTAGAGAGAGTCACATTTTTTTTATTCGAGAGACTGCCCTTTGGCATAACGAACGTACATAATAACACACATAAATAAACAAGTTGAACTCGCCCATAAAGTTCAACAAGGAGCGGTGGAATGGTCCTTTTATCCACCCTTGTGAGTCCGGAGGGCTACCGGGACGGTGACCGGTTGCTGAGATGACGAAGGCGTGCTTGCTCTAGGCCCGGGCACGACCAGAGCAAGTGTGTCACGTCTACTGCAGTTATAGGAGCGTCACAAAAAGGGCATGTGGTTCCAGACGCTACGCGGTAGTGTTGCGGCCAGTGGGCGGTCACTGCCGGCGTAAGAGCAACCCCAACTCTAAATCTCCGAAGCGCCACCTCCTCTAATCGAGTAAGCCCACCAAGGAGGTCAGAACCGCAGGGTGGTATGAGTGCTCGTGTGGTGCGTCGGAGACATTCCTTTTGGCGTAGCAGATTATCTTAGGGGAATTGCGGCAGTGGGTAAATTGTGGCAGGCGAGCGACTGGCAGAGTCCGCCTCTAGCTGGCCAGACACTGCCGATCGTGGAACCATAGGTGTCATTTCAAAACTAACAAAAAAGAGTCGAAGGATTCCTTTCCTTCTTAGAGCGTACACTGGAGTGAAAGCAGTTAACTTATTCCATCTTCTTTCTTCTAACCTGTCCTTCCGATCACGTGGCGGAACCCAGCCAATTGGATGCATTCATCTGGGACTCTTCCCGGCTGGAATTCGAGGCGGCCCAGCACTGCGACCTGGTCACGGCCGGCGAGCAGTTCGGTCGCTCGGGGTACGGAATCGGCCTGCAACGCAACTCCTTCTGGGTCGACAAGGTCACGCTCACGCTCCTAGAGATGCACGAGAGTGAGTGAACACTTGTCTTCACTTTCTTTTAACACGAAAGTGTTTTATGCCGGGGTCCACCAAGATTTGAGTGACGTATTTCCGTCACGGAAATGACGTCGAAAAAATACGTATGATCAGAAGACAAAGAAAAAAGTTCCGTCAACGGGATTCGAACCTACGACCTCTTGGTCCGCCACAAGCAATGCCGGGCACGCTATCCACTGCGCCACGGTCACATAGACTGTACGCTTTAAAAACACGCTTTTTATATCTACCACTGTCCTCTAACAGTGATTTTGCTAAAGTGAAGTAATGCATTATGACCGTGAAATGCACGATTAGTTCCTTCAAAGCGTTGTTTCTACGCGTCCATCCCATTCGGCGCGTTTCGAATAGGAAAAGTGCAATTTTGTCGACGCATTAACACACTGCCAGGTGGCGACCTTACCCCTAGCATCGTCCTCTCTCATAGCATCCGTCCATACCAAAAATGCCTCTGAGGACGCGCGAGTGCTTCGCATGGCCGTAACTACGCGTTCCTAGCTCGCCCCGCGAAAAATCGCAGCCTGCCAACGGGGAAGACACGACGCGCGCTGCGTTTCCCTCTGGTCGGGCAGGGTTGTTCAATAACTCGAATATGCCGCGAGTAGGCGACCTTAGCCGAAATTCGGCGTCCAATCAGCGACGCTCTTCTGGCTGTCACACCGCCTTCTCTGATTCTGTTCACCGTACAGCAACCACAATCATCTATGACCACAAGGGTTTGTTTAATCATTGATCATGGACGCTAGTCGTCGGGATACAGATGTACCACCAAGCGTCAACGTGGATGCATCCATGTTAAACCGCGCTATAACTGTCAAACACCAATAGACATTGTGCAAGCTCTCTTATATCAATGTACAGTAAACATTCAACTACTTCTGTAAGGACATGTTTCACTTTCGTGTTATACCGATTCCTATGACGGAGGGATCAACCCTAATTTTTTTAAAGGGCCTCTAAACCATGCACACCGAGCTCAAAGGTGTGACAGTGGTTTCTTTCTCGCCTTCACTGCCCTTCCTACAAACGCTATCTCCTCCTCGCCACTTATTTCTTCGTAAAACACGTGTAATGTCAGCACTAAGCGTTGAGCCAGTCAGGATTTTGCGCTTTTGGACTACACGCTGCTATCTCCACAAGCGCAGTCGTAAACGCAGAAAACGAACTGAAATCAGTTTATCGCGCGCGATAGTCATGCGATGCAAGGCAGAACGGGCATGCGACTGCATGGCAAAACAAGGTGGGCGACAATTCGCAACAGATACCTCTCGTATATCGACCAATGGAGAGCTTATTTCATCCTGACGTCACGTGAACGAACAGCTGGCGTCACGAATTGTGCCGCAAAGACGGGAGACGCCGGGAGAGAATAACGCGCTCGTTCTTCGTATTTTGAGAGGTTCTTCAGGGGCCCTTTAAGTGCGTAGGACTTTCGGGTCCCGGCTTCTCGTCCATCCGTAGATCTCACGTGGCGTAATCACGCTCCCAATCAAGGGGTCAATACAGGCCTAAATAAAACAAGGTTAACAATGCTCAAAACCGGGTTTAAATGAGCTAACAAGATCTACAATAAAAAACTAGCAGAAATAACCAAGAAGTAATCGTAATAATTAACTTAAAGTTGCTTAAAAGGCTTCCGGAAACACGCGGCTGACACCCGCTCCGCCCAAGAAAGGGTGCCACCACCTCGCCAAGCGCGCGATTAGCTCCTTCCAACCGATGCCATCGTCGCTGGAAACAACCAGACGGAAACTCGCTGCAAACGACACGTATCTCAACTGCCGTAACAAGCAGGAAGTCCATAAAACTCATCAAAAAGTAGTGCGCATGTTGCACACCGAGTTTGCAAATCTCCCTAACAAGATTTTAGTAGTGCCGCCGAAACCCCACATGCTCACCTCAAACATCGACGTCATCAACGGTTTGGTAAACGGAGCAGTGGGAACACTACTGAACGGGAATTACTGCGTGGCCGTTCCGCGAACTTCCTCATATTTCACAGTAATGGAGCTGCACTTTTTTTCAAGCAGACCATTACCGTAACAACACACCAGAAATATAACTTGGGCTACAACAACGCATCTTGCTGGAATGAGAAATCAATCCCGATTATCAGCTAACCTTCTGTCCCTGCTTGCTTTCTTGCAATCCAGGTGGCTACATGGAACAGCTAGACAGCAAATGGATAATCCGCGACGGCGAAAAATGCGAAACCAAGAATGAACGCACTCCGGCAACGCTGGGACTTACCAACATGGCGGGTCAGTGATCCGGAAGAACTGTTCCAGATTTCCTCTTTGTTTTTTTCTTTTGGCTATAACGTCCTTCGGGCACGTCCAGTGGTTATTTTTGTAGCAGTACCAGTTCCATGCTTGATCAGCAAAGAACTGATGAAGCGTGCTCACAATTTCTTTCTTGACGTGTACGTTGTTTATGCGCTTCTGTTGTTGTTGTTATGTTATATATGGCTCATGTACCTAAACACCATATATCCCTCGTTCATGCTTAGCAGTGCGACTGCTCCCGAAGCACTCTGTCGGTCATTTGCTCAGTATTCCATTTTCTCGTAGTTCTTTTCTGCCCAACTTTTTTTTCATCACATCACGACGACAAACGTGCCGTTAAACCTTTCCCTGCTAAATTATTTCTTATACATGCCTTCTGCATTTGCGTAAGAGCTGAAGAATGCAAACGTTGTCAATGGCGATATTTTCAATCTAAGATATAATCTTTATACATCTCTCTTACTGTGGCTCATGTTTAATTATGGAACATGTCAGTGAACAGGGCATGCATCTTCGCAGGCGTGTTCATCCTGGTGGGCGCCGGCATCGTGGGTGGTATAGGGCTCATTGTGATAGAGATCGTGTACAAGAAGCACCAGACACGCAAGCAACGGAGGCTCGAGCTCGCCAGGCACGCCGCCGACAAGTGGCGCGGAGCTGTTGAGGTAAACATATAGCCCTAACATATAGCCCTACTTCGCCCTACATATAGCCCTACATATATCCATATAGCCATATATATAGCCATATATCCATATAGCCCCACTTCACATAAAAACTCTACAGAGCTCGCGTGCACTGAAATATAGTACGTACACAGTCAGGCTTAACTGGTCCTCAGACAATAATGGACAAACATATGACATGCCATTACCTATTATTACCTCATGGTGGTGCTTTTCCTAATTTTTTTCTCAACAAGAGGCACAAGCATGTCATCGTTCACAGCGTTTGCGACGATAAAGTGACAAGCTCTTTAAATGGCAAGGGCTGACTTCGTCATGGAAACGCCCGTACAGACGCCGTCAGCTAATTAGTACAGATAGAATCACACTTGTCTAGAGCAGCGGAGCGCGTGGCTGTCGACGCTGTTGTTGGCCGCAGCTTCTACCTCGCGTTAGCTACAAGCTTCCGTTCATGCTTGAATTATTGCACAAAGGCCTAGCATGCGGTAGGACCATGTTTGGTATCATTACGGCGTCGGTCTTTGCATATTTCTTCAGAAAACGGCAGCTGCAGCGGCCGGCTGGGCGCTCTAGACAAGTGTGATTCCGACTGTACTTAAGGAAAATTACGCAAACCAGTTGTGTCCGACTAGCAGTATTTAACTTCACGTTATACACAACATTCTGGCATACAGACCTACTAGGTGGTCGTGGTCAAATCTGGTGTCAGTGGCAACCTGCGTAAGTGGGAAGCCGGCTACGAATAAGGCCATTTCTCTGCTTTTACATTTCATGCTTGTATGATGGGGAATCACACGTCTGCGTCGTTTTGGCCCGGGAAGGAAATCAGTTGGTGGAACTTGCCTTTGAAAGTTCTTGCAGTTGTTTGCTCTTATTTGCCAATGTAATTGTACGTAATCTTCCAAATCGCTGTGCTGATACAGTATTTTACTTAGGGCGAAACATTATGCCTAGCATTCATACTTGATTTAAGAACGTCATCTTGCTTGAAGTTTCTTGTGGGCAATGCGTCATATGACAGTGAACACCCGGTGGAAGACGAACTTGCAGCCACTAAGTATTATAGTCGTAGACTTCCAGACGCGACAACTCTTCATACTTTTTATGTTCATTTTGTTTCGTTTTATTACATCTTTCGTTGACTTTCTTTCATTTCTTTTCTTTTCTGTTCTATTCTACGTTGTGAACATACACATCCCTGGGTGCGTCGAAGCACTGGGAGGACTGGGATCCCGAAGCCTATTACGATCTGAGTCCTAGGCCTAACCGCCAACAAGGAGGCAAGGAGAAACTCGCGGAGCAGCCGTCTCCGCCGGCGCAGCCGCTGTCGCAAATGTGGAAGAACCTGGACGTGCTCGCCGCAACTAGAACGAGAACTGTGGGGACCAACACGGAGCCCTCGTTGCTGGACAATGCCGGGGCCAAGGACAGAAGACGACGCAGAAGGCGGCGAGCCAGGGAACGAAGCTCCAGCCTAGACCTAAGCCAAAGTTCTAGCCGAGACACGGACTCTAGTCAAAGTGACGACCACGCTGTGAACACCCGTCCATCGGCTACGAAGCCGAAACTTCAAGCATCAGCCGCTGATGATAAGAATCGCGTTACTTTACATTCTTAGCGAGATTTTAGTCAAAGTTCTGGTCAAGACACATACTCTAGCCAATGTCACAACGCTGTCAATAGCCGTCCTCCGACTGCGAAACGTAAACGCCAGGCAACTAGCATTTTATATGGTTACGCTGATGCTAAAGATCACGTTATTTTACACCCATAGCTAGCCTTAACTCGAAGTTCTAGCCGAGACACAGACTAGCCAAAGTTACGACAGGGCTGTGAACATCCGATCTCCGGCTGCGAAGCCGAAACGTCAGGCATATTCCATTTGATGGGTACAGTCATGATAAAGATCACACCTATTCTACACTCACAGCAAAACGTAAGCCAAAATCTATACATGGAGACAAGAATGCTGTGAACATCCGTCCTCCGGGTGCGAAGCCGAAACGTCAGGCACCCACCATTTTATAAGCACACTGTTGATAAAGACCACGTCATTGTACATGCATAGCGAGATTTAAGCCAAAGTTCTAGTCGAGACACAAACACTGGTCAAAGAAACAACAACGCCGAGAACATCCGTCCACCGGCTACGAAGCGGAAACGTCAGGCATTTGCCATTTCATAGGTACACTTATCATAAAGACCACACTACATCACATTCACAGAGACATTTAAGTCAAAAATTCTTGTCGAGACACAGACTCTAGCCAAACAGAAAATAATGCAGTGAGCAGCCGTCGTTCGGCTGCCAAGCCGAAACGTCAGGCATCTGCCACGTTATAGGAATACTGAAGGTAAATAACACGTTATTCTATATTGTTAGTGCTCTCTGCTGGGCTCTTAATGTGAGTGAAGTACATTGGCTAGTGTAAAAGTCCCACAGTGACAATGCTACTTGCAGATCCTGACTACAGTCTATGGGACATCACGGATTTGAACAGATCTATTAAATAGCTTTTTCAGGCATCATCATATTCACAACCACGCCACTACTTGTGATCTCCGCATTACGAAGGCCGTTCTCAATCAGTCCCGGAATTTTCACAAGCTGATTCTATCTTATAGTTGCAAACTTTATAGCTTTATTACACCATCTAATACTCTACAGTCTTCGACTGCCCTTCCATTTCCTTGGTATACATCACGTAAGCACCGCGAACCGATCATCTGTCCTACGCATAAATGCAAAACGGCAAACACACCATTTTCTTCAATTAATCAAAGATTCAGTGCCGCAGCGCTTGACCGCTGTTCCGGCAATGAAACAGCCATAATGCGCCAAAGTTGTCTGAAATTCATGACGCCACACTTCCAGAAATGGCACCAGGATGGCAGTAACATCAGAGTCTAATGACATATTCGCGCGGTCATTCAAGAGCGCTCCCACGTGAACCATAATGCAAGAAAAGGGTCATGTGACTTTTTTTTAGAGTTCTCACTTGCCACGTCTATGACTCTCTTTGAAGAGGCACGTTAACTCTTGTGGGTCACAGGACTCTCAGAAGAGAGTAAAATGACCTTCAAAGATCTGACGTTCCTCTTTAAAAAGAGTCATATACGTGGTCAGCTAGTAATCTCCAAAAAGAGTGAAAGGACTATTTTTTTAAACGTGATACGCTTGTTTTGAAAAATAGATTTACCATGTAGTCCAAGATCAAGGTTATGAAAAGATTATTATGCTTTTTCCTACCAGTGGAAATCACTTATCTTAATCTTGAAACTTAGTTCGCCTAATGTGTGTACCTCGGTGCACTTCCAGAGCACTCTAAACTACCACCCGAGTGTGCACAATGGCCGCGGTAAGCCTTCAGTAACGGGTTCTGTTGAGCCCGAACTAGGAATGAACCACATGAATGCCCACAAACTCAAAGAAAAATTGTCGATAATGATAATTTCATACTTCCTACGCATAATGGCCAGATGTTCACAAGTCTTCTCATAAGAGCTTATTCCTAGACATTTGTAGTTGGAATTATCAACGCGAAAAAAGGCGTGTCTCTCCTAGTTTCCTTAAGTTTTCTGTTACGAAATTTCTCATGTTTTGTGTTTACGTTTATGTTTATGTTTATGTTCATTGTTCCGTTTCTTTTCTTTGTCTTAAGATTTTGTCTTACTTGTCATTGCTGAAATTTTTGTTGAATTTCTTTGTAGTAAAACATTTCCAAGTGCAGCATCTGTGTGTGTCACTTGTGTCCAATTCATCTCGGTCTATCACTCATATAATTATGCATATGC
Organism: Rhipicephalus appendiculatus; assembly: GCA_030522465.1. Lineage (NCBI taxonomy): Eukaryota > Metazoa > Arthropoda > Arachnida > Ixodida > Ixodidae > Rhipicephalus > Rhipicephalus appendiculatus. The sequence goes on along the minus strand of JALIZH010008243.1, from coordinate 580,338 downwards.
GCATTTAAAAATGCAGTTAAGCTCACTAAATGAGAGCCAATTTCATTAGTGTTCTTATGCTAATGTTGTAATTGTTATTCGTAATTTACCGATTTCCATGTTTCTAAGCAACACTCGCGCTATTGGAAACGATGTGAGACAACACTAGCTCCCACCACCTGAGTTTTCTTTTAATTACGCATTGAAATAGCGATACACATGCGATCATCCTTTAAGCCTGCACTGAATGCGAGACATGAAGCTAACAGTCAAACCCACCACCTCTTGTCCAGCAGTGGGCCGCCATAGCCACAGGGCTTCGTGAACTTTGTGCTCAATAATCTCTGAGATAGCTGGCAGAATGCTCGTCTTCGCTGTCATTCGTCTCTGATATTGCAGCAAAGCTGCGATAAAAACGTGAAGAACGCCATACAAGAAATCTGTGTCCAGTGACAGATCATATACTTTTATCTCCTAAAAACACTCAAGAATAATGCTTCGAGGTGCTGCCCAGCCTTCTGCACACAAGTCAGCGAATAACAGCTTCATTGTTAATTCATGTGGCACATCACACCTATTTCCTTACTAATCTCAGTCGAATTAACAATTTCAAGACCCAAATATTAACCTCAAGGACATAACACGCGATATGGTCAGACCAACAATATGTAAACATAAGTTTAGCTGGTGTACATGGCAGCTTATCCTGGTAATCATTACCTCGAGTTATATTGCTGGGCAGCGCAGGTCTTTCCAGAGAAACATTAGGCTGGGAATTCGGTCCCCGTTGTTGCGCTAGCATTCCGTCTTCATTTGGACGAATGACTGGTACGCCCAATGGACAGGTAATAAGCTGTTCAGAGAAACACGCGTCCGAATTAGGACAATGCTTTACAGAACTGTCACTAGACAAACATCGGTACGTGCACTTGCCATAGTGTTTGTCGACCATGCCTCTGGTTTTCATAAGCACACTTTCTTTCTTTCTTTTCTTGGTCTTTGCACAATAAGAGCACACTTCTACTTTGCTATTGACGATGGGGTGAACATATTGGTCGCGCTCATTGACCTCCTACAAGCCTCCTGACCTTAGATACTATATAAGATGTTAACGTTATCACAGAGATTTCCCGGTATTTTAGTGCCGTAATCACCCCTATCAACATCGGTTGTTCTTATTTAAAATATTATCTTCCTTGCTCCATTCACACCCAGGACCGCAATCAATCCTCACCTACAACGCTTTTCAATCATCAACGTTGTTCCATCATATGAGTTGCGAAAGTCCGTTCCAAAAGCCGGACTTGCCCATGGAAAAATTTGCTGTGGTTAACCAACCAACGCGGCACCTGGAAGCGATGACAGAAAACACGCCCCATTGCTGAGGTCTTTGGCGTAGCCCGGAAGCATATTTCTGAAAGGGAGAGGGTGTCAACCAACGTTTACATATATTCGTGCTTGTGTCGTGCAAACTAGAAGCACAGCTTCTATGTCACCCACGACACTGGATCCAACGCCTTCGACATCCGACCTGCCGATGGTACAAGGTATCCCAGTCTTGCTCGTTTTTCACGAGAGCCCAAGCTGTGTTTTCATCAGCAACCAGGCGCCGGGAAAGCCTATTTGGTGTGATCTGGAACAGCCAGCCTCGCCCACCAGAGCATCGCTGGACATCACCGGACTGCTAAATCCTGTGTTAAAGTTCTGGCGATGTTATAGATCTCAGTGGACATGGACCTTCACGAACATTTTGCTTTTTTCGCATGTCCCTTTCTCTATTCCTTTTTCGTTGTGTTGTTTATCATGTTCACTTCCTTTCGGGGGGGAGGGAGAACCGTGTGACACATGAAGTCATGGCAGGAGAAGCCGAGAAGGAAGAAGTGGAATAAAAACAGTATGGCGTATGAGCCACGGCCCGTCTCTCATTCATCATAACGTCATATATATATATATATATATATATATATATATATATATATATATATATATATATATATATATATGGGTTAACCAACCAATGCGAAGCCTGGAAGCGACGACAGAAAACACGCCGCATTGCTGAGGTCTTCGCTGTAGCCGGAATCATTTTTCGGAAAGGGAGAGGGGAAGAATAAAAACTTTTCGGGAGGGCTAGGGGTTTGAACACACCCCCACCCGCAACATGGCTATAGGCCACTGTCTCTGCTGTCATAGCACAGGTTACAGCGGTGAGAATTAGTGTACTACCAAGAACGAACAAAAAGTTCTGTGGTAGCAGCATCCTCTGCAGAATGCAAACCAAACACTTCAACACACTGCTCGCTTCATTGATGGGCATCGCCTGAAGTCCTGCGCAACGCAAGACACAAAAATGTCATTTATTAAGCTTGTTGTTCCGCCTACAGGTGGCGTAACAATCAGTAGACCTCCGCGATTTTTCGCCAATGGCGTGTCCGGATTTCGATACGTGCAACTTGTGGGAAGTTTCGTTACTCGTATGATCGAACAACTCTGCCAACATTGTTCTGCAGTCGGATACAACTTCAGAAGTCTGTGGCATCTCCTCCTCCTCAAATGCGGATGCGCATAAGCCTGCACCAATGGGTGCACACACCAGACTGACGTCATAAGCCCAACGGTCGGTGACCCCGCCTTCTGAGAGCATTGCCGAGTATATGAGCGGGGCTATTTCTTTAGTCGAGGAGGCGACCGGCTGACGCGCTACGGTCACCTGGGCCTCTTAAGTTGAATCCGACTGTAGCTTTATCATCACTAGGCATAGAGCTTAATGCCAACCATAACAGGCGATCCCCGTGCACCCCTTCTTATCACTGTACTCTAGATGAGACAGCGATTTGGCACATCCAGAGCGGCAGCACGCCACATACGACAGAGGGTGTGACGGGCGCCTACCGCTAAAAACTGCTCAATCATTGTTTCTTCTATCTCCTTACGCGTGTACACCGGTAAGCTTCCAACGTCTTGGCGTAGAGCTTAGAGACTGCGTAGCTGATAGGCCTACAGGCACGTAGAGACGCCCGCCACTTCGGTTTTAGAGATACGCACTCTGTTATCTTTTCGTCTTACTTTATCACCCGCCCCCCACGGTTGCCTGTCACCCCCTCTGCTCGTATTATCTGTCTTGCTATAGAAGTTAGTTTTCATCCTTGGCTGCGGAATGCGTACTGCATCTCCATTTGCTTCCTTTTTTATCTTCTTTTTGTTAACGAGAAAATGTTTTCCCGAAGGAATGAAGTGATAAATAAGGACTTGTAAATTCTCCCATATAGGTATGCCCATGCCCTCGAAATTAGGGAAACGGAATTTGATGATGACATGCTCCTGACCTTCGCTCTAGCTTTTGAGGTAGGGAACACTTGTAGTGAGCACCTTGGTCTCCAGTGCCCTAGAAATGCTCAATCATTGTTTCTTCGATCTGCTTAGGCGTGTATACCGGCGAGCTGCCAACACCTTGACATAGAGGTTGCGATTTCATGGAGCAATGATTCGGATGAAAATTTAGCACTATATCCTCAGAACTAAGCTGTAATCCTGGATACTCAACTCTTGGCCATTCAAATTCCTCTTTGCGCCTCTTTGCCGCCACATTTCACTGAGGCTGTGCAGAAAGAAAAAAACTCTATGCGCTGAAATGGCATCGTCATCTTCAAAAGTTTTTCAATACCATTTGAACCCTCTATACCTATAGCTATCATTATCACATCATCACAAAAAGTACTACCCTATAATAGCATTAACACCCTTCATCAGATACACAAAAGTACGATGTCGTTTACACTGTAATCTATCGCTTCTATTTTAGTTCTTCGGGTGTTAAATACCAAGCTTTAGGAAACTTCCCAATCTCGACTGCTAAGCATTACAGCGCTAGCATCGAACCACTCGCATCTGTATGAAAAAAAAGTTAACTCAGGTTCTGGAATCCGGATGTAGAGATGTAATTTTGGAGAGCACGGCAAATGCATGCTATTGTTTTCTTCGTAGAAAGCGCAGTGACTGCAGATGTACACGAGGCGCTTGTTTGACAGTTGCCCAAAGTAGTGTTCCAACATGTACCGAAGACACGGAATACCGTAAGCGATAATGGTGAGTACACGTGTTATTGCATCTGTAAGTCAGCGAAGTCATCGCTCGCTATTCATGACGTTTACGACAGAACTGCTGCCATTACCAGAGTTATTTAAAGCGGCTGGTGTTCGACAAACCATTTCATGAGATTCGGCTGAGCTATTTGGTTCATGGCCAATACTGGTTCCAGCAGAGGAAGGAAAAAAAAACGAGGGACAACGGGAGGACAGACCCTTTGCCCCTCGAATCACCAAGGAAGGAAAGCGACGTCCTAGTCTGTCCTCCGTTTGTTCCTCGTGTTTTCTGTTCCGCTGCTCAAACCAGCATCAGCCGTTTCACGAGACATTCAATAAAGGGCCAACGATCCGGGTCCAACCTTTTTTCACGAACGTGCAAACTTAGCGAGTGTCAGCGAGCCAAATTCTGAATGCCTGTGAAAAGTTGTATGCAATTTTTCAAAGGAGGCTCCCAGGGTGCCGCCATAATCCCCTCTGCGCTGTGGTAGATATGCATGAACCCCCCAAAAATACACCGCTGAGGCAGCGACGTCAGCCTTTGTACTCTGGTGCCACAGTCCAATCCAGAAAGGAGTTCCTCCCCCTCAGCGCTAAAAAAGGTCTATAGTGTAATCTCAACAGCCTTCTTCCTGTCCTTTCACCCTAAGTATCCTTTTTTTCTTAGCGCAGGGTAGCAAACAGGACATGCGCGAATCCGGTTGCCCTTTCCACACTTTTCCTCGATCGGACCCTCAGAAAGCTGGACATGTGAGCGTACCACACACTTTTTCCTGCCCCTACTCCTTCTCTCCCTTCTTTCTGGTCACGTGGTTATCACAGAAGCGGCCAACCTGTTGTCTATATGCCCTTCTTTTTTTTCGCCAACGTCTCCTTCCAGTTCAGGGTAGCAAGTCGTACGGGCACCTGGTTACACTCCCCCATTTGTGCTGTCACCTATCTATGAGACTTTCAGAAGGCTACGTCTTCGCGCGTTCAAAGCTGTGCCCGCGCTTTCTCCTGTTCCTCCTCCTTCTCTCCCTTCTTCCTGGTCACGTGGTTATCACAAAAGCGGCCATGCTGTTCTCTCTATGCCCTTCTTTCTTTTCCCTCCAGCGACTCCTTCTCCCAGTTCAAGGTTGCAAACTGTACGGGCACCTAGCGGTTACCCTCCCCATGTTTACTTTCACCTATCTACCTGACTCTCAAACATCTATGTTCAAAGCTGTACCCGCACACTTTCTTCTGCCCTCTTCCTCCTTTCCCTACGTTCTGGTCACGTGGCTATCGCAGAAGCGGCGCACGCTACGGTCCACCATGCCGCTGCAGACTCGGCGCGTGAAGGCGAACGGCCGGGAGCCCTTTACCACCGACCGGGGCCTGCTGGGAATGCTCGAGTCACCAGCAGCGAGCTCAGCCCGCCAGTATCACCACCAGGTGGCCTCGTCGGCAGGACCGCCGCCATCGTCCTTCTTTCTGCCGCCGCCACCACCGCCGCCGCCGGCTTCTTCGCCAGCCGCTCTGCGCATGCGCACGGCGGGCCACGTCCGGTACCTGCTCAGGGGTGACTCGGAGTCGTACGACATCACCGTCTGATGAGGAGAGCCTCTTACGATGTCTCTGTCTGTTTTTCTTAGCGATAAGAGCTGATAACACTGGCAGTCTCGCCTTCGAGCCGAACCATTACGATCGTAATACATTTAAATAGATACACGCAGTTTAACTATTCAAGTTGAACCATTTTGCAGTTGAGCCTGCTTAGGAGTCATCCGGTATCGCGCGACATCACCTTCTGTTGAGGAGAGCCTCTTACGCTGTCTTTATCCGTTTTTTCTTAGCGATCACGGCTGATAACATTGGCAGTCTCGCCTTCGAGCCGAACCATTACGACTGTGAACAGTTTAAATAGATACACGCAGTTTAGCTACTGTAGTTGGACCTTTTGCAGTTTAGCCTACTTAGGAGGGACCCGCATCGCGCGAAATTGTCTTGTGGTGAGGAGAGCCTTTTATGGTATTCTCTTAGCGATAACAGGTGATAACACTGGCAGTCGCCTTCGAGCCGAACCCTAAGGATTGTGGATACCATCTTTAAATAAGACTAACGATTGTGAAACCTTTAAATTGACGCACACTATTTAGCTATTCAAGTTTATCTTTTTGCAGAATGACCTGCTTCGGAGTGACCCGACGTTATCTTCTGGTGAGGAGAGCCTGTTATGCTATTCTTGTCTTAGCGACAACAGGTGATATGGCCGGCAGAATGTACACCTCCGCAGAGCCTAACCATAGTGATTGCGAATTTCGTATTTAAATAACAACGTCGAACCGGAATTGCTGAACAAAGTTTAGCTATTCAAGCCGAATGTGGTGAACCTTGTACGCTGCACTTCTTTCCTTCGTCTTAGCGATAACATTTGATAATAAAGAGGTGCATTTCTATCGCCTTCAAACCAAACCGTAACGATCGTGAATATACACCTAATACAAGAACGCCGACTAAGGGTAGGTCAACACACTTTGCTGCTCAAGCCAAAATCTCCAACACACCTGCCTATGTGTGAATCGGTGTCGCATCACGACCCCATCTGCTGAGGAGAGCATGTTCCTTGTTTAAACTAGAAACGTCGTGTAAGCTAATCAACCTAAATTTTCAGGAAGACCTGCTAAAGATGCAAAAGTATCGAACTGTGTTTGACGCCTACGGGTGCATACTTGCCTAGATTGCGAATATCGATTGCGGACTACGTGACAGACTTGCTGTAGCTAGAGTTTTTCACCTCGCGAACTCTGGATGTCTCTCTGAAACTTTGAAACGCTACGATCGTTTCCGGTCTAAGGTGTATGTTCACACCAATCAAATTTTACACGTACTGACACCAGTAGCTTTGCTTTAATGTTTGTTGTCAGGCATAGACGTAGCTATCTCACTAACTAGATAACGCTTCCCGTCACTCCAGGCAGCAGTGCACCTTCCGGTGGAAAGGGCTCGGCAAAGCGACGTTATCTATTTCATCTCCGCGGAGTATCTGCCTTCGAACGCCGACGACGAACGGACTGGTTAGAGTCGTGAGGAGCCGCCTAAGATCTCAGGGTCTTCTGTATACTCGATAGACGCTCGCTTTTGCCTTTCTAGGGGCCCCGAGATCTCCGTCTATTTGGCTCAAGCTAGGCGGCGCCACTGTTTGACGAGCGCCGCCTGGCGATCACGTGTAGAAGCTACTCTACAAAGTGTTTTTTTTTTCTTCGAGTTATTGTCACACGTAGCAGTTGAAGGAGGAGTCTATGTAAGCGTCGTTCATTCATGCTTCTTTGTTTTCCTGCTGCAGCGCAAGTATGTATTAGACGACGTGTGATTATACAGTGACGGTATCGTTGTTACGTAGACGCGTAGGGGCATTCTCTCTCCGCTTTATATGATGACGTCTATAGTACTAACGTTGAGTACGTTCGCAGCTATACATTTGCCACGATGTAACCGTTCCCACAAAACGCTTTCCTCGCAAAACGCGACTCTTACACCTTCCCGCTTCTTAGTGTTTTCCTACGCGCTCACTGATTGTTTCACATTTTCATTGCACTTGTCGCGTTAATGTTGACAAATGATACGCCGAGTTCCAAATGCTGCTTCCTAAACGTCGAACACACCATTTGTGTAAATGGTTATTGACCGATAACTATACGTTTAGCCTTCGGCTATTTAACCGCTAACGGCTTGTGTCTTTTTTAGTTATTAAAGAGGTTAACCATCATAGTTACTGGAAGAAAATATGGTCAACAAAGTTACGATTTGGCCACCTCAACGAACATGAAAAACGCCTCCTGTGTAGAGCAGCTGCTGAGTTGCTATTAAGGGTTATACACTTCTTTCGTCGTTATGCCTAATGGGGACACAAAAGGCAAATATTAAGACGACGTCGACTGTTTAAAAAGCTTTCCAGAAACCATCGTAGTGATTGTTTCATAAAACGGAAATGCTTAGTTTGAAAGAAAATCACGTTTCAATTGTCCCCAAGCCGTTGGGCGATTCAAACCTCCCGCCTGCGAGAAAGGCTTTCTGACGTAGCATTAGCCACGGCCACGCTGCGCGACAGCCGGCGCTGCGAAGCAAGGGGCTTTAGCGGAGCCTAGCCCAATGAAAACGAAATTTGCGTCTTTCTCAAAAGAGATGTCAAGTTGCTTTGCAGAATTTTTTTTCTATTTACATAAATTAAACTGAAATGCAAATATTTCATCTTACTGTGTTTAGTAATGCAGTTAAATATGTTCTTTTTTGTCATGTGTAGTTTGAGTACTCGTGATTAATTCTACTGAGGCCCGTACTACGTCACAGGATTGTTTCAAAGAATGTCCCCCCTAGAGGCGCAAGCCTTCACCTACACTTACCTTAATTTCTCGACTTACTAAAGTGCTGCGCTTTATAATATTGACGCTGTAGATATTCTCAGTCATCGACCTTTCATCTGACTTCAAATGTTATTTGCATTTTGTGTCCTCTTAACATAACGCCGAAAATATTTACCGCAAATAAGTATTAATGCCTTATTCCCCATTTGTTTAAATATTGGTTGCTCCCATTATTGTTCAGTGCACTTTATTGCACCTAATTGGCACAATTTTTAGGAATGTAGTACGGGTCTTTTATACATTTTGTAGAAATGGTGGTGAAGACATTGTGCCACTTCTGTATTTGAAATATATACCAAAACACTTTCATGGAATGTCCCATTTGATGATGGCGCTTGACAAGTGTCGGTGTTCGTCACCAAAATACATTTTTTTTTACATTGCCGGAAGACGGCAGTGCTAAACAAATCAAAGAGGCTCAATGTGAATGTAAACTCCATACACATATTTCCGTCTTTCCCACGCTGCGCCGGATATCTCTGTGCGTCTTCAGCCAATGCGAGATACAGCATTTGTCCGGTCGCGAAGCCGTGCCTAGCCGTTCCGATGCACGAAGCAAGGCCTCTACATGTGTTAATATCAATTGTCTTTCTTGTATGGTTACCGTTTCGGAAATCCTACGCCCGTATTTGAGAATTACCCTGTTTTTGTAAACTTACAGCGGAAGTAACACAAAATCCCTCAGCACCAATGTTTGAAAAAGCTGTCCCTGTTTATGTAGAGCTATTTGAACGAAATCGTAATTCAAGTGTCAAACCTTCCATTTCGGAAACTTATGGAATGGGTCAGTTCATAATCCAGCTCAGATCTCGTACGGGCTTAGTGAATTGTATGTTATAGTTAAGCTAAGGTCTCTTTTTTATAGCCGACAAATTGTTACGACTATAGAAGGAATGGGAAGAGATATTTCTCAGGTTATCATTGGCAAATTGACATCTAATCAAAGAACTTCAACGCTCGAACGAAAGTAAAGATGGTACAACAACATTACATGCAGTTAGCTATTTCACACTGGCGTCCCCAACAGAACAACTCGCCTTCACAGAATTGGTTCGCGAATATTTATAAAACTACGTGGATGTACTTTATTATCTTATCCCTACGCTGCAGAAATGATTTCTTGGAGAACCATGGAAATTTATTGTTATTATCTACAAGTACATGTAGTCTTCTCTTTTACGACTGGATACATTCTGGATTTCCTTCAATGCAGACATGCCTTTAACACTCACCGGCTTTGATTTCACGTGTGCTACCTTTGCTCAAACGTAATTAGATGAAGAATTTTCAACATACGGGTATACGGAATGTAAGCATTTTCACTCTTACTTTCACTCATTTCTTCATCTCCACCAAAACTAATTATGTGTTGGTGAAAAAAAAATTGGTGAAGGTTGCACTAAGCCGCGCAAGGCTTGAACCAGCAAAACTGGGCGATTCTAAACACTAATCTGGTTGCTTCTAGGTTGTTTCTAGGTTGCTTCTATGTCGTTGCTAGGCTTTAGCTAGGGTTTTTTCTACTTTGATTCAAGGAAATCCGTACGGATTTCTCAGAAAGAAAGCCTCTTAATTGCCAAAAAATTCGTCCTGGTCCGGGGTTCGAACCCGGGACCAACGCCTTTCCGGGGTGGTCGCTCCACCAATTGAGCTAACCAGGAAGCTGGCAATTCGCAGCGCGAGGGCAAATTCACCGACAACTTGAAGCACATGGACACAGACTATTGCTAATCAGTCCTTCCCGCAAGGTGGCGGAAGGGTACGAAAGGGAAATTGACAGCTAAAAGTCTGTCGCACGAACCACAAGTGTTCTACGATGATCAAAAGCCAACCCTACAACTGAATACGCTGCGTACTATTGACATCAGCATGTGTTCGCCAGGAAATGTGTTCATTCCACCGGATATTGTAGTGTTCATAATGCGCTGGTGTGTGGAGACCTTGCCTTCGTGCCATCGTCGGCTTGGCACGGCTGTCCTCCTTGCCACCGAGCACCATCATCTAATAAAACGCCACCCTTCTTCATCGCTTGTTCAAAACAAGCCCTTACGAATATGTGAGCTTACGCTATATCGTTTCCATGGTTATACGTCTCTGTCAGTCAAGCCGTCGCGCTGAGAACGACTCGCCGCAGTTTCGCTGCTGTACACTTTGTCGGCCTGCAGTGACGGGATAGGTCGAGGGCGCGTTTCAAGGATTGCGGTGACAGTGTTCACTGCAGTTGATTGATTGATTGATTGATTGATTGATTGATTGATTGATTGATTGATTGATTGATTGATTGATTGATTGATCTTAGTGGCAAGAAGTGCTCACACATCCCTTCACCAAATTACGCTAAAACAACAGACCGTTATTGAACTCGTCTTCGTCTGAACCGATTGATTCGTTGATCATAACGATAGTTGCAGTGTTCTGACAGCTGCTGGCCAGGTTTCCAGAAAGAACAAGTTGTTATTGGCTATTAATTAGTTTCCTGAGCATGGAAAACTATAAGCACCAGGTGAAAACTCTAGTTAACTAATTAAAAGTTAACAAGAAGTAGATACGGGCTACTCTTTGAGAGGTGATGTTCCCCCTTTCTAGACACTTTTTGAAAACGACTTATCACAACTCCTCTTACTGGAAAGCTGGCAAAAATCTGTACATCGTTTTATTTGGCCTTTTTCTGTGCACATTTCGGCACATTTTCTGTGCCTAACTACGCGCACTGTTCCAAAAGGATCTCAACGCAGTTACCACTAGCACGTGCCGTTTTTTCCCGATAAGACTTGGCCCTCGCCCTATTCCGTCACTCGGGCAATTTTTTTTTCTTCGCTGAATCTTCAAGTGCTTTGCATACGCTAACATAGAGTGTTGTCTCATTGCTTCGGCGTTCGGCGGTGGCGAAAATCACATTAACCGGGGTGCTGACGCCCCAGCTCTATATATGTACATGTATACCGCTTATGACGTCACCGCCGTCGCCGCTCGTGCTGTAGTGTACGTAGATTTGCATACTGAGCGTTTACGCGTGCACAGACTGTTTATAGTTTTATATAGAATAAAAAAAATGTTGTGCGTAGCTGCCGCATCATTCTCGCTTGTAACGCTGTATTTTGCTACGTAGCTGCTACACTGCATGGTGGGAGTTAAAAAAAAACTTGCCTACAACGAAGGTGTAATTTCTTTCTTTCTCTCTATCGAGGTCGTTGACCTGCGTATAGAACTCGAGCAATGGAGCGATCAAAACGTCTCGCACGCAGCAGCCCTACAGAAACGGCATTTGCGTCGAGGCGCCCAGTAGTGTAGTTCCTCATTCTTATTGCATTTATATGTAAAGTGTATACCGTGTACGTAATTCGCCTTCCTCTCTATTAAGTAGGTGCCTTGCTCGTCTTGCTGAACGATACGTGGTCATCCGCTCGAAGATTACTTAGCAGTTTGCGATAATTTCGTCTTTAATGTCTTCAAAGTAGGACTGAAAGAGGGGAAAGCTATGGATGAACAACCAGTTTAAGCATGTTGACGCGACGAGGATTCCTCAGGTCCGTTGACTATTGGGCGCAATCCGCGATCCTCGGGACAGCTGGTACACAATTAAGACTCAGGAATGACATGGCACGAAATGCACGGTAGTCAGAGACCGGAAAAGTAGGGAATGACATGTGCCACCTTCCATCACGGTTGGAAGTTGAATGAATAAACTTTTATTACAACGCGAAACACCGTGGTTAATCCTGGTTGGAGCCCTCTTGTAGAGCCCCACTGGCCGCGGCGAGTAGAGTTAAGTAGGTACTTGTCCTGTCACATGACACACGAACTAGCCCAACAATGCCGACTTAAGAACGTCACGAGAGGAGATACATGGACATAAGAGACAGGACATGTAGGACAGACAGCAAATACATGGACGCGAAAGACAGGACAAGTATGGCAGGACGAGCTCCAGCTTCCAACTCGCTGGAAAGTTGGCATTTTGTAGAGTTGGAAGTTGGCACTTGTCCCGTCACACGATGCAACCAACCAGCCCAACAATACAGAATTCAGAATGTCACTACAGGAAATACATGAGTTAACAGACAGGACAAGTAAAGCGTACGGCAAATACATGGAAGTGAAAGACAGGACAAGTAGTACAGGACAAGAGCCAACTTGCAACTCAGTTGTCAGTTCGCAGAGTTGGAGGCTGGAACTTGTCCTGTCAAACGATACACCAACTAGCCCAACAATACAGACATAAGAATGTCACGACAGGAAATACACGGGCATAAGAGACAGGAAAAGTAAGGACAGAAAGTAGATAAATGAACGTGAAAGACAGGACAAGTAGGGCAGGACAAGTGCCAACTTCAAACTCGGTTGGAAGTTGGCGGTTGTCCTGCCATACGATGCACCAATCAGACCCAACAATTCAGACTACATAATGACATGAAAGCACGAAGAAGAAATAAGTTAACGTGAAGGCAGGACAAGTGTCAAGTTCCAACTCAGTTAGAAGTCAGAAGTTGGGGCTGAGTTGGAAGTTGGCACTTGTCCTGTTCGTCACATTCATGTATTTCTTGTCGTGCCAGTCTGCCATTCTTAAGTCTGAATCGTTGAGCAAGTTGGTGCATCCTACGAATTGAAATCCTAATAACAGTAAGCAAAACAAATGGAGCGAAAAAGAGCGTTCATATGATATTCTGTGTAGCTTTTCTTCGAAGATGGCACACACGTTTCTCCAGAGTAAGAAAGGAACAGGTGGAGTTTCCAGTTGTTCCGTACTAACGAAGCGCGCCCACTCTAGTACGCATGCATACGTGACATTCTCTGAAATGTGAACAATTCGCTCCATTTTATTGTTTCTTTCATTTGTCACATTCGGATACACAGAGATAAATTGGTGTTTTAGTGCTCATTTGTCAAACGCACATACTGTTTTTACTTGTTTTCTTTGCTATGTTTGTTTATGTACAAGTTACATGTACAATAAAACTTCCCTTTTTCCTGTTATTCTTCTCAACAACCAACGCAAATCATGCCTCATATTAGCAGATCTATGCATCATTTCGTTATTAAAGCTGTGGCATGTCCGTACTTTGCTTTGGTAAACGTACGTATATTTGCACATGACTTCATCCGCATCATATTCCTTTGAACGCTGGGAATTGCGCGGCTTCCCTGTCGTAAATAAAGCATGTTTCGAGGGTCCTGAGAGTGCATTCATGCAAGTTGCCAGCGCTCTGTGAGAAAGACGGCAAGTTAGATAGACTGCTCGATTGGTAACGGTCATCCACGTGCTCGGCGTGTTTAGCGTCTCGCCTTTTATCGTTTCTGCCAAAATTAGAACTCTCCACGTACACAAGATAAAAGGTGATAAGAGGCAAATATTCAGGCGCACGTGGGCCCTTGGCGTCAATATATGGTTATCTCGTCAACGAAGCTGCGCGTTTTCGCGTTCGTATTCGCAAAATGTTTTCCCGTTGGTTTACTTTTCGCTTCTTTTCACGACGTTACAAGACATACTTAAGACAATAATTCACGAGCTTGTTACGGCATAGACTCATATTGATGATGAATCCTCAAGAAGAACGTCGTAATTTCGAAAGCTTCTGTGACAGCTTAACCGCACAGAATTCACATGACAGTTATCCGTATTCAAGTGGGAATGTAGCAGGAACTCGGGATAAATAAACCATGCAATCGAAATGACACCATTGGTTCATGAAGAATATCAAAAACATATGACAAGGAATATACAAAAAGTGTAGTTACCAAGCTTAAGACTTTAGAACAAATTCTTAAGTTCAACGATGTGAAATTAGTCGTGTTGGGCCAGCTATAAGGTAAGGAGATAAGCATGAGGAGATGCTTATCAGTTTCACAGTGTCCATACGCAGTATTGTAAGCACTGATATGTACCGTCTTATACACAACGTTCCATGTGTGATTACGAATTATTGCCACTGTCACCTTTGAATTATTGTCACTATGAATTCTTCATCTTGCAACACTTATTCTAAGAGAAGGGGAGCATACTGTCGTTCAGCAGGATGTGCAAGGTACACATATGTGTCCAGTTTTCTCTTAGTACTTACTTAGATCATCTTGAGCACCTTTACGAAAAAAATGAATATCCATATTTCTCGGTGTGTGTGTCTATAGGTCGACGACTTTTGCGTGCTTGCTGTGCCATGCACGTGCAACTGCAGCAAAAATGTGCTACCGTGCCAAAATGCTTAATTAACGCGGCGTCGTAGCGATGTCGTGGGGTTCGAATGACGCCGAAGATGAGGCGAGTGTGGTGCGACCGTGTTTTATTCCCGCGATGCTCACGAGTTGGTCGAGAGTCCGCGAGACTTCTCTGTTGATGACACCGCTGATGTGATGATGTCACTGATGTGTGCTCGTTTACACGTGACAGTGTCATGTTGTGACCGCGTCAATGTCTGTTGAGATCATTCTGAATTGTTAGGTACGTATGAAGGGAATGAAATAAAAAAAATAAAGCAATGTCTTGTTGGCAGTGGCTTTGTATTGTCTTACTTGTCGTATGACAGCTCGCCGACTCCGACTTCCCTTATTAACACACGTGAGGTTTTGACATGCCCAATACCTTAAAACGTTAATACATGCCTAATACGTGAAGTTTTGTATAACCTAATACGTATTAGGTTATACCAGGTCTTAAACATAACGCTAAATTTTACTGGCTCTAGAAACAATAATACTGATAATCAGAGATAACTGGAATCATGTATGTTAACAATTATTCTAAAACACAATGCTTGTAAAATCGGACATCTGTACCAAGGCGTCGCAGTTGGCCTATGTGCATCTATTCTTTGACGCGGTAAAATTGCATATATGTGTTTTTAGATTATGGGAAATGACGCACTGTTTATGAAGTTTCTGCAAAATTACTGCTGGCAAATTCATAACGAGAACTAAGAGACAGACAATGAACCCTGTTCGGGATTTTCCTTTAGCGGCTTCGGCACAAACTTGAACTTTGATTTTGCCTGCTTAAGAGGTACAATTTACTTAATTGTCTTGTTGTTGTTTATTGACAAACTACCCATCTGTGGACTTGAGTCACTGTTTTATTTCAGGCGAGAATAAATAAAAAAAACAAAACACTTTTTTTTGAAACCTCCCCACAGGGCGGGTCAACATCTTCTAGAACAGCAGACAGTGTTTTATATTTGTTATAATCCTGTTGATCAAGTGTCACAGCTTTCCCCGCCATCATCGTCTTAAACAGTTCTGTCAAGGGAAAAAAAATGGCACGAGTGCACTTTAGAAAGTTGAGATTTGAAACGCAAACGCTTTTTGCTAGACACTTCTTAGACAGTTCTGAATCTTACACACAGCTTGTCCTACAATGTTCACCTGTGTGCAAATGGCTGTGACGTATCCTTTTTGTTCTATTTGTTAACGAGCAATGAACGGAAAATCGGGGTTCAAATCAAATGCATTGGCGACATCAGTGGCATTTTAAAGGTGAGTTCTAAAGCCTACGCACGAAGTGGACTTGGCTCGAACAAACCTGAGCGAGTCTTCCAATTGGGAGCGTACCAGAAACGGTGACATCCGAACAGAATGTTATCTCACATGTGTCTTGCGTTTGCGTTGATCTGTGGGTTAGGTAAGTATGCACGCTTGTGACCCTTCGATCAATTAACATGGCAAGAAAGCATAATTACCGACTTAACTATTAATCCACATGATGTGCTGAAATATATGCTGTAGTTGTGTTCCAGCGCTTCATAATGCGTTCTTGAGAACAAAAAAAATACGCCAGGTCTGCGCGGATCGTGATGCACAGTCGCAGCGAAAGCTGGAAGAGCGGCCTTTGCCGAGCCTGTTTTAAACATTCTTGCGGCAACTACTACAGGTACGCTTGCATGGCACCCACTACGCCATAAATCATCATAATTTTTGTGAGAGAACCACCCACTACGCCATTATTCGTTCTTCGGAGAAGCATGGTACCCGCTACACACCTGCGAGGCATTAATTGCACTTTGTCAATGCTGTGGCTGATTACGATAAATAATTATGGCTGAGCCTTTTGTAATGGGCTGGAAGCATTCAACGACCCACTCGTTACGCAATTCGCATTGTGTGATGCCTGATTGTTACTTCCATATTCTAGAACGCTCTGTTTCCGCGACATGAAGCCTGCATAGGTTCTGTTCGCATAAGATTTCCTAGCACCAGCGTAGCTCTGTGGTAGAATACTGGACTGCCACGCAGAGGACCTTGGTTCGAATCCCATTCTCTCCGAACACCGGCAGCGGCGGACAACTACGGCGCCAAAAACGGCTGTTGTTTTAGATAACAGCTTTCGCTGTAAAAGACTCATCCAGCGCGCTCAAATTATTTTTTTATTCACACAACCATGTGCAAGGTTAATCAGTGCGGGAAGATATTCATATGAGATTAGCTCTTTGCTAAACTAATCGCTTAAACTTAGCATTGCATTTTATTACTGGCAACGGTAGCATGCTGAATCTGAAATTATATGAACCCCTTACATGGGGGGCATGTATAAAAACTCAGAGGGGTAAGCTAAGCTTTTGCAAGTAATTGTTTCAATATAATTATCATTATATCACATAATTTCATCTTGCATAAGACATGCTTGCTTCCTCAGAGACTTCCATGAGCCTTGACAAATTCGATAGACAGATAGGCACATCTAATCAAATAGCGCGCGCGAGGCGCATTACAGCGTAATAGCTTTGCATGTCTTCGCCATCTGTTGCGCAATTTGCGATGCCGCGTATATAAATGGTTAAAGGCGTTTAAAATTGCAATCTAACGATCGCCAAACGTGCTCACCAGAGTTGCTGCTGCCTGAGTGTCGTTTCGCTTTTATTTTAACTTCAGTGTGTTGAATAAACAGTTCTTTTACCTCCTTAACATTTTTTTGTTGTTGCTGTTGCTTTCCTTTTTTATACCCTAACCACCCCGGCAATGCCTGAAGCACTAACATATATAGTGTATATATATGTATGTTCAAATATACGCGTTCTTCATATGTAGAACGCCAACGCAGAACGTGTGTGTATGGTAGCACTGCAGCACTGAATTCACACTTAACATAGCTGCTTGCTGTAAAAACAAAAGAAAGCTTCATCGTCTTTCCAAGAGAAAAAATTCACATGATGCACGTATCTGACTAGATGGGGCCCCTTCCATCAACTCTACTGTGATCGACCCTGTGCACTGCGAACTTCTGAAAAGTATAACGCACACAAGATAGCCGTGACATTTCGGTTGCTTCGTGAAAGTGCTGCTCGTGGCCGTCTTAATACAGTTCATTGGTTGATAATATATCCGTGAGTAGTTATGAAGTGCTTGTAGTGGTATCACTGGCATTTATGCTTACAACATAACTGCCTTCAACATAACACAGAGTATGCAGCAGGCGTATTATTTCAGTGACCAAGCAATTTAGAAATGTGTTCAAGAACTAATAACAACATTTTCACATTCGCAATCTTTTTCTTAAGGGAAAGTTGCCTAACAGCAAAAAACTTGTCAGCGCATGACAAAGGGAAAAAAACACTTCTTGGGTGAAAAGAAGGTTGCTCTCTTAGAAAAGTGACATTTCATAAAAACATTTCCTTGTATTTATGTACTTTGTTATTAAAGTTCTCCATCAGCACTGCTGATCATTTCCGATTTCGATATATTCGTTAGCATTACACTAAAATTATTTTTTCTACCATGCTTCCAAAATTTCAAGCGACTTTGACAAAATCTTCTGAACTATTAGCACGTATAATTTCACTTTCGCATTTTTTTCCTAACTGTTATATATACTCCCCTTTCCCTTCCCAAATCTAGGGTAGCAAACCGTTCGCGTCGTAAGTGAATCTGGCCACCCTTTTCGCCTTCGTTTTTCAGCCTCTTTTAACCATGGATACTTGAGATTCCGCTGAGTCACTTTCGCGAATCCTGATTAAAGTGAACGTTACGAGTACAATCTTGTTCATAATACTAATAATAGCTCTATCGTATCTTTTTTTCGTCCATTTCCGAAATCGCGCTTGCTTCTTACCACGCAGCGCCGTCTGCGGACGCATTCTTTCGGCGATATCGTTGTCCTGACAGATGCAATCCCCATCCGGTAAGTGCTATCAGAATAACAATAACACGTTCATTCGAAATCAAAGGGGTACTATAAAATTGTTCGAATTAAGCGGACTTCGAATAAGCGGGCAGGCCCTAGAATGAACGGGCATCGCGCCACACTGTGCGGGGAGAACCCAGAGAAGCCACCTCTGGACTTCGCGTAAAGAACATCTAGGACTAATACAATAGCAACATTTCAGCCTACCACAGCTGGCGCGGGTAGTGCTCACTCTAGGGGTGGCGTCGTTACGCAGCTGTGCACAACGAGTTCTCACATTTGCATGTTTTCTAAATACGTGAATGCGCATCAAATTTCTAAATATGTTTACTGAGTACTACATTTATCCGCCCCATAACGTTATGTTCATTTTTAAAACTGCCACACGGCAAACTCCGTATGCATGCTACGCATATCATTGATTGCCACGGTATACGTGGCACCTGCCAATTTTTTTTTTGTTTTTGTTAGCATGAATATGTAAAATATAGACGGGCGCGCCCAGCAGTGTGGGAGGAAATAAACTTAAGCAAAGTAGCTACTTGGGCGAGTTGGTTGATCTTCATCATAGGCGGTTGCAGCAGGCCGTCGCCGTCGCGCTCTCTTCCAGATCCTAGAGCGATTGTACTCGGAACTGCTATCTGTTTTGTAGGAGGAGCTCTTCTTTCTCGGTGAAGAGGAATTCCTTCTGCACTGGTCCTGCCCTTTTGTGTTGGTCTGCGACAGACGCGTGAAACTAATCTTTCGGTCTGCCTGGTTTTGGTAGACTGATGTCTCGATTGGTGTCCGCAGAAACGCCACGTAAATACGCAAAATGTACATATTCATGTTTTATTTGTGCTTTTTGTTTACCATGTAATGTCCATATGTGTACCTATCTTTTTGAAAAAAAAATGCTCTGTGTCTGTGCATGTTCTGTTCTGTTGAAATGTTATTGATGCCCACCATCCGTGATAGTAAATTTCTCTACGCACGAACACAAAAGAAGAAGTTGGTTCTTTCCTTCTTATGTCTTTCTTCATCCTTCTTCTTTCCTTCTTTTCTTCGTCAGTCCTTTCTGTCTTCTTTTGTGTTCATGTTTGTGCGCTGTTTTTTGATGACGGAGGAAATAAGTTGCAACTAAAATAGGTGACGTCCCCTAGCCTTAAATCACGTCTGCGTTCATATACGCAACAGCCAAATAACCACCATACATTACTACAATATCATCAGTCTTTCAGTGTGACAACAGAAAGCGAGCAAAGCAAGAAAAGTAAGGAAAAATGCATGATAAATGCATTTAACACTACTCTGACATATAGCAAAAAAGAAAAAAAAACGAAATATTGCTAGCACGTCAACACCTGTGCGTATACATATATAAGCTCTCCACCGCTAGAACTATGTGTTGTCCACCGTCTGTACCATTAACTCCACAAAACTATGTAAAGATATCTCGATATTCACCCATATGAGCCATGTTGCCACTGCTGAAATAGAGTGCAAAGAGAACGGCAACAGTTTGAGGTTTTGGTAAGTGAACTAATCTTACTAAATGCGAAACAACGTTCGACAGAAAGAAAACCAAAGAGCACAACAAAACGCAGGCAATAGGAACAAAAAACAGAACAAAATCCCTTGCAATACGTCTATTTGTTCTTTCGGTTGCCTGCGTTTTCTTACGCTGTTTCATTTTCGATCATGCATCTGTACTAACTGGCCCAAATGCTTGCTATTATGCTCGACAGAAATGTTTTTGGCAGCTTCTTAGTATACACTATAACGGCAATAGAAGCCATTGTGGGCGCAAGTTACGGCTCAATATTATACGTAATTTCATGCAAACTTTAACTGAGCGATCTTCCCATGTAACGTAGGAAAGGCCTGTGAGCCGCTGCTTCTTCTTCTGCGCCAGCCTTATTCCCTACGGACAATACCACGACGGAACGGAGTGCTACGTAAGATATTTTCGTTCGATGTTTTTTGTACAGTATCGCGTGCCTCCCTGGTTCTCATTATTCGTGCGCCCTAAATTTCCTTGCCTAGAGAAACTGCAAATATTGCACGTGAAGTTCAATGTTAGCTGAACTTTCGCAGCACCGCTAGTTCCGTGCGGTGCACTTAATTCCAGCTAAGACAGAACAAAACCCTTGCAATACGTATATTTGTCCTTTCTGTAGTCTGCATTTTCTTGTGCTGTTTCATTTTCGGTCGTGCATTTGTACTAACTCGCCCAAATGCTTGCTATTATGCTCGACAAAAATGTTTTTGGCAGCTCCTTAGTATGCACTATACATAACGGCAATAGAAGCCATTGTGGGTGCAAGTTACGGCTCGTAACAAGTCTCGTAAACAATAAAATTGGTGCGAAAATTTATGGTTTTAGAACTAATTGAGAGCAATATTGGATACATATGATACCGGAGCATAAGTTTGCTTAAAATAACGGCCAATTAACAATTAAATTCCATTCAATTCAATTTCAATTCAATTTTATTTAGTTTCTTTGCGTACAGTGTAAAATCATTAGAGATATGTATTACATTCGGAGGTCCCATAGTTACGAGAACTGACGGGGGGGGACCTCCTAATACTAAAACACATGTATGTTAAATGTCGTGGGCAGCATGAGAAAAAACAATACATTAATAAAAATTTGCAGGAAAGCTAAACGAGGTACTATCCGCGTCAAATAAAACCCGTCAGGATAACTGAATGAAACAGTCAGGATAATTGATAAAATTTCACTGAATGAGTTTATTGAAAGAGCAGATTGTTTTCTCGTGACCAGCTGGGATCGCCGCGGCACCTGGCGGAGCAGATCTCAACCACGCGCTCCTTTCTACATGACCTCTGTG
This sequence comes from Rhipicephalus appendiculatus, assembly GCA_030522465.1. NCBI lineage: Eukaryota > Metazoa > Arthropoda > Arachnida > Ixodida > Ixodidae > Rhipicephalus > Rhipicephalus appendiculatus. The sequence goes on along the minus strand of JALIZH010008243.1, from coordinate 558,953 downwards.
ATCCGCGTCGTCAGCGCGACGAAGTGCAAACTTAACCCAAGTAGTACAGGGCACACTACCAAACACCTAAGTCAGTGATCAGGGTTGCCTCCAAGTTTATTTTTAGGGGCGAAGCTCCTCAGGGTATGGGTCGTTCCCTTCTTTGTAGTAGTAGTAGTAGTATGTATGTATGTATGTATGTATGTATGTATGTATGTATGTATGTATGTATGTATGTATGTAGCCAGCTCTAGTTTTAAGAATTGCTCACTAGATGGCGTTGTGTGTATATGTCCTTGGAAATAATATCACTAGATGGCGTTAGTGGTTTTCGTATAGTTGACGATTAAAGAGGATAGATGGCGCTGTTATTATTGGGATCGGGCCGACGCGGTACTCAGTCGAGCACCGCGTCGCGGCGGCGGCTCCGGTACTCACGGCGGCACAACCCATAGCCAAGGACGCGTGGCTTTCACAACTCACAGCAGCGTTCTGTGGCGATGCATGCGGAGGTGAGGCGTTGCGTCGAAGGGCACTGGTGTGGACTTAGGCGTCTGTAGGTGGCATCGTCTTTCTCTGTCGTGGAACGCGAACTGGCGTTGTCGCTGACGCTGGGAGCGCCCGGAACACAAGTCGGCGACGCTCGTGCCCAGCTCACGATCGAACACCCAGGATCATGCAAAGACGTGACACGTGTTACCACATCTTTGCATGATCGAGTGGGCAATGTACGGGGGGGATTCACGGTTACCCGAATGATCCCTCCGAGCTTCGCCCACTCACCATCATTCACTTCGTTGATATGCTGTGATTTTTTTCTGATGGACTTGTTTCATTTAGCATTTGTCACCTCTGGGTAACTTCTTCGACTGGCGAGGCTACTGTTACCACGGTTTCTGCACAAGATGGAGATCCCAGCCTTCTGCCGCCGAAATGCGTTGCAGCAACGGCACTACGTCAACGTCTACGACGACATGGACGACGACAGGGCGCGACAGTACCACTGCAACCATTCCGGAACCTTCCTCTAGCCCTGTCGTATCATCAACAGTGATTTCCGGTAGGTATATGGTAACATTTTCACATTTTCTTTCATTGGGTAAGTAATGGAGCTTACGCAAATGTGGTACTGGGAATGCATATAGTTTAAAATGGCATTAACTAGGATCAACTGGTCTCGTATAGAAGCTAACTGGGTCGCAGCTGTTTTTTAAAACGGTCATGACACCAAATGCACTCATAACGTGTGTTATGTGGGTTTATCCTTGTGCATTCACAAACAAGCTGGTGATGTTTTTCACACACAAGGTGACGTTTTTTTTTTAAAAAGGGCCATGACACCCAATGCACTCATAATATGTGTTATGTGGGTTAATACTTGTGCGTTCACAAACAAGCTGGTAAAATTTTAGTGCATTTGGTCTTGCACTTAACTTTTAATTAGGACTCCGTTTTTTCGGGATCTATTTTTCTTGAAGTTCGGAGGGTGATTTTCGGAGTTTAATTTTTGGGAGGTAATTCAGCGTCTATCGGAGTTTATTTTTCGTAAATACCCAATTCTCCGAAATTCGGTGTTTAGTTGCATTATAAGTTGTCCTATGTGCTCTTATTAATTTTATTTCCAATGAAAATGCGTTGAATTGTTGCTGGTAATTCTGTTTTTTCCATCCTTTCATATTTTTTTTTCGCTAGCTCTTTACTGATCTTGTTAATAAGGTTGCCCTGCACTGATGTAAAACTTCACTGCACTGCTGTGAATTCGCCAAAGTTTACCTTTCGGGGGGCAGGAGCGAGGCAAGCTGCTTGTCCTCTCTCATCTTCTTGATGAAAAATAAAGGACCTATCAATATTAAGCCAGCCCCATACATTGACAAAATAGGGAGGGGGGGGCGCAAAGTCAGCCCCATACATTGACATAATAGGGAGGTAGGGGGGGGCGCTGCGACGAACTCCCCCCCCCCCCCCCTGAAGGGGAACCCTGCGCACGCCTATGCCTCTGCGTAAGCCTTATTCCCGAGAAACAATACGACGGAATGTCTAGCCGGCGACTTCTAGAGCTCATGTTGCAATGAAATATTAATTTACTGTCTATTCTTCATATATGAAAATGCACAATAAATTCTCTACTTCTATTTTACACTGAAAACCACCAAATTGTTGGGTGACCATGTCATGGCCCCTTTAAAGCGAAATGCCTTATGTTTTGTGTGTCGTTGAGCAAACCCCTTGAGCGAAACACGGCATGCGAATGAAGTGGTACAATAAAGCGCCGTGTATGTGTCCTCTTCTCATCCCGTGTTTAGCGCTGTTTTTAATTCTTCGTCTACCGTACAATGAGTGGTTGCTGTTTTTTTTTTAATGTATATATTAACTGAACACTTACTCTTATGCTCTGCAGCTTCTGATGCCGGGTAATGAAACAGATAATAAAGACTCGACCAGTCCTCAGCCAACGGACGTGACTGACGCAGTTCCGCAAAGCGACGATGGTACGGGTAATTAGCATTCATAGTTCGTATTGGATCTCGTTAGCCAACAATCCTCATACCATGTCGTAGGTCCTAGCTGTAACGGAAAAGTGCCCGGACGGGGAAAACGAAATTGAAATGCAGCTTTCTTGCAATTCCAAGCTGCGCTGCATACGCAGGTTTTGCACTGGTTCGTGTCACTCTGCCTGAAGCCTCTTCTGTACCCTAGTAGCGCCTAATGTTGCCACAACGTTGAAGCAACTTTCTGAATGTTGCGGCAACGTTGTGTCAACATTTGGTGCTACTAGGGGTGTCATATGTGCGATCATTCCAACCAATAAGGCGGGTAAAGATGGAAATGTGAAAACTGAAATCCTGGATGAAACAGCCGCGGCATTCGTCGAATTAATATGCTATATGACGACACAGTATGACGTTGCAGCAAACATGGCGGAGGGGGGAGGAGGGAGAGAATGTGGAAGGAAGGCAGGGGGTCGACGAGGCGCGCGTTCAGTTTGCTACCCTACGTAGGGAGAAGAAAATTAAATTAAGAAAGAGAGCAGAGGGGGGTGAGGGAGGTACTATGTGTGCGGACATGCAGGACTTACCAAGGCGCTTACGATATATGCAAGCTCTTCAAGGTGTGTTTGCAGCGACGCCATAGGGCACTCATTCGCCAAAGTACATCCCTAATGTGCAGAGCAGAACAGACTGTTGGGCTAGTTGGCTATCCATGAACACTTAAATAAGGAGCGCTAAAACTGACGAGCACAAAAAGAAGACCAGACACGGGACAGGCGCTGCTAACAACTGTTTATTGTCGTCACACCCACCGAGTTAAAATAGATACATTCATGGTGTTGCGCACGCGTGACATCGCATTGCAAGCAGAGCGAAAAAGCAAATATAATACACAAAACGAACATGCGATAGCACCTGCAGAATAACAAGGTACAAGTCACCACTGCGCATGTGAATAGGAGCCCAGCAGAAATTCAAATACGGAAGCATGCAAAGATATCGAAGCCTCACTTGATACATGAACCAACGTGCTTTTTGATGAAAAACGCTTCTAAAGCGAGCCGAGATGAAATGTGGTTGCTGACGATGTGACGGGTGTGACAAAAATAAAGAGTTGTTAGTAGCGCTTGCCCCGTGTCTGGTCTTCTTTTTGTGCTCGTCAGTTTTAAAGCTCCCTCTTTTAGTGTGCAGAGCAGACCCGAACTTGTTGCCTCACATCAGTGCAGTCGTGGTTTCATGCACGAAAACTACTCTTTATTTTCGTTTCAGGCTCTAAAAATCATGTACAAAATGCTACTGTAACCCCGGCCACATCTACTGCCCAGCCAACGTCTGTCGCCGACAAAGGTGCGCGAAGTTCTTGCGTTACAAAAACCGACAACCTGTCACTGTTTTAGAAGGTTACTCAACTATACAGAGGGCCTACAAAGACCATGCAAAAAGCATGAGTTGATTAATTTTTGAAACATTCTAGAGGACAATAGTAGTGTTATATGGATATCACTGATATTTTCTACACTGTCGTCTTCTACCCAACCCTTCACACGCTCCTGTTTTGATCTTGTTCGACCATTTAATATAGCGTTATCGTCTTGACAGCCGAACAACATGCCATTACATTGCAGCATTAGTTGTACCCGCAATTTTTATCGTGCCACTGTCGTTTTATGAGCGCCTTAATGTTTTGATGATCTAGTAACCATGTCATGACAATTGCGAAATTGCATCAGTGCTTTTATCGCGGTGCTGCCTCGTCTGATGCTTAACAGTGCTGATCTGTGTAGAGTGATCGTGGCATACTGGCTTCACAACAATAACAAAAAAATATGTGTGTTACTTTGTAGGGGCGCATGTGCATGTATGCATGGATGTAAGCGTATATGTCTTCCTCGCAAACTGATGATGAGGTGCTGCCTCTTCTCGCCAGCTGGTGTACCGATATCTCCTTCGTATAACGTAAAAAAATTACGAAAAAAAGAGCACATCCCTGGTAGCTACAGCTCCGTAACATCAGCAAACTAGGACATGACGCGACCGAAATAAAATTAAAAGAGAAATATGAAGACAAACGAAGCAACTTTATAGCACTTGTTTATCTCGCATTGAAACAAAAGAAGTATTCGCGTAATTCTTCCGCCTTTGGTTTTAAATAAAAAGATCCTTGAAAATGATCGCATGAGATTATAAAACTTTCAAAACAAGGAGTCACCGTGTAGCTGTTTCTTTGTCTACCGGCAACTGGGCCTCCCCCATAGGTCCTTCCCGTCATAACAAACGCAATGGCCGTTACGGTTGGCTTCTTACGCGTGTAAATTACACCACGCAATTAAATTTGAGTCACAATGCAACCACACGCTGGCTACATGGACCGACATTCGTTTCTTTCCTTGTAGTAATCTTACTTTCAACCAAGACTGGTTATTACCAAGTAAACTAGTCCATAACCACTTCCCCCTGTCAGAAGCTACAACACCTGATCGAGCATATACCGTACCTCTGAACTCTGAAAAAAAAAGAACAAACAGAAATATTTTTATTTCGATTTTTATTGATTATGTATTTGTGTTGCTCATTGTGATTATTTGTCGACATTCTTTGATTAGTTGCTTGGCTGACAATGTGAATTCTTTCGTCGCCCTTTTTTGTGTAACCTCTCCCACCATAATGCCTATTGGCGCTGTGTGTAAAGCAAAAACTAAAAATAAAAAAAAATGAAAAGGACACAAAACTTCAACAAATTGTATTGGCCGTGCCTTATTGGGCAGTATGAAAAGTGCCGTTTCTCATTAAGAGTAGCAGTAATTGCTACAGTGCAATAAGCCATTTTCGCATTCGCTGCGGTCGTCATATGTATGCTCTTAGGCTACAGACGTCCCTTTATGAAAGAATTCGCGATCTTATATAAATATTTCTTAGATAGCGCGGTGTTTTTCTAATAGTATCGAGCCGGGTTTTTTTTTTTTTTTTTTTTTTTTTTTTTTTTTTTTTTTTTTTTTTTGTATACGTGTTTCATGTGACAGCGCCTAACTTGAAGGCTATCACAAACGAAAATTCAATCGCTGGAGGAAAACACATTATTCAAATTTTTAACATTTCTCCCGAAATACCCTGACGACTGTATTTTCCACCTGCTTTCCAGAAAATGCTACCTCACAGGATGAGAGCGCCGCTGCCACAGTCGCAAATGAAAATGCTACTGGCGAGATTTCGTCCTAATGCCAAATTTTCCTATTCCTACTCAATTTTTTTTCTTTTCACGAGGAGACAAATCTGGAGAAGAATATGGCCTAAGCGCAAAAAAGATTTTTTGGGGGGGGAAGGTGGGGAGGTAAATAAATGGTGATCACTAAACAAAATAAGGATGCTTTCAAATAAAATATTGTCATTCGCCAAGTGTGTTCATCATTTCAACTGTGTATGTACATCGACTCGTTACCCAACGAGTTGATTAAATACACATTGCACCGGCTGTTACGTTTGATGTGGCTTCCGCGTAATTTATAGCACCCACCGGCTCTCAGCGAGGCCCAGCGTCTAAAAGCACGTGCATAAACACACGGCCCTGCGATGGCTGCAACACATCAAAGCTTGTTTTACCTGCTGGCTGCGCATACGCAGTGTGGACCTTAGTGCACGCCACAGCTGCCACGTTTATCACATCCTTCATTGCAGTAGATGCGCAAGAACGTCTAGTACAGTAACGCCAGTTACGGGATGGTGGGGGAGGGAGGGAGGCTAGGAACATACCCGGCCCTGAGAGTCTCGGCTGCATTCATTTCCATGCAGGCATGTAGCACATCCGAAATGAACCTCGCGTAAGCAAAACCTGAAAAGATGCACAGTTAGTTCGACATCCCCTTCCCTCCCCCGCACACCCCCTTCCGGGGAATGGAATCACCGAGTGTAACTCAATGACAACCTCGGCGCTGTTTTTCAGCCCAAGTCAACCCAATATTCTGGTACGTTCCAAGTCGTTTGCGCTCGCATATTTATATAGCACAAATATCGGGACTTTCACGACGCTTTTCGAGGTGTACGACGGCTGTATGAAAGACAAAACTGAGTTCACACACCAAGATGAACAGAGCCTCCCACCGAGCGTCGATTATCTTTCGTTGTAATATGGCACGGAGGGAGGAATAGTTATTTCCTTCCTTTGTGTAATATGGATACTATGGACATGCTATGGATGCTACGTGTGAGGCGAAAAGTGTGCCATACCCAGCACTCAGACATTCTTGCATACCATAGCTCATAGCATACTCATTCCACCACAAGAGGCTGACGCGCCACGGCGCGCCGTCGCGGTTGAGGTTACGAGGTGTCAGATCTAGCGAGAACGCGTCGCTCGTCTAGCAACAGTAACAGCAAACATGGCGGCGCCCATGTTATTTGTTGTTCGCTGCTATCTTCGCTAATGTCGTTGATGCAGTTCGCTCTAGTTCCTCGAATTTACCTGTCGTCTTTCGTCAAAACGAGTCTGTTCTCCCGTGTTTTACGCCCTTGAACCTACATCGCGAGTGACGGAGTCCTGTATATTGCTTTGAAACGGTAAAAAATCGTAAGTACTACCTTGTCACCGACGCTTGACAGCTGCCTACTGCTGTGTTCGCGAAATCCATGGGGCCGTATTCTGAGACGATCACTTTCGGTGACAGCGTCATTTTGCGTGACGTAGAATCACGCGCATCCAGTGACGGAAGCGAGTACTTGTCCTCATTTCCTCAACCAGCCAATCAGCGCGTGCAGAAAGTAATGCTGCCGAAAGTGATCATCCGATGGTCAAAACCAGGGTGTACTAACCTGTGAATTTGGACATGTGTGGAAAAGTTAGGGAATCGTCATAGAATTTTCGAAAAACCTGGCTGGTTCATAGAAACTGTGTGATGACAGTCTGTGCAACCGTCACGAAAACAATCTTTGCCATTGATCAAAGTTCCGTTGTAAAGCTTAAATCTAAATTCACATCGTAAGTGCGATCTAAAAGACTAATCTCTTTTTCTGGGAGATAAGTGAGGGCCTGGCTTGTTTTATGATGCTCTACCCAACTCGCCCAAACTTGCCACATTGCTGCAGTAAACAGCTAAGCAGAAACCTAAAATAAAGTAAATAAATCACTGTGCAGAACTGTTGCTTCTACAGATCTCACAGCATATCATTTCCCCAAGCATGATGTTGCTCAGGCCGATGGGTTTATGCTTGTTTGGCTTGGCCATGACCTCGGTTCAGCTTGAACGCTCACAGGCCCGGGTCAAGATCATTCAGTGGCGATGCAATCAGTTCTGCACTCAGTTCATGCAAGTGCCCCATTTTTTTTTTCTTTTCTTTTTAATCGCACGAGGGCTGGCTTCCAGTACACTGACAGTCAGTTTTCCAAGCAGGCTTACCAGCCAGGGATTAGGCTTAGAAGCCATCACGGAAAACCTTGAAAAGTAAGGGAGTTCGTGAATATTAAATTGGTAGACACAGTGGCAACTCATTGGTGATACCGTTGAACGATAGAAGGGAATTTCAAAAGCTCCTTCCTTTGTTGCTACAACCTTAATGAAAACCAACAGACAATAAAGGCAAGGAAAGTATAGGAGACGTTAATTGGTTTGTTTTCACTATATTGTCATAATTACGATATAAAATGTGAAGAAACTAAAGTCGGTGAAAATACAGTTTGCCGTTGGTAGAGACCAAACCTGCAACCTTCAAATGAGGCACCCAATGCTGTACCAATCAAGCTATGGCGGCGGTCGTCCTGTTGTCCACTTTATTGGGTATTTACATGTCGTTTCAACCAATGACCGTTGTCATTTCAGCAAATGGGGCTGGAACAGAGCAGCCACTCGAGTGGTGGTTCCCTGAAAGTCGGAAAGGGTCGCCACACCAAGGCGTCGTCGCCACGCCCTTCGATTAGCTCCGACTCTGACGTCCCCTATGTCTCGTCAACGGTGAACAACCCGATTGGAGGTACGCCTTTGTGATACTTTGACATAGGCGTCGCGCACTGTGTCGTGCCATCAGCGACAAATGAATAGCTTGCCGCAATGGCTCTTTCGATGTGTTGTTGTCACATCATGTCATGGACAGTATCAGTCAGCCAGACCTGCAAAGCTATCGCAGCGAATCATAAATGCGATGACAGTAATGACTACATCTTTGTCACAGTGCAGTTCTTAATTATGCACGAGCAGAAATGGTGCACTCTAATCTATGCTGCAGTAGAGTTACATTTTTCGGGCTGTATCACTTGCATGAGTAAACTGAGTCATTTACGCCGTTATTATGTCTTGCTCCATTATTACATATTCACGAAGCCTGTTAATACCCCCCCCCCCCTATGCTAGCGCACGTTTTGTTAAATGATGGCTCCGATCTTGTGTAACCCTACTACGCTTCCTTTGTACCTTTATTCCCCATTGATACCTACATAGCGACTTGCAATGTCCTACTGACCTAGCACCTAGTGCATTTCATTATGCCAGAGCAATCTCAGGTGACTCCCACAGAAAATTAGTCCATTGATGAACTGTGACACAATATGCACATCTTAATGACAATTCGTGTGCTCTATGGGCTATATGCACGGCACCCGGAGTTATGGGTGCTGAGCCATAGTTACATGTCCCATTGATGACTAACAAATCCATATGTATCGAATAACTGACTGCTCATAAGTTCTGATAAAGGTTTATATGGCTTCGATTGTGCTTGACTATGGATCAAAGCATATGAAAAGGTGCAAAAGAGACATGCGGACATATATGAGGCCAAATTGAGTGCGGTAAAGGTTGATAAGGCCTGATAACAGTTGCAACAAGTCTGATAAGGTTTGTATGCGTCCGATTAGGTTCAACTGGGCTAGGAATGGGTCTGATCTGATCCAGCAGTGTCCAATTCATTTGTTCTGCTTTAATAAGGGTCGGATGCAGTTTTGATTGCCCTACTGTGTTGCCAATTTCACTATGTAGAAATCAGGATCGCCTAAGCATGCTTAAAAACTCCTGTGGAGGAGGTTTCGTGTGAATTTTAGTGGTCTTCCTGCATTCATGGAGCACCCATGAAACAAAGCCTTCAAATTTACTTCACTTTCTGCCCTGATAGTGCACTGCTATGTTGAGTGCCTTAAAGGCCAACTCCGGCGATTTTTTTGACTGTGTCAGGATAATGGTGCTTTTATGTTCCTGAGACACTCTTGTCACGCGCCCGATAGCTCAAATGCTCAGCAAAGTCGAAAATAATTTTTAATAAGCAAAAAGGCGCAATACCAAATCGAAACCCAACCGAGTGTACTGTCCAAGTATGACGTAGTAGTTTGTTACGAACCGGAAGTGATGCAAGGCATGCTGGTCCCGCCGGCGTGGAATATCACACGCTCCTCCACAGAGAACAGAAAATCGCGCGCCAAACCAGCGAAGCGCTGGCCAAACACCGTCGCCTTGTGACCAGCACAATATACGCTGTAGCGGCCAGAGTTAGCAAACCCATCGGCATGCGTCACTTCCTGTCGACTGGCAAACCAACACGTCACACACGCAATGTTGCCAATAATTGTGGGAAGCCGGGTGGGCGTGTGCAGACAATCTTTAAAATTCATTTGCAAACAATCAGCGCATGTCTCAAGCTTGAAATTTGGCATAAATGACGGAAATGTGCAAAGGAACGTACCCAGCGAATTTCATTGAGATCCATTGACCTCCAAAAACCTCCGGAGTTGGCCTTTAAGAGCCAAGCTGAGTTTATGCACTTCTCTGTCTTTCATCTTTTGCTTTTATCTTTTACACAACTTGGCATTGGTAGACTAACAAGATGTCCTTCACAATAAGCCGCCTAAATTGTACTTGGTGCAACCATATATTGCAGACGGAAAGCACAGTACTGCCATTGATATCTTTTTACAGGAATGTACACAACTGTGTACAAAATATCACAGTTGTCGCAAAATTTAGAAGTGTGTCACATGCCTGCACACCATAAAGGTAGTTTTGGTTTTTGTCAGACACTGTGGCACGACCTTTCATGGGACCCTGCAGCACTCCAACTTGAACAGAACTGAGCTGAAGCAGTTCAGGCAGGATTGCAAGCTTGTAGCCTTGGCATTATTCTTTTGGAAGCCATGCCTGTTTGGAAGCCTGTTTTGGAAGCCATGCTTTTCCTTGGATGTTTTTATTGAATGTTGTAGGGAATTGGTTGCTTCAAGAACAGCTTTGAAGATGAACCTAGGGCGTTTATCACAAGAAACATGCCTCAGGAAAGTGATACCCAAAAAAACACTAAAACTAACATATCTAAGACTAGCGCATAAGTAGCATAACCAGTTGGGCAGGCATATTACATTCCATTATGCTTAAAGGGGCACTAAAAAGAAAAACGATTTTTTCGCGTATTAGTAAAGTACAATTCCACAATCCCGGAAACACCACTCTTACCCCTGAGACGAGGCTTGGTAAGCAAGCAAACGCGCAAAAAGAAAATGCGGGTGGAGACGCCACCTTGAAATTCCCGGCACTAAACACCGTGACGTTATAGATTTTGACGGTGTCTACTAGGCTCCTAGGTTGTTCCTAATCGGTTAAAATGAAGTACATTGTCATCTGTGGGGGCCATAGACCTAACATACGAAGTTTCAGAAAATTTCATCAGGCTAATGTCGCAAAAATACGAAAAATACATTTGAAATCAGTGACTTCACATGCAGAGATTTCGGCATGAAATTTAAAAATGAAACTTCAACCATGATTTTCTTCTCGAATAATAAACTTGCGACATTAGGGATCTTAGAGTGCAGTTTATCAATCTAAACCAAGTCATTGTTTCACTTTAGTGTCCCTTTAAGCAGTAGAACATTCACCTTTTGTTATCTCAGAGTATCATGCAAAAAAACTTCAAGTGATATCAGATGCAAAAATTGGGTCATTGTGTTGAACAATTCGTGCAGAGGGTACTAGCGCCAGGTTATTCATCATGTGCACGCACCATTTGTTTCGTGTGGCACTGTTGCGTAGCATGACATGACAGTGATCGACTCAGCATTAACTGCTTATTGATAGCGTTTAAAAAATTGGGAGCGTGTACATTACATGAGAACGCTAACAAACAGCAACCGATTCTTGCCCCATTCATAACTCAGCTGAAGCTCACCGCACCCACTTTTTCATCAAACATATTAAAATTGTTAAAAGATTTAGATTTAATGAACTCATACTTAGGGAACATTGTCAGTTAGGTATTGGAACAAGCACCAAGGAAATGTAAAAGAAGTGTTTATACAGGCCTGGGTGCTTGTGTACACAATGCCGCTTGAGAATGCTGCATCAAAAACTTCCTACCAACTCAGCCCCCATTCACTGACATTTGCTGCTAACACCTGCCTTCATGTTCCTAACCTTCTCTTTCTCTCTTTTGTCTTTCTCATGCTGCTACTTCGCTCGCTTCTCTTCACCTGCTTCTGGAAACACTGGTAACCGCATGCGCTGTTCCTCTCAAAGACTCCCCTAAACTCAGCAGCAAGAGTCCTGCGCATCTCTTGCGAAATTCGCCGCGACCTTCGCCCAAAACCGCGCCCTCACTCGTATGCGGGCACTTCAGGTCACAGCATCGTGGTTGTCAAGGAGGGAAGCGTGGATGCACAGACTGCGGAGAACGATGAGGACCTCATCAAGCTGCAGGTGAGGACCAAAAGTATTGCCACAAGTCATAACAAAACAGTAGTCGATGTTTGCTTTACGATTTTGTAGATACCTGGAGATGATTTAGTGCTGGTGTAGTAACTAATGCTTTGAGTCCTTCAGCCACTAAACGCAACTTGTCTTTTTGCTTGTTCTGTCAACTAATTGGCCAACAAAGAGCAAGATACAGTGAAATTTGGTTCAGTTGGACACCCTGCAAGATTACTGTGTCTTCGTTTACCTTAACACGTTCGCTGTGGCACACTTGAGGTCTCGTTTTACATGCGGAGTGACCCACCAGTGAGCCATTTGGCATATCTTCCAGCTGCACATAATCCACTGGTGGGCCGCGAGCCTGGTGCCTGTTGCATTTGTTCCAGAGAGATGGTGCTGCTACCTTTGCAGCTGGCATTTGGCGCTGTAGTGGATAGTGTGCTTGGTGTCCACGTAAAAGACAGAGACCGAGAAGCTTAGATATCATAGCCATGACATCAGTTTAGTCACCCGGCTAATAAATGTTTGTTTGTTTGGGTCCTTCTCTTCGCACAAGTTGGTGACCCAGACGGGATGTCTGAGCTTCTCAGTCTCTTCGTCTTTTGTGCGGACACCAAGCATGCTGTGCACTACAGCGCATTTGTTTGAAAGATACAGAGCGATTTTTCGTCTTTTTCGTGTAAATTTATGCTGTAGTCCAAAGTGGCTGGCATCAGAATACACAAAGACACGTTTCCTCTGCGTTGTGCTTTCTTTTGCGTCCGTAAAAGGCATGATGATCCATTAGTCGCATTAAAATGTTAGGGAGCAGCAAAAAGAACATATTACTTATACGAGTGAAGCGTATTTCCAAAACCGCAGCAAAATAGTGGCGAGCAGCACAAAAGAGAAATGGGCTGTCGCTCCACTCCTTGAAAATGAAATAAAAAATGTACATTAGTTGCATTTTCAAACCTTAGGTGACAGCACATGGCCAAAGAGTTCTCGAGTGTGTGTGCGTGGGTCAGCAGTAGGTCACACAGCATGAAAACATTTTCATTGAGTGCTTCGTGGGTCAATTGTGGGTCACAACATCTAACACCAGAAAAGTATTCTTCCGGCCGGCTATTTATAACCTCTTTCAACAAGACTCGCACCTCTGCGTTCAAGTGTGATTAAGTTATCACGTCAGGAAGCTGATTCATGCTCATAACTAGGGGTGTGCGAATAGTGAAATTTCTTCTCAAATCGAGTTCGAATCGAATAGTGCCGAATATTGGCCAAAAATATCGAATATCGAATGACATACAAAATATTTTGTTGAAAATTGAAAGAAAGACAAAAGAAATGAAATGTGCCCATGCACTACTGCATGAGCATATTTCCACAATGCGTGTGATCTGCCTATTTTTTTCTAAAAGAGCTCGTGAACATGACGTGGTGAGTGACTGCTACCGAAAGACTACGAATGGTCATCTCCAGGCTCTCTCGCTGTGATGTTACAGTGTTCAGTTGAAAACATGCACTCACTGGCCATTGCAAATCAATTTTGGCGATACCTCAATGAAGTGCAGCTCCATGGTAGAAGTACAGAGGATCATCCTTTCTTGGGATCAGGAGCTTATTGAAGTGATTTTTCAACCTCTTGACAACGTCTCTGCTGAGTGGTGGCGGTAAAACTTAATTGTCAAAGGAAGGGTTCCTGAACTCAATGTGCTGCTTATTTTTAAATGCTAGCAGTTCGACAGTTTCCCAGACTGTTCCCTAGCCTGCATTACTGGAACCATGACATGCAGGAAATGACATAATCTCGTTCAAAATAAACATGCGCTTGCTTTTTAATATTGAAATTTACTTTTTGTTTCACGGTTGTGTTTCATAACAAGGTGAACACATGGGATGCTTCACGAAGACAATGCCTTAAACCAGTCATGTCTATTCAAAAGTCGAATTGAATTAGTTGATTAAGTAATATTAGATTCAAATTTGAAACTCAAATATTCGCATAACATTGCGGCTGCACTTGAGGAGCACAGGTCATTACCCATTGGTGACCCAAAGCGCAGTGAACATGTTAAATGTGCTGCATAATGCTGTAGACAGTCAAGGCACTCTCATGTTTGATGAGCCGTTCAACATTTTGCATTCTGAGAGCAACATCGATATTGAATTATTGTAATCTTCATTTGCTCGAAATTAACATAACCCATGACAAACTGCACCCATATTTCGAGCTTAAGATTCAATATTTTTATGGAATAGTAGAAAATGAATTACTTCACAATAAGGAGATATTTAATTATGCCAACGTTTCGACAAGTGGACAGCCGACGTTTCGACAAGCAGACAGCTGCGGATTTGTCTTCTTCAAGGCTGGAACTGCTATCATACTTTCCATGGCGTGGTCTGCTTTCATTTCCCCTGCTTCCATACTTCCATAGCGAGGGCTTTGTACCGGCAGAGTTGACGCCTTAGCTAGCATGCAAGGGTTTATTGTTCAGCCGCCATATCATGCAAAGGTCACATGTCCCATGACGCCTTCTTGCTATAAAAAGAGTGTGCCACACTCGCTGCCAGTGTTGCTGCCTAACACTCCCACATATTAAGCACACATAAATACCCTACAAAAAAGTGTACGGGGGAGCACCCTTTGTTGTAGCTCAAATGGTAGAGCATTGGATGCGTAATTTGAAGGTTGTGGGTTCGGATCTCACCGACTGAAAGGGTGATTTTTCATCCACTTTAATTTCTTTCAATTTAAGTGACAATCATTACAATACAGTTCCAACATTTGCGAGGTGTTTCTTCCCTTTTTTTCATGTGTGTGCTGCTCTCACTCTGCATTTTTCACGACACATTGTATTAATTTGTTCATCTTTTCTCTGTTGGTCAACTTGAGCGAAATAGAAACCATGAAATTCTTGCCTCCTGATAATGCTGTTCTCTCCGTCTTTTTGTCAGTCCATACCGCAGTTTTGGCCCATCCTCAAGGGCAGCCTTCACAGTCCCCATCATATGCGACAGTGACGTTGGAGAGAGGCTTGACCACCGGGCCGTGAACCGACTGGCTTTACGGTACCAGGAGCACCTGAGGCAGTGTGCCGAAGTGGTCAGCACCGAGCAGAATGCACTGGCGGCGAGAATACGAGAGGTATGGTTGTACTACTCAGTACAGGCTGAAAAGCCACAATTCGGAAAAATCAACATATCTAAAGAATGTATTTTAGAAACTTTGATAATACGTCCTTTGACCTTTTGTGAGTCATACATACACATTTTGTATACGCTGTTCTTGAGAGAGAGAAAAAAAGCATAAAATATCGTAGATGAACCTTTGTTTCTGGTGTTCTACGTTTCAGCTGTCTCTTGTTGTCTGAAAACACTGTTTCTTTAACAGAATAATTGTTGTGTCTAGCCTTGTGTGATAAATGTTGTTTTGTGTTAGCAACCTATATTTGGTCATTTATTTTTTTTTCCATCATCTTTTGCTTTAGGTATGGCATCTAAATGCTTTTTTACTGTAAGAATGGACAAATATAGGGGAGATGTCTTAAATCACCTCAAATACTCTGTACGCTTAACCCTTTGAGCATCAGAGACGCACTTATACGTCATCTGCTAACAGCCACAAGACGGTCAAAGACGTACATGTACGTCATTGCCTGTATGTTTAAAATGTGCGCCTTTTTCGATCATTTCTCTTGCTTGGCATGTGCTGTCACACTGCGGGCATGCGTGGAATTTTTTCCCTCACACCGATGTCACTTTGTTTTTTTGTTTTTTTTTTCTTTTATGCTTTACTACAGTCGTACACCAGCTAGTTTCGGCTTCGTTCTTCAGCCAGGTTCCCATTTGTTGCACCCGCAAAACTAATGGGTTTCCGGTTTAGAATTTTTCAAAAGCTGACCGATTTGTTATCTCTTGTTTATTGCTCCCCGGTACACAATTATGCCTTATACCTGTTTCCGTGCAGGCGCTGACTGGCACAAACGATGCCGATGTGGTTGCATTTCCTTGTTTTGGGGACTCACGAAAACCACTTCCGTCTCATTGACGATAAGACAAATAGATTATTATAAGTTTCGAACTTGTTTTCGCTTTCTGGACGCGCTCACAACTACACAGTTTTCTTCAGTGTGCTCACCCGCACAGTATATTTTTGATAGGGAAGTGCATGGTGGTTTCTCTGCCACAAGTGAGTCTAGTGGCGATTCTTCCAAATCGCCGCTTGACTGCTGAATCAGAATCTGATTTAGTAAATGTCAGCCCGTCATACAAGGAGTTACTTACGAGTTAAGACTCAGATGTTGATCAGCGAGTGACATCCCTAAAAGGCGTGTGCAGCGAGACGATGCTGACTGGATCAAAAGTGGCTTTTCTCCCATCATATTTCCACTTAATGCCACTTCGTGCACTTGTTTTTGTACATCTGTGAACTAGACAGATATTTATTTCAATGCATAATTTTTTAACAGTTGTGTAGGCTTTTCTTTTTTAGAATTTATCTTGATGTTATTCACGAATAAACCATGTAACAGCACAAATGATCTTTTTGTCACTTTATGGTCGCCCAAAAATATTTGGACAATTTTTTTCTTAAATAGATTCGTTTGAAAAACTTAATTCAGCAATAAAAAGAAATACACATTTTTGGGACGCATTTCGCGAAAAAAAATCGACCCTCAAAGGGTTAAAGTGGCCCTTCAATGCCTTTCTATTGTATTGTGTTACCTTAGTAGTCTCCCGCCACAAGAATTTTTCTAATCTGTCGAGTATAACATGCAGAAAACGTGACCTTTCTCTCTCTCCTTTCATCACCACGAGTGCACTGGAAGGTATACGAGGTGTTATGGAAAGTTCACAGTGCATCACCAAAGAAATAAATACGTCAATGCACATCACGGCCTTGAGCATTTTCTCCACTTTTTCTTTGACGGTACAGGTGTGCACAGAACCAGCAAATGGTAGCACCGCTTAGGCAGCTGCGTTACGTAGACGACATGAGACAGTGTCCCTGACATTGTCTGCCTGCAGGCCTTCACGAAATCAGCTAATACCATTCACGCCCACTTCCTGCATAGCTAGGCCCACTCAATGTGTAATTTGTGACATCACTGTGAAACGAATCAAGCAATTTTTGTCTATTTTTGACGTGACGTTGCAGATTCCCTTTTACATGCAGCACAATAACATTTTACCTACATGTTTGTAGTACCCTTGTCTACAGATTGGCAACATTTTCAGACCATGTTCAAAATTTTCAGCAGTGCCCCATCAAATTCAGGATGTTGACCACTGTGCAATGGTTTCTATCCAAGAGCGGACGCATTAGACATTAAAAACGTACCTAATGCATATATATGTAGGAGTCTTTTCTATGGCTTATTGTACGTCAAACTGCTGTATTGATCGACACACATGGCCTGCAACTGTACTAAACATTCAGTGCAACATACACTTCCTTTGCTCTACCATTATTTGTAAGTGTGCCGCATGCATTGTTTTAATGTTTTGGGGATTGAACAACACATGCACAAAATCATGGTGTTGAGTTGACGTAGCAAGCTCACTCAGTTGGTCCACCAGGATTTCTATGAAAAGGGTGGGGGGGGGGGGGGGGGGGGTACGAATTCTGACTAGATCGTGGGATTTCAAGCGATGGGACAAAGCAGGCACCTTGCATAATATTCTGATAAGCCATTTCTTTGCTACTGTTGGAGGTATCCAACAGCAAATAAAATGCCAAGTAATAATATCAAATGCATAGGTTGGCAAACTCACTCATGAGTCGACTCACCCAGACTCAGATCGAGCCTTAAGTCCAGTTGAGAAAAGTTTTAGTGTGTCTCAGTCCGATAGGGTCCGGTTCAGGTAAATTTTCGTGAGTCTGTGTCTGAGTGGGCGCAAGGCGCAAAATATATTTCTTGAGTGAGTTTGAGTGAGCTCCAGTTTTTTTTGCTGACCTATAGTACTATCTACTCAACTTCAGCATTACTATCAGCCTTATGTTGGCTCACGTTTATAGTGACATCTACTGGGCACATACTACAAAAAACTAGCGTTCATACTCGAGCTCAATATTTATTGGTCAGAGGCATGAGTTACGAGGAGAGGTGCTTGACCTTGCCTCCGCAATCTTTTTCAAGGGAAGTTCTTATGACTCATCTCATATGAATCAACTCTTTCAATAAAAATGTCCTTACTTCATTGCAACTGCTAATAACTTGTATTTGAAGGTATGAGATCAAAAGCTGCCACATAGAGTGCCGAATATGTGAGATATTGGTATTTAAGAACAGTGAGATATTGGTATTTAAAAACAGTGACATCATCATCGAAAAAGTTGATTATATGTTAACGGACTCATAAGTTGACTCACTCAGACACAGATCGAACCGTGAGCCTGAGTGTGAGGGAGTCCAAGGGACTAATATTTTGGTGAGTCTGAGTTCAAGTGAGGCCTAAGTGCAAGATATATTTCTTGAGTGAGACTGAGTGAGCTAGGGTGATGATGATGTTTGGCTCTTGGGCAATTAAACTAAAAGGTCTTTAGTGACCTTGGCAGGACCAACAAACCGTTCTGCAAAACAGTGCACATTGAATTCAACCTAAAGCCACCCTGAGTGGTGCAAAAACTCATTGGCTGAGTTAATCGTAAGGAGTATGCATACACACAGGTTACTACATTTACATCACCTTGGCCATGACCTCTGCACATTCAGCAGAACATTTTCTTTGTTTTTATGCATGCAAACAGCTCCTGTATATTTGGTTGTGTAACACCTACATTCAGTTACAATACTTCAATTCAGATAACCTAGTCACACAGTCGTATACTGAACTTTTCATGATACTCTAAATGTGACCCAGCCTAATGGTCAGAAAACTTTATTTTGCAGGAGCATTTCCAGTGTTGAAAAGTTCCCACTTAGTTAGCTTCACTTCATTGGTTGTTTAGTGCACATACATGCAAGCATGTGTGCATGTGTAATGCATCTGTCCCGTCCACCTGCAGGCTTGTTGCCCTCTTGTAAACCTTGTAAGGTTTACAAGAGGGCAACAGGGATAATGTTCAGACTATCCACTGAGATGCTTGCCACAACCCAATCCTGTCTCAAAAATGTTGAGACAGGATTTGGTTGTAGCAAGTATCTCAATGTGAATTTAGCAAACGAATGTAGCCATATTCTCGATAGTGCAGTTGCAGTCGAAGTCTGCAGTAGATGAGAGGCACGTGCAATAGCGATTCTGCGAAAGTAACCAATCACAGCAGAAAAGCTAGAGCCTCGAAGTGCACTTTCTTCCCACATGCTGAGTGTTGTAAGTGGTGTGATCTGTGGAGTTTCGGAGGTGCGGCAGAATGCTGAAAGGTGCGACGGCCCGGAATCTTTGCTTGCGAGGTGCAGCTGAACAATTTCATGCTCCCTTCCAGTTTTCCTTACACTACTTATGTTTAGCAAGCATGTGAATACCGCAGAAAATATCCACAGAGACTACAAGGTTACCCTAGTTCCTCGAAATAAAAACATAAAAAAGGTGATAAAGAAATGTGTTAGGTGGGGTTCGCCAATGCTATTTCCTGCATGTTTGGAAGGCATGTTCCGAGTTGGTATAAGACTGGGAATGGGATTAGGAGCAAAGATAAGTGAATAGTTTGGCAACGTTCTGTTTGCGAAAATGAGAACTGGCCTTTTTGTAAATGCTAGTGATGAGTTGTAACATATTAGTGAGTTCATTAAAGAGCAGGGGTTGAAGCTTAATGTGCAGAAATTAAAATGTGCAGTGTTCTATAGCCTGACAAGAGAATAACAATTCACTATTGGTGATCAGGCCTCTAGAACTATTTACTACAGTATGTTTATCTAGGCCAGTTTCTAACTTGGTGTACTAATAATGGGAAGAAAACTTGTAAAATAAAAATGGGTTGCAGCTCATACCGCATTCTTTATAAAACCATGACAGGCAGCAGCTGACCGCTTCCCTCGAACAGTGTGCAGTGATCACATTGTGCTGGTACTTATCATATGGGGCATAAACTTGGAGTTAAACAAAGATAGAGAAAAAATGTTAAAACAGGCTCTGAACCCCCCCAGGAGGTTGATGAAAAAGACACATCCTTTGGGTACTTGTGGAGCTGTACAGATTTCAGCCAATCGTCTACATTCACGGCACTAAGCTTCCAAATGACCTTCTGCACCATTGTAAATTTTGCTGACTTGATCCCTTAGCCACTTAATTTAGTAGATCACTCAATGTGACATGTAGAGACTTGGCAACAGCAAACCAGAATTCTGTATGGAATGCTGTCTGTGCAGAATCGTGTACCAAATGGTCAGCAAACGTGTTGCAGGGGATAATGCCACATTTCCTCATTAGTTTAGTAGTGCTATGATGACACGACAGATAATCTGTGGAACTACTATTATGATGCAGTGTTTGCCTTTGTCCATCCTTGACATGGCATCTTTAACTTGTGATGTTTTATTGTCAGATAGAGGATTCTACTTTCTAATTCCACGGTGATCCACAGATTAGTCAATATCAGAGCACACTGAAGAGCTTACTGCATAATACTTTCTACAAATTAATTTTCACTTCAGTGCTGAGGCGACTCTTGACGCACTGGCTCGCTTGGTTATGGCTTTTGCAGTGGCTACTGCACACAAGTGCAAACTTGTGCAAAACACTGTTTACTTTTAAACTTCACCTTATTGTTACATGATTTCAGCAACTATGAAGTATGTTATAACAGCTCGATAATGCTAGTGATACCAGCATTTTGAGGTAGACTTTGGTATCAAGTTACCTTTCGGAACCCTGTTACAGCGAAAGCATTTTTGGGTAGCTTGGCAAAAGTGTGCACCTAGCTGGCATCCGCAAAAGCCATATCTAGAAAGCACATGATCCCTCCCACTGGAACTTATGTCAGCGCCAACAACTGCTGCAAGGACCACTTGTAGCTGTGGCATATGGGAGTAAAATCTCCACAGACTTTGCTACACCCCTTCGTAGCAAGCCTAGCCAAAAGAAATGCTCTCGTGTTCTCATCTCATAAGAATATTCTTAAGGATCATCCGCAACGTTTTTCTTGCTTCTTAAGCGTCACATTTTCATGTGTTAGGAGTGCATGGCACAGTTTTCATCGCTTCTAAAATATGTTCCGTAGTTCATCAAAGGTCGACTGTGACAAAATTTCAGACCACATACAAACTCTACTTTCAGATTGTGCAGAGAGAAGGGGTCTCCGTTCAAAATTTTGTTTATGAAATCAGAGCAAAAGCGTCATGTGAAAGCTTGCGAAAGTAGCCTTTCTTTTATGATGAAACTGAAGAAAATGTAGTGTAATGTGCCCCAGATGGGACACATTACAAGGGTGTGGCATAGGACGCACAGATCTTCACTTGACCTCGGAGATAAGGGGGGTGACATACATCTCTGAGGCAATATACCTCAACCCTATATTGGGGTGACAACCATGAGGTGCATGCGTCATACACTTATATGCTACTTGAAAACTGCTAACAAGAAAACTATATCATTTCCTGCCTTACAACTGTGCCAAGATTGTTTCAGTGGCATTTACTACTCGCTCGTTAAGAATCCAGCAAAAGAGAATTCAGGTTGCAATTTTGCCTTTACCATACCCTCTACAATTTCTTTTATGCTGATGTCTATGCTTAGTAATGCCAAGAAACAATCCCCAGTGTCATAGGAAAATGAGCGTTAAACCAGGGGATCGGTTTTAAGCAGACACAATTTGTATTACACTGTAGAATACCTCTAATACATTTTTCCCAGGACTGCAAAAAAAACAGAGTAGCCAGGAAATGTATTACGTGAAGCTGTGTTTAAAATAGAAAAAAAGGTGTTGCTAAATGATAAAACAGAGGGTTGTACACAGCCGTGCCTGAGAAGAATTTATTCATCACTTGATGGCTAAAAGAAGCCCTTGAAAGATATCTGGAATGTTTTTCATGCCTCTACCAGAACCAGACCGTCTTTTACCACTTGAATGGCCTGTGGCAGTCCACATTGCAAGGCTCATTGATGTATCTCTGCAGCTCATCCAGCGCAATAACAGATCACGATGTACCAGATAAGAATGTTGCGTGAAGGACCCGTGAAAAGGGAATTCTAATACGTCGATGTCTGTGAATTCTTTGCTGGGGCTGCACTCCAGAAATGTTATGTACAGACACAGGATTAAAGGGGCCCTGCGACACAAATTAAGCGTGTAGTTTTCATCGCTTCATCTTGAACTGTGGAATGCACCGATATCGTTGGACAAGTGGCAACGCCAGAAACAAAGGTTATAATTTTATATCGCTGGAGAAACCGCATTGGTTTTCAAGCTAGAGTGACACACAGCGGCTATTTTGGTGATCGGAAGTGACGCTTGATCATGTGGGAGTGACGAAATTGGCTGTTTGTTTTGATTGGATTAACGCGACAAGTCGCATGCAATATGGATATGGTCTCAGACGGGCCATACTATTGTGCACTAAAAATCATAAATGCACTCTTTATACTTCCTCAGATATGAAAGGATTTCTGTTTTTAGTTATGACATTTTGAAAACAATCACAAAATGACATTAGGTGTGCTGCACAACGGCCACCACAAGGCGAGTCGTCCATTATGCCTCTGTAAGAGGGGCGCTGTGATTGTAACTGGCCTTTGACGTCAGTCGGAGAGTGAAATGCGAAAGGGAACGCTTTTTCTTGTCGTCTGCTGGTGTTTTCAAGTTTGAAGACTAATAACTTTCGTTACCGCGCACCAGTTTCTAAAATTCTTTTTCCGTTAATCTCAGTATTCGTCACTACGCGCATTCCATCCCTGCAGAATGTAGACGAAAAAGCATTGCAGGGCCCCTTTAAGTAAGGCGTGTAATAGCGGTGTTCTACTGTACAATACTTGCATTCAAGTGCCAGTGTGATATTCAACGCCTTGTAGGGCACTGGTGTGTCATGACAGACAGTCTCGTCTATTGCAGATCGACTATGCAGTGTCCCAGCTCAGTACGATGATGACGGAGCGGCAGAAGAAGTTTGGCAAGTATGTGGAGCAACTGCTGAAGGTGCACGAACTCTCAAACCTCCTGCAGACGACGGAGAGCGCGTTGGCAAAAACAATCGAGCAGCTGGATCAACTCAATCGACTGCTGCCTCCCGATGAACAGCTGGAGCCGTTTGTCATGGTTACCGGTTGAGTGTTAGTGTTGTGGAACATTTGTGATGCTTCAGCCGTAAAAGACTGTACGAGGCAGCGTGACACTACTTAGTTTGGATGAGTGGTTGAGTGAAGTACTTAGAGTAATAAGTGGTAAATAAAATCTTATTTAATTGAGCTGTGATGTGCTTTGGCTATCCGCCTCGCACATCAGCTTGAATAACTTTTTTCTTTAAACCATTTGGTGGATTACTAGTGTGAATGTACTAGAGAAGTTGCTATATCCACGCTTCAGCTGTCATCATGAGAAATGCGTGATGCAAACTCACAATGTGTATACGCAATGCAAGTCAAACCCATATATCAAACCCACAATACAAAACCTACAAAAAGGCTAGGTAGGACAGGCATCTCATCCTGTCTGTCCCTATTCCTCTATTTCTCTATATCTTATTCTTTATATTGTACGCATCCCAGCTTTAGATAATCTTGTGACACGAAACTCTACATTGCTAGCTAGGTATACAATGAGTGTTGAAACCATATATTGAACTTGCAATACAAAGCATACAAAAAGGATAGGTAGGTCTGGTGTCTCATCCTGTCTGTCCCTGTTCCTCTATTTCTCTATCGCTTGTCCTTTATGTGGTATGCATCATAGCTTTAGTTAAGTTTGTGCCATGAAACTCCACATTGCTAGCTAACCTTTGTAAAGCAAAATCAGCTTCAGTCCTCAGCTGAAGGGTACTTAAGTTTCCTTTTTATGTCACTTCACAGACTTAAATGAAGTCTGCACGAAGTGGTTGACTTGAAAATGAAACATCGTTTGAATACTCTAGATCATAAGTGACATGACTGCAGTACGAAGCACTTTGCAGCAACAGTGAAATCATGAAAATGAGTGCTGCTGTTTTAATAATTTTAGGAATGAGAGAATAATATTTAGCCCAGCTGATATCATTGTAGTGGCATTAATTTAAACTAAGTTAAGGTCATCAGCACCTGCATCAGCATCAGCATACCTTAGAGCTCCATGAGGGCCACATAACACTATAATAAGATTAACGATGAAGTCAGCAGTGTAGCACAAGACGAAATTTTTTGTAGAGAATCTTAGTTCCATTTAATTATATTCACACTTATGTTTTTTCTTTACTGCTTTCTAAGCAGATGGCCATGCCATGAACCTTTATCATTTGTCGCCTAGCTTCGAGAGGAGCTTCACAATAGAATGTGCCTATCTCGGCAAACACATTTGTGGCCACTTCACAGTAGCGAGACATTTGGGGCAGATATCAATGGTCAGCAAAATGCGAAGTCAATTTAAAGATGATGACATCAAACGTATGATGACTAGATGTAGTATTGCTTTTTAGGAAAACAATGTACAATTTAACAACGTGGTGATGTATCAATTCATGGCAGTTTTGTTTTCTATCAGAGAAGGTGGCTTATTCCACCAAGAAGCATTGTGGTCATACAGAAAATAAGATGTATATAACTTTGTCTTTGTGTTCAGCTTGCTTCTTTCAAATTATGCCACATCTTTTGAATTCCATAAGTGCACCACTTACCCTTGGAGAAAATATGACATTCGTGACTTCACGTATAGAGTAATCTGTTCCACTTTGCCAATAACTTGTCATTTAGTTACGCTGTTAAGCAGCAAGTATATTATGGTGGGTGATACATCACTGCAAAGGCTGTCTCTTCAAGACAGAGACTAACTGCACCGAGTCCTTGGCGACATTTCAGTACAGCTGGTGCACCGTGATTTCGTGGCTACTTGAAACTTGCAGCTGTAGCAATAGTCAAGCCAATAGTTCGCCATGGAAACAGTGCCATCTTGCTGAAATGTGCGCACGTGAAACTCTTTTCTGCTCTGAAGAGCTCGATGTCAAAAGAGACTTGGTGCCTGAGGCACTCATATGATTGGCGCAAATGAGTATAAATTGAATGGGCTCTTCCAATTAATGATAAACATTAGCTAGATTCGTTGCAGGCCTGTAGATGGTATGCCATCGCAAGCCGCAAAGCTTGGTTAGCTGACTTTAGTAGTGCATATTTGGCATCTTTATCATTAAATGCTGTTCACGGGTGCAGCGACTCATGGTTTTTGTAGCCAGAAAATGCATATTTTTCACATAAAAATCTGCTCTGCTGCATTGATCGGTCGTGCAACATGCACACAATGAGGTACCAACTTCTTGGTGCACCTGCAGCAGAAACAGTTACTTTATTCTCTGTTCCTCGGTACACTCTCTGTTAAATATAGAAAGGCATGTTGCCTCTCTACCATCTGTGTCTTCGACTAGTAACTGCAGTTTGGTTGTGCTAAACGGGCATGTTTTATTAATACACTTTGCATTGAAGTGCTATTAGACACCTTCCAGATTATTTCATAGGTCGGTGTACTGTGCAAACATGTCTACAAAGTTGTTATGTCCACCGCAAACATGGAGCATGCTTTACTAATTACATTCTCTAGCATTTCTGAGAATTAAAGAGCAAATATAAATGGTAGAGGCATGCTTGGCCTTTGAGTGTAGTAAGAATAGAAACTTTTTCAGTACAAGCAGAAAGGTAGGCATATTGATGGCAGATGTGTGCTGCTCAATCCAATATACCAATATTTCGATAGGATGGAAATTTGGGTGAGTTGGTGAATTAACATGACAAAACATCGGGACAAAATAACACATGTAGAATGATAAATGAAACAGGACACGGACAACCACTAATACTAAACTAAGTTTACTCACAAACTAGAGTGATACATATACTACATGTAACCAAATTAATCAAGAAGTATAAGAGCACGTGTTTTCCTCAGCCATCTTCGTTGAAGTGCAGTAAAGGTGGCTGACATATGCTCTTTCTGACCAAGTTGCATATATACCGTATATACTCGCGTAATGAACCCACCTTTTTTTTCAGAAAAGTTGACACCAATTTGGGGGGGAGGGGTTCATTACGCGGGAAAAAAAATCGCGGGAGTTATAAGAGCAGAAATTTTGCGTGAAATCATTAAGAAACTCGCTGTGAGACCGCTGCCGGCCTTGAAGTCAGTGGCAGAAATGATTTGACTGCAGAGCCTCTTAACATATTCGAGAACTTCGCTCTCCACGAGAAACTTTCCTTGTTTTGGCCACGAAATGCGCGACGATCCTCTTTTGTGGCCCGAAGCTCTTCCTCTTGTTTTATCCAGTAACGAATGCACACGGATCGACGCTGAAGTGTCGTACAGTCGCTCCGTTCTCATGCTCCAGCGCATGTTTCACCGGCCCAACGTGCCGTACGCAGCAGGCGTCCAACAAAGTTCACCCAGGTTCACCGCGTGAACCCGACAACTAGGGCACCTCGATGGCAGCGTTCCTTCGTTACTTCTTACGCTTTAAGTACGCTGGCATAGAGGCGCCCTCTACCGACAACCAAAACGCAGCGTCGGATGGCGGCGCAAGCACGTTGCGCGTGCACGTCGCGCAGTCGGCGTGGGTTGCGCGGTTGCGTTGCTCTTTGCGTGGCCTCCGAGATTAGCCGGCTGCGCGCAACGGCGCGCCGCCGGCTAATCTCGGAGGCCATGCTCTTTGTTTTATGCTTTGTTTTTATGCCGCTGTGCTTTCGTGGCGCTATAAGCAAGGAGGTTTCTTCTGCGTTCGACAGACGGCGCTCCACCGCAAAGGCGCGACTTTTAAATTTTGATCCCGTCGTTCGCGCTCGCGCTGCTCGCAACTGTTTAGCATGGTTGTTAAAATATGTTTGAACTTTTATTGCGTCCTTGTTTTGTGATATAATGGCGTGATTTAACGTCGTTTCGATCGTCAACGGCACTGGCTATCATTTCGAAATAAAATGAACAGATACATACCTTAAAAAATAGTTTTTTTATTTTTCAAGGACCAAAGTGGGGGGTGGGTTCATTATGCGAGTGGGTTCATTACGCGAGTATATACGGTAATATATATTTGTTGCCTGGTTTCTCTGGGTAGGCCTAGATGAGAATCAGTGCCTCCCCATTTTTTGTTGTACACCCGTGAGCAAAGTTTATGGACCATGGCAGCGTGCACCAAAATCGCCGTCTGCTGTCGAAATCATTGCTCTTGCGTAATTGCTGTCAAAAGCATTGCTCTGGTTGAATTTGTCGGAGAAATGCTTTCGCCAGCAGATGGCTCGCCACTACGCGATGCAGATGGCAAAAGTATGCGGGTAGTGATGGTCCGTATACTTTTGCTTGCGGGTGTACATGTGTGGTGTGTTTGCACTCTTCCGTCACGTTCATACTGACCTTTCACACAAGTGCGCGTACACTAACGCGAAGTGCTTTTGAACGGTGAATCTCTTCCACTCGTCTCTGTCTACGTGATACGAGGCACTAGAAGTATTGTGTCCTACCTGTTTGTATTTCTATCAGCCTAGGAGGCACGGTTCACTGCCCTTTGCCCTTCTCGACACAGACCTCTACTCTCAAGATCCGGCTACTAGTGACGACAAACACAACACTTACTTACGACATTTTCTTGTGGAGAAATTGTGTTCCTTGTTCACAGTGCAAAATGTAATTTTTCGTGAACCACCTAATTTGGCCTCTAGCTTCAGTGAAAATTAAGGAGAATTGCTCTTAATTATATGTGCAAATTTTAATGTTTCCAAAAAAAATAGTTGCCATTTCCTAATGCTGGCCCTTAAAAGCTCTGCATTGCACGGCAGTAATGTGCACGTAATTATTTGCACGGCACAACACCTTTGTAGTTAATCATTATGCTGGTTGGTGAACCCAACCTTAGAGATGAGTTACATCGTTCAACAGAAACTGTGAACGTTACCCTGCACTGTTTCTGTAAACATGAGATGTTCTGAGCGGAAACAGCAAACAAAACATCGGCTCAAGCATTTTTATCAGCAAAAGGTTGCTGTCTGTGGCGTGTGTACGTCGGCTCTTCAGTCGCAGCGCAATTCAGACTCAAAGCTTGAGACGACCTTGACTCTTTTGCGTTTCTAGAAAGCCACCGATTGGCTGTATCTTTGTTGTGTGCAGGCAGCACTCTTATCTCGCCACTATCTCAGTGTACGTGTGCACGCTCCGACATTGTGCCGCCTCGCCAAGCCCCGTTATCGTTTGCTCTTGGCTACTTTCTGGTGTCTTTGAACTTCTATTGTTTCTCCATTTGTTTTGCTCTGCATACTCTTGTGCTTACTTTTTTTTTTTTTTTCTTGCTGTGATGACAGTCGTCAACGCCCACTTCCGGCTCCCCGTGTACAGTTATCTGTACCTATTTGAATAACAGCATCATGAATCCCTACGTCGCCTCCACGTATGCAACTTGGTAAAACATTTTCACCTGCCCCAGGTGGATCAGTGTCTGTGGTGTTGTGCAGCTGGGTTCAATGTTCTATATTTAGTTTACTGCGGTAGCATTCCGGTAAAGAAAGATCGCAAATACACTCCTGTAGTATGCATCTGACGCACATTGAAGAACCAGGAGTGGTGGGAGAGTTAACCGACGCCCCGAAGCACGATTGGCTGCCGTGTTTTGGTCACAATAAATGAAGATGGTGGATATGCGGCAGGAAGTCCTTGTCAGCTCTGACATAACTTGCACGCATTCACAAAGGCTTCAAAAAGAAATGCGATGAAGTATGCGTCACTTTTTACGTGCCTTGCACGTGTCGTCAGACAAACGGCATCCCACCGTACTGGTGCTCCAGCATGGTGGCCATAGGCGTGTGCACGGGTGGGGGGGCAGAAGAGGCGCCCCCCCCCCCCCCAGTCACGTAAGAGGGGGGGCGCAATGTCAGCCCCATCCACTTGACATAATAGGGAGGGGGTCACCGTGACGAAACCCCGCCCCCCCCCCCCCCCTGAAGGGGAACCCTGCGCACGCCTATATTCAATGCTGTGGAACGCTGCTGGCGTGTGTGTCAGAACCAAGAAGGCTTAAAAAATATTGATATAGTCGTATACCACTTAAAAGGACCCCTGACAGCGAAAGTTTTGTTCGCGACTTTTTTACAGTAATTTGTAGCTTTGTGTCTGGTAATCCCGAAATTGAATTGTAAATGCTCTAACGCATCGTATAATTAATGCTAGCGTCGTTAATTCGTTAATTCAAAATGATTTTGCGTGAGTTCGAAACGTCCCGCCTAAATACCATAAGAAATTATCGCCCCTACTGAGGGGGGAGCGCCTGAGACTACGTGCGCTCACGCGTGGCCTCCGAGATTAGCCGGCGGCGCGCCGTTGCGCCGCCGGCTAATCTCGGAGGCCATGGCTCACGCTTCGGTGACGCTGAACGCGCCGTTTTCAAATCGGGGGACCCGCGGACGGTCAAGGATGAAAAACGAGGGGGGAAAGCACTGGTGTAGCTTGGGTGGGGGCATGTGCTGGTGTGGCCTGAGAGGGGGGCAAGTGCCCCTTTTGCGCCCCCCTAGCCGACGCCCCATGAGGTCCAGCAAGGCGATGTTGCCTTCTCAGTAAAAAAATTCTGAGTGCCCTTTTAACATTTAAAAAGAATCTCGTTAAGACCTGACCCCACGTACGCGTTGCAGCGCGTCAGCTCGTGGCGTCTAGTCTCGGCGCCGCGCCCTCTCCCTATGAAGGGAGAGGGCGAGAGGCTACACGGAGCGGCGCGCCCTCTCTCTCTCCATAGCTAAAAGGCGCGGCGACGAGTGTGCAAGCCACGCGCTGACGCGCTGCAACGCGTACATGTGGTCAGGCTTTTAGGATGAGCGGCGTAAACGCCTTTGCGCACGTCGCTGACGGCTCTGACTTCCAGCGGTATTGTCGACGCTGGCAAAAGAGTGAACGCGCTGGAGCTGGCTGGAGACACAACGCGACGAAGCGAACGCAAGCTATCCGTGGTCTCCACGATTAGCTCCGGCAGGGCACCGTTGAGTAAAGGCCTGACCACACATACGCGCTGCAGCGTGTCAGCGCGTGGCTTTTTGACGCGGCGTCGCGCCCTCTGTCTATGGAGAGAGGGCGCACGCAGCTTCCTGTAGCCGCGCGCCCTCTCTCTAAATATGGAGAGGGTGCGACGCCGCGTCAAAAAGCCACGCGCTGACTCGCTGCAACGCGTGCGTGTGGTCAGGCCTTAACGGCTTTGCTGCCGGAATTAATAGTGGAGGCCCCTGCTACCCGTTGCAGTCCATGTCGTTAGTTTTCACGCCAGTGGCAGTAAGCAGGCGGCACATTACGCTGGCAAAAAAAAGCAGAATGCAGATGCCAGCGATACCCTCGGCGGGACTCGAACCCGCAATCCCCGGTTTAGGAGACCGATGCCTTATCCATTAGGCCACGAGGGCGGACGTTGAGTACGCGTGCCCATCGCCTAGGAGTGCAAGCGACTGTATAAACAGTTTACACTGACGTAATCTTAACCGCTATGTACGTGAATCCAAAATCAGTGTCATAGGTCGGCAAACTCACTCATGGGTCGACACACTCAGACTCAGTTCGGGCCGTGACTTTGAGTCCGAGTGAGTCCGCGGGTTGTGTAATATTATGGTGAGCTTGAGTCCGGTTGAGGAAAATATTGGTGAGTCTGAGTTCGAGTGTGCCCTAAGCGCAAAATATGTTTTGTGAGTGAGTCTCAGTAAGCTCCACTATTAATTACCGACCTATGGTGTCCAGTATACATAGTCAACAAACAGTGCAAGTACCGCTCAAAGTGCAACGGGAAAACATAAAAAACCATTTTGTTGAATGTGCCGACAAAGTCATGTACAGTGTTCCCCCTCTCCTTTCAGAGGCTCAAATATGTTGGTCAAACGGGCGATGCCTAAACATCAGGTTACAAGAACACAATTTGAAGGTGCAGACAAAAAAAAAAAAAAATAACGGTTTTCTTATCAGCGCTGTGCTCAGTGTGGCTGCACTCCTGCGTTTGACCAAACCGTAGTCCTGGCAAAAAATGCGAATTGATCAAACAACAGTGATCATTAAGGTATAGAAGGGTTGCATGGGGGCGGGGCCCCCGAGATGGCGCCAGCGTCGGAACGGCAGCACGTCTATCTCTGTGGTTTCCGCATAGGCACTCAACCGCATTCAACCTGTACACACTGCAGCGTCATGCACACTGTCACGCTCACAGCCTCTCGTCGCCGCTCGCCGTATATTCTATGCACTATACTATACATAGTATATTCTAGGCCTCGATTATTGCCAAGGGGAACTGTGTCAGCAAGCCATCGGTTGACTTCACTCCTAAAGAACTAGCTTATTTTGACGGCGTAAACCATGGCGCACATATTTGATTTGCTTTTCGTTGCTTTCTTTTTGTGCTTTTTCATATTGTACAGTTCGTTACGTTCCGATAATTTTTTTTAATCTTCTTGGCGCTTGGTTGGGTTAGTGCCCTCACGTGATGTATTGTGCGTTTTTCAATAAATCCTCATTTGGAAGTCAGCGCCTGTCTTTGTTTCTCACTTGGCCCGTTTTCCGCTCCCGCACTGTTTGCTCAAGACGGATTTCAAACTATAGCCCAATCTCAAACCTCGCTCCAGTACAGCACTTTTCGGCATCATCGACACAGCTGTGGTGGAACGGCCTGCCGTGCTCGTTTCCGTGGTGTAGTGGTTATCACGTGCGCCTCACACGCGCAAGGTCCCCGGTTCGATCCCGGGCGGAAACAGATTTTTTTTTCTCTTGCGCTTTTTTTTTTTTCTGAA
Organism: Rhipicephalus appendiculatus; assembly: GCA_030522465.1. Taxonomy (NCBI): domain Eukaryota; kingdom Metazoa; phylum Arthropoda; class Arachnida; order Ixodida; family Ixodidae; genus Rhipicephalus; species Rhipicephalus appendiculatus. The sequence goes on along the minus strand of JALIZH010008243.1, from coordinate 527,020 downwards.
GTTAGCACGTATTACGTGCTGATAACAGCGAACTCCTTATGAAGGAACATGGTAATGGGAGCCATCGAACAGGTTTTACCACCTGAGGCTCTACATTTCACCCCTAATCGAAATGTGGCCCCTGCGGTCGGGATTCCATACTACGACACCGTGCTCAGCCGCGGAACGCCAGCCGTGCGTACATGTTGTGCTTTTTTTTTTTGTTAAGCTTATAATTTACAGGGAAAGCATCGACTTCTCTGAAGATGAATTTTATTCCATGATCTATCTATCTATCTATCTATCTATCTATCTATCTATCTATCTATCTATCTATCTATCTATCTATATCTATCTATCTATCTATCTATCTGTCTATGATAGATATCTAGATACCTATCTATCTTCCATTTATGATAGATATCTAGATAGATGCGAGAATGCTTGAGGCCCGTGTACTTAGATTTAGGTGCACGTTAAAGAACCCCAGGTCTAAATTTCCGGAGCCCTCCACTACGGCGTCTCTCATAATCATAACTTGGTTTTGGGACGTTCAACCCCAGATATTATTAGATGCCTAAATATTTTGGGACTGTTGCTCTAAATAAGAATGCGGGTTTTCAGGACCCTGAAAAGAGTACTGTGGTGCCTGGAAATGCATCGCATATATTTTTATACCGCTACCTTAAAAAGACACTTTCGGTTTCGATATCGAGGGGGGCGGCTTCTCCGTGACGTGTCATGGCAGTGTGACTTCACGGGGAGACAGCAAATCGCGACGTACTAGCGGCAGATCTGCCATCGGCTCGTGGTACACGTAAACAGCGATGAGTGCCTTGTCTCCAGTGACGCCGACAGTTTCTGTGAGTTAAGCTGCATGCAGCATGCAGAGTTCGCAAACTCAGTGAAACTGTGTTGACTCGTCGGGATAATGTCCATTGCGGTGGGGCTGGCTTGCTGATGCTCAGCGACGAAAACATTCAAATCAATATTTTATACGTGCTGGCTGACTCTTGTGTGTGGAAAGCGTTAAAGGGGTGGTGCCATCAAATTTTGAGGCTATAACAAGCCTGTTGTGGGTTTCCTCTTTATGCAAAACACGCCACATGAAGGGTCGGACGCGGCAAACGTCTAGAATATATTTTAATTCACTTCCAAAGTGTACCTAAATGCTCATTCTCCCGATCGATGCCCATCGCTAGCGCATCAAAACTGACGTAGCTCTATGGGAAGGACAACGAGAGTTGTAGTGACGTCACACCATATCTGTAGTGACGTGAGTGTCCTCGGGACCTCTGTTACCTCCAGAACGTACGTACCGGCAAAGCATCGGTTGCTACATCACTTGCCGAGTTTCGATCGCTTCCTGGCGAAGTGCTGCGCATCTTCGCGCGAGCCTTGTATGGTCACGTGACCAAGCCTACTACACTGCTACGTCACTGCCCAACTTGGTGCCCAGAAACCGAAACCGAAAGTTGTCCGCATAAATAAGGCGATATTGAATTACTTAGCGAGAATACGTGAATCTTGGTGCGTGTATCATGCTTCCTAGAGCTATAAGAAACGCTTGCAGCGAAGAACGCAAGCTAGCCACAAATTTGGTGACAGCACCCCTTTAAAGGACCCCTGACGCCAAATTTGGAAACTCGAGATGCTAGTGATGTTTGAGAGTCCTGCATGCAGGGTCACTTCTGACCGATTATTAGTGACGAGCGTTGCCTGCAAGATATTTTAATTTGGTTTCAAAGTAAAGGTGATTGCTCAACTGAGTTATCAGCACCAATCGACATCTTTATTGATTTGACGTAGACAGAGGCCCAGCGTGAAGTTCCACGAGTAAGGCAAGTATTGTCGACGTCAGAGAACATTTGCACCCGGCGAGGACCATTGTTCGTCACCCCTTTCGCTCTGTTGTCGGGCTGCTCTCAAGGTGGTCTTGGCTGCTTACTCCAGGAATGCTTTTCTTTTTTCTGAGGAGGCACGCTCAAAGCACCCACATCGTTTCATTTTTCACCGCCCGCAGGTCCCCCGACTCGAAAACGGCGCGTTCAGCGTCACCGAAGCTTGAGCGCACGTAGCCTCAGGCGCTAGTTTCTTATGGTATAGGCGGGCGTTTCGAACTGACGCAAAATCGTTGTGAATTAACGACGCTAGCATTAATTAGATGATGCGTTCGAGCATTTACGATTAAATTTCCTGATTACTAGACGCAAAGCTACAAATTACTGTTAAAAAAAACCGGCAGGCCCGCGCGGAACGCGCAGCACAGCTACAGCGAAAGCTGGGAGAGCGGCCTTTTAGAGCCTTTTTAAAACACTCTTGGGGCAACTACTACAAGCGCACTTGCATGGTACCCACTACGCCATAAACCATCATAATTTTTGTGTAGTGGGGAAGCGTCTACTATGCCATTATTCGTCATTCTTCAGAAAAGCGCGGTACCCGCTACACTCTTGTAACGCATTATGTGCACTTTGTTGACGCTGCAGTGTGGCTGACGACGATGAAGAATTTTGCCTGAGGCTTTTGTAATGGGTTGGAGCATTGAACGCCCCACTCGTTATGTCTCAAAATTGCGTCAGTGCACCTTTAATGCACGTAACATTGCGCGGCAGAATCGTAGAATCGCACCACGCGTTGAAGCATGTGAATTGCGCAACGAGTGGATGGCTCAATGTTGCCCACCATTACAAAGTATGCAGCTGCGCAGGTTCGCGTAGCACCTTCACGGAACACGTAGCACGTACATCGCATATTTACAAAAGGAAGAATTACGGCGTAGTGGGCACTTCCGTACTGTACATCCAGTAGGCATTCTAGGATAGTTCTAAACGGCCGGGCGCACAAATGTTCTTTTCCTGCGGCACGGTTAAAGGCGATGCGCACGGGGCCCGACTGTGCTGTCGCGTTCTACTGTCGAAGGCGAAGCTCCAGCGTCATCCAAGTTTTTTTAGCTACCTACCAACACTGTGAGAAATAAAGAAAGAACGATTTTTCTTTGGGCAAGCTCGCTCACGCAGGTTCCACGCATGACAAACTGTGGTGGTACCACGGTGTACACATCCCTTCTCTTTCCAGCGCCGACAGAGACATCCAGACACGGGTCCTGGAACGGGCTGAAGGTTGGCTGAAGACGTCATCAAGAGGCACAGCCTGGCGGGAAGTGGCAGCCTACGTGGCTTAGCCTCCCTTACCCCTCACCCCTTCGATTGATAAAGTTGTTACTCACTGTCCAGGGAGGGCGAAATCACGCACTTGCTCTATATAAGACTAAGTGCTTCCAGATAAACATTGTAAGATAACAACAACGGATACTTGGAATCAGCAGTTCCTTTTATAAAAACTAATGTACACGAACAATAAAAGCTTGAACGAGCTTACAGGCCCGTGTACGCTATTACACTGCCAACCGCTTTGCCCATTGCTATTCTCGTTTAAGCACTCAATGTTCCATGTTTTATAGAAGTCCGTTTAAAATTGTGTCTAGCGTTTCGAACTTTTAGTGTATAAGTGCCTCCAGTGTTTGTGTACACTTGTTCAATACACTTTCCTTTTCGTCCGATGAAATGTTATTGATGTCCACCGTCTGTGGTAATTTCTGTAAACACCACACGCACCATAACATCCGTTGTAAATACTTGCTGGCATGCTCATCCAAGTCATGTTCATTTTGTATTACATCATCATGCATATTGTGTATATTGTGATAAGTGTGTGTATGTTAGTCCTTAGTAATATGTGTTAGGGACACCTTGTGGATTTGGACATTTCTGTTAAAACGTTTCATGTTTATTGTGCTTAGTCATTTGTGTACATAGGTCGGCAAAAAAATTGGAGCTCACTCAAGAAATATATCTTGCTCTGAGGACTCACTCGGATCACACTCACCAAAATTTTCCTCAATCCGGACTCACTCGGACTAAGACTCGCTGTACTTTTACTCAGCCGGACTCACTCGGACTGAAACTCACCGAGATATTACTCAGCAGGACTCACTCAGACTCAGAGACACGGCTTCACCCGAGTCTGAGTGAGTCTGAGTGAGTCGACTCATGAGTACGTTAGGGTAAAATTAGCCTTTTTCATTCTTGGTGTCAATTCCCTTTAACGCCAATACCTCACGTAATCGGTGCTCTACGATACGCCTTTGTATCTTGTACCTTCAAATACGAGTTATTAGTGCTTTCTATCCAATAATGACAATTTTATTAAATACGGGTGTCGCACTAGATATCTTTATCAAGAACTTCCCCTGAAAGAGTTTGCGGGGCAAGGTCATGCCCCCCCCCCCCCCCCCCTAACTTACGCCTCGGGTCAACAAATGTGAGGTAGCGCATAGTTGAAGCATCTGTGAAAAGGACTTGAGTGCAAACTTAAGCCGGTATAACGCTGATAGTAATGGCGAATATGGGTAGATAGGAGTCTCATAGGTCGGCAATTAATGGCGGAGCTCACTCAGACTCACTCACGAAATATATTTTGTGCTTAGGGCTCACTCGAACTCAGTCTCATCATTATTTACCTCAACCGGACTCAGACTCACTTCAATTTTCTTCAACCGGACTAACTCGGACTCAAACTCACCAACATATTACTCACCCGGACTCACTCAGACTCAGGCTCACGGCTTGGTCTGAGCGAGTCGACTCATGAGTTAGTTTGCCGACCTAGTTTAAGTTAATGTTCTTGTTGCATAGACACCATTTCCAAGTATTTGTAGCCCCTTACGATGGAATAAACTTTTTCTAAACACATGACTGTCGTACAGCACGTGTCACGCAGTATAACACTGAGGTGTAACATTTTTCAACACTTTCGTCGCCTGGATGCTGGTCTTGGATATCGGGACGGCTTATTGCGGTCCCATAGCAGGGTGCTTAGAGTATCCTAACTCGTTAACAACTTGTTCTAAACAACATGTAAGTCTTAATCGGTCACCTTTTGTTCTTAACGATGTCATTTACAGCAGAGCTGCAATTGGCCAAGGAGTTTTCAAAATAAAGAATTATGGAGTGGAAGCTGCCGAAACGCATTGCCGGTTAACGTGAATTTTAATGCTGCCCCTCCTCCCCCCCGCACTCCTTAATCTCTGAAGCACGCTCTTTTCATGTGGTGCCCACTTAGAGCTCAAGCGGATTTCCTCTGTTAATGTAAGTTCTAGGTTAATTACAAAAAAATGGCTGCAGATCCACGAAGAGAATGCTGATTATGGGGCGAAGCAGTGTGCATCGGATCATGAATCGAGGCCTTCTATTTTGTTCTGGTTAACAGCCTTTTATTTTGTTCTTGTTAACCTTTTGTTCTGTCATATGCTTTGATTGACGGGTGGTTAAATGTCGGTGTTTGTACGGTGTTGTGGCCTTTTATATTATTTTTTTAACCATATGCGCGCTATGTACGCTCTGTAGACGGTATTGCGCTCATATGTTTCGCACCTGCGCTTCGACTAGGGACTACGGCGAGCCTCGACGACAACGGTTTTCGTCAGCGCCTAAGAAGCTTCGCCCCTAAAATAAACGATCATTCTTCCTGACAAAAGTAGCATACTGAGATGAGTATTGATAACTTGATCCCCAATAAAATTTACAAAGAACTTCAGGCTTCTCAAGGAGACTAGTTACACAAACACGGACGTTGAGCAAAATCACTCCTGCAAATTTTGCCATAACTCTTAGGGCGCGGAAGGAAAACACCTTGCCGCGCATGTTGCAGACTGCGCATGCCGACCTTCATTCGAAGAGTGCAGAGTGCTAAGGCCGGTACGCGGATTGGCTGAGACGAGAGCTTCGGGAAGTCTTCGAGATTCGTCAAAGAAATCTAGAATGTGAAAGCTTTCCATTCCGTTGCCACTTCACTAAAAGAATCTCTTTCCTCGAGGGTTGAATGCAAGTGTACCGGTGAAAAACCTGATGGGGAGGGGGGCGGGGGGCGTTTCGCTTTGTTGGTGCTGTGACGTCACATATGTTTTCCTATTAAATGCGAATGCATTTCTTAGTCGGGCTATGTCAGGCATCCGGCGTTGTGCGGCGTTGGCGTTGTCCGCGGCAGGTGTTATCTCTCCGCTCTCACTCCCTCTCCCATAGCAACAGCTGCGGGCGCGCGCGCTTATCCTCGCCCCTAGCAACCGGAGCAGGTGGTGCGGGCGGAGTAGCGGAGAGTGAGTGGAGAGGAGGAGCGCGCTCTGGTGTGTGAGGGCGCTCGCATCGCGGGAGCTCGGCGGAGCTCCCGCGATAAAAAAAACAGGCGCTGCGCCGTGCTCCCGACCGGGCTGCAGAAATTAGGCGCCTTTTCCTTCTTCGAACCACAACCACCATATATAAATGGAGTGAAGCGCGCGCGAAATGCATTCGCATTTCCTCACGATTCCCTTCGGGGAGGTGGGGGGCATTTTTTATTGCTTGTCTAGTGATAATAAACTCAGTTGTTAGTCAGCGCTGTGTATGTGTGCCTTCTTTTCGTTCTCTGTCCCGTCTCGGCGCGCTGTTTCAAGCGCAGAAAGTAACATAGCGAGATGAGTATTGATAACTTGATCTACAACAAAGTTAGCCAAGACCTCGAGGTTTCTTGCATAAGCCAGTAACACATTGAGGCACATTCAGCAGTGCCTGTACGGAAAAATTTGCAACGAACTCGTAGTGCGTGGGATGAAAACGCTCAATTTCTTTCGCTGAATGATGACTGTTTATCCTGCCCCTACTAAGAAGGCAGTCGCGAACGCCGTTTTAGGGTTGGCATGGCTTCATTCGTGAGGCATAACTCCCGCTCCTGCAATCCATTTTAAACCTCCTTACCATAAAATGACGCAAACCACCCGCCTGCCCAGCCGCCACAAAGGTGCGCCACTGATCCTTGGTACCGTGCATTCTGCGATCACCATCTAGCACGCCAGTCGACGATCACAGAGTCCATGCTTCGTACACGAGTGTTTTTACACTCTACCGCTAGGGGGAACGCAGTTGGGACTCGATTAAACGACTTCCTGCCCGGCAGCTGATGAGCCGCCAGTCCACGTTAAAAAAAAAAGAAACCTAGTGTTATCGAAAATCATATGCTCTAAAGACGACAGTGACTTCAGTTATGAATATGCGCCAAGCCAATGCCCCCTTTACTAGATGCCTGTGGCGTCACTCGCTTTTCCATTGGGGCGAGAGGCACCTCATATTTCAGTGAAGTCCCCGCAAGGAGCGCTCGCAGCCGACACAGCTTCCGGTAGCGACGGAAGTGACGCATCCACAACCATTGGCGCAGCGTACAGTGTACTAGTAGCGCAGCGTATACGGCTGACGCTGCCTCCGGGACTGCTATACACTTTGCCTTAATCTCGGAGGCACAGAGGCAGTGGCGTAGCCAAGGGGGGCGGGGGGGGGAGGTTGGGGGGGGTTCAAACCCCCCCCCCCCCCGAAATTTTTCAGTTTTGCTTGCGTATATATGCACGCACACATACAAACGCACGCACGAACATACATAAAGTATGGTTGAACCCCCCCCCCCCCCCGAAAAAAATTTCTGGCTACGCTACTGCACAGAGGTTTGGAGCAGCCACTGCAACCGCTCAGAGTCGAGACCCTTATTGTGGAGCGGAGGAGGTGGGAACAGGAGAGGGCTGGGAACCAGCTTATCGGCTCACGTCGCAGGCATCTCTCTAGCGGAGGCACTGGCCAAGCCTTATCACTGACTCCACTTTTGTTGGCGCCTCCGTCGTGCTGGTTTCCGTGGTGTAGTGGTTATCACGTGCGCCTCACACGCGCAAGGTCCCCGGTTCGATCCCGGGCGGAAACACTTTTTTTTTCTTTTTTTTTTTTTAATAGCACGTCTTACGTTCTGCAATAGCGATATGATTAAGAGGACTTCGAGCATGAAACACGGGTGTTTCTACATTTCAACCCCATCGGGATGTGGCCGCCGCGGTAGCGATTCCCCCCCCCCCCCCCTCAATTTTTTTTTCAATTGCGCATGTGTATATATACACATACAAACGCAAGCACGAACATACATAAAGTATAATAGAAACCCCCCCCCCCCCCCCCCCCTTTCCGAAAAAAAGTTTCCTGGCTACGCCTCGTTGCATTGATATTGACTTACGAACGATGTCGCTTCTTTCGACCCGAGCAAGGACAAATTATGGCACACAATCACTTTACTATCAAATAGTAGATATATGTAATGGTTTTCCTTCTGCAGTGGAAATAGCACAGCTGAGCAGATCCGTATACTACTTTAAAAAGTAATATTAGTTTTTAACCCAGAATGAAGCGTTTCTTTCCTTTTCTTTTTATTGTTTACGTAGTACATGAATTTGTATCCTACCACTTGCGATGTCTAGTTTCTGTTCGCTTAACTGTATTTCACTGCATTTCAGATGTAGAGTTACGCAAATCGCTAGTTTTACTTGAATTTTGATTGAAGCGTTTACCTCTTGATTTGTTAAATCTATTCTTAAATTTATTACCACAAGATATCAACATGAAATTCTTTAAATTTTCTTACTTTCGCTTTGAATGCTTGCTTGAAATTGGCATGGGTCTATCGTGATTTTTTTTTACAGTGATGTATTTTAACTCTGCTGTTTTGAGTGTTTTCTTTCTTTCTTTTTTTTTTTTTTGCTGACCTCAATGCTGCCCTGTATTTTTTTTTCTTTTTTTTTTCACGATCCAGAATGGAGGTTTAGTGAGGAAGCAGTTGTGTATGTTTCCTTTTGCCTCATGTCGGTGACATGCAATATTGTTTTATGTACACACGACAGAATAAAAAAGTATTATGCAGTATCAACATGTTTGCACAGCGCAAGAAAGACGAGGACGTAGAATCTTTGTTATCATGATGACGTCACATGATGACGTCATCACGTGATGATAATTTTTTGCATCACACGTGTCGACGCCGTCTACGCGGGACGCCGGTCCATTTTCGCGTTAGATGAGGCGTCTAAAACTTTCGCCTTAATAATGACAATATACATATTCACTGTAGCAATATTAGCTATAACTAGACCCTACTTGTACTCAACGCATTAGAAGTAATCGATTACTTGTAATCAGTGGCGTTATCTTGTAATTTTATTTTATATAATCGATTACATTTTCGAAGCTGCAATGTTCTGGGTAATTCGATTACATTTTCTTGTGATTGATTACAGGTAATCAATTACTTTTTTTTTTCAAAATCAAGTTCTAATCAGTCTTCTACGGCTGTTCTCGTCCCGAAAAATATGCGATCACCCTGTAGGGACCCCTCGTCCTGTTAGACGGAGGGTCCCTACATAGCTTTTATTTTCATCTTTTCCTTGGCATTACCGGGAACGCCTTACCCGCGCGCCAACAGCGAAGCGCGACGCTTCATAGATGACATGGACTATAGCATCGAAGCACTGCGCAACATACACGGTGCGCAAGGTGTTCCTACATTATAATATCACCCTTCCCTCCAGCGCATGCATTGAGAGAGTGTTCACTGTAGCAGCTGATCTCTTAACGGGAAAAAGTGAAAGAATCAACGACGACAACTTAGAAAAACAACTCCTGTTAAAAGTTAACAACGTGTAACACTACATGCATAGGCGTGCGCAGGGTTCCCCTTCGGGGGGGGGGGGGGAGGGGGGGGGGGCGAAGGCTCGTCGCAGCGCCCCCCTTCCCTTATTAAGTCAATGTATGGGGCAGACTTTGCGCCCCCCCCCCTTCCTAGGTGACTAGGGGGCGCGGCCGCCCCCTCTGCCCTCCTCGTGCGCAGTATATGTATCCCAGAAGCAACTGTCAGCCTCCCAGCCTTCACACAAACCTTCAGCCTTCTCTCTACCATGCAAGCCACAGTTCGTTGTAGATTGAGGAAATTTGTGTTATTGTGTTACAGCTATACAATATCGAAGGCAAGTAACGCAAAAGTAATCGATTACATTTCTGTGATTGCTCAGTTACTTTTGTGGGGCTGTAGTTGACGACTGTAATCAATTACATTTTAAAGCATGTAATTGTAGTTGTAATCGGTTTTTTACGTTTTGTAAGGTGTAACTAGACCCGCCATAGTCACAGCATCGCTGGTTTCCATCTTAACAATAGTGGTAAGGCTCCGAATTGCTTCTATTTCGCTCCCCGTTTCACTCTCGCCAATGCAGCTTACGGTACGTGCTTCCCGAAGGCCACTCGCCAGTTCTAATTCCTGAAGGAAAATCACCGAACAACCACCGTTTGCTTTAATGCACGATGAATAGCGATTAGCGCGTGCGCAATGTAGTACGTGTACAGGCCTTCCTCTCGCATGGAAACGCCTCATTTTTATTCAATCCGAGGTAACTGTGCTACGTCTTCTAGTTTAGAGAAAGAAACAAATGTTCACGCACATGACACACCACACTCATCACACTCGGTTGATATATGCGAATTAAGACAGATTAGAGCGAAATTAACACAATAATGTGTATAATAAGTAATTAAGTTAAAGTCAATATCTATAACCGAATCCGGCATGGTGGTCTAGTGGATATGGTGCCATAGAGGTGCTCTACTGGTGACCCTAAGGTCGCGGGATCAAATCCCGGCCGCAAAGACCGAATTATATGTTTGACCGAAGCGATGTCAAAATCACTGGCGAAATTCGCCAGGATATTTAAGTTTCCGACCTTAAACCAGCGTTTTCAACTATATCTGAAACAATCGGGAATGTGTATGTGTCCTCTTCTCGTCCCGTGTTTAGCGCTGTTTTCATTCTTCGTCTACCAATCGGGAAGTTTTTTTTTTGTGCAGTTGTTCTTAATTAAGAACCACACTGCATTCCATATATTGCACGTTACAAAAAAGACTGCGGCGAATTTCATGGGCAATCGTCGTCCGTTAGAAGAATTCTAGCTGTTCAGATCAAGCACCGGGAATGCTGGTTGTAATGATTCACTCTAAGAAATAATCGAGTAAAAAGGGTGTCTTTTTGCTGCACAATTAACTATAATCGTCATCTACCCCGCGTACTTTCCTGGCGTTATCACCGCCGTCCCGGCACTTCCCGGTCACGAACGCGGCGCGCGTTATCGGCGTGACATTGCATTCTTGATAGGAATGTGCCGAGAGCCGGGTTTTCAAGAGAGGAAACGTGAGCAAGCCAGATGAGGATTATTGTTGTGTAGCAGAAATACTCCCAAATACTCGACTTTTTCTTAGAGTTTCAGCCAACACTAGGCCAATATTATCCAAACGTAGGCCAACATACCTGCCAATAGTCCGTACTTGTATTATGCATCCACATGACTCTCACTGCAATCCCTAACGGTAGGCGTATGCGAATGTTCGAAAATTTAATAATAATAATATCTTGGGTATTACGTCCCAAACCATGACAGGATTACGAGAGACACCGTAGTGGAGGGCTGCGGAAATTTTGACCATCTGGTGTTCTTTAACGTGCACTGACATCGCACAGCACACGAGCCTCTACCATTTCGCCTCCATCGAAATGTGACCGCCGCGGCCGGGATTGAACCCGCGACCTTCGGGTAAGCAGCTCAGCACCATAACCACTGATCCACCGTGGTGGACTGTTCGAAAATTTTGAATAACGAATTTAATAATGCATATTTGAAATGCCGAAGATTTTTTGAATATTTTGAATATAAGCACCGATGACAAAACATCAAATGAACGAAACGTCGGAACATAGAGGGGTAATGTTTCCTGTTTTAACAATTGAATTACAAAGATGCATGTAGCTCAATGTATTACTGGACCATCCACGCTATCTTGATTCGAGGATGAAGACATTTTTGCTTATAATTATAACTCCAGTGTCGCCGACGCGACACAGCAATCAATCCACTATCTTCATCATGACATTCATGATGATGTTGACTTATGAATACTGTTTAATATTTATTTATCAGCTTTATCTCAAAACTCTTGACAAAGTGTTAGCTTGAATACTACAGTTACTCCTGTATTTCGACCAGCAATTACAAAATATTTCTTAGGCTACAGTTGCTACTGCATACGAGCTTGCCTCAGTTCGCGAAATTTCTGCATCTATTTTTGTCGGTTAGAAGTAATCGTAATGTTCTTTTCTTAAAGCTAGTGAATATTTGTTTCAAATAAAATCTCATGGAATGCTTAGGCTGTTTCGACAACGGTTGCATAACCAATCTAGGGCTGCTGTGAAAATGGTTGCGAAATGTTTGCCTCACTATTTAAATAACTATTCGAATAGTATTCGATTCGCATGCGCATTCGATTCGGTGTCATCGGTATTAGATTCGTATTTTATTCGGTTCTAAAATCCATTCTTTAATGAAGTTTTATTTCAAATTTTAGTGGCACGGGCAGCGAGTCACACTCCTATTTCTGAAATAGTGACTTCCGGTGGACCATCGACTTCCGGTTTGTGCGACATTAAAAAAACATAAATAAAAAATAAATAGTTAAAAACGAAAACTCTACGAAATCAGTGGTTCTACTTAATGTTGATGATTGATATGACAAAAGCGTAAGTTTTGTTGGAAACTGAACTAATTAAGTGAGAATAATTACTAGAAAATAATTATAAATAGCTAATTGCCGCATGTTGATCGGGGGGCAAAATCTTACGTGCCACAAAAACTGGGCAAACTCCACCTGCTCACTGCTGATCAAGAAAGATAAGAAAATATGCTGCTGATTCCAATAAAAATTAACTGAATCAGTACACCAGGGTATACACTAAGCTGGTAGTGCCACAACCAGAAACCTAAGTCAATGAACCTTTATGTTATATGCTTCATGTCCCACTCAACGTAACTGGTAATCTTCTTTTTTCCACCTTTAGCACTGAGAATGTGTTTCCTTTTTTTTTTCCTTTCGTGAACTGGAAACCTGCTTTCAAAACCCCAGTTTACATCCCGCAGTATGCGTTGCATTTAAACTTTCCTACTGGCACCAAAAACACTTTCGTGAAAGAAAAAAAAAATCCGTAGCGTCACACTTCTGGCACTGCGACTTTGGTGGAGCTGCTGCTTGCATTTAGTGGCACGATTTTAGCGCTTTCAGTTGCTTTCGAGTGATGATGATGATAATAACGATGACCGTCCTGGGGTTCAGCGTGCGTGCTCCTCTTCTCTACGCAGTGTTCGTTTTAGAGCGCAGCTCTAGGCGCCCGATCCTGCGCTGAGCGGCGTCGCCGCCGCCGTCGCCGTCGGTGGCGTAACCGATAGACATGAAAAAGTAACCAATAGACATGAAAATATAAATTGAAAAAATAATGCCCAGGAGGCTATGGGATTTGAACTCGGGCCCTCTGCATGACAGTCGAGTATTCTACCACAGATCCACGATGGTGCTCGGAAACTCATTTGCAAAAAGACCCTATACAGGCGTCCATGTCGGGTAAGGAATCGCGTTAACGTATGTAATATAGCGTAGCAGAAGAGTTACAACAACCAGTCGTCACACAATGACAATTGCGCCATGAGTCTTTGGTTAAATGCTTCCCATCCACTGCAAATGGCTTAGCCACAATTCTTCATAGTCATCGGCCACATGTAGCATCAACAAAGTGCGCATAATACCTTACAGATGCGCAGCGGGTACCTCGCGTATCCGCAGAAAGACGAATAATGCTGTAGTGGATGCTGCCCTACTTCACAAAAATTATGATTTATGGCGTAGTCGATACCTTGCGGAAAGCCAAAACTTCAAACACAGTTGGCCTTGCTCCAACACGACGCTGCGCTCAGAATTCACATTAGGCAGTATCGCAATCGTCGGTGATTTTGTAGCGAGAGCTACATTGGCCGTACTCTCGCCGTTTCGCTGTGGCCGGTGGCCGCACCGCTCGCCGCGTCAATGACGTCAGAGGAGGAGCCAGTGAAACCGCGTTGCAACCGCGTTTCCAGTTGAAAGTCAGCGTTGTGCACGGAGGAAGGAATAACTAAGGAGAGGCCCTGACGTCACTCTCTGTGAAGCCGTGGTGAAGCCGGAAGTCGGCCATATTGACTGGGCAGATTCTCCCCTCTTGTTTACATGTGACAAGCGAAGTAGAAGGCGCGTTTCCCTCTCCGGCTCGAAAACCACGTGGGCTGCACGGCGCGCGTGTTGAGGCTATCCGAAACCAACGGAACGGGACTTAAAACGGTGGGCCAGCGCGATACCGTTGGCGAAATCACTTCGTCCGAGTAATAACAGCGAGTGAGCTCGTCGACAAGGAAGAAAACACAAGAGAACGCCATGCTAGATGCATTGACTACGGCGAGTGTGGTGTCAATGTTTTCACGACATTTATTCACGCACTGTACGGACAACACGATCGGCCGTGCGACGCCTTCTATGGTTGCATTCCGTTTCCCAAGCGGCGCCCGGCCACCGTGCTCGTGTTCCACGTAAACGCTCAGCGGCGTCAGCATTGTGCAACCGCGGTGTTCGACCTTGTGCACGGTGCAAGTGTACGAGTGACACTTGAACGCGGTTGCTGTAACGCCGAGAGCACACTGCTAGGGGCGATCATAGCAAGCAAAACAGAAAAGGTATTTTAATGCGCACAAGCAAGTTCTTACTGTACACATATCGAACACGAAACTACACGTGCACATGGTGTCCTCATTTCGTCTAGCGGAGTACAAACGTTTCGTCCGTTGTCACAAGCAGGAACACTGCACAACTGTCACTGACCTGCAAGGCGTTCGTCGTGGTTCCGTTTTGTCACTGTGCCTGAACCCGATTTTGCTGAGCACATTGAATACTTCATCGGCGTCATCCTTTGCACGGCACGTGAATATACGCGATCCTTTCACGCACTGTTGAGGCCCCGTAGCTAAGAACAGGTTTTGTAAACGTTGCTAGGTACAATAACCGCCGGGAGAACACTGCGTAGCTAACAACGCGGCATAAAGCATGGATATGGTCCGCCATAGGCGTGCGCAGGATTCCCCTTCAGGGGGGGCAGGGGGGTGAAGGTTCATCGCAGCGCCCCCCCCTCCCTATTAAGTAAATGTATGGGGCGGAGTTTGCGCCCCCCTGTCTCAGGTGACTAGGGGGGGGCAACCGCCCCCTCTGCCCCCCCTCGTGCGCACGCCTATGTGGTCCGCCACGGTTGAGTACGAGACCTACGGAGGCGCACACGCACACGCCGCCGCCGCCGCTACACCAGCTACACTGCACAACACGTAACCATAGCAACGCCGCCATTGTGCCCAGTGGATATGGCCGCCATGACGTCATTTCCTCCACACTTTTTGCGTAGCGCGCCGGCTGGGCATGCCCTCTCCTGAGTTATTCCTTCCTCCATGGCGTTGTGTGTGTGTGTGTGTGTGTGTGTGTGTGTGTGTGTGTGTGTGTGTGTGTGTGTGTGTGTGTGTGTGTGTGTGTGTGTGTGTGTGTGTGTGTGTGTGTGTGTGTGTGTGTGTGTGTGTCGCGCTGTTCAAACTTAACAGATGCGGAGCCGGCGTTGCATCGTATATATAGAAGGGGCGGCTCGGTGGGATTCGTCGGCAGATATGGAAAGTCAGTCGGAGAGACTTAAAGAGGCCAGGCTCCGTCGACGGAACGAAACCGTAGAGGAGGCAGCGAACCGAGGAGACGGAGGAAGAACGAGCCGCACGCTTCGAGAAGTGTAACCGCACAGAGAACCAAGCTAAACAGTAGACAGTTTAGTTCGGCGTCCGCAGCAGCTCTGCGGACGCAGCCTGCCAGCCATCTCCTATGGCACGCTGCGTCCGCAAATCTGTTGCAGACGCTCAACTAGATCTGTCCAATACGATTAACCGTACCTCTCGCTACGCACACCCAGGAATAACTGAGTTAAGCCACAGTAATATTTTTTTTCAGCAGCGGCGTCAAGCGGACGAGACTCGGGTCAACCTCAACGAGGTGACGAATGACCTGGCACGGGGACTCGCTTGCTGTGCCGGTCAGACCCGACCTGAAGCCCACTACCATTCCGGGGATCATAAAGATCATTTAATCACGTACAACGATATCACAAAATACTACTACTTGGGGCGTAGGCAATTCCCACTGCCGCACGTAAAGCTGAACAGGGCTCAGGCAGTCACGCTACGTTTACTGAAAACCGGGACTTACTCCACTCCGTATTTTCTAAATAAAATTCACCCCGAAAGTGAAATTCTAACAGAATGTAACGCGTGCGATGGCATCATTGAAATCAGACACATGCTGGCGCGCTGTTGACTCTCGCCGACCCCGAAGAAAAAATCACCGCCCAAGCACTCCGTACAAATGGTTAACCAGCGAAGCTGAAATGTGCGGCCCCGGTGTTTAGCAGTGGGTTCAACCCGACGCTGCACTGAAGCCTTCCACAATTATCGTTGCCAGGTTGTGGTCGAACCACAGGCGGTCACAGACGTCGCAGCCGAAGCCAAAGTGCCGCTGGAGAAACTCTCGCCCAAAGCGGGCGTTCGCCCCGGCGAACGCGCTCCCGCAATCATCACGTCGACGCTGTTCTGTCCGCAACGCCGCTTCTTCGGCGCGCCGTTGCTGCAAGCACTTGACCCTGCAAGCGTCGTACCCAAGCTAGCGCGTCTGGGTACGACGCTCAGAATGACGTAACCGATAGCACAGCCAATGGAGACCGCTCGTGACAGAGATGCCGAGCGGTTTTTCGTTTCTCCTAGCCATGTACAGCTTTCGCTGTAAAATGGCTTTACTGGCTGAAGATGGTCCAAAGCTCTTCCTATCAAGATCAGCTACGGGCTGTCCAGAAGGTCCACGATGACGCCATAAGGCTCGGCCTGACGGTACCAACGTGGACGCGGCCCGCCTCGGTCTGAAGAGACCGGGCTTCAGGACTCTAATAAAGTTTTGTGAATGAATGAACAGCGGCGTATGACAGCGGTCCATGCTAGGCGGTTTCCGTTCTAATCTTGAGTACTTTTTTTGCTGCTAATGAATTAAAAGTTCGTCGTCCCTTTTTCAAATACTAACGTCTGGCTGAGCAGTGATGTCAAAATCTTTGCTGAAATTGGGGCAGAATGTTGAAGTTTTCGATTGAACACCTGCGACATGAAGATGTGTCTTTATGGTAAAATCACCTAATGAGCGTGAATTGCCTGATGTCGCGGAAATCAGTTACGATGTTGTGGTGTCTAAGTTTTTCTGAACACACAGATATTGATGTTTAACGTGTGCCAATGTGCATGTACCTCAAGTGTACCCCTGATTACCTAAACGTTTATCAAGTCTTTTAAATGCGAATGCATTTCATAGTCGGGCTATGTCAGGCATCCGGCGTTGTGCGGCGTTGGCGTTGTCCGCGGCAGGTTTTTAGATGTGAAGCATCTTATGGCGAAGCTTAATCCGGTGGTGGTGGTGGTGGTGGTGGTGGTGGTGTGCCGGCGTGACCATCCTTACTGCGCATGCGCAGACCTTTCAAAAAAAATAATAAAAGAACCTCCTCTCCCCCTCTCTCTCCTCTAGGCATCCCTCCCCGCGGCAACCACACCCTCACTGCGCATGCGCCTCCCCTCCTCTCTCCCCTCCTACGCTCCCCCCCTCTCTCCTCTAGGCATCCCTCCCCCGCGCTCCCACTGCGCATGCGCGTCCCCCCCCTCTCTCTCCTCTAATACGCTCCCCCCCTCTCTCCTCTAGGCATCCCTGCCCACAGCGTCCACACCCCCCACTGCGCATGCGCGTCGCCCCCCTCTCTCTCCTCTCCTACGCCACCCCCCCTCTCTCGCCTGGCGACGCCGACGCAGGCAGCGTCTGCTAGCGAGTTTCTTGGTTGAAAAAACCGACTGCTCGCGCTGCACAACCGTTCATTGTCCATCCCGTATATATGGCAATGGATCTTGACCTCCAAGGTGGTGCCGGTGAGAGATTTCTCCTGTGCGTTGTTGAACAATAAAAATTCGCAGCGTGCGCGTTAACTAAAAGCCGACTGCGGGTCTCTGTGTCCAGTCGGAGTCTTCTGTCTCTCATTGCACATTAGCAGCGATTGGCATGTTCCAGTAGGAAACACCGCTCTATCACTGCGTGCTTTGCGCCTCCTCAGTTTTCTCTCCTGCGCAACGCTGCGATAGCGCCAGCGTCAACGCCACCGCCAGTGTAAGCGTTAGCGCCCGCTGCTTCACATCTACACATGGTTCCCTTTAGCGGGAGATGGTGCAATTTTTTTCTCTCCGCTCTGAGTGGAGAGGAGGAGCGCGCTCTGACGCGTGAGGGCGCTCGCATCGCGGGAGCTCGGCGGAGCTATATATGAAAAAAAATTAAAAAAAAAGAGAGTGAGTGGAGAGGAGGAGCGCGTTCTGACGCCTGAGGGCGCTCGCATCGGGGAGCTCGGCGGAGCTATATATGAAAAAAAAATAAACAAATAATTAAAAATAAAAAACACAAAAAAAAGCAAGAAAAAAGGCGCTGCGCCATGCTCCCGACCGGGCTGCAGAAATTAGGCGCCTTTTCCTTCTTCGAACCACAACCACCATATACGGGTGTTTCAAGAAATTTGCCCACTATTTTTAAAAAATCAGCAAAATGCGGTATTTGCTCGCTGTCTTCATATATGCTTTTTCTGTAGCGGCAGGCATCTTAAGATGGTTGAAAACATGATTTGGGACAGTAATTAAGAAAGTTAAATTAATTAACTTTTTAATTAGTGGAGTTAGGTGGTTAAGTCCAATGGAAGAATTAAAGTCCTTCATGCGAAGAACCCATTTTAGCTTTGAGATTTCGAAAAAGCGACCTCTAATAATTATTGTGGCGTAATGAAATTCAGGCGAATTCAACGGCGAAACCGAAACCCAAGCAGCGATGAGCGCAACAAGCAGACGACTAGAATGACGTCACTGTTCAAGACAACGGTTACAGAGGTGCAGTTCTTCCCCGTTCGTTAACGTATGTGCGTCATACGTGCTACTACTGGAAGCGCAGCCCACACACTCACACCAAGAAGTCGGTTGATGGTTGATATAGTGACGTTCACTCATTGTGGACGTCTCAGACTAATGTTGCAGTTGCGCTCTTCCGTGTTTCGGTTTCGGTTTCGCCGCTGAATTTGGGAGAACTTCATTACTTCGCAATTATTCCTAGAGGCCGCTTTTTCGAAATCTCAAAGCTGAAATGAGTTCCTCGCAGGAAGGATTTCAATTCTCCCATTGGACTTAACCACTTAGCTCCTCTAATTAAAAAGTTAATTAAATAAACTTCCTTAATTACTGTCCCAAATCATGTCTTCAACCATCTTAAGATGCTTGTCGGTACAGAAAAAAGCCGCTGTGAAGACAGCGAGCAAATACAGCATTTTCTTGATTTTTTAAAAATAGTGGACACATTTCTTGAAACACCCTGTATAAATGGAGTGAAGCGCGCGCGAAATGCATTCGCATTTTCTCACGATTCCCTTCGGGGAGGTGGGGGGCATTTTTTTGTACATAATGTAAAAAAACTTTTTCTAAACAGATGAAGCAAACTTCTAAAAGAGTAGGGTACACCATGCAGTTTTTTTTTTTTTAATGCGAAGCATTTCTTAGCGAACTTCGGCGACTTTGAGCGTATCTATCTATCTATCTAGCCGCCTACGACTATGTGCTCTCCCGGCCGTATCGTTAATGGGATTTATACCCAAATTGGTATGGAATAACATGACTCTATGGCAAACATGAATGACTGACTGGCCATATCATGAAAATCACGACTAACTTGTCATGAAAACTATGATTTACACGCCATGGCAACGGTGCTCCTGAGGCCGTTTTCTTAACTTGATATATCCAAAAATTGGTACGATGAGACATTTCTGCATGACCAACATAAATGACAGGTGTAAATATGAAAATCATTACCTGCATGTCATGTACAACATGATTTACATGCCACGCTCATGGTGCGCTGACGGCCGTTTCGCTAGCTTGGTATACACCAAATATGGTATTGCGTGACGTGACTGTATGACGAACATAAATGCCAAGTGGTCATATGGAAATCATGACATGTCATGTGCAACATGTCTTGCATGCCACGATCACGGCACGCTCGCGGCCGTTTCGCTAGTTTGATAAACACCAAATTTGGTATTGAGGGACGTGACTGTATGACGAGCATAAATGACAAGTGGTAATATGGAAATCATGATATGTCATGTGCAACATGACTTGCATGCTACGCTCATGGTACTCCCGTGGCCGTTTCGCTAGCTTGATATACACCAAATTTGGTATTCAGCGACGTGATTGCATGACGAGGATAAATGACAAGTGGTAATATGCAAGTCATGACATGTCATGTGCAACATGACTTGCATGCCACGATCATGACACTCTTGTGGCCATTTCGCCAGTTTGATATACACCAAATTTTTAAGGTGAAAGCCTTTAATGTATCATGCTCACGTCCGTCCGATCGTCTATCCGATCGTCCGTCCGGTCGTCTGTCCGTCCGTCCGTCCCTCCAGCCGTGCCCTGGCACGGTGCCAGGTGGGCACCGGGGCGCGCAAACGGACGCCGGTCGCGTTGGACTCTACAGCGTTCGCGCTTTGCTTGCGTTGCGTCGCTCTGCCCAGCGTCTCTAATCATGCAAGGAGGGAGACGCGCGCATCACGTTCCATTCTGACCGACCCCGTCTCAGTGGGCACAGGCGTTCGAGGAACACACTTTGTAATTGACAAAGTGTCCGTCAATTTAAACGCTGGAACGCGGATGGCGTCTGCACGATGCTCAGAGCGCGAGAATACGAACGCATGCGAAACGGAGGCAGATTGGTCTGGCGTCTCACTGCGATTTGAGGTAAAAAATTAAGCGAACGTAAGTGGCAGGTGGTAACATGAAAATCTTGGCATGCATGTCATCTACAATGTCATTTACATGCCATGCTCATGGTGTGCTTGCGTCCAGTTCGCTAGCTTGATATACACCAAAATTTGTATTGCGTGACGTGACTGTATGATGAACACATATGACAGGTCCTAACATGTAAATAACGACATGCATATTATGTACAACATGATTTGCTCCTTGCTGGCTGCTTCGCATTGCATCGATTCCCACAGTGCGTGGGATCTGCCGGATTTTTCTGGGTGGTTTTAAATGCGAATGCATTTCATAGTCGGGCTATGTCAGGCATCCGACGTTGGCGTTGTCCGCGGAGGAGGAGGAGGAGGATAGGTTGAGGAGGTGTGCGCGCCGGCAGGTGTTAGATGTGAAGCATCTTATGGCGAAGCTTAATCCGGTGGTGGTGGTGTACGGCGTGACCGCCCTTACTGCGCATGCCCAAACCCTTTCAAAAAAAAAATAAAGATAAAAAACCTCCTCCCTCCCTCTCTCTCCCCCTAGGCATCCCTCCCCGCGGCAACCACACCCTCACTGCGCATGCGCCTCCCCTCCTCTCTCCCCTGCTACGCTCCCCCCTCTCTCCTCTAGGCATCCCTGCCCGCGCCGTCCACACTCCCACTGCGCATGCGCGTCCCACCTCTCTTCTCTCCTACGCTCCCCCCTCTCTTCTCTAGGCATCTCTGCCCGCAGCGTCCACACTCCCACTGCGCATGCGCACCCCACCTCTCTCTCCTCTCCTACGCTCCCCCCCTCTCCCTCTCTCGCCTGGCGACGCCGACACAGGCAGCGTCTGCTAGCGAGTTTCTTGGTTGAAAAAACCGACTGCTCGCGCTGCACAACCGTTCACTGGCCACCCCGTATATATGTCAATGAATCTTGACCTCCAAGGTGGTGCCGGTGGGAGATTTCTCCTGTGCGTTGTTGAACAATAAAAATTCGCAGCGTGCGCGTTAACTAAAAGCGGTCTGCGGCGGAGCTCGGCGGAGCTATATATGAAAAAAAAATTAAAAAAAATAAATAAAAAAGTTAAAAAAACAAGAAAAAGCAAAAAAAAAGGCGCTGCGCCGTGCTCCCGACCGGGCTGCAGAAATTAGGCGCCTTTTCCTTCTTCAAACCACAACCACCATATATAAATGGAGTGAAGCGCGCGCGAAATGCATTCGCATTTCCTCACGATTCCCTTCGGGGAGGTGGGGGGCTTTTTTTAGCGAAGCTGAGGTAGTACCGAGCCTAAACGAAGTAGTGCTGTATGATGTCTTGGTGACCATCCCATATATGTTTTACCGTAATGAAATCGGACTATTCATTTAAAGGGACGCTAAAGAGCTAAACGATTTTTCTCGTACTAGTAAGTTGCTCTTTCACGGTACCAAAAACCATTAGCGTGCGCAGGGTTCCCCTTCAGGGAGGGGGGGGGGAGGGGGCGAAGGGTCATCGTAGCGCCCGCCTCCCTATTAAGGCAATGTATGGGGCAGACTTTGCGCACCCCTACTGTATTGACAAGGGGGGGCAGCCGCCCCCCCCCCCCCACCTGCCCACCTCGTGCGCACGCCTATGCCAAAAACACCGCACTTGCGGCGAGAAGATGCTTGGTAA
Source organism: Rhipicephalus appendiculatus (assembly GCA_030522465.1). NCBI lineage: Eukaryota > Metazoa > Arthropoda > Arachnida > Ixodida > Ixodidae > Rhipicephalus > Rhipicephalus appendiculatus. The sequence continues at coordinate 504,726 of JALIZH010008243.1, read as the reverse complement.
GCGAGAAAAAGCGCAAAAGGAAAATGTGGGTGGCGACGCCACCGTGAAGTTTCCGCACCATTCGCGGTGACGTCACATATTCTGACGGCGCCTACAGTGGCCTACGTGGTTCCTAATCAGTAAAAATGAAGTGAAGCATCCTCTGAGGGGGGCCATAGACTTAACATACCAAGTTTGAGGAAATTTTGTTGAGCCAATGGCGTCAAAACACGATAAATACAGTTTTGTAATCCCTGACGTCACGCGCGAAGATTTTGGCACGAAATTTAAAAATGAAACATTGAACTTGATTTTCTCCTCTGTTAATAAACCTATGATGGTGAAATTAACGACATTAGAGTTCTCAGAGCACATTTTATCAGTACTGTTAAGCGAAGAGACGCAGACGAGAGAGGCTGTAAGCAAGTGCATGAGCGGTAGAGTACTGGAGCACTTCACGCTAAGGCAGCGGTACACAACAGTCTCCAAACCGTCGTCGCCTTCACCAACGTATTTGTCCTTTGATGGCTGCCCATAGCGTTACCCCCCGGCGGTAAAAGCACCGTCCCGGAGCTTTGAAGTTCACGGGTCAGATGCACTGGAGTAGGCCTTGAGTCTGCTGACGTGCACGATGTCACTTGACGCCGCGGCAGCGGTTGAAGGAGAATTGACCCGGGTAATCTCGTAGGTTACTGGTGTGAATTTGCCTAGACGTTGAGGTATCTTAAAGAATCTTGTAACACAAAGGCAGACGTCGAGCACTTATCTGTCCCAATAAATTAGCCACATTAAACTGGTAGGGCGCGTGAGGAAAACGCAGCTTTTTCTTCGCTACCCGCTATCGTTTTATCTTGCCCCTGGTAAGATGGCGGACTCCTGGCTTCATTTTCGAGGCTTAACTTCCATTCCAGCATTTTATTTTAAACCTTCCTTGGTAGCACTCGAGCGCTGGCAGTTTCTGTGACAATATGCAGCTTTACACGGCTACAACTGCGAATAGTCAATACTTCAAATACATTTGGCGTTGACCCAACTCGAAGCTGCGCTCCGAATTCGCATTAGGGAGTGTCGCCATCATGGGTGAACTTTTTTACCACCTGGGATTGTTTTGACAGGCAGGTAAATCTAAGTGCACGGCATCTCTATCATCCAAAGATCAGGAAAGAATGAAGAAAAGCACTCCTCCAGCACTCGAAATTGAGAACATGCGCGCGAACACCTTAAGGGAACACGGTTTTCTAACAATATCACGTACCATTCTGCACAGGTCAAAGTGGTGATACCACGTTGCTATTAATACGGAAAACTCGTCGTTTGCACAATTTACTCGCTCTTAGTCGTTCGTTCAAATCAAGCTTGCGGATTTTGTTAAATGCGTTAACTACTGTGGATTATCTGGAAGCTTGCTCGGTTTGTAGTCATATTTTTACCTGCCATCTTCACGTACTTGTTTTGTTGCTCTTGGGCATTGGCTATCGAAACAATGAACAATGTGTTTTAGATGTGAAGCATCTTATGGCGAAGCTTAATCCGGTGGTGGTGGTGGTGGTGTGCCGGCGTGACCACCCTTACTGCGCATTCGCAAACCCTTTCAAAAATATAAAAATAAAAAAACCTCCTCTCCCCCTCTCTCTCCTCTAGGCATCCCTCCCCGCGGCAACCACACCCTCACTGCGCATGCGCCTCCTCTCCTCTCTCCCCTCTTGCGCTCCCCCCCTCTCTCCTCTAGGCATCCCTGCCCGCGGCGTCCACACTCCCCACTGCGCATGCGCGTCCCCCCCTCTCCTACGCTCCCCCCCCCCCTCACCCGCCTCGCGACGCTGACGCCGGCAGTGTCTGCTAGCGAGTTTCTTGGTTGAAAAAACCGACTGCTCGCGCTGCACAACCGTTCACTGGCCACCCCGTATATATGGCAATGGATCTTGACCTCCAAGGTGGTGCCGGTGGGAGATTTCTCCTGTGCGTTGTTGAACAATAAAAATTTGCAGCGTGCGCGTTAACTAAAAGCGGAGTGCGGGTCTCTGTGTCCAGTCAGAGTATTCTGTCTCTCATTGCCCATTAGCAGCGATTGGCATGTTCCAGTAGGAAACACTGCTCCATCACTGCCTGCTTTGCGCCTCCCCAGTTTTCTCTCCTGCGCAACGCTGCGATGAGCGCCAGCGTCAAGCCGCCGCCAGTGTAAGCGTTGGCGCCCGCTGCTTCACATCTACACATGGTGCCCTTAAGCGGGAGATGGTGTAATTTTTTTTTTAGATGCTTAAGATGACGACCTCATGAGAGCGCAGGCCACAATTCTACGTCGCATACAAGCGCGCGCTTTCACCAGTCCTGATAGACTGGCAAATATCACTAAAGCAGAAATTCGAACCAAACCGTAAAAATTGTACTCTAAATGCAATAGCTACCCAAGATCACATCTTGTGGGGATGTGGGGGGCTTTTCCCCCTCCTAAATCGCTCCTACCAGCTCCCTCAAAATCAACGTGGGATGAACTCGTCGGAACTCCCGACCGGGAGAAACAGTTGGCCATCGTTTCCTGGGCTGAAAGAGTCGCTTCCCGCGTGGAGCCACCCTGAGGCGCCAGGCAGGTGACTTAGTCAAATAAAAGTTGATACCAAGTAGCTAACTTAGAGCATATGCTCTGGCGATGCCCCTCGTTACTGGGCAGTGAACAAGCCAACCCAGCCAAGTGGTGCTCCGCCATCAGAAGCCCCAACAAGGGGGGATCAGCTTTGGACCGTCCAGAGAGCCCACGATGCGGCGGTCAGGCTTAGCCTGCCCGTCCCAACGTGGGAGAAGCCCACTGCGCGCTAGTCGCGTCTCTCTGTACTATAAATAAAGCTCCACCATCCATCCAACCACCACCACCTAGATGCTTAAGATCATAGGCGTGCGCAGGGTTCTCCTATATGAGGAGGGGGGAGGGGGCAAAGATTATTGCAGCGCCCCCCACCAACCCGGCGCCCCATCGCTGGCGCGTTCGTCGAGTCCAAAATCAATCAGACAAGATTGGCTTTGGCTATCGATACATATGAAATGCTAACGTGGTTCACATAGCGGCCTGCCTTTGGCCACCGGCTTTCCGGGGGTGAAGGTGGCAAGTAAAGACAGTTTTGGAATGCAACATCCGGGCTGTCCGGTCGCCATTATCGTCAAAAACCTGCATGGCCGTAAACATGTACAATAAACGATTGCGTTCTAAGTCGGACTGAGTACAGGTTCGGGGCAGACAGGGTGCCACCTTTAGATGACTAGGGGGGGGGGGGAGAAGGGACGCCACCCTGCCTCCTTCTCTGCCCCCCCCGCCCCCCCTCCGTGTGCACGTATGCTTTAAACTGTACTGATATAAGCGACGACTAGGGCTAATCAGACCTACGGTAGAGCTAGGCTCGAATATCGCATACCAACACTTTGCAACTCCTTAAAAAACGCATTAATTTTAGTGCCCCTCTCAGTGTGTTTAAATCAGGAGTGCGTGATTACCTGATGAAGCCATAAATATTTTTTTTCTTTTAGTGAAAGCTAACTAACATTTCACGTTGCGTGTATCACACTGGAACAGTGCTCCTACGTTCATTATAATATATAGATATATTTTTATATTTTTCTTTGTTCTATATTTGCTTTAAGGCGCGCAAGGACACAATCACGAGTATGGACACGGGACAGAGGGCCACTGACAACATCTGTCCCATGTCCTTTCTGGCGGCTGTGTTCTTTCGCGCCTTGAAGCAAATATGAACGTACACCAACTCGCCCAACACAAAGTTCTCTTTGTTTTATGCTATCTGTGTTTCGTTTACAATGAGTACAACTGCGTGAAATCCACTGCATATGATGCCCTATGTAGGCGCCCAGGTCGAGTCAAGCTGTTTGCACAGCTTTTCGCCAGGGGGATTTCGCAACAAGTGTGTCGACAATAATGAGGATTCTGATTCTAATTGGAAACCGTTCATTGATCCATTGCTCCGCACTACATATGGACACAGTAACCGGAGATCCCCCCAACCCCGCCCCCCTCCGCATTTTTCCAGTATGAAGAGATATCACTGCAGATAGGTAACAGAGAGCAGATGCGGGTAGTGCCCCGAACGACAGAGGAACGCAACCGCGCCACTGCCACGAGCAGACGACAGCACCGACGGCGGCGACGTGACACCGCGAGACCGGCGGTGGCGTCGTCCTCCTCTCCACTTTCATCACTCTCCCTCCCCCGCGTCCACGCGCATGCGCGGCGGCCATCTTGTCTCCCTTTCCCCAAACCTCCTCTCCGAACCGGCGTCGATGTATAAAACCGCCGCGCGGGGGGACAACAGCTGGGGAGAGGCGTGAACGTAGCGTCGGTCGGAGAAGCAAGCTCTCTTTATCGCCTCTCTGCTGAAAGCGTGCGTTGTATTCCGCACGTCAACTCGTACTACCCCGAATTTTCGTATTTCCTTTCTACCGCGAACCCATCTTCGTCTTCTTCCGTTTTCCGGTGTTCTTTCGAACCGAGCCACCGACGCAATGGATCGCGACAAGGCATCCGATCAACTCAAGGAATACAAGGAGACTCACAAGGTAAACAGGATTGTTTTTGCGATGCGCCCGTTCTTTCCTCTTCGAATACTCGAAATACCAGGCGTACGCTTTAAGAACAGCCGTGTTATGACCGGTGCGATGACATGTGCGGTGCTATGACCAGTCTATGACAGGTCCGGTGATACGACTAGTCTATGACAGGTCCGGTGATATGACCAGTCTATGAAAAGTCCGGTGCTATGACCGGTAATATGACCGGCCCAGCCAACGAAACCAACGATGCTTAATGTACACACCTATTATGGTCTGCAGATCGCTGCTTAGTAATACCAGGCATTAGCATTGTTTGTGTGGTTTCGCTTGGCTGACAGCTTGTCGAGCCGTCAGTTGACCGCAGTCAACAGCCGCTATGGTCTATTGGTTATGGTTGTCGACTTCTAAACCGAAGGTCGCGGGTTCGAATCCTTGGCCGCGGCGGCCGCGTTTCGATGAAGGCGAAATCTTTCAGGTCCGTGTGGTTAGATTTAGGGGTGCACGTTAAAGAACCCCAGGTGGTCTAAATTTCCGGCGCCCTCTACTACGGCGTATTTTATAATCATGTTGTGGCTTTGGGATGTAAAACTTCAACCATTATTATTATACCAAGTGTGTCCGGCTTTAGCTTGGCCGACAGCTAGTTCGAAACGTCAGTTGTCCGCGGTCGCGAACGTGTTTACCAGTTAGCTGACGTTTCGCTTTAACTTTTCCCCGTGCGCATGCGCTGGAACCGGGCTCTTGCTTGGGTTGAGGAAAGTTGACACGCTTTAGCGCGCACTTCTTCAAGGCCGCTTCTGTCTGTTTTGTTTAGCGTGGCGCTGAGGTGTCAAGAGGGTACTACGCGCCCGAGATTGCTTTCGTGCATTCAGAGCTCTTTATTGCGCATAACCCGGAAGAATTAGGACATTATGTCTTTACGATAGACAAGCGCGCAACACTGTGACACTAAGCCTGTGGTTTTTGGTAATATTATCATATTCCGTACAATCCCGCATAATTTGCTTGTTTGTTCTTTCTGTAAAGTAATATGTATCGCATACATAAATTTGTGTTATGTATTAATCCATGCCCCCCCCCCCCCCCCCCCCACGCACACATAATTCTTTGTGGCGATGTAGGTAATGAGTAAATAAAATTAGACCGGGGTACCAGTCGCAAGCAAAACATTGGCAAGAGGTGGCGCGAATTTTAAATTCTTTTTTTTTCTCAACCTAGATATTCATATTGCTATGAATTGCTTAAGAAGATGCACTGTCAATTTCACCTTCAACAGCTGTGCTGAAAGAAACTGAAAAGAAAAAAAGCAAATTCTTGACGTAGGTTGGGTCGCTGAACATTGCTCCCTAGTGTACGTCCAAATCCGAATTAGTTCACGTTTGTCGACTTTATTGCTGGTTCACATTACAGTGCTCGTCACTGAAAGATTTCGCATGGTCCATGCGCTTCTTCTACCTCTGAAAGGAACGTTAATAAAAAAGATTGTCTTCAGTAAAACCTGTTAAATTTTCGAGCAGTAACCTAAGACAGACAGGCAGAATTCGAGAAAAGAGCATGTACGATTCGTAATAAATAATACTGTTAATAATCAGTGTTGGTAATAATCTTCTTTCCCGAATTATTATTGTATTATAAAGTATAACTTTTTTCTTAATCGCCTATTTTATGACGTAAGTAACCATGTGTGGAGAAGTTGTAATAAGCGTTTCCGTACTCGTGCATTTGTATAAATAATCTTTTGTGCATTCTGTTCACCCTGATTGGATGTGTTGTGCGCTGTACTTTTTTAAATAAACACATTGATCAGAAACTGAGAATATACCTGTAACACAGGGTTACGACTTCTAGCTAATACATAACATTCTGCTCAACATGAAATCCAACGAAATTTTAGGATTTAACGTTTGATCACTGCGCACACGGGACACTGCGCACACGGGATAACAATGATTTCTAGTCAATACATTACATGTGCTCAACATTAAATCGAACGAAATTTCAGGATTTAACGCTTGAGCACTGCGCACATAAATTTAGATTTGAAAAAAACTAGTGAAGCTGCACGCTGCGTAGAAAGAAATCGCTGCTTGCAATCTCTGTAAGCGGTTTTTTTCCTGCTTACGGCATTGCATATCCTCCTGTACACCAGCTTTTGAGGATGGTATGCCTGAATAACTGTCTGACAGCTGTAATTTTCTGCGCGCGCATTATCTCGACGGTACATTCCGAAACAAGGCATAACAAAGTATGCGAATCTCTCACGCGCACTTGCACGTAGTCTGTTATTAACCCTTGGCACACGCATATCCGTATTGCGCCGCAGTTGAAAATGCCGCTTCTGCGTCGTGTGTAGGCTTTTCCTGTACTTATACCGTTACACGCCTTCCTACACCGCTGGCGCCTAGCGGTTTGGCGTAAGAAAGAAAGAGAGAAAAAAAACGCGAAATTGTGTAGACAGCATTCATGATTCAACATATAGACCAGAGAATGAGAAAACTTCGAAATTTCAGGGCCGCAATGATTTTTAGTCAACACATAACATTGTATGTTGTCACCGTTGGCCAACGCTTACTGGGCGCAAACGTCGGGAAGTTTAGCGCTGTATGGGTGAGTCTCTTTGCACCTCAACAACTCGAGGTCGTATGACTTGAGCAGAAACGTCACACATGACACCATCAGTGGAGCGACACGTCGGTAGTATTGCTAATACGTGTGGCTAGAAAGAGGAAAAGCGACCTATGCACGGATGGATCTCAGTGAAATTTCCTATGGCGTATCCTCTCTCACCACTCGATCGCCGCTTGTGATTCGTAGATTACCGGATACAGGGGCGTCGCCAGGAGTGGCACACCGGGCCCGTGCCCCCCCCCCCCCCCCCCCCGAAATTTGTTTTTCGCCATAGGATACAGAGCACAAAGTGACACTCGACCACATATGGCCCGCCCGAGCCCCACTTCAGATCAAAGCGCCCCCCCCCCCCCCAAAAAAAAAAAAAAAAACATTTCTGCCTACGCCCCTAGCCAGATATGCACACCATGGCGGCGACCACGTCATGTGGCTATCAGAGGTATTATCAGAATTTTTTTTCGGGTGGGGGGTTGGGGGGGGGGGGGGGTGTTACAACCATAATTTATGTATGTTCGTGCGTGCGTTTGCATGTGCGCGTGTACACATATACATGCAAAATTGAAAACTGTCGAGGGGAGGGGTTGACACCCCCCCCCCCGTCCCCCCCTATACGCCCTGGTTGCGCCAGTGGTGACTCTAAATAGAACCTCGTAGCGTGAAGCGCCGGAGCGTCAGCTCTCCGTATAAACGACTAATTACCGACAGCAAGGACAGGGTGTGACGGGGTGTGTCGCTGCTAGATGCATAAAAAATTTACAAGCGCTTTAATGTATATCGCTCGTCCTTGCGTGGTCTTGCTCTGTTACGCAAGACGATACTCAACCAAGTCGCAGTCCAGGAAACCCTACGCCTCTGCCGACGAGCCCGTGCCGCCATAGCAACGTTGAAGGACTCAACACAAACAAAAGGCGCAGACGGCAACTTCCTGTTCACACAAAACACTTGCGCTTGTTTCTCTTTTGAACATGTGGCCTTCGCTCCACAGTTTGCTGGACTCCGTGCTAGCTTGCTTCAAGGCTAAGAAAAACAAAGCCCGACGCCGTCAGCGTTTAGACTATACAATGGCTACGCGACTATCGAGTTGAGGAAGATAGTAGGAAAGAAGTGGGCGGACATCATCTAATTGGACCGCGGTTATTTCTCGTAACGGCTACAACTTGACAGGCACGTGTCATGTAGTTGTAGGAGCCCACTTAATTGGATGATATGAGCACATAGAAAAAATGCGAGTCATAGTCTCATAGATAAGAACCGTCGGACCGTAAACAGGTTGACAGCAGTTTAAGGACATCATTGTCGTCGTCGCATGACTATTAAATGACTCAGACCGGAAGTAGCGTCGTCTTCCAGTTTGTCACTCTACAGTTATTGGGAATAATTCTGATACAGTCCGCTTGGGTATTATGAAACCATTCTTACATTATGTAAGCAGCTTGTTTGGCTAACCCGCCGTGGTGGTTTAGTTGGTTTAGTGCTTATGCTGTTTGACTGCTGACCCGGAGGTTGCGGGATCGAATCCCGCCGGCGGCGGCCTGGATTTTCGATGCAGGCGGGAAACGTTAGAGGCCCAGTGTACTCATATTTAGGCGCGCGTTAAAGAACACCGGGTGATAGAAATTTTTGTAGCCCTCCACTACGCCGTCCCTCAATCATATCGTGGTTTTGAGACTTAAAATTCTTACAATTACTTCTATTATACCTTCTTTGCCTACGTCAGGGACAATATAGTACAGTTGACATGTCATTGACCAACGGCAGCGTAATGACTTTGTACCTATAAGGTTGAAATAACTCTTGGACTCGGCTCCGGTTTGCGTGCGTGTCAAGCTAAAAAGTAAGCTCGGGTATATTGCGAGAAAGTATGAAATTACGTGCACTTCTAGAAGAAAAATAAAGGAAAGCCACAGCGAGACTTTCATCGCTTTCTGTTTCACATAACGTTGTGATAACAGCATTTCTCGTCATATGTCAGGCGGTATTCGAAAGTAAATGGCTCTAACTGCGCCTGTTCTCTTTAACAAGGCACCATATGCTTCCACAGTTAACTTTGACTATCAATAAATATGCTGGTACGTTAAAATGTTTCTCTGAACAAGCTTCCGTAAAACGCATACGGTGCAAACCCAAACTCTTCGCGACTTCACCGCCCCCTTGAACATGCTGTACTCTGACAGCCCACGCTTATCTCGGTATGCCATCCACGACAGTTTTCCCTCGAGTGCCTTATCTGCCATTCCCGTGAGCCACTTGGCCACTCCTCTTATCACATCGTCCGCGACGAGCGAAGTGTTTTGTTTGCGATTACAAGGGCGGGCGTAACTTTTTTTATTTGTAGCCAGCCCTGATAGTGAAAAGCGTTTTCTCCGCATATCGCACAAGGGAAACAGCTGTTTGGTTTTTGACGACCTGTAGTCGTTGGGCTGTTATCTTCAGGCTCTCTCGCTTGTCGGCCCAGTGTGTAGCGTTGTTGTCGTTGTGTGGTGAGGGCTTATACCTTTTCGTAACGTACGGTGCAAAGTAAGAGATAAAATATATGCGGATAATGATGGTGCAAGAACATTCGAGTTCAACGCCCCTGGTCAATGTTACTTCAAGGGCGTGCTGTTATGATCGACCTTCACGGCTTGGCGCCGCTTGGAACGCGGGCTGGTTTTCCATTTCCATTTGAACGCGTAGATCAGAGCCAACAATTATCTTTAGAGAGAAGATTCATCGCGACATGGCGTGGTTATCTCGAGCGATTGCACATACCAGTCGTTACACTTAGAAATTTGATGTCGCATTTGAATGTGTGAGTGCTCTACATTCCTTTCTTACATAGGACAGTTGCATGGTTAACTGGCAGTGCTACTGAAAGATATATGCTACAGAAAGATATATAGAGGTAATAGAGTGGATGTGTTAAGCTGATTTTCATGCATTAAGAATAGTTGCTAATCAAAAATGAAATAAAGTTTATTCCTGCTGTTAGTATACAACGCACTACAGGATATGTATATATGCAGGAGGAGGTCTGGTAGTATTAGGCTGTGGTGGCATCCCCTGAGAAAGATCGCCAATAAAAATAAGTTGGTTAGCAATGACAGCACTGTCGCAGAGAAAAACTTGTGCTGTAATGGAACAAGAGAAAAACACTTCGAGCTTGCTTGTAATAATTCTATAATCCAGCTGTAGTTTGTGGCCCCACACTTATAAGGTGTTACCTTTAGCTGTAGAACATACAGTAAAGGACTGGCCTTCATGACCAGATTTGGGGACATTTGCACGTAGCGCCATCTCTCCTCGGCGACAGCGGCGGCCTGCCGTAACTGAATGGTAAGTAGGCGAAAAAAATCATATCTCACGAAAAAAGCTAGGTATCGAAAACCAGTTCTGCTTCTATACAGCAGACTTATTTGAACGTTCTTTAAATGTTACAGTGTCTCTGTACAAACCGCGTGGCTTCCCAGAGTGTTTAATATTTCACAATGGGGTCCCATGTATTTCCAATTGGGGGGTGTTCAATTGTCTTGGGAAGCCACAGGTTTTGTAGTGCGATACTGAAATTTCGCCACAGTGTTGCAGTAGGTTTCTGCTGTATAGATCCCGGAGTCGTTTTTGATAACTAGCTTATTTCAAAAGATATGATTTTTTTCGCCTATTTCCCATTCAGTTATGGCGGACGTGGTTGCTACCGCCGAGAGATGGCGCCACGTACGAATGTCTCCAAATGCTGGGAATGCATCCACCGTATTTTCAATTTTTTTTTGTGCTCCGCTTAAAGTAACTGACCTCATTTTTATCTAATATGTTTGTGCAATGTGTCCAAACGTCCACTATTCTATTTCATTTCGTTCCGCGGCCGATTTCGAAAAACGGCGGCGAAATTTCTGGGCTTCCGCCTGACCCGCTTTCTTCACCGTTGAACGCACCGCCGATCCACGAAATTGTTTGCTCTCTCGACCTGTCACAATAGGTGAACTAGTGTCTGCAATATACGAGAACGCAGATTCCATCGGATGCCGCGTAATGTCTCCGTTCGCAGAAACGCCATTGCTCAAGTTTTTAGAACCGGTTTTCCCACGTTTGCAATCAGGAGGGAACGTATATTGCTGCGTACGTTTACTAACACATCTGCTCGAGTTCAAGTATTGACATTAAGGTGTAAGGAGACGTCTCATGAATATATATATATATATATATATATATATATATATATATATATATATATATATATATATATATATATATATATATATATATATATATATATATATATATATATATATATAGAAAGAAAAAGAGGGGGGTTTGACTCACAAGCGAAATCTTTTCGCTTGTGAGTCACACCCCCCTTTTCTTCTATTGTTCCCGGATCCGGCGACAACTTATGCTCAATATATATATATATATATATATATATATATATATATATATATATATATATATATATATATATATAACACGAAAGAAAATGCGACTTTCGTTGGTTTGGCACTGTATATTTTCACTATTGTTTGTCTGGTGGACCAGACTTTGTCAACGTTGACAAAGTCTGGTCCACCAGACGAAACGTTAGTGCAAATATACAGTGCCAAAGCAAAGAAAGTCGTATTTTCTTTCTTGTTCATAATTCTATCGGGGTCCGCGTGATTCTTTTCCCACTACTACATATATATATATATATATATATATATATATATATATATATATATATATATATATATATATATATATATATATATATATATATATATATATTTATTTATTTATTTATTTATTTATTTATTTATCTATTTATTCATTTATTTATATATAAAATAAGTTACATCACTTTATTACCTATGCCATGAAGCAGTGAGAGATTCTATTGGCGAGAGGAAAAAAAGTGCGAACACACCTATTGCACTCGCTAGTCCCAAATTAGATTTCAAAACGTGCTTGCGATAACTGTCATGCTAACTTATGCCCCCGCATAGATCTAATAATTAAGATTTCGTTGCTTCAATTTCATGATGCTTCTTGTTCACTCAATTGTACCGACGGTTGTGCCAGCGTTCTTTTTTTTTTCTCTTTTTTTGCAGTCTACCCAATTACGCGAGTTTCTTTTTCTGACAACTACTTCATGAATGAAGGAAAGAATTTTGAGGGCTCGTATTTTATTTATTTTTTTTTACACAACCTTAATTAAAACCAGCAGGTAATCAAGCCAAGAAATGTATAAGGGACCTTAATTGTACTGTTTTAAGTGTATCGTAGTAATTCTGATACAGAGGTGAAGAAAGTAAAGTGGACGAAAAGACGACTTGCCGCCGGTATACGTTGAACCCATCGGCTAATATACGCAACTATAATCAAACCTCACCCTAGAGCACACGCGTTTTGACCTTGCCACCTACAGGCCAGAGTACGCAGTTTAAACTGCTACGCATTCTGGGTGTACCAGATATAACGAAGAATGCTTCGACAGCATCGTACGATCAGCCTGGTGGTGACGTGTCCCGGACGCTATTGTACGAGGCTACGGCGCTAGCTTAGCAGCGTTCTTTTGTTCACAATTGTGACTCCCACTAACGCATTTCTACATGACAACATGGCGCCATTCAAGGCTTGTAGTGTGTGTGTTTTTTTTAAACGTATAATAATGCTTCGTATTGTTCCTACTCGAATTCGTAAACCTCCTTATTATCATCGCTTTCTCCCTCTTTGTTTTACTCAACACAATAGTGCTATATTTATCTACCGCCTGTCGCACTCACCGAACAAGGCAGCTTATATAGGGTGTTTTATTTTAGTTTGAATGGACTTACTACGCATTGCGTGGCGCATATATAAGGTACACCCATTTATTTATTTATTTAATTATTTCTTCATTGCTCATTAATCATCTTTATGCGCATATTTTTTATTAATTTCCGTCTGTTCGCGTGTTTCGGACATGCTCGACAAATCACGCGCAGGGCCCAAGTTGCGATTTATTTGAAAATTTGCGTTTTCGTTCACACTGAAACGCGTGCTATATTTTCAAAAAATTTGAAACGGAGCAATTAAAATCCTGTCTAGGTAGCGAAAATCCTACGCAGATGGCACCGTTGTCGATGTCTTCATATTCGAATGCCTGCTCCAAAATGAACTCTTATTCCGGTTTAAGGTCGTACTTATCTTTTTTTTAACTTTTTTTTAGGGATACGTGAAGGTACTTGGTATATTATGAGGACATATTCATTGCGGACTGAAATACGTATACAGTGTCGGCGTAGATCCCGTAATAAAGGTACTAATAATTAGGTAATTAAACATTGTGCTTTGTTAGTAATATTTAAAGGATACTGACTCATCCAGATTGCTTCCTGACATCCGGATATCAATTGTTTCCGGCTATCCTTCCCTTACCTAGAAATCCGTTCAATGAAGACGACAGGCATAGGCGCGTACTCCGTTGGGGAGGGGGTGTGGGATAAAATGGGGGCTGGAAGGATTCGAGCCTCCCCCTCCCCTTGGGGGTGGTGTACCCGCAGGCGAACCCCCCTTGGGTTGGTGGTGGTGGGGGGGTGCAGATTAAAGATGTGGCGCCTATGACCACAGGCCATAAAAGAAAAGTGTATGAAGACACAGGAACTCAAGATCAACTCGCAAGTCATGCGTCGAACAGCACAAGCCCTCTTCATCTTATTTTATGTAGGCAAGTTTGCAGGTAATCGCATCGGTACCACAAATCTGCCGTAGAACTCTACGCTTCAAGGAAAAAAAGAACTCTTTGAGATATCCAAAATTAATTTTAAGACATGCACTTTGGCATCGTTCATTATGTCAAACCTACCGTTAAGTTTCGTGACGCAATACGTAACGACTCAGCTTATAGCTTCTGTATTTTGCTTCTACGCGCACACTCTGATGCAAACATATACGCTGCACACATCGCGTCGTGTGACAGTTCCCTTCGCATAAAGAAAACGAAACGCTCTCCGGACAGCAATGAACGTTCGGAATGAAAGCCTTTCCTTTCGAAACCGCCCGCTTCTTTCTAGTGCCGCAGCCACACGCACCTTGGAACAGGCGTCTCGTTAGCTTCAATAGGCGGCGCACTTGTCTGATCCGAGAACTGACAATAAGGGCAAGAAATGAAGGAACCGATTCCGCGTTTCTCTTGATGAACAACACGCACTATGAAGTGTTCTCGAACTCTCTGGATGTGCTCCATCACAGCTGCGTGCAGTTTTCAAAGCTCGCGTCGCACTTGCCGAGTCATGCCATTTCTCGACGCTTTTCAAGTTGGTTCGCATACATTTGCCGTCCGAACAGAAGTCGGTGTGGCCCGCGATGTATGGGATGTCACGTCTAAATAAAATAGCCTCGAAGGAAGTTGAATTCCTCTTAGTGCAGGCTTGAATTACTTGACACACCGCTATGCCTGTAGTAAACATGTCAGGGAGCGCTATAGGCTATTTTCCGTAAGACATCTGGGCGCCGCCATCTTGGGCTGCCAAGTCGATGTTCTCTTGTTTTTGTATATCGCGACGTGAATTAATAATAAGGCCATGAAACACCGTATGTACCAACCCGACCGTTTCCATGCGTATGCGTCTACCGTAACACTGTTCGTTTAGTCGTTAAAGATACAAAACACAAAGGTTAACCGCCCAATATCATCATTATCATCAGCCTGACTACGCCCACTGCAGGGAAAGGGCCTCTCCCATGTTCCACCTGTCAACCCGGTCCTGTGCTTTCTACTGCCACGTTATATCTGCAAACTTCTTAATCTCATCTCCCCACCTAATTTTCTGTCTCCCCCTCACGCGTTTGCTTTCTCTTGGAATCCAGTCAGTTACCCTTAATGACCAGCGGTTATCCTGCCGACGTGCTACGTGCCCGGCCCATGTCCATTTCTTCTTCTTGATTTCACCTATGATATCCTTAACCCCCCGTTTGTTCCCTGACCCACTCTGCTCTCTTCCTGTCTCTTAAGGTTACACCTATTATTTTCCTTTGCATCGCTCGCTGCGTCGTTCTCAATTTAAATTGAACCCTCTTTATGAGCCACCAGGTTTCTGCTCCGTAGGTCAGCCCAATATGGCGGCACTCAAACCCATCCGTAAAATAGTCTAAATGAGCCGCTCTACAGGTGTAACGGTGAAGTTTACTGCGGGAATGGCACGTACTGGATATAGGTGTATTAATTAGCGAGTCACCTATTGGACTGCGTATGTACCAACACCCTCTAGACTAGCTAAGGCCCCTCCACTCCTCGGTGACGTCATTACACTACGACGGGCGCGGAGGACGCGTCTTCAGAAATGCACATTGTGTCGCGCTCGTTAGCGTACATACGGCGCGTTACTGATCCACTCGTTCATGCTGCCTCCCGTTTACCCGAAAGCGACGACAAATTAAGCAGCTCCGTCGTAGTGTGATGACGTAGGCGCTAGGAGAGGAGGAAATGAAGAGGCCTTAGCTAGTCTAGAGGGTGTTGGTAGGTATCCGCCATTGTTGTCTAGTGGTTATGGTACTCGAATGCTGACCCAAGGGTAGCGGGATCGAATCCCGGCCGTGGTGGCCACATTTTCGATGGATTTAGGTGTACGTTAAAGATCTCAAGGTGGTCGAGATTTCCGGAGACCTCCACTACGGTGTCTCTGTCATATCGTCGTTCTGGGATGTTAAACCCCCACAATTATTATTAAACTTCGTAGGAGTGATATCCCAAGGGGCTGTTCGACAATATAAATGTGTGTCTTTAAAAAATTTCAATTAACGGTGTTCTACTGGTCCAAAGATTGTCTTATAGAATGCGGAGTTATTACGTTTTAATTGTAAATGCTCGTTCCACCGTCCTTGCAGAATTGCAAGAAAAATGGAGCACAATAATCGTGATTTGCCTGCGCTTGGCATCACATCGGCAACTTGTAATACTGATGTCAGTCAATTGGTATAACATTACTTACACGCTACTCGACTAGGAGCTATGCTGATTTCACTCGCTTTTTACCGTTCACTGCTCAGGGACCAGTACAACTATTAGTAGCAGACCCAAGAAACCCGGGTGGTCAAAATTAATTCAAAGCCCTTACGAAGGCGTCGTTCATAACTCACGATCCTGATTAGGCATGATAGCCCAGTTTTCATTTGTCAGGCCTCTTTCTCTACGAATCTGTAGCTACTTTCCTTGCATATGTACCAACCAATAATCACGAAACCACTGGTAATTTCACTGTAAACAATTATGACAAAATGGTGCATTCAGTGTTGTAGTGTGTGCATGAATGCGGAACCATAGTCCTTCAATACAGTATTGAGGGACTACGGCGGAACTGAGCATTTCGTCCGTGGCTAGACGAATTGCAGAACAAACCCTACTGACAAGGTTGTGCCATGCAAGAACATGCACGGTATAACTGGCCTTGTTCGACGCCCCGTTTGAAACCGACTCACTAAACACGATAATCGTTCTTGTCGGCTGCATTCTCGACCTACCTGGTATTCGATATCGCCGTTTTAAGCGACGCAAGTAAGGACCTTTAATATAAAACAAACAGAAAACATCACGCCAGCCTTGTACGCCCTCTCATTATGGCCTTGTTGATCGGTTCGCATGTATCTACGTGCCGAGGCGAGTGGTTTATCCAGAATATTTTAACAGCAAGATAAAAAAAATCCCTGGGGATCCGTCGTCCGCGCTTTCTAGCCCAGCTGCGAGAGCGAAGCCTGACGAGAGGGAAAGCATGGCTAAAGCTAATTAGATGAGAGGATAGAGATTCTCGAGTTGGAAAAAAGGTGATGAGTGGGGGGCGAGTGACACAGTAACCGACATTACTAGATTGGAAGTAACTGTCTCTTAGGGCGAGGACAAGATGAGAGGGAAGCCCTATAGTGTAGCGAGTTGAGCCTGGTGGAAAGGGTGAAGTTGGGTAGGGAGGAGGAGAGAAAAGCGAAGCTATGGCGGGAGCGGTGTAATGGGTGTGGAGAAGAGGATCGGCTTTCATCCTGGAAAAGCTGATAGGTCTCGCATTCTTTGCGGAAATGTTCGCCTCGTGTTCGTTCTGGAATGTTCTGCCAAGCTGAAACTGATGCCACTAGCTTTGCTGCTCAATCAGGCTTCGAGACGTTAAGTCGGCTGAAGCTGCGCATAATTTTAGGGGCAGGGGGTGGGGGGGGGGGGGGATGGGGGGGGGGGGGGGTGGATGAGTGCCTGTCTGTAAGGTTGGAGAAGGGAGGCGTTGGTCAAGCATAATTTTTTGGAGGGAGGGGGGGCTGTCGGGATCATCCTTGGGGGGGTGGGGGGGGGGGGGGAGGGGGGGTATAAATTTCTGGGGGACAACGGAGGCGTCACGTCGCTTTCTTTCACATCGACCGCGTCGTCCTTCGGACAGATCTGATACGAAGTCTCGCGGTCCTTCTCGAAGGCACTTCAAGTCGAACAGTACGCAAAGAACAACAAATAACAAAGAAAAAAACTGATGGCACCCTCCACTTATGAGGTCAGACTTCTTATAGATACTGCTAACGCAAGAAAGTAAAAAAAAAAATATGGCG
The DNA here is from genome assembly GCA_030522465.1 of Rhipicephalus appendiculatus. NCBI lineage: Eukaryota > Metazoa > Arthropoda > Arachnida > Ixodida > Ixodidae > Rhipicephalus > Rhipicephalus appendiculatus. The sequence goes on along the minus strand of JALIZH010008243.1, from coordinate 487,053 downwards.
GTTCTCTATTAGGTCCATTGTCCCGTACTTCGTGTGTCCTTGCAGTCGACGTGAACAATGCTTCGGCTCTCAGGATGCGCCTTGCGATACTGTGTACACTTGCTGCTATAATTCTAAAGCGAATGGTGTGCAAGCTCTTACGCTGTTAAAGTCAGTGCCAGTACTGTACGAGCCTGGAAGAAGTACAATGGTGAATTCGCTGTTGCTACGCATCCATGTGAACACTACAGCTGTACACTCCTTGACGGTCTAAGAATTCAGTAGAGATTCTACGCATGGAACTGCAATGGACCTGCCCTTCACCGCTATGTATGAGTGGGCTGCTCTAGCTGCAGCCCGCTTGAGGCTTATGTGTCTTAAAGAGGCACTAAAGTGCAACAATAAATCGGCTTAGAGCGGTAAACGATGCTCTGAGAACTCTAATGTCGTTAATTTTACTATCATAGGTTTATTAAGGAGAGAAAAGCAAGGTCTGATTAAATTTTTAAATTTCGCGCCGAAATCTTCCCGCATGACATCACGGACTTCAGAGTGTACTTTTTGTATTTTGTTGACATAGGTAAACCAGTCCTTCAGTGCTTTGCTGAACGAAACTTCCTGAAAAAGTTCGTACGTTAAGTCTATGGCACCATCAGAAGACAATACATACCTCATTTTTCGCCGATGAGTATTTATGTAGGACCTAGTATATGACGTCAAAATTGAAGACGTCACGACTTTTGGTGCGGTAATTTCGAGGTGGCGTAAGCTCCCGCATTTTCCTTTTGCGCATTTTCTCGCTTACCAGTCGTCTTCTCGCGGTAAGCATTGTGATTTTGGAATTGTGGAAGAGTAATTTATTACTACGGTCAAATCTTTTCTCTTTAATTGTCCCGTTTAAGCGCTTGTAATGTAAATGATATAGGTTTGTTCCAAAATATATCGTATCTTCTATATAAAATGTTACCTTTGAGTGTATTGATATCAGTATTTCCGATAACATGGGCGGCATACCGTGCAGGTTTTAAAGGGAAAAGGCGTTCTTGTTACATAAGAAATGCGTATTCACGTGCACCTCAGAAGCTTTGGGTCACGTTTCCCAAGACTCGCCCGTTACATAATGCCGGAACTATGCAACGTATTTACTGAACAGCAGCCAACGTAACATCCTCGAAGCCGCCACGTACACGCCTTTTTTTCCTGAGTTGACTTTCCGCTTGTCGTCGTCGGTTGCAAGGAGGCCAGACTGACCACCTCCTTTCCTAGCAGGCCTGTGCATACGGTGACCGTTCAATGCAGTGCGCCGCCGCTCGGCCTGGCGTTGTTCTTGTGAATGGTATAACCTCGAGACAGGCCAACGCTTTTTGCACGTATGTACACACACACACCTGGCAGTGCCCCTCACGACAGGGTGTATCCACTCTGTATGGGAAGGTCGACCTGTTGCCTCTCTCGCCTCATTTATCTGTGCCAGCGGGGGCGTCGACCTTCTTTCTCTTTATTTTGCGAGGCCGGTGATTGGTCGGTTGCGTGCGTTGTTTTCTAGGACGCGCCCGGTGTGTGTGCGAGCCTTCAGGACGTTGTTTCCCGACATGTTCCCAGACTTGTCGGTCGAGATTCTCCTGCAGACTATATACGTGTATGTACAAGTATATAATGCATGCAGAACTTAGCCAGGTGACCGGTCGCTAACAAAAAAAAAAAGCATTTACTAAAAAAACAAGAAAGATTTCTTAAAGATGGTTAAGCAAACTTGATATTCGTCGATATGATGCATAGCTTTTCGGAACATTAAAACGCGAATATAGACGCTCCGTAGACGTCATGTATCAATGTGAACATCTAATTTTGCGGCTATCTTCCCAAAAGAACTTTGTGAATTCGGCCAGGTGGGGTTCAGCTTTCCTCAAGCGGTAAAACTTCACCTGACCTTGTAATTTCAAATTCGCGATAAACTTTAATATCCATCTCGGGCCGCCTCTCTGGAACTCGCGACTCAGTCCGAGTCACCCGCCGCATTGGTGGTTATGGTGCTTCACCGCTTACCCGAAGGTCGCGGGATCGAATCCCGGCCGCTGCGGCCTCGTTTCGATCTAGACAAAGTGCTTGAGGCTCGTGTACATTAAATTTAGGTGCACGTTAAAGAACCACAGGTTGACGAAATTTTCCGGAGCCCCCCCTTTACGGCGCCCCTCTTAATCATATCGTGGGTCCGGCACTTTAAAGCCTAACAATTATTAACGCGATAGCGTTAAAGAGCTCGTTTCGCAGAAATTCTGGTGTCGGCGTCGGTGTCGGCGGCGGCGTCGTTGGTTGTGAGCGAAAATCATCATCTTGTCCGTGACCGAAAAATCGAGAAAGATGCAAATAAAATAAATAATAAAGATTTCCGGGTCCGAGTGAGGAATGAACCCAGGCCGCCTGCGTGGCAAGCAGGTGTTCTACCACACAGCCACGCCTCTGCTTGGAAATATAGTGAATATAACTTCCTCTGCTTGGAAATGCAGTGAAAATAACTTTCATGCTTCGCAAACGCAAGCGTCCTTTATATAGGCGTCGCAATATAACATGTAATATCCCAGTAATATTGCGTGGTACAAGCGTAAATTGCAATCGGGCGTCAGAAGATGTAGATATCATAACAACATTGTGGTTCAAAGCCGTGTACCCATTACAAAAGGCACACACATTACTGCGCGTATTCCATTAAGACCACGTAGCGGGTGCATAGCAACTTCGAAAACATTTCCCGCATTTACCGCACATAATTGCTCGTGGTTTAAAGCATGCTACGCATTACATAGTGTGCACTAAGGGATTGAAGTACGCACTAGGGACAGGATATCGCTATCGCGTTCAACTCTTAAAGGCGACGCTTACGGGTCCCCCCAATTTTTATTAGCCAGAGCGAGTGAACTAATGATTTGGCCGACGTACGGCAACCCTGACCGTTAGGTCTACCTTCGCGCGAGAATGCAAACACCTGCGGCGCGCAGCTCCCGGCTTTGCAAGGTCGATCGCCCGACAGTGCCTAGTCGGCGAAGGGCAAGCATTGCAGCCACGGGCGTGGCAGCGTTTCAAATATGTACAGCGCAGAGAAGACACGCCGGAATCCGGTTTGTCGGCGAATCTCTGCGACGATCCCCGCGAGGCGTGCAGCGATGCCAACAGCCGATCAGTGGAGGAAGCGCCGTTGCGTTGCAGAAGCGCGCGCTTCGTTATTTTGCTGCGCCCTTGGCTTTTACAGCAGCTGTGGGCAGATGCGGGGTTTGAAGAATGTTGGCAATGGGCAGCGCCGAGGCTATATTCGAGTCAATCCGTGGGTGACGTAGTGGGCGACAAGGTATCGAACGTGTGTACCTCGACCGCTAGTTCTCTATCTCAAGATAAATTTACCAAATACTGCTGTCTTCGAAATGCTTGCTCAGGATGCATCATGATTGTCATCAAGAGCCACAGTATAACACTGCAATATGTGTAATAAAACCTGATCAGATCGGGAAACAAGCGGGTGTTAGTGACAGTCGTAATGAAGAAGGAATGGGCATGGGCAAGGTATGCAGCGAGAAGGCAAGATAATTGCTGATCATTAAGAGTAACGTAGTGGATACGAAGACAAGGCAAGCGCGTGACGGGGGAAGCAGAAAGTTTCGGTGGGCAGATGAGATTAAGACGTTTGCGGGGTTAACGTGGCCACGGCAAGCACAGGACCGGGTTGATTTGCGAAACATGCGAGGGGCCTTTGCCCTGCAGTGGACGTAGTCAGACTGATGATGATGATAGGGCAGTGCGGCTGACTATTCGTCGCCGAAGCATTTAAAGGAGGATGTCGATAGAAATCTTGTTCTTCCACTTACTCTACTTATCCCAACCTCCATTCATCTCTCATGTCACTTCTTTCCTTTCTCTCTCTCTCTCTTTTTTGCTAACGCAGCACTAACCACTGACGTTTCACATGGCTCGAAAGCTCGACGATCCGATGTGAGCCTTCGATAACGCCACGTCTTGGGTCGTCGATTATGCTTTCCCAAGGTCTCACCTTGAAGCACGCAGCTTAGCCTTGTTTGTTATTAGACTTTCTTGTGGCTTTACTTGCTGCCCTTAACATCTATAGTCTCTTATCTTTGACGGCGCGTTGAGCACCCTGCGTGGCTGACATATTTTCACCGTGACGCACACACACTGCGTGGTCCAGCGAAACGACGGCCGTTTATCGGCAAACCCCATCGCGTACTCGGGAGTCTGCAGCCGCTCACTAGACTTGTGCATATAATAAAAAAAGAAAGTTCGAGCATCCGGAGTTATTTCTGTACACACTCGGGCCGCAGCTGCACATCGAGAAGCGTTCTGACGAGCGAGGCGCAAGTTGCCGGCTTCGGCGAAATGTGTTGGGCCGAAAAAAAAAAAAAACAACTCGTGTGCTTTACTATGTCAGTGCACGTTAAAGAACACCAGATGATCGAAATTTCCGGAGCCCTCGACTACGGCGTGCCTCATAATGTCGTGGTTTTCGCTCGTAAAACCCCTAGATATTCTTATTAATTATCCTAGTGGGTTAAGCAGGAAGAACAGAGGAGTGCCTCAGACAGGCTGGCCGACGTTTCGATAGGTGAACCTATCTTTGTCAAATGCGCCTTGTTAGGTGGACCTATCTTGTCAAAGGCGCCTTTGACAAAGATAGGTCCACCTATCGACACGTCGGCCGGCCTGTCTGAGGCACTTCCTCTGTTCTTCCTGCTTAACCCACTACGTGTTTCCATTTGTCGGCTCCCATTTTGATTAATTATCCTGTACGATGTTATTTCGTAATATGCTGCTTTCTAGATCTCTATTTGACGCCAGCGCAATTTCAAAGCACTGCGTTGACCGAAGAGGAAAGCCGTAAGCAACAGTGCTTTATTACGTACATTAACGCAACATCGCTAATTAATGCGGTCAGATTTAATACTCTCCATGCGTCTACCTTTCCTTACCCTGCCTAAGTCTGGTATCGCTCAATCACCTTTCGCAATACGCCGATCGATCCTTCGCTTCAGTGCGCACCTGTATGCCCTCACGTCGATATATCTACCATCTCATCGCGCCATTACAAAGACACGAACCCCGCAGTGGGTATAGCGTCAACAGTTCGGCAGGCAGGGTATCCAGGTCGTTGACATTTGCCCGCACGCATACGCGGATCGTCACCCAAGCGTAACGTTCGGCAGCTGTTTTCTTCGTGTTGTGATTCGCTGTTTGCAGCGATGGTGCACTCTTATTTCACGTACCCGCAGTGTTTCAGATATGGGTGTGCCCGTTGGCAACTTCTTTGAGATCGCCCGCTGAGCCGCGATTTTCGATACGCCGAACACAGGGTGATTCGTTCATAACTGACCTATCTCATTGGGCATTAGTATTGCTGCAAAGTATCCGATTTTAATGCGGTGTGCGGCAAAACATTCAGGAAGTGCGAAAATTTAATGGCCCATCCCGTTTTTTGATGTGCAACCCAGAAATAAAAGAAAAAAGTAAGAACTAACGAAAACCGCGAAATGCTGTACAAGAAGGGATGGCTTGCGCCTATAAAGCGTTGTTAAAACTACAAAGCTGTAGCTCAGTTGGTAGAGCGTCGGACGCGTTATTCGAAGGTCGCAGGTTCGGTCCCAGCCAGTGGCAAGTTATCTTTTGTCGACTTTTCTTTCTTCACATTTACATTACAATTAATAATAATAACATCCCCTATACCTTGCTTGGCGTCATTGTCTGTTAGATCTCATTAATATTGTGTCGAACAAAGAAAAACAAGCCCTTAAGTTTGCACTTCTTTCTTCCATCCTGTAGAATCTTATGCTTCGAGATGGACCTGCAGTGCCTTTTTTTTCGTTCCCGTTTGACCACTTCGCCGCACTGTCTCGCCCCAGAATGCACTGCGATCGGGGACACTTGTCCGTTATTGGGGTCAGCCGTCTAGAGTGGTCGGGTGGACGGCCGCTGGGCTGGCTATTACGTCACGTGATCCAGACGGGGCGTACCAGGAAGTCTTCTTTGTCGACGGAACAAGGGGCGTGGGAAGTCTGAGCGGGTCGTGCGCATAATGAACGAGGCGTCTGCTCTTCCGTGCAGAAACAGACGACAAAATTAGGTCGAAGTTCAGATGCTAGTGATACAGATGCTAGCAATACTTAATCAATGAACGTGAGGAACAACTGTGCTTATCGTGCCCGCCGAATCAACACTGGACGTTTTCGACAGCGCCTGACAGCCACGAACGGGCGTCTCACCCAGGGTTGCCGTTGGTGGCTACTTTGCGCCAAATTGGCTACTTTTGGACCCCGTTGGCGACGAAAATTTCCAGTAGGCGCCATGGCTCTTTTTTAAACTTGTGGTTTTACTTATTCAAAATGGTTTTATTTATTCATCAATAGTAAAGACTCTGTTGATAATACCGCTTCTGTTCTATTTGGCTAGAAATCTGGCGATAATATCAAATGGACATGGCTACTTTGGCTACTTTTGGCGTGAGTTCTGGCGCCTTTTCGTGTCCACCCAACGGCAACCCTGGTCTCACCTAACATTCCGGACCTCTATCTCAGTTCAATTTAAACTTTCAAAGTATAACCTTAAGCCGCAAGAAAACAAAGTACAAAAGATTGTTGAACAAACTAAGTTTCCTAAAGTTTAGCGAAATTTGTTCTTCGGTAATTTCTTAGGGTACTAAAGAGGTGTTGCTGTCCGGTACAGCTGTGAAGTCGAATTCCCACCATGTTGGCGCGTCCACAAACCAATCGAAGATGGTGCACTGGCCCCTTTCAGTCAGTAAACGAGATGACGAATTTGCAAATATTAGATACTTGCAAATACTATTAGATACTCGCAAATACTTGCAAATACTATATTAGATACTTTGCAAATATCAGGATACTATTTCCTGCATTCGTACCATCTACTCCTCCTCGTCCCGTTTTACTTCGCGTTCGTTCCTGGCTATGCATAGGTACCAACTGGCTCAAGTTCAAAGTTGAAGTTCAGTTCTTCAATTGCATTTCGGCGTTCGCTTGAGGTGGCCGAAATATGTAGTTTTTATTTGCAGCAAAACACGCCCTTAACTGCATGCGAAAGGCGTCTCGTTGAAGAGTACGTTAACAGCACATCGTGCCGCAGCACAACACTGGCGCTATAGTTTATAATTCGGTCCACGTGGGTGCGCCTTCATAACTGGCTCCACAACGGTGAGTCCAGAGGCGAAAACGCTAGAGGCCTTTGTAGTTAAATTTAAGTGCCCGTTAAAGAACCCCAGGTTGTCGAAATTTCCGGACTCCTGCACTAAGGCGTACCTCATCATGTCATGGTTTTGGAACGTTAATGCCCAACAATTATTATTACAGCGATGAGTCCCAGAGCAGATATCTGAAGATAACTAAAGAAATTTCACTGTTCAGTTTTTTTTTTTAATGCGAAACATTTCTTGGCCAACCAAATGCACTTCTCTAGATTCAAGTGACGTACTTTCCTCGAGTAGTGCAGCTGAAGGCACAGAATTCCGCTATCTGCTGCATACGTTACGACTATTTTAAAATTCTGTTCGAATAAAAAGATCAGCTGTTACTCGAACATTAGCTGCTGGATCAGCATATTCGAAAGACCGGCTTCGCAAGTATCTCTTGCTTACGCTTTTTTCCCCCTACGCGACGTACTTTCCCATGGGTTTTTCCTAACGGAAGCATCTGCTTGTTTTTTTATCGAAATCGGTACGTTTTGTGACGCTACACACGTGCCTGTACAGGTGGTTAGAGTGTAATTGTGAAGTAGGCATAATTCATCCGGTTGATGTGTTCTGGAGGCAGTGCACCAGAAGTCGAAAAAAAAATTAGCACAGACCCAGCTCTATGTATGTACGAAAACATCATTGGATTGGGTGCATGGAGACAGTGGAGCTGTTATAACAGCAGATAGCTGACATTAGCCAGCGAATGCTATTGAATTACCGTTATTTGTCTAACACACGTCAATACTAAGAGACGTGTGCCAATAATAAGAGAACAATACCCGATATTACCAATCATTTGGCCGATATTGTCCATTGTGTAGTCTTAAGAATCGTTCACCGATGAATCAGTTCGATCCTGTGTATCCTTGTCTGAAACGTTTCTTCCTTTACTCAGTTTTGTTTCGCTCAGACATTTCACAATGACACCATCTTCTATCCAACAGTATAGCCATCATTAGCCAGTACTTTCCGGTGCCAGTAGCGAACGAGTAAATAAAAGTAAATAAAGTGACTCAGGACATCATTATTCACAAACTGTGGGAGCGTACGCGAAGATACGCACACACATAAAAAAAAACTAAATGAAAGGTACTTTTCATGCTTGCTCGAAGATGGATGGCCATCACTATATTGTCACGATCCTCTCTCGCAGCTGGTAGTCCTATAGCCAGTACTTCAGGATGAATGGATGGATGGACGTGCATGGTAGGAGCCTGTAATACACACAGCCGTTAATTATTAATTAAAAATTGTTGGACAAGAATGTAGTTCGGGCCAACGTGTCAATGGATCTGCACTCGTCAACACAGCTGTCTTCGGCAAGTGAACTTGTCTTCCAGATGGCACTTGACGCAGACAAGTCCAGTTGCCGAAACGCTTGCCCCAGCACAATCCGTGTTCAGTGATTGTTCGCCACTTCAAGTCCTGCATAGTCCCCTGAAAATTTGTCTCGTTTAAACGTGCTTAAGGCCATTCCTGTAGGCAGGCCCGTAGCCAGGAATTTTTTCGGGGGGGGGGGGTGGGGTACTTGCTGAAAGCCTTGAAAAACACCCATTTTTATTATTTTTCCTCGGTAAAACACCCCCTTCCATCCGAATTTCAGCTAGGGCCACCCCCCCTGGCTACGGGCCTGCCTGTGGTGACGTTCCATCTTGCACTCGGGTCGCCATTTTCTTTCATCGTCTCGTGTTCTCAGCGTGGAATTTTATCTACAAACACGTGCAATGTGCAACAAGACCAGTTAGCAAGCTGCACTCTGACTTTCGTTTGTACGTTTGTACGTGTCGACGAGGTTCCGTATTTGTAAAGGCGAAAGCCTTGGATGCCTCATCAAACTCTAAAATTGTCAGACTGTCGGCGTTAGCGCGAGCGATGCAAAAAAATCATCAGGTGATGAAGTCATCGGGACTTCACAGATCTCCAAAATCTGACGTCATCACTACGTCACGCTGACGTCAGTCATCTCATGACTTCGTCACATGACATCTTCGCTTGGTCAAAGGTAGGGCCCGATCACTGAGGCCAATGCAAAAACAGGTGCGGTCCAGAAAACTCGCAATGCCTCCTATCCTGGAGGCCACAGGCACGCGCAGGGATTCCCCTTCTGGGGGGACGAAGGTTCGTCGCAGCGCCCCCCCCCCCTATTATGTCAATGTACGGGGCTGACTTTCCGCCCCCCCTCTTAGGTGACTAGGGGGGCGCGCCCCCTAACCCCCCCGCGCACGCCTATGCTGGAGGCAGTGCAAAGCCACGTTAGGCGTAGAAAGCTTTCAGAGGGGGCGGGGCAGCATCAATACGTCGACTGAGAAGACTACTTTCGCCTTCTTGTCGTCTTAAGCGAATGTGTAAAGTGACCCTGTGAGTTTTCTGTAAACGTCAAACGCTGTAGCATCCCTCGTTCAAACTTCTATCGTTCCGCATCAGGACGCTCTATCGTTCGTCGTACGGCGACCTCGTGGTACTTGTTGAAAGATTCATGGCTATCGCGAAGCTCTCAACCCCAAACACATTCGTGAGAAACAAACGTACCCCCCATTACCTATCTGCGTTGGATTCATGTCTAAGCAAGCTCGTTGTAGCTTTGAGATGTGTTACCTATCTGCGTGTACCGAATAGCCGCGTGCATTGGCACTTGGCCAGGGAATTCAGAGCAGGTTGCTTAGCTCACGCCGCAGTTAGGGGGATCGTGTTTACCTCTCCGATATATAGGTAATGAGTGGTTGTGATACGGCGCACAAATTGCAGCTGTATGTCTCCGGCTAGTCGCGCCCATTCTGTTGTCGACTTTAGAGCTGCGTAGTGTTTGTGAGCGGAAATCGGTGACGAAACAAGAACGTGTGTGCTCCTTTGTCACGTGTAGACATTTATTCGTTTTTGTCCAGCGGTCATCTGGAAGGCAAACTAAATGCCGTGTTGCTCTCATTCAAATGGCGGTAGGAGTTAACCCTGTAATGCCCCACCACAGTTTTATGTACAACTAAAACTTGTTCGTCCTCCGCGGTGGAATAGTGGTTATGGTGCTCAGCAGTTGACCCGAAGGTCGCGGGTTCTACCCCAGCCGCGGTGGTCGTATTTCAATGGGGGCGAAATGCCAGAGGCCCGCGTACTGTGCACGTTAAAGAACACCGGATAGTCAAAATTTCTGGAGCCCTCCTCTACGGCGTCTTTCATAATCATATCGTAGTTTTAGGACGTTAAAACCCCAGATATTATTATTAACTAAAAGTTGTTCACCTATTTCTTTTTCATGACGACAGCGAGTACGTTAATTTAAACAAATTCAGTTCGAATTTTGCACATTAATCAGTAATGAGCTAGCTGAACTAAATTTACTGAAAACACCCCTCCAGGCTACAAAAAAAAATAAATAAATTAGGAGGTACCATGCTCGCATAAACTGCATCCGATCATAGTACTTTTAATAAGCTCCACGATGTAATTTTCGCTGCGTTCGTATTGATCTTTCAAGTGGCAACGTTAAGTGACACTTTGGTCACGCTCTCGCCAACACCTCTCCTCCCCCTCCCCTTCGCCTTCACCATCTTATCTTCACTGTCCCGGCCCTTGTGGGACTAAATTTCGTCACTGCGACCCGCTCGCTGAGGTGTGATTGAGACCTCTGACGTATGCGGGAATGACTGATGGCGGAAGAGGTGGGCATTAACGCTCCGTAAACACAAGTGCGCTAAGAGCAAATTGTCCAAATGATGCGTGTGACGCTCGATTCGCTTAATTGAGTTATTACAAACGCCACAGAGTGGTGTGTGTAACCTGGTTGACAAAGTGCCAGCATTGTAAAAAGAAAAAAAAAGTGAAGCGAGCGCTGACTCGGCGCCGGTCAGTCTCGTATCTGCATGAACTGCGCATCTATGTACAGTCCAGAAAAAGAAAAAAAAAACATGCAGAAAAAGAACGCGGCCATTCGTCGACCTCGGATGCCGCCGAGGCTGCAATATTTTTTTCCTCCTACCTGCGTTTTCCTTCCTTCTTTCGCAACACCTGCGTATCACAATCGCTTGTCCGCAGTCCAACGTGAAGGTATTGTGAAACCCGCGTTATTTTTCTAAGCTAGTGCTGTTGTTGACAGTGCCATGGAAAGCACCCGCTTCAGTTGCGCACTGTGCATGTTTCTTGCTTTTCGAGTTTCATTGCTAATTCGTTCATGTTGGCGAGTTTCGAAGGTACTGAAGAACGTGACATATTTAATATTCCGGAGTCATTCGCGCGTGATTCGATTTCTCGGTGTGTTTGCGTCGAAAGTTTTCACAGGGCGCTCAGGGCCGATCAAATCGAACTTAAATCGCACGACGATGCAGGACACTACTCGAATAATAAAACTGCGACCAAGGCATCAAGTCGAGTAAACGAGACGGTGCTTATATAGGATATCAGATTGCAACGTCGCTTTACTGTAACCTTGGCAGGTGCTTTCCCCTGAAATGTTTTTTGCCGCAGCCGTCAAGTTTGTTTTAACGCGATAGCGTTAAAGAGCTCGTTTCGCAGAAATTCCGGTGTCGGCGTCGTTGGTTGCGAGCGAAAAATCATCATCTTATCTGTAACCGAAAAACCTAGAAAGGTGCAAATAAAATAAATAATAATAAAAGAAAAAAAATCCGGTTCAAGTGAGAATCGAACCCACGCTGTTTCCGTGACAAGCAGGTGTTCTACCACAGATGCACGCTATTGCTCTAAATTGAATCGAAAAAAAAAAAACCCAAAAAACTATGTGAATGTCATATAGTGGAAGGAGTCTCCTTAACGCATGTAATATTGCGCGTCAGAAGCGTAGAACTAAATCAGGCATCAAAACATGTGAATTACGCTGTGAGTGGGTGCATAAAAGGCCCACCCATTACAAAGCGCTCAGACATATCTAATCATCATCAGCTCCAAAAGCATCAATAAAAGTGAACAGCTACGTAGGCTCGCGTGTTGCCTTACGGGCGCGTAGTGAGCCCTTCCCAAATTCGCAAAAGGCAGAATTGTGGTGTATATAGTGGGACACGTAACAACTGTAGGCGTTTTAGGATAGTTTGAAACGGCCAATGTTGAACGCACAGTCATTCATTTCCTTGCGGCACGGTTGAGGCATGCACCAAGAACCGTAGCTAGGCTAGCAATTGAGAAGGGGATGCGTACGGGGCCCGATCACGCTATCGCGTTCTACTCTTGATAGCGAATCTCAAGCGTCCGCTAAGTTTTGTACCTACGTTTAACCCAGCAGCAACACTTCCACGGTTCACAAGTGTGTAGTTGACATTGCTGTTTAAATATGTACCGATACCAAACTCGTTCGAAATGAGGTCATATTTTTCGGACAAAACAGTTACTGCATGCAGGTACTTAGCAGGTACTTTCCTATATTAGCGGTACTTTCGGTGGGTAATCGTGGCAGATACTCTTGTTGGGTAACCTTGGCAGGTACATTTAATAGATAATCTCAGCTATGCTACCTTGTAGTGTCAAGTTTCGCATTTCTTTTATCACGCCAGTCAACACCCATTCTTCCGAGATCATGTAGTCTGTACACTGTAGCAGCAGCAGACGATGCATTCAGGCATTCTGAAGACGCGCCATCACTGCTATCCGGCCTCCCCGCTCTGCCACGAGGGCCAAGTGGGGACCCCCCACACCCCCTTCTAGGTCCCCGTCTCGTTTACGCTGCCGCGTGCAAGCGCGCTTGCGTGCCGCTTCAAAATTGGCCCCGGCCAGTTTAGCCGATCCGGCTTGGCTGGTTTTCGGGCGTCCCCCCCCGCTGCTACGCTGGGGCCCTCCCTTGCCCGGCGGAGATTCGGTCGCTGCCACCAGCGCTCCTTGTCTTCTATGCACGGTTGGCTTCCCGTCTGGCATGCCCAGAGGATTTCTGCTTCGCCTGTAACGAAGCGAACCGTCAAGGTTCCGCTTTCGCTCGCGTTCGCAGGCACGTAGTGCAGTACACCTTTCGAGCGGAGAGTATAAATTGTAACGAGGAAAAAAAGAGATATATTATTCGTCGTAGTAGCTAGTTAGCGCAAAACAAGCACTTTGATGTTCACGCTTCGTGGGCAGTTAATCGACTCGCCCGTGCGCCGCAGAGCCTGCCTCAGCTGGATTTGAAGAACAGACTAGATCACCTGTTTTAGTAAAACTTTTTGTAAGAGATGCTTGTAAGAAGGTAAATTTTGTAAGAGATTATTGTAACAGAGCTTGTAAATCCACGGACTTGTATTTTTTTTTTATTAGTGTTCGCGCTAGTGAGAACCTGCGGTCCATGCATTCGCATTTCTGGCCTTTTTTTTTTTCTTTGGCTGGTCTTGAAGATGTTTTATTGTTTTTTTTTACATTGTTACAGCCATAATTAAAAAAAATGAATAGCTTACTACAGCTAGACAGCACAATACCTAAACGAAATGAATCGCCGCGCTGCGAAACTTGCATAATTTTATTTTTGTCGTGCATATGCACATTGCTTATAGGACATGCCGTATTGAATTACGGGACCTGACTCTTCTCGTTGGTCTAGTATTTTTTTCTTTTCTGCTGCCAAGGTGTCTTAGCTTCCCTGCTGCCACTTATCCACTATTCCAAATAGGCGTATAGCCGTCATTACAATACATTTCACTCCCTCGTTTTTTTAATGCAAGAAGCACTGTCTAATTCTGCCCAATGGAAATTCAGGAATACTTTTTCTTCGTTCCCCTGTATTCAGGCGTATGCTCTCCTGGCGTAAAGCCTTATCTTAACCAGACTGGGAGTTATGCAAATCCAGAAAAAGATCCTGTATCTGCAGCACGTACCCGCCTCAGCTCTAATGCAGCATGCGTTCTGTGGAATTTGCTATCGCGACTTTTTTTCCTGCTATGCGCCTACCGCGGCAGGCGTATATTACATGGCTCTTAAGGTACACTGCAAGCAACGTTGAGAGCTAGGCTGGCGCCGGTTTTGCATGCAGTGCTCTTGTAAAACCGCTGGCAGAAGCACTAGGCGTATAAATGCCTGTTCTTCAAAACAGCACAGATGTGCGCTTTCAGCTGCGTATAGAGTTCAACGTGTTTTCATTTTTTTTTCTTGTGCACCGTAGCAAGAAAGGCATGCAGTCAGGTACAGGCGCATTTGCTGCGACCATATGCAGGCGTAAAGGGCTTTGCAACCGGATGACAGTAAAACCCACTCGATCAACATTGCGTCGCTGTCATTTTGGTAATTTGTTACTCGTTTTTTTAGAAAGCATCTGCGGTGTTAACTCCGTTTGCTCCAGAAGGCAACTTGTAGGTGTCCGGGGCAGCTCAATGGCAAGTGTCCGCCATTGGTTCGTAATATCTGGGGTTTTACGTCCCAAAACCACGATATGATTATGAGAGACGCCGTAGTGGAGGGCTCCGGAAATTTCGACCATCTGGTGCTCTTTAACGTGCACTAACATCGCACAGTACACGGGCCTCTACTATTTCGCCTCCACCGAAATGCGACCGCCGCGGCCAGGATCGAACCCGCGACCTTCGGGTCAGCAGCCTGAGCACCTTAGCCACTGATCCACCGTGGCGGACGCCGCCATTGGTTCGTGGACGCGGGTTCGGATGAAGACGTTTGTTTGATTCGCGGCAGTCGCATTTCGACCAGGACCGAAATGCGAAGCACGTCCGCGTTTATAGTTAGTCTTAGCTGCAGTTTATTAATTCCCAAAGCGGTCCATATTATTCCGGGTGTCCCGCAGTGAGGCGTGCCTCATAACCATATCGTGGTTCTGGCACGCAAAACCCCAAAATTTATATAACATAAGGCGAAACATCAAATACTCTTGTTATCTCGACGCACACCGTAAATGCGTATGCCTCGCAAAAATGGCTTTCAGAATTCGGCCCCAATCTGTAACTAGTTATTGTCCTAAGCAGGACCTTCCGCTTGAGACGAAATCGAATGTCGGTGCATGACTTATAAGAAGAATGGACTGTTGGGCGAGTTGGTATTCCATGTTTCAAGAAAAATGCGCGAAAAACGTGGACGAAGAGAGACGGGAACAGCACAAGTGGATACTAACAACTGACATTGTTAACAACTGACAAATGTAGGGTTCTTTGGTTTCGTGCACGCACGTATGGTTTTTGTGTTTTTTCTTCCTTTATATTCTTCGTGCTTTCAATAAAAAATGTCAGTTGTTAGTATGCGCTTGTGCTGTTCCTGTCTCTCTTCGTCCACGTTTTTCGCGCATTTTTCTTGAAACATGACTTATGTCAAGATTGTTCAGGCGTCAGCCAATTACAGTTGCTGGAATCAGGTGACGTCATGGTAGATGCATAGTATACATTCATCGGCCATCTCAGGCGGAAACTCACGACCCCTTCCTGTCCCCATCATCAACATTCATCACTCCTTTTCTTCCCCCCCTTTTTCTTATCCCCTGTGTAGGGGGTAGCAGGGTAGAGCGCATTAGCTCAGGCCGACCTCTCTGCCTTCTAACAAATTCCCTACTCTCTCTCTTGCTTCAAAGTGCGAAAGGGTATAGTTGCGGTACGGCTCTGTGGTATAAGTTCGTGCTTTAGATTCATCACTTGTCTCCAATGTTCAAAAATTTGCGCGCGCACATCTTGGTACCCTTTAAAGTACACGCGTAAAATACGCGTGGCGCCGCGGTCTGACGGGTTGTCCTGCCACCGTAAGCGGTCCCAGTCTGTTTTCTTTTTGTCGGCGGTTGAAAAAAAACCTCGATGGGGCATGCCTGCGTCGCACTCTGTAGGTGCGTACGTGTCAACTTCTTGCTGGAACGTATGTACTCCGCCCCGTTTTGACCTTGACTGCCCGCTGACGTAGCCCCCGAGGATTTCCTGCTCTTTAACCACATAGGAACACCTGCGGGCATTTCAATTAAGCGGCGTTGATAAGACTCCCATATACACCTACGATTCGCTATGCGTTTCCCCTCCGCTCTATCCAAGCCGAATTAATAAACGCGAGATCGACGATAGAATCTTGCTTTTTTGAAGGTGCATCGTTGCGCGAACAAAAGTGAAACTGAGATTTAGCGAGTCTCTTTCTTTACTTTGATTCTCTGAGAGATCGTTGGGTGGTACTTTAGAGGAAAACGCGGCAGGTCTAGAGACGCGCCTGGAAAAGACAAGTTTAGACGTGTTCGCCCGTTTTATTTTTAGGCGCGACATAGAGATGTTCGTCGAATGCATAAGGGGTTCTTCGAGAGCTAGCGCTTCAATTTGGGTGCGTCTCGACAGTTTATCGAGTTGAGCCGGCTCGCATATAAAGTCGTGCTAATCGTTAACCGCATACACGATCGACAACGTCATCTAGGGGTATGGTCGACGTGCTTCCATCGTTTCGGCTTCCCACAGTTAGTGCAGCGTGCACCACGCATAAAATATGAATTTACGCGTGTGTGATCGTGAATCCCCATGCAAAATGTACGAGTCCTTTTTAGTCCTTTTTTTTCTGTGCGAATGTCTTACCGACTTTATTTTGTATGTGATGTTTCAGCGGCACGCATTGCTTCTGATGTGCAGCACAACATAAATCTACCGCACGTTTCTTGGTACGTATCTCGAATAAAGGAGATTTATTGATAAAGGAGCACGAAGACGGTGTTCTCTACTGACCAAATCCTCGTATAACAGTGGCGCTACGTCACAATCTTCGTGGTTGTCAAATTATCCCTTTCATAACCCTTTCGCCACCTTGCGGTATTCTGCAAGAACTAATTTCCAATGTACAGCTATACTCGCGAGAAAGACTGGCTTAGGACTGGCCTAACAACTTTCTTCATCATCATCAGCGTGACTTCGCCCACTGCAGGGCAAAGGCCTCTCCCATGTTCCGCCAATCAACACGGTCCTGTGCTTTCTGCTGGCGTTATACCTGCAAACTTCTTAATCTCATCTGCCCACCTAACATTTGGTGCCACTAGGGTTAGGACTGGCCCAACAACGTTATGTGCAGATACATCTCGGAGGAGGGCGGGGGAGGATCAATACGTCGATTGAGAAGAAAAAGAATATGGCTTTCGCCTTACAAGTCGTCTTAGGTGAATGCACAAGGAACTCTGTGAGTTTTATGAGCTGTCGAGCAACGCTAGATGGTTCACCACCCTCGACAAGATATGAAATTTACTCTTGTTAGTTAACGTAGTTAATTCTTAACATCATTTATAGTGGCAGTTTGGCATTTCTAAAAACGATGGACTTTTTTTTTTTGTTGTTTCTACACAGCCGGAGCCCCTGACCACCTCGTGGGGCGCCCCCGTCGGTGACAAGACCAATGTGCTCACCGCTGGACCGCGAGGTCCCGTGCTGCTCCAAGATGTCGTCTTCCTGGACGAAATGGCGCACTTTGACAGGTGCACATCTTTTTTTTTTATTATTATGATTAAGACGAAAGCCTTATGTGCCTCATAAAACACGGAAGGTGACCATCGCGGTCGGCGTTAACATGAGTCATGCAAAAATATAACCACGTAATGACGTCACCCTTTGACGTCATCGTGACGTCAGATTGTTACATCTTGTGACGTCATGCCGTCACTGGGCAGTTACGTAACGTCACGTCACGTGATGACGACCTCACATGACTTGAGGTTTGATTGAAGGCTTCAGGGGAGGCTTGATTTGAATGATTCTACCCCTGGCCTTCTTGCTATGCCGATAAAGCCGGACTATGGCCAAGTGAAGGCTAACGGTTTGAGTCCCTGCTTGATTGTACGCAGGCTTACCACACAGTCGTTGATGATTGTATTGCACTTCCGCTATGACTAATTTGCAACTGATCCCCTCTTGGTGTGCCTTTAAAAAATATATTCGGATATTTGCGTGTCAGAAACGCGATGTGATTAGGCCTATAAGGCACGCGGTAGCGGGAGGTTCTACAGATTAGTTTTAACCGCTTGGAGTTCTTTAACGTCCCACCTAAATATAAGTTGGGTGTTTCCGCATTCGCCTCCATCAAAATGAGGCGCACGGGAATCGAGCCCACGTCCTCAACCTTAGCCGCGCGGCAGTTTAGGTCACTAAGCTATCACGTTGCGTTAATGTACCTTCGCCTACTGCCATTACTGCTACAACACGCTAGTGAGTGTTGACTAGGGAAACGTCATCACATACGCGTTAGCGTCAAAGTGTTCGTTAAAGCAGGCTTTCCTGCAGCAAGACGTTTTGTCAGGAGAAGCTTGCTTGGGGGGCGATCATTTTGTTGTGCACGCCATAACCCGCGAAGAGAACACATAGTGTCAGCGTAACAACAAACGTTACCATGGTAATGGTAAGCGTTGTGTCGAAACGAAGTACGTGAGTGTGGATCGAATGCGGTCCCTTCTCTGTGGCGAAAACATCACTTACGTGACCGAACCATCAGAATATTGTAGCGGCTAAGGGTGGCGAAGAGGCGCAAATGACGTACATGCCAAATTGTATACATTATATTCCTTCATGGGCAAATGCGGAATCCACTGGTGTCATTTCCTACGTCAGCGCAATTAGGGTATTCTAGCGACTCGAGCCAACGAGTCGCACTCTTCTCTTTCCATGCCCTTCCGGTCGAGCTTTTACTTCCGGTTTGCCCAATATTCCGAAAGTAATGTTAAAAAAAGTCACAGTTTCACCGCAAGGGTGAAGCAATGAATGCGATAGCAAAAATTGTAATGTTATACGAAGTGAGGCTGGCAGCTAACTCTTTTTGGATCCGATCTCACGCAACTCTAGGAAACGCTTGTTTAAGAGAATTCTCTTCGCGTTGAGAGCGCAGCACGTAGAAGGGTACGCCGGCCCGGCCGCCGAAGGGGAGATGTGAAGGGGAGATAAAGCGCGCGCCCGCGCCCGCGCTCGTAAAATCGAACGTCGCCCCCCCCGCCCGCTGTCGGCCGCCGAGAAGGGGAGATAACGCGCGTCCCCGCTCGTAAAATCGAAGGTCGCTCGAGGGAACCCCCCCGCCCCCCCGCTCGCGTCTTTTCACGCTCACGAATGACGGGCGGGCCCGGTTATATATATACATATACATATGCGGCAAATGACGCCGACGCGGACGGCGAAAACCAGCCGCGAGTGTCCATACAATTGCTATCGCATAAAAATACCGCCAGGCCTGCGTGGAACGCGCAGCACAGTCACAGCGAAAGCTGTCACAGCGGCCTTTCTAGAGCCTTTTTAAACGCTCTTGGGGCAACAACTACTACAAGTACACCTCGCATGGTACCCACTACGCCATAAATCATTATAATTTTTGTATAGTAGGGAAGACTCCACTATGCCATTATTCGACATTCTTCGGAGAAGCGTGGTACCCGCTACACACTTGTGAGGCATTA
Organism: Rhipicephalus appendiculatus; assembly: GCA_030522465.1. Classification (NCBI taxonomy): domain Eukaryota; kingdom Metazoa; phylum Arthropoda; class Arachnida; order Ixodida; family Ixodidae; genus Rhipicephalus; species Rhipicephalus appendiculatus. The sequence goes on along the minus strand of JALIZH010008243.1, from coordinate 467,551 downwards.
TATGCACTTTGTTGATGCTGTGGCTGACGGCGGTGAAGAATTATGCTGAGGCTTTTGCAATGGGTTGGAGCGTTCAACGACCCACTCGTTACGCAATTTGCATTGTGTGACGCCCGGTTGTTACTTTACTTTTCTAAAACGCTTTATTACGCATGTTAACGGGATCCCTTACCCAACATGAGGTCTGCATAGAGACCGCTTGCAACTGAGTTTGAAGCATTTGCGCAGCTCAGTGGTAGAGTGCTGGGCTGCGACGCAGAGGGCCTGAGTTCTTATTCTATCCCCTCTGTATTTTTATTTATTTAGTTTTTTTTATTATTTCGCGCGATAGCGGTTACGGACACCTGCGGCGGCGGCGGACAGCTACGGCGCCGAAATCGGCCCTTGTTATCATCTCATCACAGCTTTCCATGTAAAAATAAAACTGGTACGGCAATCGACAGTTCTCGTTCAAGTCCAGAGACGTTGTTTATCAGAGCGCGTGTTTTCTTAAGATAAAGGCCAGTTAAATGTCACGATAATTAATGAAAATAATTGAACGAGTATAACTTCGAATGCTTAAGCGTAGTACTGAATCTCAGTAGCATGCCATCACATGAGCCAGCGAATCATGATGACGATGAAAACTTCATTTATGTCCAGAGAAGACGACTCCGCGAAACACACTAGGCGCGTCGACTCATGGAGCCCATCAGGGTTGCCGTTGGTGGCTACTTTGCGCCAAACTGGCTACTCTTGGACCCCGTTGGCGACGAAAATTTCCAGTTGGCGCCATGGCTCTTTTTTAAACTTGTGGTTTTACTTATTCAAAATCGTTTTATATATTCATCAATAGTAAAGACTCTGTTGATAATACCGCTTCTGTTCTATTTTCGGCGATAATATCAAATGACATGGCTACTTTGGCTACTTTTGGCGCGAGTTCTGGCGACTTTTCATGTCCACCATATCTACCCAACGGCAACCCTGGAGCCCTTGTTTCCTTGGGAAAGGTGAAACGCGCCCAAGCGCATAAACGCGCGCTCGCTCTCAAGCGGAACTTAGGTTAGGGCATTGTGCTATTCACCCCGTCGGCGCGTATGCCTACCGCGTAATAACTTTTTTCCTTTTTTTTTTTTACGTAAGAAACTGCATGTTTTGCGTAATGGCTACAGTATAGTGGCCCTTGTGTTAGATTAGCCCTGTTTGAATCCTGTAGAAACTCTAATTTGTTTCTCTTTTCGTTACATGTCCGCCGCGACGGTGTAGCGGTTAGGGTGCTCGACTGCTGACCCGAAGGTCGCGGGTTCGATCCCGGCCGCGGCGGTCACATTTCGATGGAGGCGAAATGGTAGAGGCCCGTGTGCTGTGCGATGTCAGTGCACGTTAAAGAACACCAGATGGCCGAAATTTCCGGAGCCCTCCACTACGGCGTCCCTCATAATCATATCGTGGTTTTGGGACGTTAAACCCCCAGATATTATTATTTTCGTTACGGACTTTCTTTAATTTAGTTGTTTTTTTTAATCACTTCCAACTCACACACACTTTTCCGTCGCTTTTCATTATTTTAAGCGTTCGTTAAAGGTCGCTGCAAAAATTTAATATTTGCTGTTTTACCAAACGATACGCGCATGATGTGCAGCGTAGAGGAGGGCTCTTTGAACGTCGACCACCTGTTTTTTTTTTTTTTTTGTTTTTTTTTTCTTCTTCTTCTTCTTTTTTTTTCTTTTTTTTTTCTTTTTTTTTTCTCTCTTCTTTGACGTGCACTCACATCACACAGTACCCGGGCCTCTTGCATTTCGGCTCCGTCGAAATGCGACCGCCGTGACCGGTATCGAACCCGCGACTTTCAGGTCAGCAGCCGGGTACCGTTACCAGTGGCGTAAATCCAGAAAAATCAGAAGGGGGGACACACAGCTTGCCATGGCGGCCATTTTGTTTATATAAATGTTTGTTTTATTTTTACTCATATAAAAATTAAAATCCTACCTTGAAATCCAATTGAAAAACGAGCATGGGTTCCCAAATCGCGTAATTGCATTTTTCTATTGGGTCTTCTCAGGGGAGTCCTGACCCCCCCCAGCCTGAGCACCGGGGGAGGTCAGGACCCCCCCTGACCACCCCATGATTTACGCCACTGACCGTAACCACTGTGCCACCCAGGTGAACACTGTTAGAATTTGACCTTGACGTCTAGCGTCACAGTACAGCTATGATTTTACTGCCACAGTCTACTGTCCTTTCTCAACGTAACTGGACACAACCTTTTTGCGTAATTTCACAAGTATATCATTTTTTATAACTACAGTGTAGCGGCGTTTTCCTCATTCTTAGAGTTAGTACAAAATGGTCGCAACTCCTGCGTCGAGGTTGGCTTCACCGCAATAAAGGCCTTTCTAGGGAGAAGCCCGCTTTGGCGATTCTTTTGCGCGTGATTTCAACCAGTGTAGCGAGTACACGCTCAGCGGAACCGCAGGACGTTACCATGGCGATGGTAGCTGCCGTGGTAAACAAAACGCAGCTCTCTGGCCTGAATTTGGTGTATTTAGGTAACCGCCGCTCCAAGTTCATGGATCGCACATGCCCTCTTGCGCAAACTGCTGCGGGGAGCTGCACCCAGTGTGCGAGCCGCAACCTGAACATATACCGCGCCGTGGTTGTTTGCCGTGTCACGCGTTGTTGCAGTGATAACGTATGGGATGGCGAGGACACCTATTCAGCAAGCAAGCAAACGAGGACGTAAGAGAGATGACACCACAATGCGCTACGTCTCTCTTACGTCCTTGTTTGCTAGCGCTGAATATGTTTTCGAGTTCCGTTTACCAACATGCCCAAAAAATGACAATGAGGACACCTAGAATCATCGCCTTTAGTTGACACCTAACGGCACTTAAACAATCGGGAACAGGAAAAATGTGTGTGTGTGTGTGTGGGGGGGGGGGGGGGTGTTCAACAAACATTGTCGAAACACGACTTCAGTAGTGAATGGCTTGGCAACCTCAATTGCCATATTAAAGACGATAGTCCTTCTTGGGATACTTGAACGCAGAAATTTTGGTCTGTCTTTCTGTCTGTCTGTATGCAACACGATTCAGCCACCCGGCCAAAGTTTAAGCCCTTCCTGAACACCCAGCCACCTTGAACTGGTAGCTGCATTCATACTTGTGAACATTGTCGATCAAAAAGCAAATATTACGCATATCTGAGGTGCAACGTCAATACGTAAGTATTCGGTGGTGGGTTCCTTTACTAGAAAATGCATAGATACCAGGGGCGTAGCCAGAAATTTTTTTTCGGGGGGGGGGGGGGCACCCCTTGATTTCGGGGAGGGCACCTCCTTGAAATGGCCATTTTTCCCCTATGTATGTCATAGGCGAAAAAAAAATTTCGGGGGGGGCACGTGCCCGGTGTACCACCCCCTGGCTACGCCACTGATAGATACGTAATTCTAAAGACCCTAGTGTTTCCTAGGCTGCGCTGAAGATGCGACGCTATGCACGAAAAAGCCCTCGGCCAACGATATGGTGCTGCCACCTGGGCAGTGGCCCTGGGTTTTGCACAAGCTCATGTTTCCCGACACAGCTACCAGAGGGCATCCATATCTCATGCAGCGCCTCCTCTATTTTATCAATGCCAGCTATCGTCTTTCGACGACATTTGCAGCGAAGCATGCAGATACGTGGCCAATTTTTTTCCCCCGCCATTTTCTCATGCACAGTGACCGATTATCCTGTATATTACTCGCACTTTACTCGCCCACCATAGTGATGTGCGTTTGTATCTTGGTGTTCAGGGAGCGCATTCCGGAGCGTGTCGTCCACGCCAAGGGAGCCGGAGCGTTCGGCTACTTCGAGGTCACCCACGACATCACCAAGTACACCAAGGCCTCCATCTTCAGCCAGATTGGCAAGAGGACTCCCATGGCTGTGCGCTTCTCCACTGTCGGTACGCAACTGTTAAGTGCGGAGCACTTTAGGGGCCCGGGCTGTCATCTCATGTCATAGCTTGGCATCGCGCAGGCAATACACCAGCCTACCGAAAACTGATAAATCATTGCGTAGCCGTGTATAGTATATAGTATAGCAAGGGAGTGGGAAAGGGAACTGAGGAGGAGGGCAATGAGGTGAGGGAGGGTAATACATAGCATAGCCGTGCATGTATAGTATTAGCAAGGGGTGGAAAAGGGAAATGAGGGTGAGGACAGTGATGTGAGGGTGAGAAGAAGGGAAAGGGAAAGCATAGCATAGCCATGTATAGTAATGTATAGAAAGGGGTGGGAATAGGAAGTGAGAGTCAGAGTGAAATGAGGGTGAGGAGGATGGGTAGGGGAGAGGGTATAGCATAGCCATGTGCAGTATAGCAACGATGTGAGAAAGGGAAGAGGGCGAGGAGGAGAGTTGCGAGTGTCGGAGAGAAAGGAGGAGAGAGAGGGTGCCACCGCAGGCGAATCGCTGCTCTGTACATCCTACAGCTTTCATGTTTCTATCTGCATTGATATTTGTTCTGCGACCTGTCGTTGATTACTAGCAGACAATTCTTTTTATTTTTACTAGTAGTAAGATTAAAGTGGCTTGTTTCTTGTACAGTGTTTCTTGTAAGTGGCTTGTTTCTTGTACAAACTATCTAAACCAGAATTTTACTGATTGTTGAGCAGTTCCACAGAGTTGGAAGTGCATGCATCATTTTGAGCACACTTGCTGTACAGTCTGTGGCAAATGTTTAGGGACCACGAGACAGTAGAAAAAGCTGAATATTCCCGCTTCCTCGACAGGCAGCAGTGAATTTACATTTGTGGCCTGTTCTAAAATGAACTAACAACATGCCCTCTGTTTGGCCGAATAGTCTCATATTGCTGGGAAATCCAGTTATCTCAGACCAAGTGGTCTCTAAACTTTTGATGCCGAATGTACAAACAGCATAAGCTATCACAGCAAATGTACTCCTTTCTCATACATAGACATATTTGATTCTAGCAATAAGCTGGGCTAGTTGCATTTGATTCTCGATCTACATTAAGTTCCACGAACTAAATTTTTTAAAATTTCAATCTCGATACACGGTTTCAGTATGGCTCAAGGCAACACTATTGCGACTATAAAATTGATTCTCGCTGTGGAGTTTCAACTCTACTGGTCACTAGATGTGATGCTGACCACCAAGGTAGATCTATTTATGGCCTTGCTAGCAGTACTGAAGAAATGCGGCCGAGTATCCGGCTTGCTTTGGATACTTATTCTTCCTCCTCTCTCTGTATATTCAGCCTGCTCAATAACATAGTTTTGTTGGTCAGGTCAACAATAAATTAACAGATGTTGACTGCATATAGGGCACAATTCATGATCACAGATGAAAATTGTCCATTCAGTAGTGAAATACCATCTCACTGAACAATCAAAAGAACTTCATGCTGCTATAAATTACAATACAAAAATTCACCGACTCAATGCAAGACTTTTACATCAACATCAATCCTTTATTTTATGATTTTCATTCAACCTTTCACTTAATAGAGAGTTTTATACAAGCCCATTAAAAGGTGCGTCAGTCAGGTACGCTAAGAAGGAACACGATGCACTCTGCAAACTTCAGACATAATTTAGGAGATGCCACAAGACCATACTCACAGCTAGACACATCCTGATGAGAATTTTAGTAAGTTAACATAGCTCGAAAGATGTGTATGGCCGGTTGCATAAGGGAAACAATTTCCATGGGTTTGATGTTTCATTAAACCTGCTTCTCTACAGCACTGCAGCACTGTAAGTTAAAGCCTGTTTTTGGCTAACATTGATAATACGCATGGTGTATATGATCCTGCTTGTTGGCAAGGTTAGGCAGTGGATAACTATGACATTACATTGAAGCAAACAGTCTGTAAGAGGCTTCTTATTTTTACAGCCTCTCAAGCTGGGAAATGCTTGTTTCATTTGAGCATTCTTCGTGGGTCAGCATGCGGAGCTAAATGCGAAATTTCAACTCTAAAAGCTGCTCGCGTGTGTTGTCAGGTGGAGAGAGCGGCTCGGCAGACACCGTCCGTGACCCCCTCGTGGCTTCGCCGTCAAGTTCTACACTGACGAAGGCAACTGGGATCTGGTGGGCAACAACACGCCCATCTTCTTCATCCGGGACCCGTTCTTCTTCCCAAGCTTCATTCACACGCAGAAGAGGAACCCGGCCACCCATCTGAAGGTTGGTCACTCTTCTAATGTCTTTGGATCGGCAGTGTATCAGTGGATGTATGTATGTATGCATATCTACACTGCAACAATTTTTTGTACACATGATCCCCTGCAGGTCTGTGTTCCACAGTCATCAGATAGCCTTACTTGCACAGAGAGAAAAGTAATGGTTGTTTCCCAAAATCAAGACCAAATTAGCCTACAGCTAACCTTTTGGGCATATTTATTCACCAGACAATAATGATCCTCAGTCTTGCTCCTGTTTCATTTGCCACTCTTCACTCACTACTATTTTCTTAGTTATGTCATGCTGCTCACACACATAATTTCATCAAATGAAAATTCTACCTGTCATGCATTGTTAAAGGAAAGGCACACAACGTGAAAATAGTGCTATTGCTCGGAGACTAGATGAGCCCTGAATGGGTCTAAATGGGTTTAGTGTAAACCACATAGTGCAACCACACATTAGTGCAACCACACTTGCTTGGTGCTAAACTGCTATGAACTTGGGCGAGACTTGCTTGCCATTTTGACGCTTTGGCTTGCGGAGAATTGACCCTGTAGGCCATGTGTGAGGCTGAACTCAAACATCTAGAGTGAAGCATAAATTTCATATGCTATGCCCATCTGATGTGAGGTATGACAATTGACCAGATTAAGTAGCAACGTTCATTCATTTAACAATATATAGTTTCACAACATATCAGTGAGATTGCATCGCTGCATTCTAATGGGCCTGTGAAGTGCACAGCTACCACTTGAAGTGATTATAGATGGTTGAAGGGCTACTGTGTCCAGTTTCGTTGACAGTGATGAGAGTTACAAATTTTCCTTCTATAATAACCTGAACGTCCTTCAGGGGTGATTGTGGCAGATTAGGCAGGTTGTCAAATTATATAAAACAACTTCCTATGGTGATAAAATGTTTGCTTTGACTTCTTACCTATTTACCACATTATTATTCAAGTTTTCAAGTAGGGATCTTTAGTTTATTCAGTTCTTCATGGAATTTCGTTCGACATTTGGTTTTTTTCTTGGACTGCAGTGTTTTGTTATATGCATGTGTAGCCACTAGTATTTGATAATTCCAGGTGCTGTATACACTCAACCATTTAATTGAAAAGCAAAAACTTTTTTTTGTCATTGTTATGAAAAAATTTTGCAACTTTAAGATGCAATGTTGTCACCTATAAAATTTTGCATCCAGGATGATGAGTCTTATGATAAAGACAGTTACACCAAAAGTGACAAAACACATTTAGCTTGTGAAAACCTGTTGTGCTTTTCAGCAATATTGCTATGTGCCCTTATTTCTTTATTTTGCTGCATTCGGGTTTCATCTTTACCGGCTGAGTTTGCTTTCTTCTTTGCCACAAACAGGTGATAACATTTTTGTTAATTAGAGCGAACCTCCCATATTTACTGCCCTTATAGCGAGTGATGAGTGCAAGTCGTGTAAACATGCCTTACAGTCTTCACTATGGCAGTGGTTTCTTTCCTCCACTGCAGACAAAGTACCCTCAAAGTTTGTCGCTGTGCTAACTAGGATTGGTTATTTCTCTCAGCATATGTGCATATGTGCATATGTGCTACAGTTATGTGTGTTATCCTTGTGCAGGATGCCGACATGTTCTGGGACTTCATCAGCCTCCGTCCAGAGACCACGCACCAGGTGATGTTCCTCTTCTCCGACCGTGGTATCCCCGACGGCTACAGGCACATGAACGGCTACGGCTCGCACACCTTCAAGCTGGTCAATGCCAAGGGTGAAGCTTTCTACTGCAAGTTCCACTACAAGGTCAGTAATTGCCCCTTTAGAGCTTGGGCAAGTTCTTGTAATGTTTTCCAACCAGTAAAGACGTTTATAGTTTTCATGCAGCCTTCACTTAACAAGCAAAAATTTTGGCGTATTCCTGTTGAACTGGGTACTACATTCAAACTTATGCAATAGGTTCATTCCTTACTCTAGCAATCATTGACAATCTCTGTAGTACACCACTGTGAATGTTCTTAACCCTCTCAGATGCGACCTGTGAAGAACTGTCTGTAAGTGCATCAAATTTACACATTATTTCAAGGCACTCGATATTCTATTGCAAAAAAATGTCAAAATATGTGGATTTCTGTTTTACAGTAATTAATCTTAATTAAACTGCAAATAATATATTTATCCAGAAGTCGTACATGGTCTGTTTCATAAATAGAATCAAATCTCAGGTTAGAATTATTCGTGCAATCTTGTTTTCGGATACGTTAATTTCGAGCAATGAAAAACTATACTTCTAACGTGGCTCGCAAAAATTGGCATGTTGAATGGCTCATCGAACATGCTAATGCCTTCAACAAAGTGATCGTGTGCAACAGTACACCCTGCAAAATAAAGTTAATTAAACAGACTTTTATTGTACAGGAGGTTCAATTCATCCAAACCTCAATGTATCCTGCTCTTTCTTAACCACTTGTCCACACACCTACCAAAAACAAATTATGTACACAAATTGTGTACAAAGCATCTTGAAGAGCAACTAGACACCAGCATTTACTTGTGCGTCATTGTACCAGGCATAAGCGTGCGCAGGGTTCCCCCTTCAGGGGGGGAGGAGGTTCATCCCAGCCACCCCCCCCTCTCCGCCACTAAGTCAATGTATGGGGACAGAATTTGCTCCACCCCCTCTTGGATGATTAGGGAGAGGGCACCCCTTGTGCACATGCCTATGGTGCCAGGTCTTTTCGCAGGACCTATTGTAACTGTTTTACAGTGCAACCGCACAAATGAGTGTGCAACTCTTGGCAAGCATGCATACTGGCGCTGTTTGCATTACATCAACTGTAAAAACCAAATTCAAGTTGCTTTCTGGTAAAAAGAGTTGTAACCAATTATACAATTTCTTGATCGAATCAAAACAGATGTAGTCAGATTTTTTTGCATCCACAGACACTTTCTGAATCTAACAAAAAGATGCTCACATGAGACCTGCAACCACAGAACTTGCACATTTCACTTCATGCTCTCCAAAACCTGTGCTCTAGACTTTGTGCTTATTTGTCACAAGGTGGTGATTTTCTCCTGGATGCCGTCTTCATTGAAATCTTCTTAGCTACCCTGCACATGTTAGCACTACCTTTATGATTGCAAGTTAAACTTATTATTATTGCTGTAAACCACCAGAGATATTCATCCAACTTTGTGAAAAGATGCAAGTTATCGACTATTAACAGCGCTGACAAAATTCGGCCAGGTCCACGCCGTGAAAACCATTGAACAGCAAAGCTGTAAGCATGCGAGCGTATGCAACACGGCTAACAAGATCACATGGTAACGTAAATCAGTCGTATATCTTCTTGCGCATCTTCATCATTTCGTTTTATTTCTTCACTCACTCCCTCCTTTGGTCATGTGGCCAGCATAACACCTACTATATTACTAAACAAGTGGTGAAAGGCGAGGTAGTTGGTACATGCCCCAAAGAAAGAATTAATGCTCCAAACATGGGACAAACAAAAAGATGGCTGCCCATCCTCATGTTTTCTTTTCTTCACCCCCCCCGTTTGCACTGTGAAGTCCTTCTCTGATATTGCTACTCCCACTACGACAGCGATAATGGCACAGGGTAGACTAAGGCCCATATTCACACCCAACCTTATTCTCATCTCCCATTTTCCTTAACTGTTTTGTGCCTTTAGTGCGTTTGGTAGACACAGTAGACCAGTATTCATAAACCAATCTTGCAGTGATATTTTATCCTGTTACCGCTTTTGTGCCCTTATAATGCATGTAGAGTGCGCAGAAACTCAAGGAAAACATGAGATAATGATAAGGTTCGTTTGGGACTACAGGCCTAAGACAGCTTCGATGTAAAAATGATGTGCAGAAATGTTTGTCACTTGCACAGTAGCTTCCACAATGCGCACATTATATCATGCTTGAAGTAAGCGGGCGTCTCTGTTTATTCCAGACTGACCAGAAAATCAAGAACCTGCCTGTGGAGAAGGCCGATGAGTACGCTTCCAAGGACCCCGACTACTCTATTCGTGACCTGTACAACGCCATCGCCAACAAGCAGTACCCAACTTGGACCTTCTACATCCAAGTCATGAGCTTTGAGCAGGCAAAGACGTGGAAGTACAACCCCTTCGACTTGACCAAGGTACGTAGCCAAAGGAGCGAGCACGGGCTGCTGTAGTGTCACAGTGGTTAGGGTGTTCTGCTGACAACCTGGATGTCGCAGCTTCAATCCCGGTTGCGGCGGTCACATTTCGATAAAGGCAAAAAAAAAACTAGCGGCTTGTGTACTTATCATTAAATCTCTTGTTGAGCACGTCACTTTTATTGAATTTTTTAGTGATTGAATGTCATCAGCTGTCTGTAGCGTTGTAGCACAATGTGTGATCAAGGTTACAATTACAAAAGCTCAGAGAAAACAGCAAAGGTCCTGTATCTTTATTCATTCGCATGATCAGCGCATAGCTTTCCACCACACTCCTGCACATGCTTTTAGGTGAAGCTTCTATGATTTAGATTTCAGTGGTGGTGGCATAGTTCACGCAGAAAAACCTGGCACCTTGTACAGAAGTGTGGGTGTACACAAATGAGGCCCTCAAAGGTGGGACTGTCGCATGCGTATTTGTACGCAGTTTCTCAATAATTGATTCTCTCTCCATTGTACGCTTGTTGGCAATCCGCTATGTCTGATACGGCAATCAGATCTTTTATCGAGGTCCCTTGTCATCGCACGTTGCCACATTTTCATTGTTGCCTTTCATTGGTAGCATATTGTTGTTTCACGCATGATCATATGGCTGCAGCAACAAACAAAATGAGAACTTTGCATGTTGTCATGCAAAGTTCTCATTCCCAGCACGGAGGAAGGAAAAAAGTTAGGAGGGAGCAGTGCGCTATGCGACTGAAAGAGAAATGGGTCAGGTACGCGTGGGCCAAGGTTCACTTGCCCCCCATTTTCTTGACACCAAAAGTGTCTACGAATTCTTTATTTCAAGAAGCTTCCTTGACCTTTACTCAATTATGCAAAACAAAGAACCACCTCACCCAAATGCCGCATTACACTGCTTGATAGAACAGATTCTGCCATTTCGTTTCCTCGATGCTATTCCATTCGTGCTCTGTTGACCTTGTTCTTATAGTATGCAACTCCTGTCGCGTTCTCTGGCAGGTGTGGCCTCACGGGGAGTTCCCTCTGATCCCCGTCGGCAAAATGGTGTTGGACCGCAACCCCAAGAACTACTTCTCCGAAGTGGAGCAGATCGCTTTCTGTCCCGCCAACCTTGTTCCCGGCATCGAGCCAAGTCCCGACAAGATGCTTCAGGTATGTATCTGCAGTTAGTGGTTTAGTGCAGTATAGTATAGTACAATATAGTAATAGTAGAATAGTGGTATCAGTGTTGTTCACTTCCATACTTTGACAGTTCTGGGCTACCTTGCAGGTTTCGTAAAGTATCAAATATTGCAACAGTGAAGGGGTGCATTGTTGGAACATTTTTGCCAATGTGCAGTTAGAGTAATATTTTACCTCATAGTATTTAGGCCACAGTGAAAGCTTTAATATGCAATTCATAATTATTAATGTCTTGAAACTCGTTAGCAATATGAATACTCGGATGTGAACATTGTTACATATGAATTGTAAAAATGTCTATTCATTATTCAAGTGTTTGATTCGATTTGCTTCTGGCACTATCTTAATAGTATTAGATTCAAACCCAACGCTGCTTTTGGCACACCTCTACCTCAAGCGTGGGGGGAGTACCCATTATGTCATTGACATACACTAAGATGAAAGCTTTTGAAACTGTCTTTGAGAAATTACTTAGCATAAGAGGTCAACTTGTTTAAAAGATTGTGGCCAATGACCACGAGTGCACATGAATTGGTGCGAAACTTACTAGAGAGGACAGAGGCAGAGATTTTGCAGAAATAAGTAAAGATTGGTTCTTCATATCAATTTGGTTGACCTAGAACACCTGCTTATGCATCCTGCTCGGGAGACTTTGTTAGTTCTGTTAGTAAGTGCTCTTTCCTGCACCTCTTGGTTTTCTTTGCTTTGCGTTATTACCTCTTGCATGGTTAGCGGTGTTGTGGTGGTGTCAGCATGAAGAATCGGTCTCCCTCATGAAGCACATTACAACCCTCACATGGACACATAAAGGGTTGTTCATATTTCACTTTGTATTTTGGAAAATTATATTTTACACTCACCACCACTCTTCTAACCAAAATTTCATGGTAGCCTCATATCGTTGTCGTGATAAGTTAACTTAACACTTTGCATTGGGAATCGCCTAGTTTTAAAGAGAGGTAAGATAACATTGAATTTGTTGGATGGTGAGGCTAGCTGCTGTCAAAGCACTATTGCTTTGAGTTTGTGTACCCATCTGTCAACAGTTGCAGAAGTGGCAGCCATTACACAATGTGTGTGTATATATATATATATATAAGGGTCAAATATATATATATATATATATATATATATATATATATATATATGCAAGGAAGGGACGACGAAACTTTCATGAAAGCGTCTTTACTGAACGCTGCTGGTGGACCAGCCTTCGTCAGAGTAATCTGGTCCACCAGCCGGTCCACCAGCCGAAAACGTTCAGTAAAGACGCTTTCATGAAAGTTTCGTCGTCCCTTCCTTGCATACAATACGTCGGGTCCAGCGTGAATGACGTTCAAAGAATCCGGTATATATATATATATATATATATATATATATAGATTATGAAGAGTCTGGCTTCGGGTTACAGAACAAAATAGGAAAAATATATATACGCCTCTAAAAAACTGTTTATTGGCGACGCTTTCGATCGGAGACCGATCTTCATCGGTCTCCGATCAAACGCTACCAATAAACAGTTTTTTAGAGGCGTATATATATTTTTCCTATATATATATATATATATATATATATATATATATATATATATATATATATATATATATATATATATATATATATATATATATATGTATCTATGGGTATATACATACACACAGCTGGTTGACCTCTGGTAGCTACGTTAAAGCGATTTCCCAGCTTCAGGTCATGGTGTGAATTTTGGTATTTCATATAGTATTTACAACAAGAAATGTTGTTCGGTGAAGAGGACGTTCACACTTTTTCAATTTTCCCAGGGACGTCTGTTCTCCTATAGCGACACGCACAGGCACCGCCTTGGACCCAACTTCTTGCAGATCCCGGTGAACTGCCCTTACAAGGCGCGCATAGCCAACTACGAGCGTGACGGTTTCATGACTGTGAAGGAACAAGGTACAGTCCTCACTCTCTAGATCAGGGGTCTCAAACTCATCTCGGCCAGCGGGCTGCAGTCACGCACATTCAGACCCGCGAGGGCCGGGTCTGGGAAGAAAGTAAAACAGGAGCGGGGAGGGGGGGGTAGTACTTTGTGGAAATTGTTAGCAAACGTTGCCATTTGAAAAAAAAGGAAAAAAAAAGACATTTCCCATATCTAACATACGGGTCATTTCTCAAGGAGATTTGACGCCAGGATTCAAACATGTCCCTACTGTTCGCCAAAAATGACTACAATCTAGATGCCCATTATGAAATATAGTTTTTGTTTCCCGGCTATGTTTGAACACATGTTGACCACATGAAGTGCCTCAGGAAAACAATGCTTTAGACCAGTCTGTCCTGTGTATCTCACGAACATGCTTATTAAGAAAAATTTTATACAATGTGGGGCGCAGACAGTCAAGGGCGGCCGCGGGCCGCGTGTTTGAGGTCCCTGCTCTAGATGCATTATTTCTTATTTCGCAAAGTAAAGCCTCGTGTAACCTTTGCATTCGCGGTTACAAGAAATGTCACACTTTTTGCTTATCACCTTCAGTGGTGGTTGCTACGTTCATCTACGCAACTTGTTTATGCTAGTTGTGTCAGCTTGTGGCCAAAAGAGAACAAAAAATTAAGATAGTACATGGTTCATTAGGTGAATTGAACCTTCACCAAAGACAGTATGGTTTGACTTGACATCAGCGGGCTACGTTTGACTTGACCTCAATGTGTGACCTCAATGACTGTAACCAATCACTTTGTTGAAGGCACTACGATGTTCGACGGGTCGTTCGACGTGCTGTGTTCCGGAACCGAAGTCAAACGTATTACTTTTCTTTTTCTCGAAATTAATGCAACCAAAATCTTATTGCGCATGCATTCGAAGCCCATGATTTTATTCTTTTTATGTCAAAATGAAACATGACTGACTGCAGAATGCCTAGGCATTTAATTACATGCCAATTAAAATCAACTGCTGAAACTCTCACAAAACAACACATTACTCAGTTTTCTTTCTTGGAATGTAATATTGAGTGCCTTGGAATTATGTTACGTGAACTTGACACATTCATACACAGTGCATCATAATTCGTGCCTGAAGGGGTTATACTAGCTGCATAACAGGTGGACACATGAACACCTTCTAGGACTCGTAAACTTCATTGTCTACGTACCCTGATCAGGCCCGTAGCCGGGGGGGGGGGGCCGTAGGGGCCTGCTGCCCCCCGAAATTCTGATTGAAGGGGGGTGTTTTAAGGGAAATAATAATGAAAATAGGGGGTTTTCAAGGTTTTCAACAGGTGGGCCCCCCCCGAAAAAAATTTCTGGCTACGGGCCTGACCCTGATGCACAACATTGAATGTCTAAAACACCATTAAATGTGTCTTTGCAAGAACAGAGGGGTGTTTAATGTGAACCATGACATTAATCAATATTCAGATTCTTTGTTAAACCAATTCAAATGTTGATAAGAAGTTAATAATTCAAGGGAAACATCAACTGCTTTTCATTTATGTTGTGGCCTGCACTGAAGGCATTTCGGCAGGGGTGAGCGAATATTCGAAATTTCGAATATTTTTCGAGTAGCGTTTGCTATTCGATTCGATTCGCGCTGGTATTTTACTGTTCAAACTATTCGAACGTCACAAAAACAAATACAGTCAACATCCGATTGGAAGTGACCCCTTCAGATTTTTATTATGCTTCACCTCATCACACTCTCGTATTGCGGCAAAGCTGCCTTTCAAGCTCCGCTGTGGTCGAACTTCTCAAAAACAAATGCAGTCAACGTCCGATTGGAAGTGGCCCCGTCAGATTTTCAATATGCTTCAGATTTTTAATATGCTTTTGGACCGGAAATTTGGGCAGAAAGTTTGAAAAATCGGACGCCGAAGATTTTAAGCATCCAAAATTTCAGATGTTCTTATATATTGACGTCTACGAGGCAGATTTGGAACTTTGGACTGGAAGGAAGCACAGCCTTCTCCGCCACATTAGTTGGGCTTCTACAGAAGTTGAAAGAGGAGGAGAGGCTGAGGAAATAGCATCTTTGCCTTTCACGTGTAAGGTGTCGTCGGCAACGCTTTGGCTGCACCAAATCATGTACATAAATACAATTCAGCCTCTGCATTGTCTCATTCTTGATAAGACAACTATGAAGCACCACCCCACCAGTCCATCATAAACCAAGCGAAATAAATACTGTCATGTTACTATCTTATAAGAATATGCTTAGGAATCCTCTCCAACTTTTTTTTTCTGCAATTTCGCTTCGAAGTATTTGAAAAATATTCTAGAAATATTCGAGAAATATTTAAAAAATATTCGATTCGATTCGCACTCACACTTCAATATTCGAATTCACTTTGCACCCAAAATTTTGCTATTCGCACAGCTCTACATTCCGGTTTTGCATAATGCGATAAATGTTCTTGTTAAACACATAAAAATGTGTATTTTTAATTATCCCATCATTGAATATTAATCTTTGACATTTCTAAAAAAAAATAGTAAGGTTATTACATACTATCACATATACAGACAAAAGTGCTGATAAATGGCCCCTCTGCCTCCGAGGACTAGCCCTAATTAATGACTTGTAGCATGATGAATATCGTCTCAACAATAACTTGGTTTTCATTGATTATTTAAGGCAAATCATTTCTGTGCATTCCATAACTCTAAATGCATCGCTTCATTTGCAATGATTTAGTCGGTTAAAGTAAATTTAATGACAGATAGGTTTCTGTAGAGTACGTATATAACTGTGGGACCTTTATCTGTTCGTGTATATTTCTTGAAACTCCTACTTCCAAAGTGACACAAGTACATTGATTTTTGACAAACTTTTCTTGTTTAGTGGATGGGTGTCCAAACAGCTTGCATCTAGCCTTCCTGAATGGGTGCTGCCCAAAATATGCGTTGCATTATGCAGCAGTTGGCATGATGCTTGCATTGTTACTGTAGTATAATTAAAGACAACATACTTGTGCACATTTACATGTGCAGTCTATAAATGAATCATGTTTGTTCAACAGTTTATCCTTAAAAGTATCTTGTGTAGCAGATTGCCTGTTCTCTGTTGTGGGTGTTTTACCTACAATGGCAGCTTAGTGGCAAAAGTGTCGTGCTGCCAAGCTTGAAGAAGCAGGTTTCGATCTTCGGCCACAGTGGCTGTATTTTGATAATTGCAAAATGCAACAACTTCCATGTAATTAAATTTATGTATGTGTGAAAGAGCCCCAGGTGGTCAATATTACTGCCAAGTCTCCCACTATGTCATGCTTTATAATGGTGATTTTGGCAAGTAAAATTTGAGAAGGCAAATCTTTCTTTGTGGTGGGTGTTCTGTCTAACTTGGAGTGCAAAAAGAGCCTTCTGGCTTAACACGCAATTTTTCGGGACTCTCTATATTCTTCTACACATGAAAAGCTGTGTTAGTCATTCCACATCTGAGCAAGCTGACAGCGTATCATTGAAAAGGTGTGGGGGTAATCTAAGCACGGTGTTCTCATGGAAAGTGTTCAGTGCGATATCTCTTGACAAAACAAACTTTTTTGTTGTCAAATGTCGCATCTCATTGTCACGTCCTGTTGTCATTTGCAGATGGATGCCCGAACTACTTCCCGAACAGCTTCTCCGGTCCGCTGGATAACCCCAAGCTGAACGAGACGAAGTTCGAAGTTCACGGAGATGTTGACCGCTGGAACAGCGCTGATGAGGACAACTTCTCTCAGCCAGGAAACTTCTGGAAGGTCTGTAGTCTAGCACTTTCTGCACATGTAGCATGCTTTAGCCAGCTGTTTTTTTGGTTGAAATCTAACAAGACACGTTGCTCGCATCAGCAGCGATTCTTGATGAGAAATTTTAATCACCTCATGCCTCAATCCGTGAACTTTAGCTTATATATTCAAATCAGGCTCATAGCCAGTGGGGGTGGGAGCCTTAGGGGCCTGGGCCCTCTCCCCACCTCCCTAAAATTAAATTCAAGATATACAGAAAAACTATCGGTGCACGAGCTGAGCTCATCTACAGCACGTAGATGGTTCAGCCACACTCCACTTCAAAACTTCTTAAATATTCTTGATTAATTCTGATGAGATTTACTCAGATTGTTAATTTGTGTACCGATTACAATTATGCAATTGTTTTCCTAATGCAATTCGTAGTTTTTATTTTATGTGCGTTTTGAGAGCAAGATTTTTTTTCCCCTAAATTTAGAGTCAGCATATCAGTGTAAATCAGCATATCAGAATATTCTGCCACGAGAACTGTACGCGAGAAAACAAGCGAATGTTATAAGCCCATTTGAACTAAAAGTTATGGTATTTTGAACATTCAGGATTGAAATTCCAGCTTGAAATCAACTCATTTGTTAATGTTGAAGTTATAAATTTGTTCTAATGTGTTTATAACGTGTATTTTTGTTCTATTGCATACAGTATTTATCCCAGATTATTTTGATATGCCAATTTACTTCACAACCTTCTCTATTGAGAAGGAAATCTTCCTCCCAAAAAGCACATAAATTTTTTATATTCTAAAAACTACAAAATACATTAGAAAAATAATTGCAGAGTTGAAATTGGTGCACCAATATACACAAGATGAGTAAGTTTTATCAAAGTGGATTAAGAATTTAAAACAAAATTATAAAGAGCAGTGGTCCCCCCCCCCCCCCCAACCTTACTTCTGCGACTGGAAAACATTTTGTGCTTTTTAACCTCTCTGTCGCAGATTCTGAGTGCCGAGGAGAGAGACCGCCTTACCTCTAATGTTGCCAACCACCTGAAGGACGCTCAGGACTTCATCCGCCAGCGGGCCGTCACAAACTTCACCAAGGCGCACCCCGAATGCGGTGGCCAGATCGCCAAGAAGCTTGAGAAGCTCGTGCAGGTGAGTCCACCTGCGCCACCTGCATTTCGGAATTGTCCGTTACCCTGCTTGTGGTTCAAAGCTGACACATAAAGTTGATTATTATTACTAAACGCACCCACATTTGGTCTGTTAAATTTTCACAGGGTAAAAGGCCCTGAATGACGTAAGTGAAGCTAGCTTTGACCTAGCACACATTTATCAGGCTTTAAGAGTGTTTTGCAGGTGCCACACAAGAGTCTTTGTGAATTTCCTCTACAAGAAATCTTGCCACTGACCTTGTGTGGAAGGTGTATACCTACACCACCTTTATAGTCCACATTGCAACTGTTTGCTGTCGCCCAAAGTTGATTATTATTAAACTCACCCACGTTTGGTCTGTTACATTTTTACAGCCTACAAAGCCCTTAATGACAGTAAGTGAAGCTAGTCTTCATTCAGTTAGGCTTTAAAAGGGTTTCTGACTGGTGCTACACATGTTCAAGCCGTGAGTCTTTGGGAATTGCCTTTACAAGAAATGTTGCTACTGGCCTTGTGTGAAAGCAATATAACCTATGCAAGCTTATATTCCATGTTGCAAATTTTAGCTCGTGTAGAAATAGCCTCAAAAATTGCATTTTTTAATTCTCAAAATACAGCAGTTGCGCTCTTAATCTTCTCTAGAAGTCATCATATTCATGCATAGGCGTGCGCATGGCGGGGGGCAGGGGGGGAGCAAGTCTAGGGTGCCCCCCCTAGTCACCCAAGAATTGGGGGGCGGCAAGTCAGCCCCATACAGACATAATAGGAAGAGGGGGGCGCTGTGAGGAACTTCGCCCCCCCCTGAAGGGGAACCCTACGCACGCCTATGTATGCAGGCCATTCAAAGCATGTGCCTTTCCAGGAATTCTTTCATGCTTTCTGGTTCTCATTAGCTGCACTGAAAACGATAACTTAGGTTAGTTTACTACTTAAGTTAGTTTCAAGCTGTCATACATGAGATGCGAAGCTAGTTTCAGTGGTTAAATTAACTGGGTCTACCGTAGTAATTATATGAGCTCAAGCAAGCATATAAGTGCTGTCAAAAGGCTTACCAAATAAAGTTTTGCGCACTAACGCAGATCTCAGCTACTGCTGGCATACATGTGTGTATGTTTAAAAGTTTATTTAGTGCTCTTTTACCCATCAGCAGGTGCTTGCCTTGAACTCCACTTATGTGGTCAATGGGTGCTTCACAATTTACATAGAGACTGATTTTTGCTACTTGACAGTGCTCATTAAGCAACTGTATTACACACCGCTTTCTTTCGTGCTGGAAGTGATTTATTCTAAAAGAGCTTCCATTTAAGACGTGGACCATACTTTAGAGGTTTAGCCTACTGGTCTCTAAGATGTAAGCTGCACTGATCTTGCATTTGAGATGACCGGTTCCACCGCCTGTGTATTTCTCAATGAGCAGTTATTTAATTCTTGATGAGTGCACGTACTTGAATGTTGTGGCATAATAAACAAACACTTGGTTTTGGATCTAAACTACAACAGCTAAGCCGCTGAGCCTCCCTCCCTCTTCAACTCCCCGTGTTCATTTCATATTGATATAACATAACTTGTCTTTCAGTCTTCACCAATGAAGAACATGTTTCCAGCTAAATTTTTCCCAAAGTAGCGACAACTTCCCCACTCGAATGAAGCAAAGCCAGTAATTTGACCAAAACCTGCTTTTTGGTATGTAACATGTATGCCAGAAATTCGTAAATTCAGGGGGCAAGTTTGATGTGCATGGGATGGAAGTGTCAAAGGCATGCTTGGAAATATTTGTGCAGCTTTTTTTTGAGAATGGCATTTTTTGTGGCGAGTTGGGCTCGTTGGTACACATTTACGGGACACTACAGCACAAAAAAAATACACGAAGGCATGTCTACGAGATGCATGGGGAGATAAAAATGTTAAAACTGTTCATTCTGATTCTTTGCACACAGTTGCACTTCTTTAATTCAATTTATTGTCTACCATCGTCTGTGATATTTTGAACCAACCTTTTACGCTGAGTATTAGGTTTCCTGAGAAGAGGTAAATATACATTCTTATGAAGATGTAGGCATACATCACCTGTAAATAAACCGCATTTGTTGCTTAATAAAGGTGCGTGAATGGCAGTTGTTGAGATTGAATCGTGTAATAGTGCCAGAAGCAATTGAATTGAATTGCCAGAAGCAATTGGAACATTTTTAAAAATTATCTGGTATTCACTGTCAGAAGGCTCTACTTGCAAACGCTTTGAGCATAATGGTGTTCAGAACATTTGAAACTGACATGACAGTGTACTTTTAGTAAAGCATGCTTCTTAATGTTCAAAGGGAGCCTTTTTTTAGTGTTTGTTTTGGGCATGCACAGTCATGCATTAGTGTTTGGGCCAATCTATGTATACTACCTCCTATGACCAAGCATGAAAGAAAGGTTATCGGCAGCGACAAGAGTTAAAAAAGGAAATAACTTGTAGCTTAGAATGGTCAAAGAAAATGGCGCTATTTTTGTCAACTATGCAGTATGAAACCTCATTCAGATTTAATCTCGTGAGAGGGCAAAACTATAAAAAGTATCAAACCATACAAAATGTTGAATGCAGTTCCTTGACGAAATTTTATGGCATTTCATCACGCCTTTGCTGTTGTCTCACTCCCTGAGTAAACACTTCCATACTCTAAGACTCTGTTCACTATTCACTGTTAATGGGATAAGATTTCCAAGAACAGCATGCTTGCTTCAGTTTGATGTTTGATAATGCACCACCGATGGCGTAAAATATTCAGAAACTCTTAGAAAACCACTCAAATTTTTAAAGAGTGGCCATTGAAATTGAGGACCTCATTGAGTGACACCATCTGATATGTATTTTGAGACTTTCAAAAGCTTCATCTCTCTCTCTTTAGTATAAAACAGTATACATTCCTTTTTCTCAAATCTTGAAAAACTAGCTATTTTTTGTCAAGTCAGCTGCATGTGTACTGAAAGTCGGTGCTTCTCTCATTCGAAGTTTGCATGTGGATGGATGTCCATGTTCACGCATGTGTTGTCAACTCTTTTCTGTACCAGTTAAAACCATGGTTCACAAGGCCGCTTTTTTGGGATGACTCTAGGAAAAAACTAGAAAGCATGGTTATCAAAACAGCGGCTTGCATTTGGTGAGCCTCCCTATGAACATGTTTCAGCACTGCTTAGCCACCTGCTGTTTACAGCGCACTTCACCAAACGCTCATTGCACGGTATAAATGGAAAAGCAAGCTGTTCGCGGCTCCAGCAAACTAGACACACTAGACTATCAAAGCTGAGACTCCTACACATGCTGCAAAATGCAGTGGCTCTGTTCAGCAGTACCAGAACTTTATGACGCAGTCTTCTTTCTTTGTGCAATATACTCTAGAACAACCAAATGTAAGGCATCCGTATTGAAACATTCCATACGTTTTCCAATTATTCCACATGTTGTCCGTATGAGTATTACGGAAATTGAGTAGCATTTGCATGGAATCTGCACATACTTCATAACAGTATACAGAACTCATGCTACACGCAACATTTCACTAGGGGTGTTGGTACACATTTCATATTTGCAACAACAGTGCAAACAGCAAAGATGAGAAGTGTTGCAGTGCTGTATTTGTTTGCTGCTGTTACAATACACTTATGGCTGTATACGCTGCGACCTTGAATCTTTTTTAGACCGCATATCTTTCGAAGTTATTGAGCCCCATATTTTTCCCCACTCCTGTCAAAACAAGAGAAGGCTTGAAAAATATCTTTGGATTCAAATTTTGTGTATAATTTTCTTCAAATCTGAGCATTGTAGAAGTCTTTTTCTTTGAGAAACCTACTTGAAGTGACATCAGCTAACACACTAAAAGAAGTTTAGGATAACACTGTCATTCCCTACTTCACTTTCTAAATAACAAGTTCTGGTTCATTAAGTAACTTTCGAAAAAAGAGGATTGCATAAACTATTTTTCAATTACTTATTATCACGTATTTCCACTGCTTCAAAGCAATATTTGCACATCATTTGCTTAATGCGGCAGTTAACTCAGTAAAATTTTCATTGAAGAAAGCTGGAGTCGCGAATGCTATACAGTTTCTGCTCAGAGTAAACTTGCACGTGGTATGGAGACCCACAAGCAAGAATGGAGCACTTCACATGGGTTTGTTATTTGGATCTCAGCCTGTGACACACATGCCAGCCCTTTATTACTGCAACATATTGTGAATACATAAGAGTTTTGCTTGTCAACTCATGCCTTTATGCTTGATTTGCTTTCGTTTGTTGCTGCTCTAAAAGCATTTCGAGTGTCATTTACATTGCCCTGTGCGCAGCAGCCAAGCTACTGGTACAAGTTAGTGTACGGAGTCAGACAACCAAGTGCAAAATTTGTACAGTTTCAATATAGTGTTCCGAATGTGCCTCTCTGATAGCTAAGCTCTGCAAAGTTGAAGCTAACCAATGTTCAGCTTCTCACAAAAGAGGGAGTAGGTGCGTTCAGTATTCTTTTGTTTTAATTTCATTCTAATGAGCAACACCAATTATGTTTAGTGAACAACGTTGCGCTTTTTTATGGTTGGATAAACTTTTCCGTACTACTTGAGCATGCTTTTAGTGCAGGCAATGATTTCACTATATTTTAAAAGATTTGCACGTCAAAAGATTTTAGCTGTGTGCTTGCAAAAAGCTTTTAAATTCTATCCACCAGAAACTTTTCCGGCAGATAAAATTCATGCATGCTGCTTATTATTATAAGTGCAATTTTACAGCAAGGAATGTATTACTGAAGATGGACCCTTAACACCTTTCCTAACCTAACTACACATTTGCAACACAACACTATCAGGCTGAGTGCTTAATGATTAGAGGTCAGGCATAGATGAACATACTTAATATATTCTTAAATATTCATTAGACTTTTTGTGCCAGTAAATGTTTAACTACTGCCTAATAACAGCTGCTTTATCACTGTAAGATGATTACATCTAACTCTTGCTTCTAAGTGTTCCGCACTGCATTTTGCTTCAAGCTTTTCACTTGATGGAAATGTCACTGTGGCTCATTCATAACACAAGCATGGCTGGCGCAAGGCTTGACAACATGCTTATTTTCTGACTCCACTGCTTCTTGTTTGGTGGTTCCTGCTTTTAACATTTGCTTTGCTATGTTTTTCACACATGACAGTAAGATGCCGATCATGTTTTTTTGTATTAAAGCGCTCCTCCAGCAACCTGGCTGTAAGTGAAAATTCTTTTTTGTTGCTCTGCACCTACATCGCCAATGACACATTATTGTTCAACTCGCAAATAACTTCTAGCACCTTAGCTGCACTCTACTTATTGAAGAAATGGAAACAACATTGAAATAAACTGAATTTTTCATTGAACTTAGCATAGCTGTCTCGTTATAATCCCAACTTTTCAGGGAAACCATCAAATAAAAAAGTAAATACGCTCTAAGATGAGGTTTCATCATGGTGCACGAGCCCTCTGTGTTTCACCAAATAGTAGACATATTTAGAACCTTTTGATTTCAAATGCAGTAAAATTCAAAGATAAGGGAGTAGAAGGGGGACCAGAGCTTAAATGGCCAAATCTTTCGTTGCTTGGATATATATTATAAAGATTTTTTCTTCATTGAAACGCTTCTAAAGTACATTCATTCTTATGTGAACTTCAAGGAATACTTTGACTTCATTATGCTGCACTTGTTAATTTATTTTACCATAATGGGGTGTAATGATGGCTGTGATAACATGACTGTAGTTCAGGTCGATTAAGCATAAAACTAATGTGCTTCTTTTCATATTTTGGTGCTTTTGGTGTGCTGTCACTTCATAGAGGCATCAGCAGCATTGCTTTGTGTGTGCTTCCTCAAATATCTTTTATTTTTAGTTAGTTGGTATGTGTTACTTACTCTTAAACATGCAGAAAACACTTCAGCTCGCACAGTAACTATACCTACCACAAAGATACCAGTGGCAAGGTTTGAAAGCAGTTTCTAGTACTTTGCCTTGAGAACATTAACATGA
This sequence comes from Rhipicephalus appendiculatus, assembly GCA_030522465.1. NCBI lineage: Eukaryota > Metazoa > Arthropoda > Arachnida > Ixodida > Ixodidae > Rhipicephalus > Rhipicephalus appendiculatus. The sequence continues at coordinate 443,158 of JALIZH010008243.1, read as the reverse complement.
GACTGCATTGCTTAGAAAACTTCTGGAACACAAGACCGCCATTGCCGAATTTGTGTGGAACTGGTTCGCATTTGTTTGCCTGCTGGCGTTCCCGGTATTCATAGAATTTCTATGCTTCAAGAGAGATCGCCACAGCACACAGCATAACCGATGGAATTTCTTATCAGAAATTGTTTCTCGTCACTGTTTTCAGCACTCTCATCGTTACAGTTTCATTGCCTGAAATATTGAGCCTGATGATACTGTGTATGTTGATTTTGGTAGTTCAGCGGCTTCTTATGCAGATATCCCCATCCTTTTTTCTTCCCTTGTATTGGAAGCAGGCCCGTAGCCAGAAATCTTTTTCGGGGGGGGGCCAACCCATTGAAAACCTTGAAAACCACCTATTTTTATTATTTATTCGCGGTAAAACACCCCCCCTCAATCCGAATTTCGGAGGGGGGGGCTAGGGCCCCCCCCCCCTCCCTGGCTACGGGTCTGATTGGAAGTTCTCGCCAAACGAGAAATTGTGAATTACTAACCCAAACACTCAAATTACTAATTTATATCTTTAGGAAATGTTTCACCCATACATTTTTATGTGCCTTAAGAACTCTTCTTGCATTCTTTCGTATAACACTTTGCATTTCATTTTTCTCACCTAGCAGTTCACATCCTCTAGCTCCTGTGGGTGTAAATCTTAGGAAAACTCTACTGTTATCTTTAAAGCAACATTGTGCAGTGCCACCAGATGTTTTTGTGCACCCTCGCCTGATTAAAATGTCTTGCTTCTTTACAGAGTGCAAAACTCTGAAGACCCAATCATCTACTACACGAGCCCTTCACTGGGCAACTTCATCCTGGGAGACGGTGCATATAGGCCTTAATCTGCTGCCAATAACTGTTGCTGCTACACCGGTGCTACGTCACGCTACTCACAAGCACCGCTACTGTGGTGTCCTTTACTTAACTTGTTTGTTACACTTCTTTCTTTCTTGTTGCTGGTCAATAAACATGTGTGTTGTTTACACCTTTCATTTGCCTACAGCTCTATTTGTTGGCCCAGCCATTGAAACTGTCCAGTTAAGCTATAAAACTGCCACATGCATCAAGTGCGTAGCCAGAAATTTTTTTCGGGGGGGGGCGGGGGGGGATTCAACCATACTTTCTGTATGTTCGTGCGTGCGTTTGTATGTGCGCGTAAATATATACGCAAGTAAAACTGAAAAATTTCAGGAAGGGGTTTGGCCCCCCCCCCCTACTTGGCTACGCCACTGACATGCATGCTGAGGGTTCGCCATTAGGGGGTGCCAAGATTCACCGGCTGCTGTTATATACTTTTCTCTTGAGAGATACTGGTAAACTGCCAATCATGATCTCGGAAAACCTGCTAAATGCACTCCACCACACGCTTATTCAAGTTACTTTAGACCAGGGGTCTCAAACACGCCGACCTCTCGCTCGGCCCGGCCCATATTTTTTTTTCTTAGGAAGTATGCTACGCAGGTGTGACAGGTCTCAAGCATTTTACGTCTACTTCTAATGCGTAGATATCCGAAACACGCGTCCAAGGTAGACGTACTCCCTTACCACTTTCAGGGGAAGAAGTGGGCCTGGGCACAGCCAGTATAGCGGGAAGCTAACGATAACTGCTGGCAGAGGCGTAACCGAGAATTTTCCTTTTAGGTCACACGCACACACACGCACGCACGCACGCACACACACACACACGCACGCACGCACGCACGCACACACACACACACACACACACACACACACACAGCGCGCGCGCATTACGCATGGAGGATCTCTCGTTAATTACGATCAGGGTATCCAGCAAGTATACAGTTGGCGGCTCGTTCCCACCGTCGCCATCTATACGTATCGTGGGGACAACTAACAGAAAGCAAAAGCTAAAAAATAAAATATGACGTCACAAACAAGTGTTAGCGACGTCAAGCATTTGCACTACATGGCGCGAAATTGAAAATTTTCTTAATTGCTGACCATTTTATATGCTTTCGATAACTACGCGATTTTATTGCGTCCTTATGGCTCGCGGGGAAGCAAGCTTGTTTTAGCCAAACAGTGTACTTGCAATATACTACAGCATACTTTGCAAATGAAAAAAAAAAAAAACTATATTTTTAGAAAACTCACGTTGCCCAATCGAAGAAAACTACTGGAGCGAAACAGCAGCCTTGAGAGTATCACTTGGGCGAGCTTAGAGTACACTGTCGCCCTTTATGAAAGGGAACACGTGAGCGCGTGGCCGGCGCGCTGCGGCGGCTGCCTACAGCATTATCAACCGATAGCTAAAGAAAACGCGTCCGCTTTTGGCGGCACCGCCTGTTGCGATATCGGAGCGGGAGCGTAATCTAGCAGCGCTTGTCTAACAGCCATGACTCGTTATTTTGTTTGTCAATAGATGACGACGAAAGCGGACGTGCTTCCTTTAGATATCGGTTGATGGTGCTGTGGGCAGCCGCCGCAGCGCGCCGGCCACGCGCTCGCGTGTTCCCTTTCATAAAGGACGACAGTGTACAGCGTTTCATCACGAAAGGCGAGAGCACACCGGCCGCGTGCCATCGAAAGCAGTCTGCATGTCGCAAGGAGCAGTTATCTACACAAATTCCGTGAGCTGGTTCAGCTGCTCTGCAGTGTCACGCCAGTAAACAACACATAAGCAAATAAATAACCTACGGAAGATACGCACGAAACCACAGTGACCACAGTGCAAAAGTGAGCGGTGTCTCGTTGACTTGACAATGCAACAATGCGCCGAACAAAACACAAGCCCAAATTGCCCAAATCAGCCTATATCTCAGATAGCAGACTACTTGCATACGCCCCCATTTATGGCACTCGACCAAAAAAAAAAAATAAAATAAAATAAAATAAAAATAAAAAAATGACGCGATCAACTGTTTAGCCAAGTGTCAGATAAGCCTTACAGTAAACTTCTAGTTTACTTTGGCATATATAAAATTAGGAGTATTCGAAAAAAATATTTCCTTGAATTTTTTTATTTTCCTTATTTGCTCCCCTCCTCACCTAGTCGCGCTTCAATCGTACGGCGGGCGTTGATATCTGTGGCAATAGGTTTTCAACCACTTTTCATTCCAAGTTTCGCGACCTGATATAATCTGACCATGTTACGATTATGACCTCTGGCAACCATCACATATCAGACTGCGCAGTTATTATCATTGCATTTAGCGGTTGCCACATGTTCGATTTCACTCTCCCTTACTCTGTCTCTCAAGTCTCCTGTGGTGTATACCAAAGGCCGACACTGTGCTTTACTTTAGTTGCATATGATGATGTGCGGTGGGCTAGCAAAACTTGACTAAGTTTGTAGTCAACGTCCACGCCTTATCTTCACTCTTTGTCGGCAACTAAAATAAAATCTAAAATTTGTTTCCTTTTCCTTTCGCATATTGCCACTAATGCGCCGTGGGAAATTTTAGATCGTAGGCGCCGACTTTCAACGTTTACTGCACTTGAATGGCTTCAATGCATGCCAACGCATTGTCCAAAATAAGGCACGTGAATTACCAGGCGAAGAAAGATGCGGTGAACGTCTCTCTAGCTGTCTCTCTCTTTTTTTCTTGCGACACAGACTTGTCCTTAAGGTATAATATTTTGTGTTTATATGTGTATTAAAAGTGCCTATCCTCCAAGGGCCGTCAGTTACTCCAGGAGAGCGCGCCCGCAGTATTCTTCCGGTCTCTCATATACGACTACGATGCAGTTTGCTGACTATAACTTCTACCCAATGGGCCACGAAAATTCGGTGGACATCCGGATTAGCCGAACTTCCACGTCCGCAGCCGTTTATCCAGAAGATGTTGCATTTCCGGTTGTTCTTTACGTCCGTATTGTTTTCTGCCTCGGACATCCGAAGGATATCTACACTGGATTTCATGTGGACGTAATGGTTTGGACAACGCATGAACATCCACGGGACATCTCACGAAACTATACACGAAACACAAAACTTCTAAAAGACGCCTCGAAACGGCTACAAGCGGCTGTAGACCACATGAAATAGACATTTCCATAAGGTAAGATTTACGCCTCAGATGTGCTTGCATACAGTTTATTAGCCTCGACTACGGCATAGCCAGAGCCTGATCGGCCAAACAAGTTCCTAGACACTACATAGTGCCAGCGCTCAACGACTACCCAGGTAGCACACATGGTCTAGAAAACGTTTTTTTAAGGGATAAATGGGATAAAACGGATTCTAAACCATTTTCGACGTTTTAAAAACGTCACAGAAAAGCCGTTTTAGATCTGTTTTTGATAACGTCTTGTAAAGAGATATTTCAAGACGTTTGCCTGATTCTAAACCATTTTCGACGTTTTAAAAACGTCACAGAAAATCCGTTTTATATCTGTTTTTGGTAACGTCTTGTAAAAAGATATTTCAAGACGTTTGTCTGATTCTAAACCATTTTCGACGTTTTAAAAACGTCACAGAAAAACCGTTTTATATCTGTTTTGGTAACGTCTTGTAAAGAGATATTTCAAGACGTTTGTCTGATTCTAAACCATTTTCGACGTTTTAAAAACGTCACAGAAAATCCGTATTATATCTGTTCTTCGTCACGGCTGCAACGTCTTGGAAAGAGATATTTCAAGACGTTTTAAAAACGTCACGGAAAAGCCGTATTATATCTGTTTTTGATTACGGCTGCAACGTCTTGTAAAGAGGTATTTCAAGACGTTTGTCTGATTCTAAACCATTTTCGACGTTTTAAAAACGTCACAGAAAAGACGTCTAGAAAACGCACTTTATAAGACGTTTTCTCTCCGAGCAGCACAGCGCGCGCCATTTGGTCGCTGCATGCACGGGCATGCACAAACCGTTGAGAATTGAAATTTGAACTCGAGCCTGCGCACGCCATTTCTGATTGCGCGAAAGAAAGTAACGCGCAAAAGGATAAAGGGAAGTGGTGTCGACATTGCATCAGCATTTATGAAGGTTTCAGAGTTCGTTAACCAGTAAACTTTAAGTAATTTACTCGGCGATAGCGGTCTAACTTCCTCGCGAAAGTCTGAGCACCGACTGTATCCATCCGCGCGACTGTTGCTTCTGCAATGTCAGTTATGTTCGGCGATTTCGCATGTGCGGTCGCACTCGCCGGTCGAGCCCTCTGTTGATTTGTTGCGTGCTTGTGTCGTGATTCATGGAGTCTATGAACGCAGCTGTGAAGAAATTATACTTCGCTGCGTGTGAAACTTGTGGACCCGAATTCAAGTGTGTCTCTGTGGAGCGACTGAGTGACGGTTAGGCGTAGTGCCGTAAGATTCCCGGCGGAAGAATGCACTCATCAGCTTGCACGCGGGACGCCATCACAACTTCATTTCTTCCATGCTCGATAAACGTACGTGGTTACGTGATGTGCGATTAGTTTTCGTTGGATTTGCGGATTCTCTGAACCACGGGCTTCTGTTGTTTTTGAAGGTAGGTTCATTTTTTTATGTCATTTGAGCTCGGTATATGAGAACCACATGGAGAACCATCACAAATGAAAAAAGCATGTTGCGAATATTGCAGCACTGGTTACATGTGCGACATGTTTCATCAATACCTGTGCACGGAATTTTCTCAGCATACGTGATAAAAAAGCTGTCCGAACGTAAATGCAGGCCATGGTTTCCGTTCACGTTCGAACGAACATGAGCGGAAACTGTATTTATATCTGTTAGCCTAACTTCAATAAAATGACTATGTTTTCTCTTGGCCATTTGATAAGGTAGTTTCAAGATATAGATTAGGTTAAGCTACGTGTGCCGTGTAATAGGCAGTTTCAGAATAGGCTACGCAAAGATAGCGTTGGTTGGGCACGTATGCTATTTCCGCCACTTAACGTGAGTGCGCAAGATGATGGGGTACGACGCATGTGCAGAAGCCAGTATTACAATAAGGTGCGCAAAGATAGCGATTGTTGTGTACGTAGCGTATAACGCATGCGCAGTGGCGACGAACGCTAACGAAATGCTTTGCGCACCGAATTCTAAAACTGCATAGAAGTTACGGCATGTGCCATCCGCTTCGTTGTGTCACAGAAGTTTGTGGATAGCAGAACATTTTCAGCGACAGCGTACTAGTTCATGGTTTCTTCCCCGGTACTACCTTTGCGTAACGACAGCCTGGGCGCGCTTTTCTGTTAGTTGCGAATCTCTGAGGGCATGATCAGAGTCAAAGACGCGTTTCACGGGGGAGGAGTTCAGCATTTTATCTCATGCTGTGATTTCTCAGTGCTGCCTTGACTATCTCGATGCGCTTTCGAACTTGTGATTTATATGTTTTCCCTTCAGTGTTAACCTTTCTCTGTTAAGCTGGCACTTCTTAGCAGAACCAAAAGGTTCTCTTGCGCGTCTCTTGTGCCTGGTTAAATATAGCTTGCCCGCTCTCTGTCGCCGTACGGTGTTATCGAGTTTTCAACTTTTCACACCGTCCTATTTTTGGAATTATAGCATATAATGAAATTATCTTTTCTCCCTATTTATTGCAGGTGGTACTCGCCCTAGATGTTTAGAAACAAAGGCTACACCAACTAAATTATAACTTTCTTCTTTTTGAGGGGTGACCGGCAGGTTTTCGTATGAATAAAAATGGATGTCGAGAGAAAATAGGTTTTGTTGTGCTCCTTGTTGTATGTTGCTGTAATTGACAGCGTTCATATTTTCTGCTAGCCATGGTACATTTCAGGTTAACTAGTGTGCTCTCTCTGGAGATGTCAGACAATAATTCCTGTGTTAAGTTTTGTACGCTGCATTTCGAAGACTGAAACCGTTACTTATTACTTATTTAATGGACGCAGCTTGAAACATGAATGCTGCATCCACAAATATTTTATAACTAACGTCTAAGATGAGACCTCGTGTTCAGAACGTTTAGTCTTACTTCTGTAATGATGCCAGAGTTCTTCGTCAACACTTTTTAAGCGAGACGTCTTCCAACAGAGTCATGTTGTAAGAAAGTTCCCAAAAGTTACATTTCGTGAACAATACACTTCAGCAACAGTGATTTTGCAAGCCATTTACGTTCTTCTTTTAATACGTATTCTTGGCTGGATGGGCCAAATATTATTTTGCGGTTTTGTTTTCTTATTAGTGTTTTCAACACTTTGGAGTCGATCTCCACTAGATATGGTCTTAAGGAGCCCTACTCAACGATTGTTTTCGAATGAAGAGAGACATACACCAGGTGTTTGACGCATGCCTCCTTTCTTGCTTACAATGCTGTGTTGACTGTGGCTCGGTGTAGCGTCTTCTAACTCATTCAGCTATCGTACTTGTGGGGGCAGATTCATCAATGTGCGATAACAGCAACTGTGTAGAGACTGTCGATCACCTCTTGTGCCGCTGTCCCGAATTTCAACATCGCGAAACTCTCCAGTGTGCCTTCAGGAGACTTTACGGTCGGCCTATCACTGAAAGAAAGATTTCGGGAGTATGGTTTCACGGCACATCAGCCCAGAAAACTACACGAGCCTTCCTGCAGTACTTCAAGGCAACAGAATTGAGCGACCGCCTGTGATATATACGCTCCTGTGTGTGTGTGTGTGTGTGCGTGTGTGTGTGTGTGTGTGCGTGTGTGTGCGTGCGTGTGTGTGTGTGTGTGTGTGCGCGCGCGTGTGTGCGTGTGTCAGTGTGTGTTTACATGCGTGCGTGCGTGCGCGCGTGTGTGTGTGAGTGTGTGCGTGTGTGTGTTGTGAAATGTGTCTCTTTCTTTCTATTTTTTCACTCCCTCATTCCCCCGCCCCCATAAGTAGGGTAGGAAAACTGGACGCTATTGAACCACCCCGTCTACCTCTATTCCTTCTTTCTGTCTCTCCTCCTCACGAAAAAAGTTAAGCGGAAGATGAAGCGTTGAGGAAACTTTCAACATGGCGGCTGTCTTCGTCAGGGCCCTGACGGAAGCTAGGACCACTTGCCGAATCGTCGGCTTCAGCGACATCACCTTTTCGACGAATTCACTTCATCCTAGTGTTTTATTCAGTAGAACTGATTGATAGAACGCTTACATATTGCAGAATGGCTGTACCAGGTATAAGTTTTCTCATATTGCATTGTTGGTTGTTTGACAACAATTTTGCTAATAATGAATCGTGCAACAAAAAGTGTTCTGGAAGGTTGGATACCATATAGCTGCAATTTAACTACCGCGATATTCTGTGTTCTTTTGCCGCTTCTGTACGATATCTAGTCGCATGCGGTATCTGATTTTGGGGTTTTTACGTTTCTGTTGTGTACAGGAGTCGTTGCTGTTTTTACGTAATAAATATACGACATCACCACTTTTGTCTGTGAATCTACTGAGCTCTCACTCTGTAATAGTAATTACAGAATAAAGTAACTGTAATTACTTTAACAGAGAGATCTTGCTATAAACGTGCACTAAATGCACGTACAAAAACAAAACAGCAAATAGAAAAGAGATTCTGCACGACGTTTTAAAAACGTCTAGAAAACGTCTTTACAAAGACAATGCGATGGGACAGGAATGGGATTTTTCAAAACGTTTTAAAAACGTTTTCTCTCAGAAAGGGATTTTTAAAAACGTTTTTAAAACGTTTTCTACCAGAATGGGATTTTTTCGTGACGTTTTAAAAACGTTTTCTAGATGGTCTTAAAAACGGATTCTAGCCGGACATTAGACGAGATATAAAACGTTTTCTAGACCTTTTGCTTCTTTTTCCGTGACGTTTTCTAAACGTTTATATGGTCTCGGATAAACGTTTAGAAAACGTCAATTATCCGTTTTGTGCTACCTGGGTACCTCATTGATTCTTCGAATGTTTTGTCGTAAAGTAAACGCCAAAATGCCAAAACGGCATGTCAAATGAGCGGTGACCGTCGGTTTTACTTAAAAAATGACGCAGCTAAAAACCCCCCAAAATAACTGGTTTCACGCCGCAAAGCGAGTGTACGTGCATGTGGCATATTCTTTTCAAGCCAAGGCAGCAGAGGCGCTCATATGATAACGATGCTTCCAGCAACACGCTCGCGCAACTGCGACCGACAACGGGAGCGACGGGATCCAAACGCACAACGCAGCTTTTCTTCACTGCTGTTTGTGCAAGACAGTGGGCCTGAGACCGCGCCAGCTAATGCGGCCGCTAGTGCAGTTTCTTTGACGGGACCCGGAGTGCATCATGTGATCGTCATTGTTCATGAAATTTCATGTGAAGACTTGATCGTTTTTGAAAGTCACTTGCAGTTTTAAAAATAAATACAGATTGCTGTACCCCGTATTATCTGTCACTTGTTTGCTTGATATCTTAGTTGCAGCAAACTACGTACGTTGTAAGAAAGTATAGGCAACTTAATGCTATACAAAAGCAATTAAACCTGGCAGGTACCAAGGTGTTCATTATGGGCGCGATCTTGTTTGCGTGCTATAATAGAACGTGTGCTCTTGTCATGCGCAATATAGGTCGAGGCGGGACCCTCGACCAATCGCGTATGACGAGGAAGAACGATTCTATTGTGAAGCCTCATAAGGCAATGCATGTCCGATGAACGTCCGTTAATTTCAACGGTATTCCCACGTACGTCCATCGCACGCACTGAAAGGGTTAACTGCATGTCCGTCCCTTGTCCGAATGTACGGTTTCTGGCGCCCATCGGACGTTTGACGGATTGCCAATTTTCTTGCGCATAAGGGTCCTATGGACGACCGTAATACAGCAGGCGGATTTCTGGGGATCTCCATCGGACATCCGTATGTTCAAAACCGGCATACCAATGAATGTCCATCGGGCTTTCAATTCTCATTGGGTAATACTACGCTGTCTGTTGGCCCTAACTACTATGCGACTACTACAGGGCTGCCTGACCAACCACTACCAACGCTAATACCACTGCTACTGCAGCTGCTGCTCCTCCTACTAATACTTCTACTATACTACTACTACTATACTACTACTACTACTACTACTACTACTACTACTACTACTGTAAAGAAGTCTTGCTAACTACTGGTGCGTCTGATTACACTATCATCTTTGTCCTTGTTTGCATTCGCTGTTACTCGAGATAAACCTGAACTCTGACAAATGTCAGTTCAGTTATACTACTACGTAGTCAGCTGACGTACTACAACGCAGTTCGCAGGCTGTTGTACTGCTAGTATTGCTTCCTTTCGCCTACTGATTAATACTGCTACTACTACTACTACTACTACTACTACTACTACTACTACTACTACTACTACTACTACTACTGCTACGGCCACCAGTACCACCATGGTTGCTTCTGTCAGTTATACTACTACTACTACTACTTTTACTACTACTACTACTACAACTACTACTGCCACCACCACCACCATCACCACCACAGTTGCTTCTGCCAGTTATACTACCACTACTAATACTACTACAGCGTGCGTAGTCTTTCTACTCCACTACTTTCGTTGCTTCATCCCCGTTTCATTCATGATTTCGCACCACGGACGTCTAGCGTCTGGCCGGCTTCATGTCATATGTGCGTTAAAAGGGCTCAGGTGCACCTGTTTCCCGTTGCAATAGACCGTGCATTGCCAGAGCCTGTCTGTGCCCTCGTCACATAACATGTGTACGGGACAAAAAAGAAAAAAGAAGGAAAAAACCTCGCGACGGAATAAAATATATGGGCATACCATATGCTCTTCAGGGTGCCTGGGCCCGCCAATTGCAGACTCTGCAATACTGTGCCTGACAACCAGACCGTACGTGTATCGGTAGTCAGGTGTTCCGTCGGCTGGTTCGCGATTGCGGGGAAGTCTCTGTCGGGATTAATTGAAATCCTGGTGCGCAGCGCACGCGGAACCACCGAGAACGCTGGGTTTAACGTGGGGACTGCACTCCTTGCCGTGACCTGTCCAGGATAGACGTTCTGCCAAGGTCCTCCGGCGTCTTTCGATTGAACCGTCAAAGGGTAAGCGCCTTGCTGTTACTTTGAATCACCGGTGGAGTTATCGCGCAGTTATGCTCGGGTAAGTCTCCAGCAGCGGCCAGTCGGACCACGTGTGCAGTCGGTCCAGAACAGCCGAAACTCTGATCCTGCAGTGGAGTTTGATGAGGATCGTTCTCAACAAGCTGGTTTCAATTTCAGGCAGGTGGACAGCCAGACAGACGAAAGCAAATACATACATACAAACAGAGAATTACAACTACAAATACATGCGTAAAATGACAGGCAGAGGGAAGATCGAATATATTAGATAGATAGATAGATAGATAGATAGATAGATAGATAGATAGATAGATAGATAGATAGATAGATAGATAGATAGATAGATAGATAGATAGATAGATAGATAGATTTTTTGACAAGAAACATGACTCTAGACTTTTACTGTTATAATTAGTATAATTTAGATATTATTGCTAACACTTAACTTCCACTTGATTCCAAACATTTGAATAAATCAATTCTCTGTAGACGAACGAAGCACAACTTTGTTTGCAACGTCGTACTCACCCCGCTCGGGCTGCAAAATATCGATTACCATAGTTCACCGACGATATAGCCTTAATTAGGAATTATATAAAACATAATCGGTCTCATTTGATGAACATATCTGTGTCTCAGAAGTGTTTTACTGCGTTCTTCAACCTGAGCGTGTGGCACGGCTTTGAGATACAGTCGCGACATTCAAGTACAACGCGGCCGCCAGGGAACGTCTGATGAGAAATGACTGGCAGTAAGGTAGAACACGCTGCGAACACTCGGGAACATTGCACACGGAATATGTCGGCGTCAAACTGTACACTTTTTCGACGTAGGCTCTTTGGGCGCCGCCATATTTCTCTCTGGGCGGCTGTAAATATGCGTGAGCCCCCCCTAAAAATGCACTGCCGAGGCTGTGACATCAACGCGCGTCAGCTTTTGTACTCTCGTGCAACGGTCCAGAAAGGAAGTGATCCTCCTTTCCGCTGGAAAAGTACATTTTGAAGCTTGGAAATTGAAGCAGTTCCTGCAGGCCACTGATGCGGTGCGGGCGTGCCTGGTCTGTTTATTGCCTAGTCCTCGGGGCATGACTACGGCCACAAGGCGGACTAAATTTATATTGCGGTCCGGTGCAGAGTGAAGGCTCGTATCTCATCCGGCACACAACTGCCGTGCTTTGAGCCTCGCAGCACGCACTGTTTATGGAAGAGGTTCGTTCGACAATATTTTCGAAAGAGGAGGTTGTTGAAAGTTGAGAAAGTTCCGTGTGCGCGTCAGTAATCAGGACTCGTATGATGATGATGATGATTATGATTATCTTCCTGATGGCACTCATCCACACAGAGGCATGGGCCAAGAACCGGGTGGCAGGATGTTGATAAGGCAAGGACGTATGAAGTGAACGGAAACTGGGAATTTAGACGGGAAATAAAACATCCGATAAATGAAAACGCTGAACGAGCAAGCGGTCAGACTATCAAATGGAATTTACGACGGATAATAAACCTCGTGGAAACATCTGGACATAAAGTAGTATAGGAATTGATTCAGAAAATGCATTTAAGACCAGAAAAGATTTTATTTTCTAATACAGTGTCTTCCTTCGCATCTTCCACCTATTTTACGTAACGGGGAAGGATGATGCCCAACAATGGCATTATATGATCGAATTCAAGCACCGCGTTCACTCGCGCACTACCGTCGTAAGCGTTAGTGGCATTGTAACAATAATTTCATAAAGGATTATAAGAATCCTTATATCCTGACTGAGCAACACAAAAAAGCTCCTTCATATTTCTTTTTAAAGATGGAACAGAACCTATACGTGGAGAGGGGTGGCCTCACTGTTAGGCCAAGTGAAGCTTGTGAAATCGAGTGGCTGGTTAGCGTTATTTGTTAATTTCAGTTACGTATCTCTAACGTAGTGCACTGATGTAATCAAGGGGGAGGAATTAAAAAAATGAAGTAATAGCAAGGATTGCGAAATTTCGTAATGGCGGGCACCTGTCGTAGTACGCTAAATACTTAATGGAGTGATGCAGATACAGAATGGCACGCATTTATAACTAACATACATTGCTATAAGAGATGACAGCCAGCCGTGCACAACTGTTGGCCAACACTGGCCAATATTAGCCGATACTTGTATTATGCAAGCATGGTAGGCTTCATACAAAAAAGGTGCTTTTTGAAAGTCAATTGATATTCGGCGCATATTTCGCATTGATTACAGATTTATATGATAGTTTTCAATATCACTGTACGCCACATCTTACGTCACTAGGGATTTGTCTTTCTTAGTTCAAGCCTCTGGGCCAACAAGGCAGTTAAAGCGCTATTGAGTTTCTTAAGGACCACGGGCCTTTGTGAACGTCTGTGACTATTGTGCAGTGCCAACGCCACTAAGTGTCAGCGTATTTGTTGATCATTTCCTCCTTTTTTTTTCTCTCTTCTTCTTCTTCTTGCGCTCCTTTCTCTCTGTCTCTCTCATCTTTCTACTCCCCTTTCCCTTTTCCCCCAGTGTAGGGTAGCCAACCGGACTGCTGTCTGGTTAACCTCCCTGCCTTCTCCCTTTTGTATTCCTTCCTTCCTTAGTTCAAGCCTGGAAGTTTTCTTTTTTATACTGAACCCGAAGACTGCTTTTTAAATCCATATTTCCTTCAATTCAGTTTATTTCGCCATCAAAACAAAACGTGATAGCCGAGGAGCCTGCGGTGAAAACTATCTTTCGATAGTTTGACAACGCCGTGAACAGCCTACAACAAACACCTTGGCGGTATCGCAGCCGCATGAAAACAAGGCATGGAGAACATTTCACGTGGACTGTTTTGCATTAAAGACACATGATTTTTTTTTTAGAGATGAAAATTATGGTCGACGTAGAGATTCAGTGCGCGCAATTGGTTCGTATATATTACAGGTGGTAAAGGGTCCTCTGTAAAGGGTCCATCAAGCGGGCTGTACAGTTCCTCTCGAGCCGATTGAATAGAGATCGGAGCCGGCAGTCGTGATTGGTTCCGGTCCGCTGACTCTCGAGGCTCAGCCAAACAGCACATCATTAACTCCCGCCCCCTTTCTTTTCTGCCTCTCAAAGCTTGGCGGCAACCCTGAAAGATTATATTAGGGCGAAAGCCTTAGATGCCTCATCAAAAGTGACAAGTGACCCATAGCGGCACCAGCATGAGTGATGCAAAAAATCAACCTGCAATGACGTCACCCTGGACGTCATAATGGCGTCACAGATCGCCGAAATCTATGACGTCACTGTCATCCTACCGTCACTTGACGTCAGACATTGCGACGGCACATACAGTGACGTCAGACGATGACGTCACCCCATGACATCGCCGCTTAGTCAAAGGTGGGCCAATACGGGAGGCACCGCAAAAGATCTACGCATCTCCACGAAGTGAATCATGACGAGTGGGCGAAGCACTGGGGATCGTTCTTACCGTAAATCACCCGTGACATTGCCCACTCGCGCATGTGAATGAGGGAGAACGCGTGTGTACAGTATATACAATGTGTTTTTGCCGTTGAGCCGCCGCTTCCCACACCGGCAACCCCGGAGTAGCAGCTTGTTGTCGGCATTGCCGTTTTGCCGCTGCTTCCCGAGCTCTCGCCTCCGGGGTAGCTTGCTGTCAGAGTAGACGTTGAGCCGCCGCATGCCGCGCTCTCGCCGCCGGAGTAGCAGCTTGTTGTCAGCGTTGCCGCTTTGCCTTTCGTGGGCGAGAGCGCTTTCACGATTGTTTTCATCCATGGCAGAAAGAAAATGTGTGGTCTGGAACGCGCTTATTCTTCGTCGCCGTCACCGTCATCGTCATGACGTATAGTGGGTACCTTGCATGTGCTGTGCCGTGACGGCAGAAAGAGAATGTGTAGCCTGGAACGCGCTTATTCTTCATCGTCATCAGCGTCATCGTCATCGCCGGACAACGGGACAACGGACAAGCTCAGACCCTAAGGTGCTTCGCCCCTAAAACACGTGCGTTGCAGAAACCACGTTAGACACAGAAAGCTTTAGTGAGGTGATCAATGCAATCGACTAGGAAGAAAAAAAATATCAAAATGGCTTTCCTTCGAGTTGTCTTAGGCGAACGCATGAGGGGTCGTGTGACTTTTTGACGTCGGCACCATCGCCATCGCTATTCCGTCAAAGACTGTCCTATACTTTAAACAGGCTACGAAGAACGTCACCAACTCTATGTTACTTATTGGTCGCAGTGCATTTACCGCGACGGAGTAGCACTCCTGGACAATGGTCGTGTTAGGAAATGCGTCGTGTTTTGAACTTTATGTTTGTGATATCTCACGTTAAGTGCTGAAGAAGAAGAAGTAAAAAAAAAATGCGTCCACTTCATCGGTCGACTGGTGACAGAGGGAGAGTGTGATGGATGCGAGCGATCTTTTTCGCTAACAACGAGACGGCCCGATAGTCGTCCGCAAAGCTGATGTCTCGCTCAACAGCTGCGTTTAACGACGTGGTGAACGACGTTATTTCACAAACTGCTCGCATCCCGGCGTGCCCTTGGGCGGAACACATGGTTGACCATAAGCCTAGCCGTTGCCGCCGTGCGGTGACGTAGAGTGAGGTTTTATCGTCGAAAGCCATGACCTCTCGCGACTGCCATGGCGCCGAAGCTTGAACTATAGTCAGTACATTGGGATGTGATGACGAATAATGCTGTGTGAATACGGATGTGGCAGTCCGATTCGAACACGAATCGAATAGCAGTGCGTGAAACGAATCGAATAGTGTTCGAACAAAGAGTCGTTTTTACAGCTAATCAGAAACGATGTTCCAGTGCTTGTATTCGGGATTGAAAACCTAAAATCCCAAGCACGAATGGCGAACCCAGTGGCGCCGCCCGAGGGGACGGGAGGCAACCGCACCCTAAAGTTTCACCTGCACCCCCCCCCCCCCCCCCGTAAAATTTCCTAACGTCGCCCACGCTTACACCATGCAAGGAACACGCAACCATATCCTTCGAATGCACAGAGTTGTGAGGGTACAAATGATCGTTGTGATATGTCGAGCTACGCTACGTATACGGTACGTAAGCGCAGTCGAGTACATAGAGCATGTCCCTGATTGCAGTAGCGTAGCCAGAAATTTTTTTCGGGGGGGGGGGGGGGTTCAACCATACTTTATGTATGTTCGGGCGTGCGTTTGTATGTGTGCGTGCATATATACGCAAGCAAAACTGAAAAATTTCGGGGGAGGTTTGAACCCCCCCCCCCCCCCTTGGCTACGCCACTGCCTGATTGCACGGAATAATTGAACAAACAGCGGGCAGGTGCAAGCCACGTCGAGATAAACAAGCCCGCACGAAGAAGACAAAACGTTAGCGATAAATGCTGCTCATCGAATCCGCCTATTTTATACAATGTTTCAATGCAATCACCTGCTGAGATTGTCAGGACAGAAACAATGAAGCAAGAGTCAACTAATGCTCCCAGAGTACATGGGCAAGCCATGTTCACAACAACAACGACGTCGCAGGTGGCCACTGGAAAGCGCGATGGCAAACCATGAAGAACGTAATGCTGAAGAAGCCGGTTGCAGCGACAGAATCAAGCTATTGAGTTACAGTGTACTCGTATAGACGGTTGGACCTGCTTGCTCTTCGGTCCGGCAGGCGTGCAATATTCTACTTCTTTTCAAGCGAGGCTTGGTTAGCCTCGCAAGTGTCGTTGGCGTTGTAGGTGTGACCACGAAAAAACCAGGCGCTCGCGAGTGTGCAGAAAAGCGGGTGTACACGAATGAGGCTCCGAAGGTGCGCCGTTCACATGCGTATTTGCATATGTGCGCCGTTTTCCCTTAATTGATGCCCTCTCCAGATCGTGGGGGTGTTGGTGATCAGCCGTTTCCGACACGGTAACATGAGTGTCGGCAGAATTTTGTCCTGGGGGGTGAAAACCCGTGTTGCTTGGGGAGCGGGGTGGTAACTATCATAAGCGTGCGCAGGGTTCCCCTTCAGGGGGGGGGCGAAGGTTCGTCGCAGCGCCCCCCCCCCCTCCCTTTTATGTCAATGTATGGGGGCTGACTTTGCGCCCCCCCCTTCTCGCCCCCCCCCCCCCCGTGCGTACGCCTATGGTAACTATACTTGTGTGGCTTGAGGGGGGTAGTGCCCCTTTTGCACCCCCCCCCCCACCCCCCCCTTGCAGACGCCCATACCCCGTAATCTGATCTTTTATCGAAGTTATCGAGGCGGCTTGTCATTTCACATTAATAATTGTTGGGGTTTAACGTCCCAAAACTACGATATGATTATGAGGGATGCCGTAGTGTAGGGCTCCGGAAATTTCGACCACCTGGGATTATTTAACGTGCACATAAATCTAAGTACACAAGGGCCTCAAGAATGTTCGCCTTCAGCGAAAATGCGGCCTGTCATAATTCCCGTTGCCACATTCCACTGTTGCCTGGATATGTAGGCATGGCCGTCGTTGTTGCCTGCAGCAACTGAAGGGTAGGCGCGTGGACGAAGGTCCAATTTTCGGCATGTAAGAAGGAAACAGTTAGGATGGGGCACTGCGCAATGCGAAAGAATGTATGTCAGGCATGCAGACGTAAAGCTTCTCGCCCTCATTGTACCGATATGCCAAGGGCTCCTTAACTTTTTGTTTAAATGTCTACGCTATATCTTTTGGCTTGGTCTCCAGAGAAAGTCATGTGCGTGCGTGTATGTGTCACTCTGTCACCTACTTGACTTCATCGACACAAGAAGGCGGCGCCAGGCGCACTGCTGCCCTCGTCCGCGCGTCACCGGAGTTCACACATACGGCTTTTTAGCGCAAAGAAAGAAATAAAGAAATCTTAAGACAGGGAGAAGAACACAGTGCACAACGCGAGCGCTGAACATCAACTGATTTATTTCGTTAACGATACAACAGCAGGCATGCTCCATACGCGCATGCGTGCATACGATATGTCTCTCACTAGCATAACGTCATATCAAAAAATTGGGGAGGGGCGAAGCATGTAGGGAAGGGTGTTTCAGCTCCATTAACGTGAAACCTGAGGAGGGGCGAAACATGCAGTGTTTTGAGAGAGCTTTCTTTGAGAAGCACTAGTTGTGGTCAAGCCAGTAACAGGGCATGTAGGGAAGGGTGTTTCCGCTCCACTAACGTCGTCGGAAAACTGGGTCGGAACCCTAAGGTGCTTCTTCTTCTTCTTCTTCTTCTTCGTCATCATCATCATCATCGTCATCATCATCATAATCTTCTTCTTCTTCTTCCTTCCATGCCCGGTTTCAGTTCCCTATGACATGTAGAGAAAGGTTCTTTTCCTTCTTCCCTACATGACCGGTTTCAGTTCCCTACGGCATGTAGGGAAGGGTGTTTCTGCTCCACTAACGCCGTCGGCTATTTGTTGGGCTAACTGTTGCTTTCTTCATTTTTAGTGGACCGGTGGCTAGTAGTGGGATTTGCCCATTGCGGCGCATACCCGTTGTTATGATGGACCGTGACTACATGACTCGCTGTGGCGACAGGAAACGCCGACAAGCCCAGCCCCTAAGGAGCTTCGCACTTAAAGAAGTTAGGCGCACTACTGCAGATACAGATATATGTGTCGCTTATACACTCCGTACCTTTTTCTCCTAATATGACAAGCTTCCTGTAAGTTCCCGTCTCTAGTTGTCAGAGCTTCTCCCCTAATTTTTAGGGGCGAAGCTCCTTAGGGTGTGGGTCTGTCCCTCCTTTGCAGTATGTAGTAGTAGTAGTAGGTAGCCACGTATAGTGGGATGTACCCACTCCACGTGATAAAGATGACGATGACGCCTGATGACCATGAAGAATAAGCGCGTTCCATAGTGGAATGCACCCACTACGTGATAACGATGACGATGACGCTGATGAGGAAAACAAAATCGGGGAACCCCCTCCTTGTGGTCCGTAGAACTCTTGAACAAAATCATCATCTACCCCATCGAGTGGGCAAAATTTACGGGGATTGACGGTTTACCAGATTACCTCCGGAGCTTCGCCCACTCATCATCATTCACTTCGTGGATATGGCGTGATTTTTTATGTCACGAAACCGTGTTGTTCAGTATACGCAAGTAACACAATGGAGTTGGTTTCTGTAACCCGCTGAACAGGAATAGTTAGCGGATAATCCAAAGTCCCCTGTTGTCGTTCGGACCATTTCAAGAGGAATGCGTGTCGGCCGGCTTCGCATCGCCCTCAGCCATACATTCTACAATATATACATTGCCATAAGCATTGTGATCTTCAAAAAGCGCAGGCGAAAAGAAGGCGTATTTCAGGAATTTTACCATAAGTACACACAGCTGGAAGCGGCGCCGTCCGCTATTCATGACGCTAGACTTCTAGATGGAAATCGGAGCCACAGCCGCTGCTTCAATGTTATTAGGAAGAGATGAGAGAAAAATATTAGAGAAAGAGGTATTGGAAATGTCAGCTGCCGGGCCATTTAACACATCGAGTTCGCACAATACGTGACATTATAACTGCAAAGGTTGTCGCGCGGCGGATTTCTCCCGTCTCACATGCCTGCGTCGTGCTCTGAAGTAACATGCCAGCTCCTTGATTTCGGGGAGGGCACCTTATTGAAATGGTCATTTTTCGCTCTGTATGCAATGGCGAAAAAAAATTTCGGGGGGGGGGGGGGGCACGTGCCCGGTGTGCCACCCCTGGCTACGCCACTGGTGTCTTGGTAGTGGGTCTCGCACGTCGGCGTCCGTGCATCCCTGTGTATTCCTTGGGTTAAGTTTGTGTTTCGCGCGCTCTTTGAGGCTACGTAGAAAAAGGCGCGTGCTTAAGACACGCTCCGACAGGTGCCGCCACGATCGCAGCTGCCCACAAGGAAAGTGTTTGGTCTTTTAAATGAACTCGTTCGATTACATTTCGTCATTGTCCAGGCAGTTAATTTATGGCAGGTAAAATTATGCTCCGACATCGTACGTATGCAATGTAACTTTTAAAGGAGTACTGTCATGATTTTGAGACATCGTAAAAGTGATGCCTTTTGTTTCCTTGGTATGCGGTGTCAACGCTCTCGACACACAGGAGTCATACAACGCGTATAAAATATTTGACTTTGATTTTAAAGTTTTCGTCCTTGTACATCAGCAAGCAAGTCGCTTGGCATCATCCCCACGGCAATGGACATCATCCCGACGAATCAAGACAGTTCCGCTGAGTTTTCTTCCTCTTCTTCTGCGTTCCGCACACTCGCTCATTTCCGTTACATTTTAGGGGCGAAGCTCCTTAGGGTGTGGGTCTGTCCCTCCTTTGTAGTATGTAGTAGTAGTAGTAGGTAGCCACGTATAGTGGAATGTACCCACTCCACGTGTTAAAGATGATGATGACGCCTGATGACCACGAAGACCACTCAATTCTTGGCCAATCCCCCCACAGTGGGTGTGAGCCACACTGATAGGTGAACAAGAACAAGAACAAGAAGAATAAGCGCGTTCCAGTATAGTGGAATGTACCCACTACATGTGATAACGATGACGATGACGCTGATGAGGAAAACAAAATCAGGGGAACCCCCTCCTTGTGGTCCGTAGAGCTCTTGAACAAAATCATCATCTACCCCATCGAGTGTGCAAAATTTACGGGGATTGACGGTTTACCAGATTACCTCCGGAGCTTCGCCCACTCATCATCATTCACTTCGTGGATATGGCGTGATTTTCTCCGGGAGCAGACGAAGCTCACCCAGCGAGCTAAATATGACTATGACGGTACTTGAGGCGGACCACATGAACAACTTGTGTAACTAGCCGTCACTTGGGCGACAACGTAGTTTACGTCACTTAGACGAGACTATCACGAATGGGCCTGAATCATTGGCTAGAAACTTCTGGTCCTTTTTTTACGAACAGGAGTACACAGCCAAACGTATAGTCACCAGGAGAAAAATTTACAGGAATATCGTTCTAGCGACTCTTTATTCTTGCTAGTACAATGTCCTAAGGCGTGCAAGACGACGTGCTTCTTGGGCACGACACAATGTCTGAGCGATGGAAAGATCTTCCTGACGCGAGAAAGGTAGCAGAGTGTCCAGAAAACTCCTGAGGGTTTCGTGCGTAAAGTAGGAAGAAAGGCGCATACCCAGTAACTTCATGCTTGGCAGTGCTGTACGCGTAAGTTACGAAAGGCAAGACGGCGTCCCAGTTCCTGTGGTCAGCATCAACACACACCGATAGCATATTCGTAAGAGTGCGATTCGTCCTCTCGGTGAGACCGTTAGCTTGCGGATGGTAAGGAGTGGAGTGGCGATGAGAAGAACCCCAAATGCGCAAAAGTTCTCCAACAACGTCGGCGATGAATTGCCGTCCACGATCACTGATGACAAACCCGTGGAGCGCCGTGCCGCCATATGACCCGTTGTAGCAGAAGAGCAGAGACGGCGGCCGCTGAGGCATATGTGAAGTGCCTCTGTTGTCGTATATCGAGTTAAACAATCCACGCACACTACAGCATATTAGATGCATTCCCAGGCACCACAATACTCTTTTTAGAGTTCTCGACACCAGTGTTCTTATTTAGAGCGACAATCCGGAAATATTTCAAATTACGTGTCAGTACTCCTTCAACTTGAAACAGAACCATCCATTTCATACCAGTTTTATTTTTTAAAACAAGTTTTCTGAATATTCGGGAAACCGAAAAAAATGTGCCCAGACCGGAAGTACTTGGAAGATAAAGAATAGTGTTACACTCGTCGCTTGGACCACTAAAAAAAAGAGCGTCGAGAGTCGGGTCGAAAACAATGAACTAGAGATTGCACAGCCGCCCCTCGCACATCCGGCGTAAGAGTTCATTCGGTTTGATTGCAACCATTTTATTGAACATTTTTTCTTGTATGCTGCGTCCTTAACGTTCTTAACGTCCTGTCGAGTGTCCTTTCCTATCGTCAGGTGTGTACGCAGGCATAGGCGTGCCTAGGGTTCCCCTTCAGGGAGGGGGGGCGGCGAAGGATTCGTCGCAGCGCCCCCCCCTCTCTATCAAGTCATTGTTTGGGGCGCAACAGGTGACTGGAGGGGGGGGGGGGACGCCCCCTGCCCCCCTCGTGCGAACGCTTATGTACCCAGGCGCGGGGGTGTTGGGGGGTTTTCGCCACCCCCCCACGAACTTTTTCACTTTTGCATGCGTGTATGTACACGCACACAACACACGCGCGCCCTAACATGCATAAAGTATAGTTGAACGAACACCCCCCCTCCCCTATATATATTTTTTGGCTACGCCCCTTGCTTGCTATCCGAACAGTCTCTGATCAATATGACATGATACCAAGCAGAACGCATTGATTGTAAACTTGTCGCTTCAAAAACAGATTTGTAAATGCATTCTGTAGGCGCTCCTATCTGCCCGTATTCTGCGGTGAACGTCCATTTCATGAGTACAGGATCCCCTAGTTATACAACAGCAATAGACCCATTTCATGATTCTAAAGCCAGCTTTCCTGCAATTGCAGTTTGCCCAACTAATGGCAGATAGTCACTTCTTCAAACAGCCGGTTCAAGCACAGTTTGCTTGAGCTAGGACGCGGAAAACGTATAATCAACTCTTGATGGTAAACGCTCATAATAGGCAATTCGTAGCTGGTGCAACAAGCACCTTCATCTCCACTTGAAGCACAACAGGTGCCGCCATTAGTTGAGCAAATGTGCAGCGCTGGGAAGCGCTCATTTGGATTATGAAAAAAAGTTCTATTCGACCTAGACATTGCATACTCTTGCACAAATTCAGGAGGCCGTTTTTTCATTTCGAATGCTCGTTCCCTCGCCAGGCTATTCAGCCTTATAATGCTGAATAGCCTCTATTATAGCACAGTGCAAATGATATAGGTGATAAGTCGAGAGACAGAAATACACTATAGTGGGTAACAGAACAAAACATCATGATTCAGATCCATATGTTCCTGCCATCGCTGCGGATGCAACGCGCAAGAATAGCCTTAACGAAGCCTTGGTAGTGATATCGCATGTTGTTATTTGCATGTTCTTTAACTGAGTAACATGTTCCTATTGCAGTAGTCTTATTCCCTAAATGGGGTCAGCGAGTGTCACTCCTTCCTTATGACGTCACAGTGAGGTCGCTGACGTGAGATCCAGCATTTCGAAAACTTACTTCAGTATCAAATTAAGATACGTTTTGTTCCAGTACATTTACGCTTTTCAAATGACGTTATTTAAAGTGCGGACAACGATTTCTTTCTAGGTCGCTTAAAATATGAGCCAGTAGTTTTTATTTCATACTGCCAGCCTCGTCAATCAAATCTCGATGTGCCCTTCTTCGGCTTTGTCCTTTTTCATGCTTTTTGAAAGTTGCTACTGACCAAGAAGGTGCGCAGAAAGTGTATGTTCGTCAGTGACCCGGTCTTGTATAATTGCAGTCACGAGGTAGGTTCGGGTTTATTTCAAGCTGGCATTCGGTGAAGTGCACGGCGGCGGGCTCAACGCATCCGGCTTACTTTACGCTCTGTTACACAGCCATATGTGACAAAAAAAAATAAATAAATAAAGATGTGCAAAGCTTTCAAATGTACATCGTAGGTGGTTGCAACAGATGTCACTTCGCATCCGCACCAGCAAGAGGGCAATGGGAACATCGCACAGGGTTAAAATATATACAGCAAGTTATCTGCAATGAGTGAGGTTAACCGCCCTATTTTAGGAATGATAATCTACGAATGCTAATAATCTACGATGATAATCTACGAATGATAATCTACGAAAGGTACACTGCAAAGCAATGCTTACTTAGTATGGGGGGTGCTTAAATTACCGTTTTGTCAACGTATTGAAACTTACTGCTCGAATTCGAACCGGTCTGTAGACAGTCTTCCTGGGAGAGGCTGGAACGTAGCCTCGAACCAGCGCTCAGCGCCGGCGACCTTCCAGGGGGGGGGGGGGGGCTATTTTGTACGTGTTCTGTGATAAAACAGGAATAAAACATCACGGGAGGACGGGAAGGAGCCGCACGGCATTGGTCGAGCCTCTACGAATGGTCAGACGTGGGAATAGCAACCGTAAACGGCAAAGCTGTCAATCGTTTTGGCAAAGAACGGGCACAGAACGGACGGAGGCACCGTTCCGTTCGATAAAAGCGGATATATTAGCGGTCTCCGGACGACTTGGACTGGATCAAAACGTAAGCGCTAGAGGGCCGGAGAATCGAATTAGCCTGCTCTGTGTTTGACTTAATCCAATCCCGCAGCCATAGTTTGCGAAAATCGTAACCAGCCCCCCCACCACCGAACGTCTCGTGAAATTGAGACACCACAATACACCCAATCGAGACATTAGCCCAAGTAAACTGTTCAAGTTAGCATGCTCTTCAATGTCAAGCTTTGAAAAATAATGCCAGCCAATATTGCTGTTCAGCTGTAGCAATTCTATATTTCTTCATGCGCTGAAAACATTTCTGAATTCCCTCAGGTCGCCTATTGGCTGTTTACTCCCTCTCGTCCTCCAGTGTCCAGTGACGTTTCGTTCCGTTCTCTCACAGAACGTGTGCAAAATAGTCCCCTAGCTCTATACGCGGATGGCTGCGTATGTCAGAGGCAGCCTTGATAACTGCACGAATCAGAGCAATTTTATTGTGCAGTGTGTGTTTGAAAGTCCTCACCAACAGATGAGCAGCCGCGTGCACAATCGGACGTACCAGCAAAGGGCGCCAGATGATATAGACGGCGTTTCGATAGCAGTATGGACGGTATCCTCAGAAAAACAGTCTAATTAGCGGGAATGGTCGCTTAAATATGTTTCATACTTATGTTTCCGGTCAGAATGGAGCGCGATGCGCGCGTCTCCCTTCTTGCGTGATTCGAGACGCTGGGCACAGCGATGCTACGCAAGCAAAGCGCGAGCGCTGTAGAGTCCGACGCGACAGGTGTCCGTTGGTACGCCCCGGCGGCCACCTTCACTTTGCCAGGGCACGGACGGATGGACAGACTGACGGACGGACGGACGTGAACATGAGACATTGAAAGGCTTTCGTCTTAATAAGCGGAAAAGGGTCGCTTAAGTATATATACATATATGTTCCATACTTATGTTGCCGGTTCACAATTTGACATAAACACCCCCCGAAAAAAATTCCTGGGTACGGCCCTGGTTTAACTCATCTTTGTAACAAGCCACGGTGGTCTAGTGGTTACGTTGCTCGACTGCTGACCCGCAGGTCGCGGGATCGAATCCCAGCCGCGGCGGCTGCATTTTCGATGGATACGGGAATGCTTGAGGCCTGTACGTGTGCTTAGATTAGGTGCACGTTAAAGAACCCCAAGGTGGTCAAAATTTCCGGGGCCCTCCACCACGGCTTCTCTCATAATCGTATCGTGGTTTTGGGACGTTCAAACCCAACAATATATTGTCACGGGCTGAGAAGATGGCTTAGAATGACGATGACGAAGTGCTGAGCGGAACGCTCTTGGACTGCAGCAGCGTTGTACGCTTTTGCTCGCAAATATATCCTGCGTATATAGTTTCTTCCCCGTAACAATATGCACAACTCATATTCGTAAGGTGGCGCCACCAACCCTGCAGTGGTAATCTGCGTTTCCGGCGTTTCTATTAGGTGCGAAGCACCTTAGGGGTCTAGGCTTGTCGGCGTCTCCTGTCGTCATGGTGTGTCATGTAGTCACGGTCCATCATAAAAACAACGGGTATGCGCCACAATGGGTGAATTCCACTACTCGCCACCGGTCCACTAAAAATGAAGAAGGCTAACAAATAGCCGTCGACGTTAGTGGAGCAGAAACACCCTTCCCTACATGCCGTAGGGGAACTGAAATGGGGCATGTAGGGAAGAAGAAGAAGAAGATGCGCCTTAGGGGTAAGCTGCATTCCGACACAGTTTTCCGACGACGTTAGTGGACGGAAACACCCTTCCCTAGACGCCCGGTTTCAGGCTTGGCACCACTATAGTGCCTCATCAAAGAAATCTCTCTCAAAAACACTGCATGCTTCGCCCCTCCCCAGGTTTCACGTTAGTGGAGCTGAAACACCCTTCCCTACATGCTGCGCCCCTTCCCCAGTTTTTTCCCCTAAAATAGTACGTATGCGGACAGGCTAGAACTATCTCTTTCACTATTTCACTGTAATTCATTTCTCGTTCTACGACCGATGAAGCGTAAAGACATAAATCAATGTATAGGCCAGGAGCCTATATCTGACCTAAGCTACGCAGACGCGAAATTTAGACTTCCGCAAGGGTCGGGACGAGGAAGGTTAGAGCGGGCAAGGAAGGGGGGGAGCGGGTGATCTTGAAGGGAAAAAAAAAATGTCAGCTAAAGATGTCATTTGAAAGAAGGCTTTTCCCATAGCTCCTATATGGGTCATTCCCTGAAGATGATGCGACGTCAGATTCCGAGAAAAATATTGGCACTGGTCTCCAGAATGACTGAAATGTGGACGCCGATTCTGAAATATGAAGTCTTTGTTCCACGGTTATGTTTGAACACATGTTGACGACATGGCGTGCCTCTCGAAAAAAAAAAATGCTTGAGACCAGTCCCGTCGGTGTATAGCTCATGAACATACTTATAAAGAAAAGAAACAAAATAACACTGGGACGAAATCACGCGCGAGACGCGTACGCGCCGCCACTGAAAGGTCCACGCGCCGCGTGTTTGAGATCGCTGGCATAGACACTCAATTTTAACGCGATAGCGTTAAAGAGCTCGTTTCGCGGAAATTCCGGCGTCGGCGTCGGCGTCATTGGTTGTGAGCGAAAAATCATAATCTTGTCCGTGACCGAAAAATCGAGAAAGATGCAAATGAAATTAATAATAAAAAGTTCTGGGTCCGAGTGAGCATCGCACCCAGGCCGCCTGCGTGGCAAGCAGGTGTTCTACCACCCAGCCATGCCTCTGCTTGGGAATACAGTGAAAATAACTTCCTCTGCTTGGAAATGCAGTGAAAATAACTTTCATGCTTTGCAAACGCAAGCGTCCTTTATATAGGCGTCGCAATATAACATGTAATATCCCAGTAATATTGCGTGGTACAAGCGTACATTGCCATCGGGCGTAAACATGTGACTATCATAACGATTTGGTAGTTTAAAGCTGGCCACCCATTACAAAAGGCACACACCTTACTGCGCGTATTCCCTTAACACCACGTAGTGGGTGCATAGCAAGTATGCACTAAGTGGTTGAAGTACGCACTCGGGACAGGATATCGCTATCGCGTTCAACTCTTAAAGGCGAAGCTTAAGGGTCCCCCCAATTTTTTTGAAATTGTCTGTGGTATCGTCACGAACATATAGGTGCTAAAAGCTTATACCACCGCGGGATGGCACCATGAAAAAATTCAGAAAAAGTCCGTGAAAGGGTCCTCGGGATGACTCATTTTACGAGCTTCCGCTTGAAACGGGCTTGTGATTGGCGCCATCTAGGTCAATGCTTCGTAACTCTTGTATTGCGTAAATCGGGCAACAGCTGAATCCTAACCCATTATACTGCCACAGAAATGTGCTGCTTCTGTCTTTTTTTCCCCCCGTGTTCTCGGCGCTTACGTTACCAGTACTATGTATACACTCTGTCCGTTCGTTTCACCAACCACGGACTTATTCACCTTACGGAACTATACTTTCAGACAAGAGGCTTCGCACAGAGTGTAACTATGGCGTCAGTTGCATCTGGATAGTTAACGTAACGAGTAGCAAAACGTGCTCACCCAGTAGATTCCACCCGCACGTCATAAGTGGGGATAAAATCATTGGATAGAGAATAAACAACGACAATCTTGCTGCGATAACAGCGAACAGCTATACATCGAATGTCCTCTAAATCACTCCAAGTTCAAAGACGAATGAGTGTTTTCTTTCTCGCCTTGACTACCCTTCCTACAGGTGCTATTTCCTTCTCGCCTCTTATATTTTCGTAAAACACGTGGAAAAGATGTCAGCACTAAGCGATGAACCTATCAGGATTTCGTGCTTTTCGTCTACACGCTGTTACTTCCCCTTTCACATCCGAAAACGCACCAAATCAAGCGAAGTGAGTTGATCACCCTCGATAGTCATGCGACACAGGGTATGAGGCTGCGTGGCCAATAAGGGTAGGAGAAAATTCACAATCGATATCCCTCGTATGTGAACCAATCAAGAGCCTATTTCCTAATGACGTCACGTGACGTCTCGAATTGTGCCGTAAAAGACGGACAACGCCCTGAGAGAATGACGAGCTCGTTCACTTTATCTTCAGAGGTTGTTTAGGGTCCTTTTAACCGACAGTTAGCCCGCATTACCAACTATATTGCCCACACAAGCCAGCACCACCCAACATTAGACAGCTGTCATGCAAAGTCTGAGTTCTGGCAGCATGCTAGTCATTGCGACAATTGGAGTGGATGAAGAAATTAGCGCGCGTCATTGGATACACCGTTTGTGGAAGTAGGTGTAAGAGGGTCAGGAAGTCATTGTCTTCAAGACTGTCGATATCGTCAAGTCCTCTCCGGCAATGTCGCTTATACTCAGACGCGCATACTAATACGCGTACATTGATTCCAACAGTAGTTCAATGCCCCTTGAAACATCTCGGTTTTTCCATTTACATACCGTTCTATTGTTCGCTGTCTGATATCGATCCGTCGCTGGCTTCCTCACCGCCGCAGCTATATCGAGCCCGCAGTACTCGCACTTTCGGCTATGTGAGTTTAATGTGGCACTACAGACATGGCATTTGCGACTAGTCTTTTTGTTTTTCTTCCGCCTTATGTGAAGGTCTTAAAAGCTTTTAAACCACGCTAAAATGTAGGAACTCGGGAGAGTGCCCTGAATAACATACTATAGATGGCTTGCGCTGAAGTTACTAAAATAACCGCATCGCGGCACCAACATGGTGGGACGCGGACTTTGTGATGCCACGTTAGAGTTATGAGTGCATCGCATGCTGCTTCCATCTTTATCATGCACAGAGACCCAATAACTTTCCAGTGACCTCGTGATTACACCGAAGCAGGTTCAACACCGCATGATTATACCGCGTTGACGTCATATAAGCCACCATGTTGGAGCCACGTTGTGCGCCCATTACGCCATGTGCAAGCTATTAATAATTTGCGCACTTAAAGAACACCAGATGGAACACCAGCCCTCCACTACGGCGTCTCTCATAGTCATATCTTGGTTTTGGGACGTTAAACTCCAGATATTATATTATTAATTCGAGCAGGAATTGCATACGTCATGACCTACTCAGCACCGAATACTTCATGACGTCTTACACCATGACTCATGACTCGCTACGTTTTCACATCATGCGGCTGCCGGTCACACGCAAGTGCATTCGAAAGAAGTAGCACCCAGCGCTATCATCATAACATTTCCATAACTAGCTTCAGGGTTGCCGTTGGGTGGACATGAAAAGGCGCCAGAACTCACGCCAAAAGTAGTCAAAGTAGCCATGTCATTTGATATTATCGCAAAATTTCTAGTCAAATAGAACAAAAGCAGTATTATCAACAGAGTCTTTACTATTGATGAATAAATAAAACTATTTTGAATAAGTAAAACCACAAGTTTAAAAAAGAGCCATAGCGCCAACTGGAAATTTTCGTCGCCAACGGGGTCTAAAAGTAGCCAATTTGGCGCAAAGTAGCCACCAAAGGCAACCCTGACTAGCTTTACCACTAAATGACGTAAACAAAATTTCCTCCTTGCTATGACGTCCTCGATCAGAACGTCAGTGACGCCAGTTACGGCAATTCGACACCAGGTGTAGTTGATGAATTCTAAAATGTTGTTTTCCCGTTTCGCGACTTTCACGCACTTGCTTAATTAATATTCTCGTTTTTGGCTTAAAGGAGTCCTGACACAAAAATTTTCGCCCCGCGTTTTTTTGCTGCATTGTGTTGTTGGGGGCCTGTTAGTCCTAACACGGCACATCGTTTGCTGCAGCGCGCGACAGATAATTAATTACAAGCTCCTCATTACCGACACAGCCTCAGTTTCGGTTTGACAGAGCTCCAAAAACGACAAGCCGCCGGGTGCAACTATCACCACCTAGCGAGTGAAACGCTCAGGTCACGGAGCACACAGAACAGTGACGCACTTCCGCGCGGTCTGCATCGTCTGCTTGCGTTCGCTTGTCACCCATGCTGCGTGATGTCGTCGCCGTTATCGTCCTCGCTGTCGTCGTCGGGCTCATCGTCGTCTGATGGCGACAATTTTCTTGCGACGGGGATGGAAGGAATTTACGACGGGGCGAATCACTTCAGGTTTGACCCGCTGGCGAGGAGTGCTTCGTCGGGAAGCGGGAACGATACCAGCGACGACGACCACGATGAACCTCGCGTCGGCAATGTACTCTGGTAAGACCCGACACATTCGTGCACAAATGTTCTGCAGGGCAATTCATTTAGCCAAAGTACGTTCGCTTTTTCTACGTTCAATATCCGATTGAATCACTTGATAACATTGTGATGCCCTTCAAGTTGTTAGTGCCGAAGAAAGCTAGGCAACACCAGAGCACCAGACGTGAGCGATGCACAGGGTGGAGTCGGAAGGCCCATGTACGCCAAGTCCGGCGCCTGTGTGGTAAAGCAATGCGCCTCGAAATGGAGCCCGCAAACGCGACTGTTCTGCACGGGGGACCAGTCCTGATACTCCTGACGTCCACAAGCGCACACGAACTCGATCCACTTCTGCCGCCGAGGTTCGTCGCGGGGAAACGTATGCAGCGATACGCCTGATCCCGACTTCGACGTGCAGAAGGAAACGGCGCAGAAGGATTTCGGCATTGTGGCCTGTCACTGCAGCCCAGGGAAATCAAGAAGTCCTTGGGAGCAGGAAACGGGAAAGCTGTAGTGTCGCCAAACAAAACTTTCAACGCGTGCGCCGCGGCAGCGCCTCCTCTTGGCCGCGGCCACAGACTCGCGAGCAGCCGCCGAGCAGTCACCAACAGCGCAGTGGCGAGCGCGCCAAAACATAAATGGCGGCTACGACGTCATCATAACCTGTTGTACCGGGAAGTAGGGGGGTCACCGCGGGTCACCTCCGAGGGTGTCAATGCCGCCAGGCGCGGCCTAGAATGCTGGATCGCGCACGCAAACTTCAAAATTCATATAAAATACCTTCTAAGCTTTATTCGCTGTCGATATTTTGCAGATGGTACACGCATGTACACGGGAATCGATCCAGCAGGCTATCTCGGCCGCGAAATTTTGTGTCAGTACCCCTTTAACAAGCGTGCGTTTGGCTCACTGCCATTCCGAAAGCATGGGTCAGAGCTTTATTGCGTTCGGTGCACTCGGTGTATTTTGCATTAGGTTAAGCATGTGTATGTCGTACACTAAAACTTCAAAGGTTTGTGTAATTTATGCTTCCCAACTTCAAGTTTGTAATAATAAGAATATCTGGGGTTTTACGTCCCAAAACCAGAATATGATTATGAGGGACGCCGTAGTGGAGGCCTCTAGATATTTTAGTCGTCTGGTGCTATTTAACGTGCACCTAAATCTAAGGATACGGGCCTCTAGCATTCCGCCTCTATCGCAATGCGTCTGACGGGGTCGGGATTTCATCTCGCGACCTTCGAGTCAGCGGTAGAGGGCCATAAGTCTTAGACCACTATGGCGGTTTACTGTGTGTTTGTTCCCAATGAATTACTTTACGAACTTGAGTGCCTGCTTTTGCCCCGCCACAACCACGTCATATCTCTCTCTCTGTCTCTCTCTCTCTCTCTATATATATATATATATATATATTGTTGCGGGGTTGCAGCTATCGCTAAGGTGAGGAGTGCGAATGACGATTTGTTGGGGTTCTGGACATTGGAAATAACAACCTCCATTTTGACTGCTGGACTATTTTCTATTGTAAATAAGTTGTAAATGTATTATATATATATATATATATATATATATATATATATATATATATATATATATATATATATACACACAGATTTGAAGAGGTGGTTCCAAGTATTGTGGCTTCCTTGGAATTCATTGTAATATATGTTGATAGCAGGCTGCACTTTAAACTTTTACCGCTCAAAACACGTTTTAGCATCGCCTCGATCTCTGTCAAAGGCTCGCAGCATGCGTCAGAGCCTCACAGTTTCGACGCATGGAAACAAGCGACATTAACTAACTTTTTAATGTCTTGAAAGTTTACCAACATTCTTTCGGTGTCACGCGCATACATTCAGTAGCATTAGAACATGTATAATGCCATTGGTGTCAATAATATTTTGAATGCACGTTCTTTTTATATAACTTAGCGATCTGTGACAAACTGTGTGACGGCAGGTCATACAGTTTTCCTTAAAATTAATTGTAAATATCTCTAGCGTGTTCCCGAATGAAGCCTTTGTTCGCGGGCAACCCTGTGTTTGTTACGTCAAAGCTATATACATCGCTACCGTAGAGTTTAATGATACACTAGAGGGACATCTGGCGCTAGTGTCTATGGAAGCCGCAACGCATAGTGCTTCAGCCAGAATAGGAATGATAAGCAGCACATGAATTTGCCTAAGCGTCGTTCTCTCGGCTCCATGTGGCTTCCTGGCTTTTAAAACTGGTAATTATTAAAGAGGAACTGCTGTGCATTTTCGACCATATTGAGATAATGCCGTTTTCAAATAGTATCAACTGTCCCGTAACAACTAGGTTGATTTATTTTGCCGAGAGGCTCGCCAATAATTTCAAATAAGCAATAAACGATGTGTCAACACCGAAACCGAAATAGGGAGCTTGCCACGTGAAGACGCTAGAAACATGCAAGAAAAAAAAAATACTGGCGGCGACGCCATTTTGAATTTCCCGCACCAATCGGCCTGATGTCATGAATTTTTAGGGCATCTACGGGCCTACGTATTTCCTAATCGGTAAAAATTAAACACATTATCCTATGAGGGTGTCAGTGATTCAATATATCAAGTTTCAGGAAATTTTGTTGAGACAATGTGGCAAAGAAAAAAAATCCACGCAATATCCACGGAGTGAATGATCGTGAGTGGGCGAAGCTCCGGAGGGTCATCGGTAAAAACCGTGAATCTTTCGGAAATCTTGCCCAGTACATCATCAAAGACGTGACAAACACTGTGTGTATATATATTTAGAAATTTTATTTATTCGTGAGCCGTGATTTTCCGTTTTCGGACTGGAGCCGTGTTTTCTTCGTTGGTCGTGAGCCGTGGTGGTTACCGTTTACATAAGCCGTGGCTTCCGTTCCGCCTTCATTATAACGGCTTTATGGTCGGTGAAGTGGAGGGATGGGTCGTAGTGGGAAGTTTGCAAAGACGAGATCGATGCAGGTTCCCCGGATGGTTGTGGGTTGCATGTGGTCGATCACTAGATGGCACCGCAGCGCCATCTAGTGATCATTCTGAGACCTAGAGGTGGCTACGACGCTTATTCTTCATCGTCATCAGCGTCATGGTTATGACGCATAGTGGGTACATTTCATGTGCTGTGCCGTGACGGCAGCGTCATCCTCATCGCACAGGGGTGGCTACGACGACGACAACGACAACGACGTAGGACTAGCCTATGCCCTAAGTAGCTTCGCCCCTAAAAGAACCCTTTGAAATGAGTGACGTCACATGTCGAGATATTGGTGCGAAATAAACCCGCGGCAATGGTGTACTTAATCAGGGTAGTGTGTCGGCTGGTGCCGATGGATGGAAAAACTTTTATTAATTGTCCCGACATGGGAGACCTGAGCCCGGGCTCAGGACTCTCATGTCGGGACGTCAAGGGACTTGCCTCTCCGCCGCTTCACGGGCCTGCTGGACTGCCCAGAGTTGGTCGGCGAGCTTGGAGCTGCGCAGAGCGGCTTCCCACCTCGCCGAGAGAACATCGGGACCAATACGTTTGGCTTTAGCCTCGCATTCTCAGAGCATGCGCGTAAGCGTAGCTGTGTCTGTCTGGCAGACCTTACAGATGCTGGTGCTATAGATCTGAGGGTATATTCCGGTGATATAGCAGTGGATTAGGGTAAGTGTTAGTTTGCAGCTGTCGCCAGGTAACTGCTTGAGCTCTGCGTAGAGTGCCACGAGGCGGAGGATAGCATCGCCTGAGCCAAGTAGAACGCCTTGGTCAGTTCGTTGTATCCCGTAAGTCGATCTCGGTCCGCATACTCGTCGACAATTAAGGCCATCGCCTCCTGCACGGGTTGTCGCGTCGCGTGCAGCGGTTAAGGTTGGGGAAAACGTGGATCTTTTTTTGCGATGACGGCCAGCGGTGCCAGAGCACACCGTATTACTGTATCGCCATCTGTCGCCACCCTTGGAAGTAATTTATGGCAAGCTGAGATACAAAGCCTCCGAGATTTGTAGTTGTAGTTGCCGCGCTAGTCTTGGGAAACGCGCACGTGGGAAACTCGTTGATCCCTTCTGTTTCTCATGACGCGTTAGCGGATTTTTTCCTGTGTATGGCAGACTCAGTGTTTAATAAAGCCTGATCCATTCTGGATTTTTGCAGACTGATTGGAATTTGGTTTTTCTCACAGGATAAGTCCAACACCCCGAATACATCGCGGTGCATTTAGCTGCGTTCCTGCTTTTTGGCGCCTCTTTGCGGAGTAAAATGTCTAAAGAAATAGAGCATCATTCGTCATTGAACGTCATATTTTTTTCTAGCGAAAACATTGCGACTGCTCTTCTGGCGCATGCAGGTGAGGGATGGTCGTGGAACTCGCGTGATGATGTTAACGTTATCCTTCCACACCTCCTCGTTATTTTCGTTGCAGAACTTTAAGTTAGTGTGACAGCTAGGCCAGCGTACATATGCATGGAATGAATAGCGACGTGCTTTTTTATGCTTTCTGCAATCAAAACAGTAAGTACGCAGACGATCCGGGTCGCTCTTCTGCGATAGCTTATTAAAACTTGTTGTTGGGCTAGTTGGTAACTCGTCATATTGAAAGTAAAATTTAGCGCAACTTGGAAAACCCTCGAGACACTCACACATTCACACACGCTTTCACTCAGGATACACACACCACACAGAGCGCTGTGTGTGGTGTATGTATCCTGAGTGAAAGCGTGTGTGAATGTGTGAGTGTCTCGAGGGTTTTCCAAGTTGCGCTAAATTTTACTCTCTGCGATAGGATTGGCGCAAGCTCAGACGACGCAGAAGCAGCTTTATTTATTGCAATAATGCATCCAAATGTGTTGATGTGTTTAAATCTTGCAAATATCTTCATTTTTAACTGTGCTATGTGACCATTTCACTCAAGAACTGCAGTCTCTCGCACTGTAGATTTAAATTTCGCGCGCCGAGCACATCATTCGATCGTAGCGCCCTTCTGGTGGCGTCATCGAAAAAGTGACCACCGTTCTCCCGTTGGTTTCCTGCGAAGACGGCACACTACTCCATTCTAGTACACCAGGATATGACGGTGAAATTATCGACAGACTAATTTATCATTGTAACCTGATTCATTGTTTCAATTTAATGCCTCTTCAAACGAAATCTCAGCACGTTCTAGCGTAGCCTCGATCTCTGCAAAATGTCTGATACACTTGGCGCATAAAAACGAATAAAAGGCATTAATTGTTCATCGTCTTGAAGTTTATTGCCCTTCGCGTCGTGTCAAGTGCGTGTTTTAAATGGAATCCTAACGTATATCATGATCAGCCTCACTTCGCCCACTGCAGGGCTAAGGCCTCTCTCTTCTACCGCCAGTCAACCCGGTTCTGTGCTTGCTGCTGCCATGCTGTACCTGCAAACTTCTTAATCTAATCTGCCCACCTAACTTTCTGTCTCCCCCCTCGAGCGTTTGCCTGCTATTGGAATGCTGTCAGTTACTCTTAATGACTTGTGGTAATCTTGCCAAGGCACGACATGTCCTGCCCATGCCCATTTATCCTTGATTTCGAGTGAAATATCATTAACACCCGTTTGTTGCCTGACCCACTTTGCTCTCTTCTTTTCCCTTAAAGGACCCTGACAGCGATTTTTTTTCTCTGAGACTTTTTTACTATAATTTGTAGCCTTGTGTCATAGTAATGCCGAAATTGAATCGCGAATGTTCTAACGCATCGTATAATTAATGCCAGCGTCGTTAATTGTGACCAATTATCGCGTCACTTCAAAACGCCCGCCATGAATCGTCAGAAACTAGCGCCCCACAGCGGGGGAGCGCCTGAGACCACGTGCGCTCAAGTTTCGGTGACGCTGAAGGCACAGTTTTCAAATAGGGGGACCCGCGCGCGGTGAATGAAACGATGTGGGTTCTTTGGGCGTGTCCCCCCTCAGAAAAAAAGAAAAGCATTCCTGGCGTAAGCAGCCAAAACCACCTTGAGAGCAGCCCAACAACAGAGCGAGAGGGGCGAGAAACAATAGCCCCTCGTTGGGCGCCAGTCGTGGTTTCGTATGCGCCCCGTGAATGTTCTGCGACGTCGAAAATACTCGCTTTTCTTGTGGAACGACACAAGGGGCTTCTCTCTACGGCATACTAGTGGCGATGTCGCCAGGTGCTGAAAACTCAGATGAGCACTCACGCTTACTTTAAAACCAAATTAAAATATCTTATATCGTTCTTTAGTCATAATGAGTCAGAAGTGCCCGCGCATGCAGGACTATTAAACAACACAAGCATCTAGAGTTTCCATATTTGGTGTGAGGGGTCCTTTAAGGTAACACCTATCATATTCATTTCCATTTCTCGCTGCGTCGTCCTCAGTTTAAGCTCCCTCTTTGCAAGCGTCCATGTTTCTGCTTCGTAGGTAAGTACCGGTAAGATGCAGCGGCTATAGATCCTCCTCTTGAGTGGTAGTGGTAAACTACCATCTAGTATATAGTGGTACCCAAGACTACAGTGGTTATCACAACTCACTTCTATGATAGCGCATGCCCACGGGCAAAAGTGCTAATTCAGCCCTCCGGTCATGCTAAACAACCTGCGTCACATGTTACGAGCACGAATGAATGATTTGACAGTCATGTCGCTGCGACTTCGGCAACGTTACCGTGGTACGTTCGAATTATTCCTGCAGATTGACAGTGCACATCTGCAACAGTGAACACTGAACCTCCTACTGACAACTTCGTAAAAATTCCAGCATGAACACGAGGCACGATGAGCAGGAAGAACACGGGACTGAGTGCTGGCTACACCTAACAGTTTATTTTGGCTCAGCTTGCACATTTATGGGAAAGCCCATCGATATCAACAAGATATCAACAAAAATTACACCATCTCCCGCTAAAGGGAACCATGTGTAGATGCCAAGCAGCGGGCGCTAACGCATGTTTCCGCATTTTTCCGTAAGATTCCGCATGTTTCCGTAAGATTCTTACGATAACGTGCGGCCATACGTACGGAGGTCACATGGAATACATACATGGATTCCGTAAAGAAACACAAAATTATTGGAATTACATACGGAACATTTCAGGACGCAAGGCGACCTCGCTGTCCATCGACAATTTTAATTTATTCCTTTCGTTGATTATCCTCCTTCCTGACGTCACTGGGCTGCGCGGCGCCGCTGTATGTGTTCAGAATTGTAGCTGAGACATTTTGAGAAACAGTAAGGGTGACTTTTCACCGACGTCGTCCAAAAGTGCGACATTTCATCGTTGGAAATGGCGACAAGGTCTTGAGCATTTTCCGTCTTTCGTTCAACGTGCGCATGTAGCCGCGTACAGGAACCGTTTCGCGGTAGCCTGGCGATACAAGCCCTGTGCACGTGTATCACAGCCGGACTTTAACTGCGAACACAGCCGCAATGCTTTGGACGCTCTAGTTCTTGTTTTTATTGCGATAGCAATTATATGGACACCCTCGGCGGATTCATGGCCGTCGCCGTCGGCACCGATATCGCCGTCATGCTCCGTATAAAGTCCAAATCGAGAACATCGCCCCGCGCATCGCATGTTCTACGCGCGAGTAAAAGCATGTACAAGTGTTCTTAGGTGGGCTAGCTTGTTCATGAACATTGTGGCAGAACAGCGCAGACAACGGAACGAAGAACATACAAGACACAGCGTTGTGTCCTGTATGTTCTTAGTACCGTTGTCTGCGCTGTTCTGCCACAAAAGCATGAAAACAGCGAACGCGGCTGAAGCAGAAATGAAACGAGCCGGCTATCTCCGTCGCACGAAGGGTGCGTGCGATAACATCACCCAGCTTGAGAGGCCTGCAGTCAATGGCCACTCACACAGAGAGAGAACACCTCGGTCTTTCGCTAGGCGAAGGAGCGTCAATGAGTGGGAGGGGGGGGGGGGGGGAACTGCGTTGCTCGAGCAGCAACAGCACTCTGTTCATGCGGGCGCGGTCGCTTGCGTTATCTCGACAGACATCAGGAGATGGCTCGTGAGCTTCCGGTCCTGACTGACAGCACGAAAACCGCTT
Organism: Rhipicephalus appendiculatus; assembly: GCA_030522465.1. Classification (NCBI taxonomy): domain Eukaryota; kingdom Metazoa; phylum Arthropoda; class Arachnida; order Ixodida; family Ixodidae; genus Rhipicephalus; species Rhipicephalus appendiculatus. The sequence continues at coordinate 404,923 of JALIZH010008243.1, read as the reverse complement.
CGGTCTCTGCAACAGCCGTATTTCTTTAAACCAACGTTTCGTTGAGTTACGCGAGATAGGAACCGAAAGAGCTAGCTGCTGGCTTTACTTAGTATAACATTCCAATTTGTTGCTATCGCATTCATCGCTTTTGCTCTTGCGACGAAACTGATTTTTAGGCACTATAGCGGTACATTTGATCCATCACTTTAGCGCGCTGTGATAAGGATCGCGACAATGCGAAGCCCGCTCTTTATCTGAGTAAGAAGAAGCGTTTATAAGCAGAACGTGCAGCCGCTCGCCACAGCAATCAAAGGCCGGTGAAGGGAACAATGCGTCATCGCGTCTCATTTTGCAAACAAAGCGTGGAAGCGCCGATGCAGTGCCGCACATGATGTCATTGCTGACGTCACACCAAAAGCGGAATCTTAAGAAGTCACGCGATCGGTACACCAGCAGATCTTGATCGCGCTCCGCCGTTAAAGGTATGGGAGCCTTAGCGCATTCTGAGCTGGAGCTGCGAGCTCCGAAAGAACCAGCCGTATGTGTTAAGAGGTTCAGATGCGCTTGTCCTTGTCTTCCCTAAGTCCCTGCTTCAGTTACGCGCTCGTACTTCAAGTATCCTGAATCACCAGCTCGCCCAATCAGCCATTCAGAGGTAACTTGCGAAGTCTGCTATCGTAAGAAGCCTTCGTTGCAGTTGTTCATTCGCGAAGCAGCATAGTTGGCGATATAAAGCAGATGCCCCTCCCCTCACCCCCCCAGACGCCTCCCATACTTTCCCAGCTGCTTTCCAGGACACACATTGAAACCCTGTGTGACATACGGTCCTGAATAACAACATAAGAGATATATCAAGCTAAGGGCACAAAGTGTGAACCAGTCACCGAAGCCAAGCACAGCAGAACACCTCTACAGTGAAGGGACCCAAACAACGAATGCATTTTTACGTCCTGGGAGTATCGCTAGTGGTACCTTTGTTTCCAGCTGCGCTGTGCGAGTTGGTTAGATTATGTAAGTGGCCGTACTTGACAGGAGTGGCATTCGGTCAGAAACTATTGTGCCCGACATTATGCCTCACTAAAGAAAACATCCCAATTTTGTACCAACGTTGTACCATTTTGATATCTTGTCCCAACGTTACGCGACTTTCATTAGCACAAAATGTAAACTATGTAGAGTACCACGCACCCTGCCATGGAAGAGCTGTATCCTGATTCAGTTTCTTTTTTTAGAAAGAAGTAATTTAGAGCCCTTTGTGCGCTCCTCCATGACAGAGCCATGTCTTCAGAAAATATTGTTCACGATTAAGGGCACAGGGTAGTGTACTATATATGGGAGAACGGTAAGCCGTTCCGAACCTGGCATAGACGTGTTGATACAGACTTGTGTTTAGAAAACAAACTAACAAAAAAAAAAACATGGCTGGTGATTTAGAGTACGATAAGTTTAGGAACTAAATTGCAGACGACTCTGATCTTTTATTGAGGTATCTCGTAGTGGCACTTGAATCGTGTGCCCTGGTGTATTCTACAGGTTAACTCCTTGTGCTTATTTGCGCTGCCGAATGGGATCTCAGAGGCGACGTAGAAAGCAGCGCGTGGTTGAGATATGCTCCGCCAAGTGGCGCAATGATCCCAAGCTGCTCACGAGAAAACCACCTGCTCTTTGAATGGACTCGTTCGCATATTGTGGATTGGTGGTTGTGGTTCGAAGAAGGAAAAGGCGCCTAATTTCTGCTGCCCGGTCGGGAGCACGGCGCAGCGCCGTGCCCCCGACCGATTAATTATCTTGACAGTTAAACTTTACCTGAAGTAAGCTTATGCTAACTCGTAACATGAACCAGAAGCGTCGATTTCTAATGCTATGGTATTGTGGTGGCCGCGAACGGGCCAGGCAAAGAAGGAGTGGCCGTTCACCTCTTCTAACCGGTTCCCTCCTCACCTAGTCGACTTCCTGGCCGGTAATAGTTGTGGCAGCTGCCCGTCGGTGGCGCTGACTGTAAACGAATTGAGCATATACAGTGACTCTAGTGAATTGAGCTTTCTGGACGCGGTAGGTTTTCATGTGCAATGATTGAGCCTTCTATGCGCGGACCTATTTATACTGTTGCTTCTGAAAATAAACAATCAATTGAAAGTTAGCGCTTGTCCTGTCGTCTCTTCCTCATCCCGCTGTGTTGGCGCTGTGCCACATTTTGACGATTATAACCGACTAGCCCAAAAGGCCACGTTGACAAACTCTCTCACCACGTGGAGAAAGGAAGGGCGAGGAGAGAAAGAAAGAAATAAATCATTGGAGAGTTGGGATTCACGCCGCCCGGTTGCTTTTATTTAGCGCGCGTACTCGCGTCCCAACAGTGTAAAGAAGTTTATAGGGTCCTGAAGGTCTACACTGGTTTGACGCGGGCCGCTCTCCCGTTGGGACTGTCATGCCAATCTCTTCAGCCGCCAGTTTTATAGTTTACAAGACCTTTTTTTTTACTATTCAGAAAACCGGTATAGTAAGTGTTCGAGCAGAAGAGCTTGGAAGAAAAAAAACCGGCAGATCCCACGCATTGTGGGAATCGATGTAATGCGAAGCAGCCAGTAAGGAGCAAATCATGTACACAATATGCATGTCATGGTTTACATGTTAGGACCTGTCATTTATGTTCGCCCTACAGTCACGTCGCGCAATACCAATTCTGGTGTATATCAAGCTAGCGAACTGGACGCAAGCGCACCATGAGCGTGGCATGTAAATGGCATTGTAGATGACATGCATGCCAAGATTTACATGTTACCACCTGCCACTTATGTTCGTTATATAGTCACGTTCCGCAATTCCAATTTTGGTGTATATCAAATTATGGAAGCGGCCGCGAGCGCGCCATGGGAGTGGAATGCAAGTCATGCTGCGAATGACAGATCATGATTTGCATATTACCACTTATCATTTATGTTCGTTATACAGTAACGTCACGCAATACCAAATTTGGTGTATATCAAGCTAGCGAAACACCGCGAGCGTGCCATGAGCGTGGCATGCAAGTCATGTCGGACATGAGATGTCATGATTTCCATATTACCACTTGTCATTTATATTCGACATACAGTCACGTCACGCAATACCATATTTGGTGTATATCAAGCTAGCGAAACGGCCGCGAGCGTGCCATGAGCGTGGCATGCAAGTCATGTTGCACATGACATATCATGACTTCCATATGACCACTTGGCATTTATGTTCGTGACACAGTCACGTCACGCAATACCAAATTCTGTGTATATCAAGCAAGCGAAACGGTAGTCAGCGCACCATGAGCGTGGCATGTAAATCATGTAGTACATGACATGCAGGTCATGATTTTCATATTACCATGTATAATCTTGTTGGTCACGCAAAAATATCTCATCGTACCAATTTTTGGATATATCAAGTTAAGAAAACGGCCTCAGGAGCACTTCGGCCACGGCGCGAAAATAATTATTTCCATGGACAAGATTTTCATGATTTTCATGATATGACCAGTCATTCATCTTCCTCATATTGTCATGTTATGCCATACCAATTTTGGTGTAAATCCCATTAACGAAACGGCCAGGAGAGCACAAAGTCGTAGGCGGCTAGATAGATGGATACGCTCAAACTCGCCGAAGTTCGCTAAAAAATGCTTCGCATTTAAAGCAAGAGCGCCACTTGTCGCTCACGTCACCAAAAAGATTAAAGATTCCGAGTACGCAGTACTACGTACTCAACTATGGGAGAACAGAAAGCTGTTCCAGAATTGTGCAACTATCGTCTCTGAATATATAATCGCATCAAGATATCGCCATAGCGCAGACCTGCTATATCATAGAAACAGGAACTCGATACAATCGTAGTTGTCCTCTTTTAGGCAACCACGCACATTGACACAGGTTTCTTCTGCAACATTTTTCCGATTCTACTTTATAACTGCGAACGTACTTAGGAACTAAACGCATTTATGAGTATTTTTCTTGGTGCTCACCAAATGTTATTTATAAGACGTGAATACCAGGGAAAAAATTTCGCTTAAAACGAGATTATCTCTGCAGTGTCAACACGCATTTCTCGAGGCCTTCCAAGATGTTGGTTTGCGTCCAGGAGATTTCAAAAAGAAATTCTGGAGTGAAAGCTCTCGCAGCCTTATTAAGGCGAAAGCCTTTAATGTCTCATGCTCATGTCCGTCCATCCGTCCGTGCCCTGGCAAGGTGCCAGGTGGACACCGGGGTGCACCGAAGGACGCCGGTCGCGTCGATCACTCCTCGCGTCGGACTCTACAGCGCTCGCGCTTTGCTTGCGTAGCGTCGCTGCGCCCTGCGTGTCCAATCATGCAAGAAGGGAGACGCGCGCATCGCGTTCCATTCTGACCGACCCCGTCTCAATGGGCACAGGCGTTCGCCAACACACTTTGGAATTTACAAATTGTCCTTCAATTTTTTTATCAGCAAGTGTGTCTTGTCTAAAGTCACCTTGGCACGCGTGCTAGTTGTGATCCCTTGCGGCGAGCGCTACCCGGTCCACTGTTCTATATACGCCGACAACGGGAGTCCCGTTAGGAATCTCCATGCTATTCGTACCTGCCTCCTGCGAGCACTGAACGCAGTGCTCGGTTACGTCGCCTGTCTGGGTCTGGTTATCCCTTCGGCTCTGTAATCAAGACACTTCTTGTGCACCCCAGGGCAAGGAGGCGCATACGGGTGACCAGACTCACCGTAGATGGCGCTACGATACTACCGTTGGAGCCGGTGACCTACTTAGACCTTCATTTCGACCCCCCTGTTGTCCCATGGGCTCCCCTCTCAAGGACGCCATGTGGTTGCCGAGGAGGGTCCAGGGGGTAGGGAAGGGCATCATCAGTGGCCACGGCTGCATCCTGGGTCCCTCGTCTTCACAACAGAAGCAGCAACCTCGAGGCTCCTGTACGCGCTCCCTGTGGTGAAACTTTCTTGGCGACTTCTGGAGCGACTCGAGCAGCTGCATCGGGCATTCATATGGTGTGTCCTCGGCATGCCGCGGTCCTCTCAAATAGTAGCCACCCAGGCTGAGGCGGTTGTCTAGACTCTCTTCCTGCTCCTGGGGCAGCGTGAACTGTCATGCATTGATCGGCTAGACCGAGCACCTGACGGGGGGCCCACTGCTTGTCCGGCTGAGAGCCGGCCAACGTCTCGAATGGGCGATCTGCTCCGGTAACATCAAGACGAAGTAGGACAGCTGCCACCCGTGTTAACCCCATCTCCGCCATAGAGAAACCACTGGCTGCAACCACTCAAATTGGAAGGCACTCCAAGCGTTGCTCAGCGGTATAGACCAGTGTTCTCCACAGGCGGCTACCTACAAGCTAGAGGAAGATCTGGCTGGAAGGCTTATCATCTCCACGGACGACTCAGTCTTTCAAGTCACATGCTCAGCCGCAGCCGCGTCATGCCAGTGCGTGGTAGGACGGCCTCCTGCCATCTTCTCTCCGCTACATTGCTCTACCGCAGAAGAAATGACTATTCTCCAACTGGTGATTAACCTCCCGGTTGCAGACTGCTTAAGGTACCATGTGGCTGTCGCATGCGATTCAAAAGTCGCGCTACTGGCCATGCCGAACCCGGAATTGGCAGGCTTCTGAACCCATCTGCTCGCCACCAAGTTGTACCCTCTCCTTGCCAGTGGCATCGATATTATCTCCCTGTACTATGTTCCAGTGGCGTAGCCAAGGGGGGGGGGGAGGTTGAGGGGCGTTCAACCCCCCCCCCCCCCCCCCCCAAAATTTTTGAATTTTGCTTGCGTATATATACACGCACACATACAAACGCGCGCCCGAACATACAGAAAGCATGGTTGAACACCGCCCCCCCCTCGAAAAAAATTTCTGGCTACGCTCCTGCTATGTTCCATCTGAAGTGGGTATTCTGGTAAAGGAACAGGTGGATGAGTAAGACTTGTTCTTGGGCGAGTTGGTTAACATCAATGGGGTACATAATAGTGCAAACTTGGAAAAAGACAGATTCGAGAAAAGAGGTTAAAGGAGCAGAAAGGTCGGGCGCAGGAGCGTAGCCAGAAATTTTTTTCGGGGGGGGGGGGGGGGGGGGTTCAACCATGCTTTATGTATGTTCGTGCGTGCGTTTGTATGTATGCGTGTATATATACGCAAGAAAAATTCAAAATTTTTGGGGGGTTTGAACCCCCCCAACCCCCCCCCCCCCCCTTCTTGGCTACGCCACTGGTCGGGCGCTAAACTTCAACTGTTTATTCGAAAGACCAAGCCACCAGATTACAACTCTCTGCGCCGACCAAAATGAGATGCAGCTTCTTGATATGCGAGTGTGACCAGTGTTTACCGATTTTGATGCACGCATGCGCAGAGAATTTTAATCTGTTCGCGTGGTCTTTCGAATAAACTGTTGAAGTTTAGCGCCCGACCTTTCTGCTCCTCCTACTTCTTTTCTCGAATCTGTCTTTTTCCAAGTTTGCGCTATTATGTACCCCATTGAACAGGTGGATGCACTGGCGAAAGAACCACAGTACAGTGCCGCAGCGCCTTTCCATGCTGTAGTCGTCTACAACTATGTGGGGCTAACCCTGAGGTGATGGGCTTTAAGTTGCCACCCTGACGAATGTGTAGCCCAGGATGTAACCGCCTACCTGGCTGTTTGACCGGGGCCCTGTAGGAGGAAGTGGTCCCTCCTCTTATGCCTAAGCATCAGCTGCTCTTGGCTTGCGGCCCGGCGCCATCGACTTGGTAAAGCCCCGCCATCTGCGTGCCCTGCGTGCGGGGCAGGCAAAGCACTCGGGCACCCCTTGTGCTTCAAGCTCAACGAGCCGACATGGTTGTCGCACTCCATCCCCGGGGTCTACCCGCTGCTTCACAGAGGGACCTCCTGATCCCTACCTACCCACAGCCACACTCGATCTTCAAGACAGTCTACTTCTTTGGGGTACACTGAACTGGACAACCAGCTCTAGAGGCCGCCCACCACGTGTTGGGCTACGGACGCCACTATTCTCTCCTCTTGTCCTATTCGCTTTTCATCATCAGATCACGGAAGAGATGTGGGCAGATCAACGAAGGATGCGCAACTTGAGGTGCCATTGCAATAACTGCAGGTCAGCACGGCGGACAATGACGCCAACGGCGAGAAAGTAAGAATTTTTGTGGCCTCCGAGATCATATCTGTTCTTCTCTAAGGCCACGCATGTTATAAGCAACGCTTTCATATAAATGCTTGGGAAAGTAATTATGATTGGATGTCCGATGTGAGGAAGGTGGGAGGGCGGTGCAAGACAAGTTGGTGAGTGTAAGGATAGTCCAGACATTTACGGAGACAAAAATTGATCGAATTACAATAGCCAAAACTCACAAAGTCCCGTATTCATTTGCCTATAATGACTAGAAGGCGAAAGCCATTTTCTTTTTCTTCTTAGTCGATTGGATGGATCCTTCTTGGATGTGGGCGCGAGAAGACAGGTTTTTGTCGTCAGTAGCGCCAGTGTGCGTATACTTTCTTCCCTTCGTCCTTGTCTTTTCGCGCCCACATCCAAGAAGCATGACAGACCAGCAAGCCCGCATCGCTACCCTCGTCAATTATATTGTTCCTCCCCCCCTCCCGCTGGAAGTTTTCTGTACCCAACGTCGTTTGACCGGCCCACCATTGAGAGAGCGGCGATGTTATGCGAATGACGTTATGATGAGGTCGCATATTCTCACAACCTATGACGTCACGAGGACGTCATACGGTGACGTCATCACATGATGATGACATTTTTGCATCACTCACGTATGACGCCGACGATAACTTTTCGCGTTTGATGAGGCATCTAGGCATCTACGGCTTTGCGTGCGTAGAAGAGCGACTAGATGAACATTTATCCGTAGTTCACTTGCGGAGCGGATTCGGAGAAACCAGCGACGGACGTGCTCTTCGCCCCACTTTCAGCGAGATTACTGTGCAGTTGGCTCGCGCAGAGAGAGAATGAACGCTGCACTCCGTAGAAAAGATCAACAAGGTCGCGCTTCTGTGAGACCGTGGAAAGGTGCGTGCGTGTAGGCACGACGAGAACGGATGGGATAAGGGGAGGGGGGGGGGGGAGCGAGACAGATAGCAAACGGTCATTTGCCCGGACGCTGTGCTCGCCGCACGAGACAGACAGAAAAAAAGCCTCTGCTGCCGACGACGACGCAACGCGACGTTGGCCTCAACACCGGCTCCCGACTGGCTGCTCGGCCACCTGTGTACAGGTGCGTGTTCACCATTGTTGCCGCACCGCTGCCGGTGAAGGAAGAAGAAACGACGCATCTGTAACGGGCCCCCCACGAGGCCTATTCCGTCTCTCTCTCTCTCACACCCTTTCCACACCACGCGTCAGCTGTTGCGTGCAGCGTAAGTAGACGCATGTAAGCCCGATAGGCCACCGTCCAATCAGGAGACAAGCCAAGACACCGTGTCATTCCGCCTTCATCTCGCTCGTCTGCCCCACAGATCCTGTCGTATTCGATACAGATCAAGTCACGACACGAAGATGAAGGATTAAGCCATAAAACGGGGAACACAGAAAGAGATCTATGGCGTTTCACGCCCGACAGAGTATTTTTAGCATGTTTACGGAAACATGGAGGAATGGTACGGTACGGTATTACCGTACCATTCCTCCTTCTTTCTCTTATTATGCTTAAGCCGCTCCTAATTCCAGTGGAGGCACCCCAACACCACAAGTCCTTTACAAAAATTGCTATGGGGTTGTCACGCCTCATTGTTGCCTCTCAGCCCTACGTATTGTTAGCGAGGAACCTGTCGTTCGTGGAACGCGCTGTCACTGTAACTGAGAGCTGCTTAAGCATATCGAGTGAGAAAGGAGGAGCGGTACCGTAATACCGTACCGTATTTCCGTATCTGCCTAAAATGATCTGATAGGTAGCGGAGACACGTGTGAGAAAACGCTTCGTGAAATTAGGCTCGTGCTAAACCGTGGCTTCGTTTCGCCTGCTTTTCTCCTCCTCAAGCGTGTTGTTTCAATATATTCCCTCCTCTACCAATGTCGCCAACACGCAGCCGGTCGTGTTCGACTGCTTCGGCGCGCAGCGACACGCGTGCACACGCGTACACGTCTACGTGAAATGCGGCAGCTGTCGGGAACAGAAAAGTTCGCGGACTACTTTTCGGCGCGCAAGAAGTTCGCGGGAGTAGCGCTTGGGCGCTGTCGTCTGCTACTCGCACTCGACTCGCAGTCGTACGCACCGATTCAAGGTTCCTCGCAAAACATAAAAGTAGCAATAGACTCGTTTTCGTGAACGTCAATATACGTACCGCCCCTAGGGACTCGTAGGCCTAACGATCGACCCGCTCGCGCGATGGTGGTCACCTGGGCAAACTGCACGCAACTAGGGGCTTACACAGACAAGCCGGTGCTCGACGTTGCTTGTTTGCGAATGAAAATATAAATATAAATGCAGCGCGGTGGCGCCGACTGTACGAATAGTTCGCTGGGAGCGAAACACACGCGTGAACTATGGGAGAAACAAGTGGGAGAGTGAAAATAAAGAAACAAAAAAGAGCCGTAAAGCCGACAGCAAGAGCGAATGGCGAGATTGCTCCCTCAGTCGCTCGCGGTCTGCACGAACGTGAGGTCGACCTCGGATTACTATACGGTGCAGTGCTGTGCGCCATCTGGATTTCGCTCCTCAAGCTCATGCGGATGGCTGCGTCGTGTCCGAGGCCAGGCTGGCGCTAACCTGCTCCTCCGCATCACACTGCCGCAGCATCGTGCCATCGGAGTGTGGGGCAAAAAAACACAAAGAAAAGAAAGCAGAGAACGAAAAAAGCGAGGCGTACAAAGGAGGATTGCGAAGTGTCGTTAAAAAGCAACAAACGGGTGAGCAGCTTTCGGTTCCTGCCACGTCTATAGCGATACTAAAGCCGAGACAAATTTTTTTTAAAAATTTATTTCCTTCTTTCTTTTGACTACTTGCAGCAAGTTGACTGGCACGTTAGGTGGCAGAAAATAACTACACTAATAGACGTATCAATAATACAATCGTTGGGGTTTTACGTCCTAAAGCCACGATGTGATCGTGAGGGACGCCGCGGGTGGAGGGCTTTCGAAAGTTCGACCTGCTGGGGTTCTTTAACGCGCACTTAAATCTAAGTAAACGGGCCTCTGTAGTTTCTCCTCCATCGAAATGCGGCCGCCGCAGCCGGGATTTGTTGCCGCAACCTTCGGGTCAGCTGTGGAGTACCATGACCACAGGACCACCTCGGCGGGTAATAGATGCATCAAGGTGATTTTTTGTAGAGGGCTGTCTATATATTGCAATGTGGAGACGAGAAAATATAATTTCGATCCGTTAATAAAAGGAGGCTTTCTCTTTTAAAGAAAAAAAATGCGTTAAAAGCACCTTTTCTTTTCTTGCAGCGATACCACCACTACTTTACATACATATTTTAGGCGACTTCAAGTCGGTGCTGCCCAGGGATTTTCAATGCTGACTAGGCAAAATTAAAAAAAAATTACCTGTCAGTTAATTACGTGGATTGCTGCGCAACAAAACCTGCCGTCATATGCCGCGTGTTGTGAAAGCCATCGGAAATATATATCCCGCTGCAGCGGTGCAATTCTCTGCGTCGGTTTACTCTGACAGTGAGTGGTAATGAATATGCGGGTAATTTACGTGGCACTTTTACGATGCCAGAAAATATTTTTTTTCAGTTTTCATTATAAATTTCTCTTGCTATTTCGTTCAGCTGGCCGCAGAATTGAAAAAAGAAATTCTGATTCTTCCATCTACCTTGATCTGTTCCTTTGCGCCAGTATTATTCATAAGTATAAAATGTGTGCCATACGTTTCTAAGTGCATAGATATATCAACAAGATCAATATCTACAGGGAGGTGGAGGTTTGAAATGCTTGAAAAATGATTGAACAGAGAATTCCCCTAAAGCGCACGTTTGGACATGATGACCTGCCTTATTCAGGGCAGTGATGAAATGTCATTAAACAGGAAATATCCCTAGTGCCTATGTTTCGACAAGACACGTTGTCTTCACCAGGACAGCGGTGAAAATTGTTTGAACAGTAAATCTCGCTGAAGCTAACGTTTAGACAAGGGCAGTTGTCTTCGTCAGGGCCAATGATGGAAATCTTTGAACAGGGAAATGCCTCTGGAGCTCACGTTCGGACAAGAGGACTTGTCTTCGTCAGGGCAGCGATGGAAAAATCTTTGAACAGGGAATGTTGTGCTGGAGCCCTCATTTCGGCCAGAGGACTCGTATTCTTCAGGGTAGCAATGAAAAGTTCCTGAAAAGTGGAATGCCACCACAAAGCACATTTGGATAACAGGACTTGCCTTCGTCAATGCAGCGCTGAAAAATCATTCAACATGACATATCGTTAAAGCCTACTTCTCGACAAGACGAGCTCTCTTCGTCAGGACAACAATGAAGAATCTTTGTAACAGAAAATGGCACTGGGGCCCCATTTCGGCAAGAAGGACTTGTCTTCGCCAAGGCTGGAGCCCTCATTTCGGCCAGTGGACTCGTATTCTTCAGGGTAGCAATGAAAAGTTCCTGAAAACTGAATGCCACCACAAAGCACATTTGGATAACAGGACTTGCCTTCGTCAATGCAGCGCTGAAAAATCCATTCAACATGACATATCGTTAAAGCCTAACTTCTCGACAAGGCGAGTTCTCTTCGTCAGGACAACAATGAAGAATCTGAACAGAAAATGGCACTGGGGCCCCATTTCGGCAAGAGGACTTGTCTTCGCCAAGGCAGCGATGAAAAATCTTTCAACAAGGAATGTTGATGGGCCCAAGTTTCGACTGGAGGACCTGTCTTTGGTCAAAGCAGCGATGAAAAGTCTTTCAACGGGGAATGCCAATGGGCCCCAAGATTCGACAAGGGGAGACCCGTCTTCGTCAGAGCAGCTATGAGAAATATCTGAAAAGAAAATGCCGATGGGGGGCCCAAGTATCGAAAAGAGGACCCTGTCTTCGTCAGGGCAGCAGTGAAAATCTTTCAGCACGAAATGCCGATGGCGCCACAATTTCGACAAGAGGATCGTCTTCGTCAGGGGAGAGATGGAATATCTTTGAACAGGAAATACCGATGGGGCCGAAGTTCCGACAAGAGCATCTGTCTTCGTCAAAGTAGCGAGCGATGAAAAGTCTTTCGACAGGAAATGCCAATGGGGCCCAAGTTTCTACAAGGGACCCGTCTTCGTCAGGGCAGCGATGAGAAATCTTGGGACAGGGAATGCCGATGGGGCCCAAGTTTATACAAGAGGAGCTGTCTTCGTCAAAGCAGTGATGAAGTCTTTCAACAAGAAATGCCGATGGGGTCCCATGTTTCGAAAGAGGAGCTGTCTTGGTCAAAGCAGCGATGAAGTCTTTGAAATGCTGATGGGTCCCAAGTTTCCTTAAGGGGCCGTCGTCTTCGTCAGGGCAGAGATGAGAAATCTTTCAACAGGAAATGTTGATGGGGCCCAAGTTTTGGAAAGAGGACCTGTCTTCGTCAGAGCAGCGATGAAAAGTCGTGGAACCAGGAAATGCCAATGGGGCCCAAGTTTCGACAAGACGACCCGTTCTAGTCAAGGCAGCAATGAAAAATCTTTTAACAGGAAATGCCGATGGGGCCCGAGTTTCTACAAGAGGACCTGTCTTCGTCAGGGAAGTATTGAAAGATCTCTGAACAGCAAATGCCCATGGGGCCCAAGTCTTGACCAGAGGACACGGCTTCGTCAGGGCAGCAATGAAAAATTTTTGAATAGTAAATGCCAATGGGGCCCAAGTTTCGAAAAGAGGACCTGTTTTTGTCAGGAAAGCGATGAAGAATCATACACCAGGGAGAGAAGAGAAGAAGAAATGGTAGAGAAGGAAAGGCAGGGAGGTTAACCAGTCCAGGATAACCGGTTTGCTACCCTGCACGTGGGAAGGGGATGGGGGAGATTGAAAGAGGGAGGGGAGAGAGTGGAAAGAGAGAGAAAGATAGCACATAACACAGCACACACACAAACAAGCAGTCATTGACAGTCCATCACGCTGATGTGGTACGCGACATCGCTGTCAGAGCCGCTTGTCCAAGTTCGTTTTTCTTAGAAACTTCAGTAGTTCTTTGGCCACCTTCAGCTGCGATGTCCTCTGTGAACGACATTCAAGAATAGATTCAACAGACATTTGTCTATTGTCACGGTCCGCTAGAACGGACGCCAGTGACTGTCTCTGAACATCATATAGCGGACAGTCACACAGGATGTGGCGCAGCGTCTCCTCGCAACGACAGGCATCGCAGAGAGCGTCGTCGGCCATCCCAATGCGAAAAGAATAAGACTTCGTGAAAGCCACACCTAACCATATGCGATAAAGTAGTGTGTCATCACTTCGGCGGAGTCCTGTTGGCATATAGAGATCCATCAAAGAGCACAGGCGGTGTTGACGGTTTGTCCGGTTGGTCTGATTGCTTGGTGGGCGCCATAAAGAGAGCGTGATCCCCTGTGCAAGCTTTCGAAGACTGCTGGCCGCGTCAGACCTTGAAAGTGGTATGGTGTCTTCCTGTGCGCCTTCAAGAGCTGCCCGAGCGGCATTATCGGCGTGTTCGTTTCCTATGACGCCGCAATGACTTGGAAGCCACTGAAACGTCACGTGGTGCCCTTTCTCATGGGCTGTATGAAGAAGACATCGAATTTCAAATACCAGCTGTTCGTATGGCCCTCGACGCATTGCTGATAGCACAGATTGTAGGGCTGCCTTGGAGTCGCTGAAGATCGACCATTGTTGAGGTGGTTCCCGAGTGACCAAACAAAGTGCAGTGCGCAGAGCAGCTAGTTCCGCAGCCGTCGACGTCGTGGGGTGGTCAGTCCTAAAACTGATGGCAATAACTCTTGCTGGGACAACCACTGCACCGCACGAACACTGGAGGTTTGTTGAACCATCGGTATATATATGTACACTGTCCGCATACCTCTCGTGCAAAAGAAGCAGCGACAGTTGCTTCAGTACAGGCGATGACAGGTCAGATTTTTTTCGGATTCCTGGCACATTGAGATGCGCGGCGGGTCGAATGAGACACAAAGGGGGGCATAGATGGTTTAGATGCAGTGGTGAAGCCTGAGGGAAGTTTGTCGTTGTACTTAACAACAGTTTTAGAGAATGATGCTTGGGGCCTGTCTGAAGGCAGTGTGGCAAGGTGATGACAGGGTGCACGTGCAAAATGTCTAACGTGCGTTCTCAGGACTTCCACCGTAATGTGAGTTTGCATTGGATGGTCACGAGCAATCGCAATAGTTGCCTCTGTTGACGTACATCTGGGCAAACCAAGGCACACTCTGAGTGCTTGCGCTTGTACTGCCTGTAGAACTCTAATATTTGTTTTGCAAGTATTGCTCAGCACAGGTAGGCTATATCTCAGAAAACCGAGAAACAGCGCTCTGTAGAGTTCCAGCATAGCGTCAACTGACATCCCCCACGTCTTTCCTGCCAAAAACTTGAACAACTGGGAAATTGCTGTCAGGCGCTGCTTCATGTAGGCCACGTGCGGGCTCCAACAGAGGCCCCTGTCAATAATTACGCCAAGAAACCTGTGAGTTCTGGCGTAACCATTGGGCCGCCCGTCGATTGAGATGGCGTAAGGTAATATTGGTTTGCGAGTGAATGCCACTAGTGCACATTTTTCTGGTGATATGTTGAGACCTTGTTTACGCAAGTAGCACGCTGTCAAAGTTGCTGCTCTTTGAAGCCGCGCTCGTACCTGAGGACGTGTGACTGCCGAAGTCCATACACATATGTCGTCTGCGTATATTGAAATCTTGATGTTAGTTGGCAAGTATTCAGGAAGACCAACAAGTGCGAGGTTGAATAGCGTCGGACTGAGAACTCCGCCTTGAGGAACGCCCCTGGTGGTATAGCGTCATGTAGTTGGGCCATCGTCTGTTAACAGAAAGAATGACCTTGCAGCCAGATAACTTGCAATCCACGAAAAAACTCGGCCACCGAGGCCAACCGCCGCAAGAGCATCGAGAATGGCCTCATGTAATACGTTGCCGTATGCGCCTTTCACATCAAGGAACAAAGCTGCACATAGTCGCTTACGGGACTTTTCGTGTTGAACATACGAAACGAGATCAACTACACTGTCGATGGAAGAGCGGTCGCGTCGGAAACCAGCCATGGCGTTCGGATAGATCTTGTAGTGCTCAAGATACCACTCCAGGCGGCCAAGGATCATACGTTCCATGAGCTTTCCTACACAGCTGGCCAGCGCTATTGGGCGGTACGAGGCAAGCTCGAGTGGGGTTTTGCCCTGCTTCAAGAGGGGCACCAACCGGCTTACTTTCCAGTCTTCGGGAACATTGCCATCCTGCCATGAGGAGTTGTAGAGGCTCAACAATTCTCTCCTTGCACATTCTCCGAGGTTGCCCAAAGCTCGGTATGAAATACCATCTGGACCTGGAGAGGTAGAACGCCTGCAGAGAGCTAGTGCCGCCTCAAGTTCCTCCATTGTAAAAGGAAGATCCATGCGGCAGTCACGGGAATGGGGGACGTCACCTCGGGCTGGAGAATCTGGACGAGTCGCTTGGTTGGCGATCCGCGCACAAAAGTCCTCTGCGACATCGATGTCTTGCCGCCCTTGAAAAAGCGCGAGTGCTTTAAATGGAAAACGCTGTTCCGGAAGGCGACGCAGACCTTGCACCGTTTTCCAAATGTGAGAAAGTGGCTTGCGGGGATCTAGTGTCTGGCAAAACGTTGTCCAACGTTCGGACGCTAATTTATCCATGCGACGTTGAATCTTCTTTTGCATCCTCCTGGCTGCCCTAAGGTCGTGGATTGATTTCGTGCGCCGATATCGACGTTCCGCCCGGCGTCGAAGTGCTCGAAGTCGCTCCAACTCTATGTCGAAATCGTTTCGCTTGGAAGAGGTCGTCGTCAACGTGCGAGAGGCACTTTTCATTATATTCTTGATTGTTTCCTCTAACCCTGATCTTAGGCCCTCGCTGCAAGCATCTTCCATGTCAGATTTGAAAGTGGTCCATTGAATCGTTCGAATGGTCTTCCGTGGACCAGACCTAGACAAGCCTTTGATGTTAAGGTAGATGGGAATGTGATACACCAGGGAATGTCACCAAAAACTGCGTATGGACAAGATGACTTGCCTTCTTCCGGGCAGCGATGAGAAATCAGTGAACAGGAGGCGTCGCTAAAGCCTTCGTTTGTCAGGGCAGCCATGACAAATCTTTGAACAATAAATGTCGCTGGGGCTCACATTTCGGCAAGAGGACTTGTCTCCGTCAGGGTAGTGATGGAAAATATTCGAGCGGAAAATGCCACAAAAAGCTCGTTTATAGACGACTTGCCATCGAAGGGCAGCAATGAAAATTTTTGTACCTGAAATGCCGCTGGGGCCCACGTTTCGACAAGAGGGCCTGTCTTTGTAAGGGCAGTCGTAAAAAATCGTTGTGCAGAAAATGTCGCTGGAGTCCTCATTTAGGCAAAAGGGCTTGTTTCCGTCAGTATGGCGGTGAAATATCGCCGGCACAAGGAATGTCGCTAAAAGTGTGGTAAGCCGAGCTAATTCTTATGGATGCGCAGTAATGAACAGCGTAAAGATAAAATGCGAGTCAAAAGGAAGAACACAGGGACTGTGGTGTACTCAATCCCGCTTTCTGGTGACCGTGTGCATGTGGGGTAGACTGGGCTCATCATTAGTGTGCGCCTGCGTGAGCACCACAATTATGTGAAAGGACAAGCTTGCTCGCACTTGTCGTTACACTGTCGATAGTGTGTATGTGGTCCACTGTTTGACAGCAACGCAGTTTTGTACCGTCACAGGGGGCAGACGCAGTAGAAAATTCTGGGGGCTGCCTACATCAGGGCTATTTCCGATATCAGCATCACTCGGGCTTCGAATGTCTTGCTTTACAAAGTGCTCGGCTATCTTAGCTTGCGAAGATAGTTACCACTTTGTTGGTTTTGTAACTCGTATTTCTCGTCGTGTTCCTCATGTGCACGTGGTGTGCGGCCGATGTCTAGGCATAGTTTCGTTCACTAAATATTTCAGTTGACAGTCAGCGCTCACCCCGCATATTTCGTCCTTTTAAAGACGATAGTCTTTCTTGGGATACTTGAACGCAAAAATTTTGGCCTTTCTGTCTGTCTGTCGGTAACCCAATTCAGCTACTCGGCCAAAGTGTAACCACTTTCTGAACGCCCAGCCATCTTGAACTGGTGTTGCCGTTCATGCTTGTGAACCTGTTCGATCAAAAAGCAAATACTACGCATACCTGAGGCGCAACATTAATATGTAAGTATCAGGTCGTGTGTTCTTTTATTAGAAAATCCACAGATACGTAATTCTAAAGACCCTAGTGTCTTTAAGGCTGTGCTGAAAATGCGAAGCTGTGCATGAACTGCGACGCTTTGCACGAAAAAGCGCTTTGCCGACGATGAAGTGCTGCCTCTGGCAGTGGCCCTTGGTTCAGCATAAGCTCATGTTTTAGATGTGAAGCATCTTATCGCGAAGCTTAATCCGGTGGTGGTGGTGTGCCGCGTGCCCACCCTTACTGCGCATGCGCAAACCCTTTAAAAAAAATAAAAATAAAAAAACCTCCTCTCCCCCTCTCTCTCCTCTAGGCATCCCTGCCCGCGGCGTCTACACTCCCACTGCGCATGCGCGTCCCCCCCTCTCTCCTCTACGCATCCCTGCCCACGGCGTTCACACTCCCACTGCGCATGCGTGTCACCCCCCTCTCTCTCCTCTCCTACGCTCCCCCCTCTCTCGCCTCGCCTCGCGACGCCGACGCAGGCAGCGTCTGCTAGCGAGTTTCTTGGTTGAAAAAACCGACTGCTCGCGCTGCACAACCGTTCACTGGCCACCCCGTATATATGACAATGGATCTTAACCTCCAAGGTGGTGCCGGTGGGAGATTTCTCCTGTGCGTTGTTGAACAATAAAAATTCGCAGCGTGCGCGTTAACTAAAAGCGGAGTGCGGGTCTCTGTGTCCAGTCGGAGTCTTCTGTCTTTCATTGCCCATTAGCAGCGATTGGCATGTTCCAGTAGGAAACACTACTCCATCACTGCCTGCTTTGCGCCTCCCCAGTTTTCTCTCCTGCGCAACGCTGCGATGAGCGCCAGCGTCAACGCCGCCGCCAGTGTAAGCGTTAGCGCCCGCTGCTTCACATCTACACATGGTTCCCTTTAGCGGGAGATGGTGTAATTTTTTCGATCGCGTCCATATCTCGCGCAGCGCCTCCTCTATTTTATCAATGCTAACCAGATGCGGCCAATTCAACTTAGAGTAGGCGCTGTCTGAGGCAAGGCAAAACATAAGAGTACGGCCGGCACAAGACTATCGTCTTTCGACGACATTTGCAGTGAAGCACGCAGATACGCGGCCAATTTCACATTTCGTTTTCTTTGGCGCTTGTCATTACTATGCACGAAGGTCGCTAAAGCCTACGTTTCGACAAGAGCGCTTGTTTTCGTCATAGAAATGCATAGGGTCTTCCTGGGAAAACTGCTGTACTCCTATATCCCGTAATATGTGTTAAGTTAAAGACACCGTATAGCGCCTACGCATGCGCGGGAAGCCGGAGTTAAAAAAAAGCAAACAAAAACGAATATGTATGCGTTTTCAAGAAGAGTGGTTCTACAGTTCTAGACAAATTCTTACTTTCCGTTATTTCTATTTTGTAACACCCATAGTAAAGGTCGTTTTAGGGGCGAAGCTCCTTAGGGCGTAGGCTAGTCCGGCGTCGTCCTGCGTCGTTGTCGTCGTCGTAGCCACCCCTGTGCGATGACGATGACGCTGCCATCACGGCACAGCACATGGAATGTACCCACTATGCGTCATAACGATGACGCTGATGACGATGACGATCGCGATGCCATACAACACATGGCATCGCGATATGGTCTCACATGCATATCGTTTGACCACATGCAACCAACCACCATCCGATGAACCTGCATCGATCTCGTCTTTGCAAACTTTCCACTACGGCCCATCCAGGAACCGCTCTCCCTCCATTTCACCGGCCATAAAGCCGTTATAATGAAGGGGGGAACGGAAGCCACGGCTTAAGTAAACGGTAACCACGACCAACGAAGAAACTAAAACAAAACGAAAAATCACGGCTCACGAATAAAATATAAATTTCTTGTATATATGCACACAGTGTTTGTCACGTCTTTGATGATGTACTGGGCGAAACTTCACGGAAGATTCACGGTTTACCGATGAACCTCCGGAGCTTCGCCCACTCATCATCATTCACTCCGTGGATATGCTGAGATTTTTTTTCCTCCTTCTAGATCTAAATTTTTTTCCTTCTTTCAATCGCTCGTCACCACTTTGATAAACTTGAACGTACCTTAGTTTGCTCGTCCGTTTCTTCTTCTCAAACGCGGCGGAAAACAATATCATGTTTACTCTCTGAAATCAACAACGTCGCACTGACACCATCGATACCCTCGTGACATTTGGGCGGGCGGAAGGGCAAAGCTATAAATACCTTTGAGCCGTGATCCCATAATCATCATCGACGTGATCACGACCGAGACAAACAAAACATTTGTCTTAAATCTCAGTACTTTCCTATCTCCTTAACAAGGTTCCCAATTTGACCCTAATAACTGAAATAATCGAAAAAAGACGATTTGTGGAAAATAACTCAATAGATGACATTTTTTTAAAGATTACATACAATACCACGCTGAAATCGCCGAGAGCAGGTTGGACATTTAAGAAAAATTTAAAAAGAGAGAAAGAATGGCAAACTTATTTGACATGACCACAAAAGAGATTTGTAAAAAGGCCGTCCAGCTGTTACTGGCTTTGAGTTCCCTCGAAAAGTACACATGACACGTATCCTGTGCGTACGGTAAACACGTTTTTTTGTTCGTTCATTTGTTCTTTGAAGCCGCGTGTTATAGCGTTGGTACGCGGATAATGTACGAAACACACGTTCCGACAAACAAACATGTCCTGCGCACCAGTTTATTGAAGCGCTCTTCAAGGAGTACTGACACGATTTTTGAACATCGCAAAGGGGACATTTCTCGTTCCCTTGGTATGCAGTGTCAACGCTCTCCACACACCGGAGTCAGACAACACGCATAAAATATTTTATTTCGATTTTAAAGTTTTCGTCGCTGTGCATCTGCCTGCCAGCTCTACTGCAATGTACATTATCCCGACGAGTCAAGACAGTTCCTGAGTTTGCGAGCTCTGCGTCCTGCATGCAGCCTAAATCTCAGAAATCGCTGTCAGGGTCACTGGACGACATTTCGCTTATCGTTGTTTACGTGCACCTCGAGCAGATGACATATTTGTCGTTAGTACGTCGCCAGTTACTGTCTTCCCGTGACGTCACACTGCTCTGACACGTCACTGGGAAGCCGCTCCTCGATAACGAAACCGAAACTGCTGTTTTATGGTAGTGGTATTAAAAATATGTCCAATACATTACCAAGCACTACGACGCTCTTTATAGGTTTCTCGACACCAGTACTTTTATTTAGGGCAACAATCAGAAAATTTTTAAAATTCGAGTCAGTACTCCTTTAAGGCGTAAGCCTTAGATGCCGCTTCGAAACGCGATAAATGACCTTTGGCGTCATTGTCATCAACACGAAGTGATACAGGAGTTATCGTGAGATGACGTCATTTTGATGTCACAGGTCGCCAAAATTTGTGGAGCCACCGTGATGTCATTGCGACGTCACTACGGCGACACACGACGCGACGGCGCAGGGTGAACCCATCACGCGACAGTGTTCCTCGGTCAAACGTGCGCCGATCTCTAAGGCATTGCTGCAAAACCACGTGGGGTGTGGACAGCTGCGATGCCTCCGGTTTTGGAGGCGGTGCTAAAGCACGTTAGGTGGAGAAAGCTTTCGGAGGTAGTGATGGCAGGCGAGGGGGGGGGGGGGGGGGGCGGAATCAATACAATCAGCTGAGAAAAAAAAACCGGCAGATCCCACGCATTGTGGGAATCGATGTGATGCGAAGCAGCCAGCAAGCAGCAAATCATGCTGTACATAACATGCATGTCATGATTCACATGTTAAGACCTGTCACTTATGTTCGTCATAAAGTCACGCCAGGCAATACCAATTTTGGTTCATATCAAGCTAGCGAACAGGACGCTAATGCACCACGAGCGTGGCATATAAATCACGTTGTACATCACATGCATGTCGTGATTTTCATGTTACCATCTGCCACTTATGTTCGCCATACAGTCAAGTCACGTAATAACAAATTTGGTGAATATCCAGCTAGCGAAACGGCCGCGAGCGTGCCATGAGCGCGGCATGCAATTCATGTTACACATGACATGTCATGACTTCCATATTACCACTTGTCATTTGCATTCGTCATATAGTCATGTCACGCAATACCATATTTGGTGTATATCAAGCTAGCGAAACGGCCGCGAGAGTGTCATGAGCGTGGCATGCAAGTCATGTTGCACATGACATATCATGTTTCCATATTACCACTTGGCATTTATGTTCGTCATAGATTCACGTCTAGCAATACCAAATTTGGTGTATATCAAGCTAGCGAAACGGCCGCGTGCGTCCCGTGAGCGTGGCATGCAAGTCATGTCGCACATGACATTCACGTCATGAGTTTCATATTACCACCTGTCATTTATGTTGGTCATGCAGAAATGTCTCATCATACCAATTTTTGGATATATCCAGTTAAGGAAACGGCCACAGGAGCACTACCGCCATGGCGCGTAAATCATGCCTTTCATGACAAGTTAGGCATGAATTTCATGATATGACCAGTCATTCATGTTCGTCATACAGTCATGTTATGCCATAGCAATTTTGGTATAAATCTCATTAACGATACGGTCTGGAGAGCACAGCGTCGTAGCGGCTAGATAGATAGATAGATAGATAGATAGATAGATAGATAGATAGATAGATAGATAGATAGATAGATAGATAGATAGATAGATAGATAGATAGATAGATAGATAGATAGATAGATAGATAGATAGACTCAAAATCGCGGAAGTTCGCTAAGAAATGCTTCGCATTTAAAAAAGAAGCAAAAGAGGCTTCCGCCTTCGAGTCGTCTTAAGCCAACGCGGAAGGAACCCTGTGACTTTTTTCTTTTTATGTGCTTTCGATTCAACTTTTCAGAAATTGCTTGATGACCCTGTCGACATTCAAAACGCACATCTTAAAGCGGGTGAACAGGCGAAAACTCCCATGTAGTCTTAAAGGGACACTAAAGGGCAAAACGATTTTTCGCGTATTAGTTAAGTACAATTTCACAATCCCGAAAACACCACTCTTACCGCGACAAGACGCTTGTTAAGCGAGAAAACACGCGAAAAGAAAATGCGGGTGGAGACGCCCCCTTGAGATCCCCGCACCAAACACTGTGACGTCATAGATTTTGAAGGCGTCTACTGAGTCCTACATAGCTTCTAATCGATAAAAATTAGGTACATTGTCATATGTGGGTGCCATAGACCTAGCATACGAAGTTTCAGAAAATTTCATCCAGCCAATGTCGCGAAAATACGAAAGATACATTTGGAATTTCTGACGTCACGCGCGCAAGTATCGGCGCCAAATTTAAAAATGAAACTTCAACTTTGATTTTCTCCGCTAATAATGAACTTATGATAGTGAAACGTATGGCATTAGAGTTCTCAGAGTGCAGTTTGTCAATCTCAACCAAGTCATTGTTTCGTTTTTTGAGCATGGTCAGAAAACGCTGCCGATCGGTAGTCGGGGCTCCCGAGAACACGCGAGCCATATATTATAGCGCAGCACGCGGCCTGGAATTCACTATAAATTGCTGAAAATTGCTTTCTCTTCTCTCGACAAGTGACGCTACAAGCTCAAAAATCACTCGTCACAGCCATTGTATCAGCCATTGGCTGATTTGAGCATGGCGCGCTCGGTCGTTACTGGGGCCGCCGCGGGAGGCCGCGACTTGTCCACGCGTGTGCGCGCGCTATCGCATTGAAAAGCCGCGTATTCGAAGAAAAAAAAAGACAGAAAATGTGCTCAAGGCCACGAGGCGTGCGTGACGTATTTCTTCCCCCTTGCCATTCCTCCCTGCTTAGCTTCCAGCGCTTTCGTCGGGACGAGAGAAGAGATAATGCAATTGCAGCATGCAACAAATCTTTGTAGCTCCACTCGTACTGGCCCGGATTCTAAAAATTTTTGCGTCGGTGAATTCGTATGGCAATAACCTCCTTTAGTGAATCCATTCCATGGCTACTTGAAAAAGTGTTGCAGGGCCCCTTTAATATGTCCCATGTAGTCTGAAGTAACTTCAGGTAGTAAAAATTTAACCTGGTGTCCACGCACTATGGCGTGTCTCATAACGCCAACAAGAACGTCCGCGTCGTCTTGTTGCGTCCTTGTCTGTTTTTGTGCACTGCAGTAATTTGAAAAGGTGTCTCATAATTTACCATTGTTTTGAGAGATAGGATATTTTTAACATCGATTCGATCCGGCATTACGAACCAACCAAATCCGGCGAGCTTTTTCGCTGGAATTCCGAGATATAGCACTAAGTGGATGCAGCTATATATTAGCTTGCAGTGGAGTTATATATAGAACGTTAGAGAAGGTCTTACAATGGCACTCTACTTCCTGTATTTCTTTGTTTTCTGTTTGTGCATTGTTGGCACTAACGGCACATTCGGCGAAGCAGCAGTAAGATCTCGGCAAGGTTGCAAGCACTGCAATGCATCTTCGCGCTCAACAGCAGTATCTAAGATAATAAGGGAATAAAAATAGTGATAGAATGAAGATGGCAACACAAGACAATGAGAAAATAACGATAATAAATGTGATAATAATAGAAAAGAAGGCGTGACATTGCAGCCCTGGTCTCAGTTCAAATTCACAATTCATTTCTGTCCATGTCAGTTCCGAAAAAAATTTCTTAAACGAAAAGCAAGCAAACAAATAAAACAATAGCAATAAATACCAGGTTCTATGAATGGAGAACAATCACTCGACACTGTGGGGCAACCCTCTTCGGCGTCTTTCCTTTTTTTCCCCCCCTACTTTCAGAGCTTCAGTTTCCGAAGAAGTTTGCGGCCCGAGCGGTCCAATCACATGGGGAGAATTAGCTGTGTATTGTCGCTTGTGAGGTTTGAATACAAGGTACAGATTTTTACCAGCGAAGCTGCTGTAGCTCGCCGTAGTTTGTGCGGCGTCGCCTAAAGACTCCTCAAGTAGGTATGCGCAAGTAGGTATGCTGTACACGGTAGTGGGGCAAGCCTCACTACCGTGTACAGCAGGTGCGAGTGTCAAACGAAAATAAACACGTGAAGAAGAGAGAGAGAGAAAGGAAGCGAGAGAAAGAAAGAGGAAGAGAAAGATAGAGAGAAATAAAGGGGACTGAGACATAAAAATATAGAGAGACAGAGAAAAACATAGAAAGAGAGAGAAAGAGAGATGAAGAAAGAGAAGCGAAAATGAGATAGAAAAAAGAGAGAGCAAGACAGAAAGAGAAAGAGGGAAGGAAAGAAAGATAGAAAGACAGAGAAAGAAACAGACACGAAAAAGAGGTAGAAAAAAACGACAGCACACAGAAAAAGAAAGGAATAGAAACAAAGAAACAGAGAGAAAGAGAAAGAAATAGATAGAGAGAGAAATAACTAAAAAAAGTCACAGTTTCACCGCAAGGGTGAAGCAAGGAATGCGATGACAACAAATTGTAATGTTATACGAAGTGAGGCTGGCAGCTAACTCTTTTGGATCCGATCTCATGCAACTCTGCAGAACGGTGGTTTAAGGGAATACGGCCGCTCCAGGGACATTCTTCGCACATTCTCTTCGCGCTGAGAGCGCAGCACGTAGGAGTGTATACCAGCCGCCCGCTGACGGCTGCAGAGATAGCGAGATAACGCGCGCGTCAGCGACGACCGCGCTCGTAAAATCAAATGTCCCTGGTGCTCGAGGGACCTCCTCCCCGCCCCATGCGCGTCTTTTCACACTCGTTAAAGATAGGCGGGGTGTTTCCTCTCTGCTTGAGCATTCGATGGCCAGTCTAACAGGCGGAGGGATCTGATCGCATGCGCCTCGGAGCGACGGAGATGGTCCGGCTCGTTTGATCTCCGCTTCAGCCGCGTTCGTTTCCCCCGCTCGTGTGCTAGTACCCGCGGGTAGAACGTAAGATGAGCTGGGGGATCTTATCAATTTGGATTTTATACGCGACATGACGGCGACGGAAACGGTGACGGCCACAACCCGTCGAGAGTGTCCATATAATTGCTAGCGCAATAAAAAAAAAGAAACAGATACAAAAAAGAGACTGAAGTTATAAAGATAGGTAGGGAAAATACAATATGTACAGAACATTAAAAATAAACTAAATCATTTTGATGACGCCAGTGTGTCTGTTAGAAAGCTGTAAAGAACTCGCGTTGCATGAAGCGCGCAGGCATGCGTTTTTCGATAGAAAAAAAAATGCTCTTCACTCAAGAAATGACTGTCTTGGATGATCGTCTATTGCCGACCTTAACACTGCCGCACATGCGCCCGCCGTACAAGTCGCCAGTATTCGGACTCCTGCGGATCACAAAGCCCGTAAAGAAATACATCCAGACAGTCGAAGCTGTTACAGTAACAATATATATCATCGCGTAATATATATCATGCGGTTAGTTACCGCGTTACCCCGCCGCGCCCTGATGCTCGCCGAGGCATTAATATAAGCCACATAACAATAGGAGACTGAGCAAAACTTGTCGCATAATATAAGTGAATAATGACTTTAAAGATACTGACAACAAATTTGCAATGTACTTTGTTTCTTCAGTGCAGCGGTAAGATCACCTGTCAAAGTGTCTGATAATGGAATGGTAACGCGGAGAACACCATGAAACGTCTTTCATAAGATTCTTTCGGTCCGCAGCGGCTAAGAAGTCGTACACGGAAAACATTCTGCAAACAGTGGAAGGTGTGTGCGATACCGATTCTGCGGTGGTAAACAAGTGAGGTGCTATTAATCGATCCTGCGCTGCAGCGGTTCGCGTACGCGCGCTGTGGTTCGCTGCACATGCACCCCGGTTCTGCACGGATTTTCGGTTCTAAAAGTTGCCGCGAAGGTGGCGCAACTTCTGAGCGCCAACTCCTTTTGCCTTGTAATAAACTCAGAATAAAATGGTGCCAGCCGGGTAATGCGAAGACTATGTTTAGTCATAAATTGTGGCATTGCTCTAAACATGAGACCACGTGCGCCAATCCAAACGACTACTTAGACCAGTCGCGCGCCTTGTTTCGAATGTCTTGATCCTTGAACAAGCTGCGCGATCGCAGCATGGTACGCGGTCAAGGTGATGCTCGAGACATTTTTTACAGCAGAGCTGTTGTGCATGAAGTTTGCCGTGCGTCGTAGACAGAAAATTATCATCATCATGAACCGACACGTACTCTCTTCTTCCTCTTCTTCATCTAGAAATAAAGAAGGGCGGCCGACTCCGCACTTCCTTCAGGCGTGGCACCACTGGTGCGAGGCTGCCCTAATTATTTAGGAGGAGATATATGTCTTCCACAGTAGAGCTCTTACGCTCGAGGTTTACCGTGCTTCGTAGATAGAAAATTATTTTCAACATGGACCAGCACGCGCCCCCTTCATCCTTTTCTTCCTCTTCTGCTTTGCTACAGAACACATGCTTCGATATGCCCGGCGTGGGGTGCAATAACTCTGATGGGCGAGAGAACGAGAACAGAGAGAGAAAGAAAGATATGGAAAGAAAGAGAAAAAGAAATTCTTGGCGAAAAAAAATATCGTGGCGAGGGGGAGATTCGAACCTGTGCAGCCGCGATCAGTAGGTGAATGTTGCTACCACTCGGCTATTCAGGCATGCTAGAAGAGCATAGCATAGCCTTGTATAACTTAGTATAGCAAGGAGGTGGGAGAGGGAAGTGAGGGTGAAGAGGAGATATGTGTGAGTGAGGAGGTGGCAAAGGAGGGGGGAGAACGAGTGCAGAGAGAGAGAAAGAAAGAGATAGAGGAAAGTACATAGAACGGAACGAATGAGTGAAAAGAGTAGAAGGCGAGACAACGGCTACAGAAAGAGATAGAGAGAAAGAGAAAAGTGAAGAGAAAGAAAGGAAAGAAAGACAGAAAAATATAGAAAGACAGAGAAAGAAATAGACGTATAGAGAAAGAGATAGAAAGAAATAGATACAAAAAATAGAGTGAGCACAGCCATGTATAGCATAGTAAAGCAAGCGATGGGAAAGAGAGAAGTGACAGGGTAAAGGCCTAGCCAAGCAAGGGTCAGCTAGGTTACCACCAGCTCTGCTGTGACTCAGTCTCGGTCTACTTAGAGTGAGCTGCGCTAGCTTTTCTTACAATTTCTCACTCCTTAAAAGATAAGTATAAAAGAAAACTCTGATTCGTGCTCTCGGCAGACGTCAAAGGATTTTTTTTAATGCTATACTGACGTCACCAGGTTCGCTCGGTATAAATAAAGACGCCATTCTATTTTTCTCCTAGAAACAAAGTATGCACTTGAGACATTGACGTTATGGAAACATTCTTGACATATGGAAGCAAGGTAATCATAAACAAACGCCGAAATCTTCGGCTCGAATCAGGGTTTCAGAAAAACATGGACACTGATACGAACTCAGTGGTGAATTTCGCCTATTGACGTTGTGAAGAAATCTCGAATCACAGTGCAATAAACGTATACGGTTTACTTACACTTACAACAAAATGCGCGGCTATCGCTTACAAAGTCCGCACACTTCGGATCTATTTTGACAATGTGGAGTTCATTAATGTGCATGTTAATTACATTCTGGAAAATTCGCGTGTCATCTAAAGTAAGATGTGAAAACGCATGTTTGCTTTCGTTACACTTTTCCGATGCGTTTAATTGTAGCTTAATGGTTTACCGGCAGCAATATGTTCCTTTGAGTTCACTTTTCACAGTTTATAAAAAAACATAGTCGAATGATTATATTCATCATGAACCATCTTATAAAGCCTAAGATGACTAAGTCGTACATGGCACATGGTCATCATGTACGACCCGAAGTCGTACATGGTGACCTCACGACCTTATTAACAATGGTGACCTTACGACCTTGTTCACCATGGTTACCTTCAGCCGTACATGATACATGGTCACCATGGTTACCTTTAGTCGAGCATGAGGCATGGTCACCATACACCTTAAGTCGTACATGGTCCATGGTCACCATATACGACCTTAAGTCGTATATGGGGACCTCACGACCTTTGTCACGATGGTGACCTTAAGTCTCACATGGTACATGGTCACTATGCACGACCTCAAATCATACATGGTGACCTCAAGACCTTATTCGTCGTGGTTACCTTGAGTCGTACATGTAAGGTCACCATGTAAGACCGTAAGTTGTACACGGTGATCTCAAGACGTGGGATCTTAGTACAGAATCTGAAAAAAGATCAAATCAAAATATATTTTTGCTGAATTACACCGGATAAATGGGGAACCGAGGTAACCTTTGCTTCATTTTCTCGAGAGCAACTCGCGTATGACAATTAATTAGTTTTTTAAATTATTATTTTTACGTGCTACATGCAATGTGAATATGACGCACGCCGTAGTGGGGAACTCCGAGTTAATTTCGAACACCTGGGGTTCTCTTACGTGCGCCTAATCATGTATAACAGAACGCAACGTGACCGCAAGCCCGAAGCGTTGGAAGTAACCTATACCCTCGTCTGAAACACATGACACGGAACATATAAGCCGCCTCTGAGGCATCAAAAATGCGTGTGACCTTTATACCGCCAGCTTTGCTATCTCCAGCGGTGAACCAGGTGTTGCTGTCGTCAACGCTTTTGTTAGCCCTGCAGAAACAGAAAGCAAGGAAGGAAGACAACTACTCAATCCAAAGCATGGTGTTTTGACGCCAATGTGGACGCCTTGCTCGATTAGCAGCACCATTCCGCAAAGTAATAATGAAATTAAAGCAGCTTCGCAATAGTGGTGCCAAGCCTGAAGGAAGTGCGAAGCTGGGTGGCCTTCTCTGTTATTCCGTCTCTCTTTCTTTCAATGCTATGCTTTACTCTCTCCCCTGCTTACCATCACTTCCCTTTCCCACCCCTTGCTATACTATACAAGGCTATGCTAGGCTCTGCTAGCGTAGGTGGATAGCCGAGTGGTTACACTCGCCTTCGGATCGTGGGAACGCGGCAGGCCCGTAGCCAGAGAGGGGGGGGGGGGGGGGGGCTGGGTCCCGGGCTTTTCCCCGAAATTCTTATGGAGTAAGGTGTTTTATTGAGAATAAATAATGAAAATAGGGGGTTCTCAAGGTTTTTAACGGGTGCCCCCCCCCCCCCCGAAAACAATTTCTGGCTACGGGCCTGGTATGCAGGGTTCGAATCCCCCCCCTCGCCCATAAATCTTTCACCAAGAATTTCTCTCTCCCTCTTTCTTTCTTTCTTTCTTTCTTTCTTTCTTTCTTTCTTTCTTTCTTTCTTTCTTTCTTTCTTTCTTTCTCTCTTTCTTTCTTTCTTTCTCTCTCTCTCTCTCTGCACTCGTTCTCTTGCCCATCAGAGTTATTTTATCTCACACTGCACAAATCAGCGCACATATGCTGGTAGAGAAGCACAAGATATAGAAGAGAGTGCGCGCCGGTTGATGATGATGATAATTTCTTTTAGAACTTCCCGACACGGCGAAAAGCTTAAATAGCCCCGCTGTTAATAATTGCTGGGGTTTTACATGATGAAACCTCGATGTGATTATGGGAGAGACGCCGTAGTGGAGGGCTCCGGAAGTTTCGACCTCCAGGGGTTCATTAACGTGAGCCTAAATCTAAGTACGCGGGCCTCATGCATTTTCGCCTTCCATCGAAAATGGGGCCGCCACTGCAGGAATTCGATCCCCACGACCTTCCGGTCAGCAGTCGGGCAGCATAACCACTAAACAACCGGGGCAAGTACCATTCCATAACATGCGCCATGTTCTAGGTGCGAAAAATCGCGACGAGTTACCACACGAGTGCTCTTCGAATCGGAATACCTAACGTCGAATGGGAAGAAGGAAAGAAATATTCCGCCGCACACTATATCCTACTGAGAATACCATTTCAAACTGCGAATAGGCAAGCAAAAAAAGCCGGCAGATCCCACGCACTGTGCGAATCGATGTAATGCGAAGCAGCCAGGAAGGATCAAATCATGCTTTACATAATTTGCATGTCATGTTTTACATGTTACCACGTGTCATTTGTGTTCGTCATACAGTCACGTCGCGATATACCAATTTTGGTGTATGTCAAGCTAGCGAACTGGACGCAAGCGCACCATGAGCGTGGCATGTAAATGGCATTGTAGATGACATGCACGCCAAGATTTTCATGTTACCACCTGCCACTTATGTTCGTCGTACAGTCATGTCACTCAATACCAAATTTGGTGTATCTCAAGCTAACGAAACGGCCGCGAGCACGCCATGAGCGTGGCATGCAAGTCATGTCGCACATGACAAGTCATGATTTCCATGTTACCAATTGTCATTTATGTTCGTCATACAGTCATGTCACTCAATACCAAATTTGGTGTATATCAAGCTAACGAAACGGCGGCGAGCGTGCCATGAGCGTGGAATGCAAGTCATGTCGCACATGACAAGTCATGATTTCCATATTACGACTTGTCATTTATGTTCGTCATACAGTCATGTCACTGAATACCAAGTTTGGTGTATATCAAGCTAACCAAACGGCCGCGAGCGCGCCATGAGCGTGGAATGCAAGTCATGTCGCACATGACAAGTCATGATTTCCATATTACCACTTGTCATTTATGTTCGTCATACAATCATTTCACTCAATACCAAATTTGGTGTGTATCAAGCTAACCAAACGGCCGCGAGCGCGCCATGAGCGTGGAATGCAAGTCATGTCGCACATGACAAGTCATGATTTCCATATTACGACTTGTCATTTATGTTCGTCATACAGTAATGTCACTCAATCCCAAATTTGGTGTATATCAAGCTAACGAAACGGCCGCGAGCGCGCCATGAACATGGGATGTAAATCATTATTTTCATGACAAGTTAGTCATGATTTTCATGATATGACCAGCTATTTATGTTCGTCATACAGTCATGTTATGTCATAAAAAATTTGGTACAAATCCCATTAACGATACGGCCAGGACAGCACAAAGTCGTAGGCGGCTAGATAGATAGATAGATAGATAGATAGATAGATAGATAGATAGATAGATAGATAGATAGATAGATAGATAGATAGATAGATAGATAGATAGATAGATACGCTCAAACTCGCCGAAGTTCGCTAAGAAATGCTTCGCATTTAAAAAATTGGTCGCGTATCTGCGTGCTTCGATGCAAGTGTCGTCGAAGGACGAAAGTCTTGTGCCGGCCATACTACTATGTTTTGCCTTGCCTCAGACAGTGCCTACTCTATGTTGAATCGGCGCATCTGACTGGCATTGATAAAATCGAGGAGGCGCTGCGCGAGATATGGACGCCATCGAAAAACATGAGCTTCTGCTGAACCAAGGGCCACAGCCAGCGGCAGCACCTTATCGGCGGCACAGGGCTTTTTCGTGCATAGCGTCGCAGTTCGTGCACAGCGTCGCATTTTCAGCGCAGCCTAAAAAACACTAGGGTCTTTATAATTATGTATCTATGTATTTTCTAATAAAGGAACACACGACCTGACACCTGCATATTAATGTTGCACCTCAGATATGCGTAGTATTTGCTTTTTGATCGAAAATGTTCACAAGTATGACCGCAAATACCAGTTCAAGATGGCTGGGCGTTCAGAAAGTCGTTAAACTTCGGTCGAGTGGCTGAGTGGCTGAATCGGGTGACAGACAGACAGACATACAGACCAAAATTTATGCGTTGAAGTATCCCAAGAAAGACTTATCGTCTTTAAAAATGAAAGGTCATTCTAGTTCAGCTCACTGAAGTTAAAGTTCATGACTTACTAGTTTTAGAAGGCAGGCGGGATGTCACTAACCGCAGTTATAGTCACCTTTGTTAAGTTCGCTGTTCAAACTGTAAGTTGTCACTCATTTTTCCATATCACCCTATCTTGACACCCTGAATAGTATTCGTAAATATTAACGTATTTATAGCGCGTATGAACATTAAAGGGGTGCTACACGAATTTTCGAAGCTGAATTTACTCCACCATTATAGTCTCCTGTATTGAGAGATGGCTCTGAGCAAGTGTAAAGCTCAGGGAAAATGCTGATAAGATATCTTGTCGAAGCTGTTCTTGGTCGAGACTTTCATGTCCGGGATCCAGGGTAACGCTTGTGGGCATCATGAAAGGGTATGCGCCACAGACATTGGGTAACCACTGGTCTACAAAAAATGAAGGCAACAGTTATTCCAACAAACGGGCATGTGCCACAGAAATCTGTGCGGCCTATCAGAAAGCTATCATCATCATAAACACGTATGTGCCACAGAAACTGGGTGAATCCCACTACGCCCAACTTCCACGAGAAAGGAACAAGGCAACAGTTAGCCCAACAAATGGCGTGCCCGTTACCATAGTCACACCCCTATCATGTGATACTTTGTGGTTATAAAAGGTGGTGGCTATACTACCACCTCAAAGCTTAACAAAGAGTGTTTAATAAAGAGCAGTGATACAACGTATCGGGAGCATCTTAAGCGAAGGTTTCTCTGTAAATCTGAGTATAAGAGTGGTATGGTAAAGATGCAATAAAACTATACTTCAGCCTGAAAGCTTAACAAAGAGTGTTTAATAAAGAGCAGTGATGCAACATATCTGAAAGACTTGCAAAACGTAGAAATGCGTTAGCCTGTCAAAGGGAACGCCACCGGCTTCATTGTTTAATCGCTGTCAGCGAAGCGGGGCTGGCCGAATGTTTTTTTACTACAAAGAAAATTTTCGCATGGCGCACCTGCTGACATCGACACTAGCATGACATGAAGCTACAATATCAATTCCAGGGTTGCCGTTGGGTGGACATGAAAAGGCGCCAGAACTCACGCCAAAAGTAACCAAAGTAGCCATGTCATTTGATATTATCGCCGAATTTCTAGCCAAATAGAACAGAAGCGGTATCATCAACAGAGTCTTTACTATTGATGAATAAATAAAACCATTTTGAATAAGTAAAAGCACAAGGTTAAGAGAGAGCCGTGGCGCCAACTGGAAATTTTCGTCGCCAACGGGGTCCAAAAGTAGCCAATTTGTCGCAAAGTAGCCACCAACGGCAACCCTGATCAACTCTCTTGACTTCACGGGCTCCAGTATGGCAAGTTGTCATGATTGCCAGGTAACAAAAGATACAAAATGGCCGCTTGTGCGTCACGCACGGATCCACGCAGTGGAGTGACCGTGGAAGCGTCACGATAAATTGCGCGTGCACGGGACGAGAAGCTTGCACCGTGTCGTAACGTCAGGGTACAGTAGTCACGAAAACTAGCTTTTTAAATACTCGTTGTAATCAATTTTCGAAGGCACACTCATGCTTACCAGCATATTTTCTAAGGCCCTTGAGGGCTTGGCTTTCCACTTGACGCAAATAAAAAAAACGACAAATGAAAATTTTCGTCTCAGTACTCCTTTAAACTTCCCAGCCCTGTTTGGAGCTGGAAAAACTCGGGGCAATCTCACGGAACGTGTTAATTTTTCCGATTCGAAACAGTTGAAAGCGTCCACGCTATCAGTTTATTCGTACGCATGTTGTTGGGATTTCTGTACCCGCCTGCCAGCTATAACATCCCTAATGTGGGGTAGCCAACCGAGCCCGTGCTTGCTTTACCTGCCTGCCTTTCCCATTCGTTCCTCTCTCTCTCTTTCTAATAAAATTGGACCCCCCCTTACATAACGAGCTCTTTTGGGCAATATTACCGTTTTCCTTCAGATCAGACATTGTGGGGCTAGTACTGATGGTGAATTGTATTGGCAGATTCGGAGCACTTTCCGGTAGCACTTTTTCCGCTCCATGCGGAGCAAATCTGTTCAAGTGGCAGATTGAGAGTGCTCCCTGCATGTTTCATTGGCAGATCCAGAGCAGCTCCGCCGCCTAGATCCACTCCCTAGAGCAGCTCCCTCTACTCCGCGAAAAGCAACGGATTTGGCCGGAAGTCGCAAGCGCCCCGCGCGTGCGCAGAGTGTCGCGTACCACGTGATCGACGGAACGCACTGCGCGAGCACGCCCATTGTCCCCGTGCGCGCCAGTGAAGGCGACAACGGCGCGAAACGCAAGGTATGCTGGGCGCTAGCACCCCCTGCCGTTTGCTCTGACGGCAGGGCCTCTGTTCCACTGGCAGATTTCCTTCAGCTGCCCCCCTGCATGAGCGGAGTGCTCCGGGGCGCATAGTTTGGTCGGCCACTCCGAAATCCGCTATTGGAATTCGCCATGAAATATTGTTGGGCAAACATCATTTTCTCATTTGTTAGAGCTGCACATTGTACCTCTTAATATGTATCTCTTTCTGAAGCTTCATAATGCTGCTACGTACTCTTTACGGCCTTTTCTATGACAAAGTATAGTTTAACCGCAAGCAAGGCTCAAATTGCAAGAGGGTACACACTCTTCAATGCCGCTCCACACCGTTTCACTGCAACCACTGCTATAAGCTGTAAGCTAAAGGAACAATAAAATGCCCGATAGCAGACAATGGCAGGAAATCAAAGCACAAAAGCGCTTACTTTGAGCTTTCTTTTTAATGCGAATGCACTATATGGCCCATAAAGAGTCAGACCCCGGCCAGCATCCGGCGTTCACATCCGTTGGTAACAAAACCCACGTGATCAAAGTGATGGCGTCACGTTTCAGTGTCATTTAAAGCTTTAATACCAACCGACCAAAAAAATAACTGGCTGCCCAATTTGAAAAGTGAGTTGACCCATGTCCGAAAAACTACCTGGACCCATCCCCACAATTAACTTTGCCTTAATTCAAGCACATACGCAAGTGACTACATCATGAGACATAATCACGTGACCAAGAACCTTAATTTCGCCAAGGTCACATGACCAGGTGATGACGTAATGTGGCGAATGTGACTTGACATGGACGTCGATGCATTCGGCATACCGAGATCCGTCGCTGCAGCCTCGCCGGCCGCACCAGGTCTGTTCTGTGTTTTTAAGGCGAAATCCTTAATATCTCATACTCACGGTGTTCGTCCGTCTGTCCGTGCCCTGGAACGGTTGCCAGCTGTGGCCTCTCCCCCTCACATTCTCTCATCAATCACGTGATGGCACAGCGGCGCATAAAACAGTTGCACCGCCACAGCTGTGGCTTCTCCCCTAACACTTTCTCATCAATCACGTGATTGCTGAGAGAGTGTAAAAAAAAGACATGGCATAGTCAGTCGAATGGTCACAGGCTTTCGCCGAACACACTTTGGAATTTACAAAAGCGTCCTTCATTTTTTTGTGTGCGTGCGTGCGTGTGTGTGTGTGTGTGTGTGTGTGTGTGTTTGTGTGCGTGCGTGCGTGCGTGCGTGCGCGCT
This sequence comes from Rhipicephalus appendiculatus, assembly GCA_030522465.1. Taxonomy (NCBI): domain Eukaryota; kingdom Metazoa; phylum Arthropoda; class Arachnida; order Ixodida; family Ixodidae; genus Rhipicephalus; species Rhipicephalus appendiculatus. The sequence goes on along the minus strand of JALIZH010008243.1, from coordinate 369,460 downwards.
CCAACGCTGCTTCCGCGTTCAGCTCAGGCGAGAAGCCTTAAGTGCCTCTGTAAATTAATTCGTATCTCACGCCAACATAAATGCGTGATCGCGCATGCGCTGTAAAGTGATCGAGTTTATTCGTCTAGACATGAAGATGACTGCAACAAGCAGCGAAAAAAGAAAACTATCCACGCTCTACAATAAAGGAACCGCTCATGCATGAACTTCATCTTGAGAGTATAAAAAGCTCCGATCCCGTTTCCGGGTGGTGTTTTATCTTTGCATCCACCCAATATGTTAATGTTGCCAAAGATCGGGGGGGCACGTGCAGACTAGACAATAAAAGGACAAATGCTCATTACCACACAATGTGATAATTTATTGCCCATGTGGGCAAGTGTGCCCCGGCCCTGACGTAAGAGACGAAAAATAAAGTCAGCTGCAAGTACGCGCGTGCGCCTGTCGACCTTCTCTCCTTGTCTGGTTTCGCGCGTTGTATTCTTCTTGGGCGTCATGAGCGAACCGGACCAGCGACAAGTTTAATTGTACGGCGCCATAACGTATGCCATTCACTGATTAATTAACAATGCTCATGACTTCACGTCTCATAATCGCTATATGATCATGAGACACGCCGTAGTGGAGAGTTCCGGAAATTTAGACTATACCTGGGGTTCTGTCACGTGCAGCTAAATGTAAGTCCACGGATAACATATAGAGAAATGATAAATAATAAAGGCGAAATCCTGAGAAGCCAAATCGAACGCGTAAATTGACCGTTGGCGGCGTCGGCGTCCGGCGGCGTCGGCGTCAACACGAGTGATGCAAAAAGTCATCGTCACTAGATGATGTCACCATCATCATGACGTTTCGGATCGGCGAAATTTGGCACGTCGCCATGGCGGCACTATGACGTCACATACCACGCCGTCACATGAACGTGACGTTGTCGTTGTGTCAAAGCTGTTGCGATCACGGAGGCCACGCGAAACCAGGTGATGCGCAAAACCTGAATTTAAGGTCACAGAGCAAACACACAAGACGCTCCACGAAGAAAAGACACAACAACACAACACACAGAAGTGCTGTCTTTTCTTCGTGGCGCGTCTCGTGTGTTTGCGCTGTGACCTTAAATTCAGGAATATGTACAAACTAGGCCCAAATAAATTTCTATTGGGATGCAGAAATCTTGCTGCAGATAGCTTTCGGAGGGAGGCGGGGTTGGATCAGTACGGAAGGAAATAAGGCGCAAACGAGACGAACACGAGAAGTGACATGGACGAACGCCCATGTCACTTCTTGTGTTCGTCTCGTTTGCGCCTTATTCCTTCCGTTAAACATGCACCAACCATCCCAACAAAATGTTCTACTTGGATCAGTACATCGAATGAGAATAAAAAGAAGATAGCTTTCGCCTTCGAGTCATCTTAGGCGAATGAACAAGTGACCCTGCGAGTGTTCAATGCGGAATGTCACTGGATCTAGTGTTTCGACAAGTTCTCTAGCTTCGTCAGGGCAGCAGCTGCCTTCTTCAGCCACGTATATACGCACGCCTTGCTCACCCGGAACGTACCCTCAAAAGAGTTCCACTCACTCTATTAAAAGTGAACAACACTTAATGAAAAGTATGCTGTTAAGTAAGTGAATTTCGGGATTTTACGAGCCAGATACGCGAATTCACTTCGTACGGTGCCGTGCAGCCGCTTGTATCGCCACTCTTTCTTTCTAGCATTTCCTTGCGAGGAACTCAGAGGAAAGCGCATGGACAATGGCTAAGGCTCGGCTATTCGCTAATTGAATGCATAATATTTCCGTATAAATATGGAAGGAGGACAAGGACATGCAGATGCTCACGCGACAATGCATACAGGAAGGCCCTGTCTGATTCCTGGATACGCTTTCTCTTGCATGTGTTCTCTCGCGGTCGACAAGCACGTCGGTATACACGACCTAGAGACATCGTGCAGTGTGTGCTCAAGTGAATCCGTTCTACAGGTGGCGTGGGCTCACTATAACTATACTAAATGCGTAGCATTATTTGGCGAAACAAAGGCACTTTGGACCACATCTATCTATCTATCTATCTATCTATCTATCTATCTATCTATCTATCTATCTATCTATCTATCTATCTATCTATCTATCTATCTATCTATCTATCTATCTATCTATCTATCTATCTATCTATCTATCTATCTATCTATCTATCTATCTATCTATCTATCTATCTATCTATCTATCTATCTATCTATCTATCTATCTATCTATCTATCTATCCGCCTACTTCGTGCTTCCCGCGGCTGCTTTGTTAATTGCAGTAGTGTCACTAGCTGAGCTGGTTGGTATGAATCCATCGCAAATATCACACTAAAAAAAAAAAAAAAAAAAAAAAAAAAAAAAAAAAAAAAAAAAAAAAAAACGGGGCGCACAAGTGTGTGCCTTTTTGTGCCAAGTGACGCGAAGAAGTGATATCACTTGTTCTTGTCAGTCCTTTCTGTGTGCGTCATCTCGTTCTTTTTTTTTTTTTTGCTCTTTTACGTGCGATGGAAGCGTTTTGTTAACTCGATATAATACGAAAGATTGGCATGGCATCACATGAGCGTATGGGGGGAAATGAGTGACAACTCATATACATGAAAACTACGTCACGCATGTCTTGGCTTGGCATGGCACGAGTGTATCACGAACATAATTTTTTTCTTTGTTCTGCCAGAACATCACCATATGCATGGGCTTTTAAAAAATTAATCCTTTGAGCCTTCTTCGTGAGTGCTGCTTGTTACGCATACGACTCTCTTTTAAGAGACTCGTGAACTCTTTGCAGATCATTATACTCTTTTCGTGGAGTCATGAGACCCAAGAGAGAGTTAACTTGTCTCTGTAAAGAAAGTCTTATAGGTAGCATGTCAGGGCTCACGAAAAAGGGTAACACATAAAGAGCAACGCAAGCTTGTAGGCTCGCAAAAGTGGGATACCCCGCTGGCCAGCTCTGCTGCGGACGCAGAGCTGGCCAGCGGGGTATCCCAAGTCCGAATCAATCGGGGTATCGCAAGTCCGAATCACAGCAAGAGCCTGAGAGGTCGTCTTCAGCGCTGAGTGAAGGGCCATCTTAACAGCTGTTAAGAATATTTTAGTCCAAATAAATAAGAGGAAATGGGCATGGGGAGGGCATGCAGCGCGTAGGCAAAATAAGCACCGATCATTGAGAATAACACACTCGATTCCGAGGGCAGGCAAACGCGCGAGGGTGAGATGAAAGTTAAGTGGGCAGATGAGATTGAGAAGTTTGCGGGTTTCGCGTGGCCGCAGCAGGCACAGGACGGGGTTTCTTGGCGGAACATGGCAGAGGTTTTTGTCTTGCACTCTGAGCAGTCAGGCTGATGATAATAATAATAATGATGATGATGGCCATCTGGTCTTGTCGCAGAAACCAGCACTCCCTGTACTGCTATTAACGTTCTTTTTTTACCACTACTCGTAGCTACTAACGCAGCGCGGCCACATAACGCCGAGGATATCGCCGGCGCGTGATTGCGCTCCGCCAGCGGCGCCGCCACCATTTTAAACTTAACTTAAACAGCGGAGCTGTTTAAAGGGACCCTGAAACGGTTATTTGAAGCTTTGTCAGCGTTTAGGCTAGAGCATCATCAAACCATTGGCACCACCAATTCAGCGACACGCCGTGTACCAAGGCGGCTACGGACAATTATATCATACCCTCCTTCTCACCCCTACCTTGCCTCCTCAACTCATGAGACACGCTGGCATCGCTGGCGATCGCAGAGCTCTCGTGAGCACACTCGACGATTTGAGCTTCGCCCAGTCATGACCTCCGAGATTGCAGACCGACAAGTTACGCACAATCTCGGACACCATAGCCCAGTGCGCCCGGCAGCACGCACGCCGTCTGGCAACAGAGACAGCGCGGAGTGGTTGGTATCTGCTCCGACAGGTGCCGCCACCCTACCAGCCAATTTTTCGTGCGCGCACACCACAGCCAATCAGATCCAGCAGCACCGGTGACGTCGTGTGGACACTGCATGTCGTACTCGGGAGGGGCGGTTGAAAACGCGTTGGGCTGAGCCGCAGTGATCTGCAGCGATTCGCAGCTTTATAGCGTTGTAATAAATTACACAGTTTATGCAGAGAGCTTAAATCAGTCAGTAAATGACCCTTAGGACTTGGTCTACCAGCCCAATGTGTTTGTACAAAATCGTCAAAACCGTTTCAGGGTCCCTTTAAGTTTGGCAGGACTCCGTGAGGCGTTCGCAAAAACTCTGCCTGGTATGCGCCACGGAAGTTGGGTCGAGCCCCACTGCCGAGTACATAGGTTCGAGGGAAAGCGAGGACAGTAAAGGGAAAGAGACGAGTGAAGGACAGTAAGGGACAGAGGTGGGGAAGGAAAATAGAGCTTGGGGTTGTAGTGAGTACAGCCTAGAAAAGAGAGAAGGGTTGAGCCTTTGAGGCACCGCCGTTGGCTGAGGCAAGGAGCAGGCAAGGAGGAGGAAATACTCTGCTCGGCGAAGTAGATCGAGAAAAGGAAGGAAAGGAGAAGGAAAGCAGCATACAGGAGGAGAAGGAGAACTAAATAAAACGAAAGAAAACTTCTTGGCGAAGCGAGATTCGAAGTCGGGTATCCGCGATCCGAAGGCGAGCTTCGTAACCATTCGGCTATCCAGGCACTCCAGCAGAAAAGGCATTTATGGTAACCATATGGTTGCGTTGCTGTGGACAAATGAAAAAAAGGATTGAGAGAAAAAGAAAAGGAGAAGAAAGAGAAACAGAGAGAGAGAGAAACAGAAATAAACAGAGAGAAAGAAAGAAATAAGCAGACAGAGAAAGAAAGAGATATTTGAAAGAAATAGAGAGAGAGACAGCCTTAACCTGGCTTTCCCAGGCTTATTTGCCCCTCTCTATGCTCATGTGGCTATATCTAGGCTCAACTGGCTATATTTAGGATAGGCTTGGCTGGTATGCTAAGGAAGGCCGCGAAGCTCCGCTGTTCCTTCTGGCTTGACGCCACGAGTGCGAAGCTGCCCTAATTTCTTTTCTATATTTTTTGTACTCGTTGTCTACATACGATGTTTGCATGCGGAAGCGAGGCGGCCCAGATAATCTGGGAACGCGTATGGGCTGGAGGCAGACAGCTTGAATGTAAAATAATGGGACACATAAGAATATTATTTGCACCGCTCTCGGAGAACGCTGAGGTGCTGTGTTTAAATAAAATTATGAATCAGTTACAGTTTACCTAGGGCTATTTGTATAATGTGCGGCTACAGCAATTGTGAAAGGGTTGCGTTTAGAATAAGTTTATTCCACCGAAGTACCCAAACACTTGAAAACCGTGTCTGTACAACGAGGACAGTAACTAACACACACAAATGACTAAGCACAATGTACAGACGCGGCCACTGTTAGATGCAACACTTGCACGCAGAGCATGTCTAGATTTCATTTTCTTGCATAAAAACAAGGGCTTAGATTTGCATAAGGCTACTGGTGGTTGACAGCTTAGACTCTTTCCGACAAACTAGTAAAGCGCACGTTCAATGTTTCCCCATCCACTTGCAGTTACGGGGCCAGCAATAAGAAAGGTGCTCATTCGAGTGTTGCATCTAACAGTGGCCGCGACTGTACATGAAACGTAATTACGAATATGTCCATGTCCACAGCACGTCCTAAGCTATTATGGTCTAACACACACGCTAATCACTGCTGGGACAAACCTTGTATTGCTTGCGAAAGTATACCGCACTGCGGGAACTATACCAACATACACCACCGTGAATAGCCGTCATTCTTGCTACTGTTGCAGAGTAAACTTCGTACGCTTTTGTAATTAACATATCGAATGGAAACACTTGGTAAATATGTATTGACGAAAACATTTGGTATTCTTCGTGTCCCTTAAGCTGGTATCTTCGAATTGCCGTAAAATATGCCTCAAACTATGCGGTTCGAATGTCCGCCACTAATGAAAACTAGCAGTTCCGTGTACGAATGCAACCGATGAGCGAAGCTCCTTAGAAATGGGACGCAAACTACTATTCGCCTGATCTCCCATCTCCTCCCCTATTCCAACCCTGCAAGACTGGGAGGCCATGCTGCGTGACGAAAGCCCGAGTGGCCAGCGGGCGCTGGTCCGTCGGGCACGGGACGCGGCAGCTGCTGTTGGAGCTCTGGACTGAGAGCCCCACCCGACATTCCTCAATGAAAATAAAAAGTTTTCTCTCTCTCTCTCGCTGCTGGCTTTCATGAAGGCGGTGGGGTGGGGAGCGGTTGGGGAGAGCGTCTGCTGCGCTCGGTGGCGGGAAAGACTGAGTGAGTGAGTGTGCGGCGCGCGCAGCGCAGGGAGAGGGAGACAGGTGGGAGAGGGGTGCTTGTTTTTTGCGCCGTGCGCCTAGTTTGCGCCGCACGCACGGAGAGCATCTGCTGCGCTCGGTAGCGGGAACGCGCGTTCGCCGGTTTGGGGGGGGAGAGGGCAGAGACAAAGAAAGAGGGAGAGGGAGACTAATCTACCTCTGTTTCGCATGCTTTCGTATTCTCGCGCTTTGCGCATCGTGAAAACGCCATCCGCGTTCCAGCGCTCATAAAGCTCATTTATCCTCCCGCGTGAGGGGCAGACGCCACAGCTGGCACCGTACCAGGGAGCTTCGACGGCGGCGACGGCGCCGGTGGGGTGCCGGCCTAAGGAGCTTCGCTCCTAAAAAAACGCACAGGGTCCCTTATGCATTCACCTGAAAAGGCTCGAAGGCAAAAATCATCTACTTTTCTATCTCACTCGATGTATTAATCGTTCCCCGCCACCCTCCGAAAGCTTTCTACACCTAACGTGGTTTTGCTTTGCCTCCTGAGATCGTAAGCATTGCGATATTTTAGGGGCGAAGCTCCTTAGGGCCTAGCCTTGTCGTCGTCCGCGTCCGTCACGAGGAGATTCGGGGATGTGAGACGCAAAAAAAGGTTTAACAATAGACTAATATAAATCATGACTGTGACAGAACAATATAAAACACCTGCAAGCACAAACCCTTTATACTAGTCGGCGACTTAAGGTACACATTATGGACCTTAGGACCTAGCTTTGTCGTCGAAGCTCACTGTCCGCTGTCATGGTGGTTAGAAAACCACTGCTATAGTCGAAACATGTGCGTATGTGAATAAGAAAAAAAGGTTTACAATAGACGAACAACAATTATAATTGTGGAGAAACAATATAAAACACCTACAAGCACAAACCCTTTATACTAGTCAGCGACTTCAAAGTAGACATTATGGACCTTAGGACCGAGCTTTGTCGTCCAGTCTTTGTCACTTTATGTCACTCAATTTACATTATATGGGGCAACGCTGGGGTAACATATGTGAGACACCAAAAAAGGTTGAACAATACACTAATATCAATCATAGTTGTGAGAGAACAATATAAAACACCTACAAGCACACACCCTTTATACTTGTCGGCGACTTCAACATAGACATCATGGACCTTAGGACCTAGCTTCGCCCACTCGTCATCATTCACTTCGTGGAGACGCGTGGAATTTTAAGGCGAAAGCCTCTATTGTCTCATGCTCACGTCCGTCCGTCCATGTCCGTCTATCCGTCCGTCCGTCCCTCCGTCCGTGTAGGTCCATCCATCCGTCCGTCCATCCGCCCGTCCGTCCGTCCGTCCGTCCGCCTATCCGTCCACCCGTCCGTGTCCGCCCGCCCGCCCGCCCGTCCGTGTCCGTTCGCCCGTCTGTCCGTGCCGTCCGTCCGTCCGAGCCCTGGCACGGAGCCAGGTGGCCGCCGGGGTGCGCAAACGGACGCCGGTCGCGTCGGACTCTACAGCGCTCGCGTTTTGCTTGCGTCGCGTCGCTGTGCCCAGCGTTTGGAGTCATTCTGACCGACGCCGTCTCAATGGACACAGGCGTTCGCGGAACACACTTTGGAATTTACAAAGCGTCCGTCAATTTAAGCGCTGTAACGCAGATGGCGTTTGTACGATGCGCAAAGCGCGAGAAAATACGAACGCATGCGAACGGAGGAAGATTAGTCTCGCGTCTCGGTGCGATTCGCGGTAAAAAAATTAAAAAAGAAAACACGCACACATTCGGTTTGTGTGTTATCCCACTGAGAGTGTAAAAGAAAAAAGACATGGTATAGTCAGTCGAATGGCCACACGCTTTCGCCGTACACACTTAGGAATGTACAAAGTGTCCTTCATTTTTCTGCGACGCCATCATGACGTCATATGGTGACGTCATCCCGTGATGATGATCTTTTTGCATCACTCGTACTGACGACGCCGACGCTGATGGTCAATTTTCGCACATAATGAGACATCTAAGGCTTTCACCTTGATGACGATTGAAATTAGGCGTGCAGAGCTTCGAACTGCTTTTATGGAGACAAGCGAATCTACGAAGTACGACTGGCGCAGTGGCTAGAGTAGCCAAACTCTTGCACGGGAAGTCGCTCGCTTTGTGAAAGCTAATGTCTTCAATCATTCAATTAATTAATTAATTAATTAATTAATTAATTAATTAAAAAGCGACCAAGAGCAGCAGGCTCTCGCCATTGTATACTCGTAATAATAGGACGCGTTCGCTGCTTTATTGTGCAGTTTGACAGTCAACAGGTCCGTTAACCAGCAAATCAGTGCCAGCAGTATAGGCAGATGGCGTGCGTCTCTAGATAGATGGATAGATAGATAGATAGATAGATAGATAGATAGATAGATAGATAGATAGATAGATAGATAGATAGATAGATAGATAGATAGATAGATAGATAGATAGATAGATAGAAACGCTCAAAGTGCCAGTTCGCTAAGAAATGCTTCGCATTTAATAATGCTGCCAAAGGCACACACGATAGCGGTAATACATATAATTTGCACAAAGGCGATATTTTTTTACCATTTGTTTATCTCATTTTAGAGCAATCACATTTCCGTGCGACTGACATCATATGCATTTTGTCAGCAACTCACCTTTCAAATCGTGAGTAGTGACGTACTGCACGTGCTTTTCACAGGGAATGCGCTGGCCCAGCGTTACGCAATTGCAAGCCCGCAGTCACGACTTAATAAAGGAGGTGTATTTACTATACGTAGTCTGCTTCCCTCACACTTTTGGCTATTGTCAAAGATCTTTGAATGCGGCCGCTCTTTTTTTTTCACCCCTTGCTCAATTCTCTCGTGTTTCTTTTCCATTTCTATAGTTGCGATTTTGGCTAAAGCGGCAACTGGATAGTCCAGAGTCCTTTCACCTTCGCCGTTAACTGATTAGAACAGCGAATCGTTTAGACTTCCGCAACGAAACGGGCAAGAGGTATTGCGCGAGCGCGAACTGCAGCGACGTTGAAACTCTTAAGGGTTTGCAAGATCGTGCGGAGAAGCCCGTCTACGCGGTCAATGACTTGAGACAATAGAGTGCACGAGCACTCTATTGCACGAATGCCTTTCGTCACCGCTAACAGTTGTACTCGTTTTTCTTTTCATTTTTATTTTTCTCTCGGCCCTTCTGGCAGTCTTTCATTTTTTTTTCGTACATCGATATAAGCCTGCACTTGTCGAAGAAGTTCGTCGAAACATGTCACAACCTCCGCGACTGAAAAGGCGTTATCGCAAAAAAGAAAGCCCTGATGCAGCCTGATCGTTGTGCAGTATGGATGGTTGGAGAGAAAGTTAAAAAGAAAAACAGAAAATTCATTCGTCACGCTTCGGATGACTGCGTCCAGGTGGCGCGGTAAGTCCGCGAAACCTGAACACGTCCGCGATAGAAATAAGTAAGAGACGGTTAGAGTACTGGTGGCAAAAATGTAGAGATAAAGGACAAAAATAAATAATGGAGAAAAATAAGGTCATTCTGCCTGAAGAGGCAGAGAGATGGACCGTGAATTTATATTTTTTTAGGTATAATAACATAGATTTAGTCAATGCATATAAGGCAATTAGGCCAACACAAAAAAGAAAGTTTTATTTCCCTTTTCTTTTTTTTTTTCGAGCCTGGTGGCAGACATGTCACCGCCCCGTGATAAAGGGGACGCTCATAGCATCCATCCATCCATCCATCCATCCACCAGGGAAGCCTTAAAAACAGCACTTAATCGTTGCGGGTTCGTAAGGTATTACGTGACCTGGGCAGCATAGGCGCGCGGAGAGGGGGACTCACCCCCCCCCCCCCTAATCCCCTCTCCCCGATCATCCTAGGGGGCGTCAAGTCGACCCCGCATCTTCACAGGAAAGGTCACATTAGACTTTGCACATTAGACAATCACAGGAAAGGTCAGTCGGAGCTTTCCTGTGATTGTCTAATGTGCAAAGTTATGGCCATGCAAACAGCAAATTTTTGGCGGCAAAGGCAGCCGAGGAAGCCCCTGATCCAATTCCAAGAACGATATACTGCACACCTTTACCCCCGGAAAGCGAGGGACCAAAGGCAGACTACTGTGAAAGCCCCAGCATAGCTTCATTTTTATTTTTCCACCCAATTGAAAAGCTTGTTTTCTTTCGGGATCCTCGAAGGCGGCGGAAGGGGGGAGGGGGGGGGGGGGGGCAAAAGGCGAATATTAGGTGGTTATGAACTACTGCGGTGAATGCTGCTAGTAGGAGACTGAGTGCATGCCCCGGGGCCCACGCATCTTGCATGGTTTCTTATAGATGCTCGACATGTACTGGCTTCAGCTTAATACATACTAATATAATTGGTATCATGTCCGTACGTACTACACACGCGAGAGTTACTTTAAAAGGTGCACTATGGCAGCTTCTAATGAACGTTCATGTGTTTGAGTGTTCTTTTTTTCTTGTAAATGTAGCAAGGCTGACGAAATTCCGAGCAGCGAAAGCGAAAAGGAAATTTCTTAGCTACTATGCATTCGGATACTACAGATCCTTAGGCAGAGCCTTTGCGCCTGACAATTGTATCACTGTAAATACGTTTTCAGTGCAGCTACGTCTCACCGTCTTGAAATATCTCGATTTAACAGTGGGTTTAGTGACACGCTTTCTATTTTCCTCATATTTTATTGTATACTACCGCATGTTCTTCTGGGGATATCAGCATTTTTTTTAGATAGTACTCTCTTGCGAAATAGACTGTTTACGAAGTAGATCTCCGCGAGATGCAATGAAGCAATTAAGTAAGCACGAAGACTGAATTGAATGCGCCACGAAGAATGACTTCAATGCTGTCTCTTCAAGTGATATTTGTTTATTTTCCGTGTATGCTTATTTTCAGAGCATATTTATTTCTTGTGTATTCAGTCGCTGTTTTATAAACCGACCAACCGGAAATTCGTGTCGCCATCAGCCTTTGCATTTCGATGGAGGCGAAATGGTAGAGGCCCGTGTACTGTGCGATGTCAGTGCACGTTAAAGAACACCAGATGGTCAAAATCTCAGGAAGCCCTCCACTACGGCGTCTATAATAATCATATCGTGATTTTGGGACGTAAAACCCCAGATAGTATTATTATGTTTGCATAAATATGTATTACTGGCTAAAAGTTTATTTCTCGACATGCTGAGACAACTTTGTAAGACGCATTTATTCGTTCAAAGTATGGGCTGTCCGCATGGTTGTTAATTCATATGGTCGAATCAACGTCTGGCGAAGGCGACATCCAGGCGATTCCGGTGTGGCTGTTGCTGTTCAATAACAATGTGAATCCGCCCCTATTCATTGGTGTTATTCATGTCTGCGATAAAGAATGACCCACTTTTCGTTCGAGTGCCTTTGTGCCGGAAATTACTTTCTTTTCAGATTTGATTTTGTCTTTTTCCGACGCTACATTGTTTCAAAAAGGCGCGCAGGCAATCCTGTTTTCCCGTAACATTTATTTATTTTTATTTTTTTTCTCTCTCTCTCTAACCTCCCTGCGATCAGACGGGATTTATGCCACCTGTTTCCAGACGAGGTCAAAGCGTGCTGACGATTTACACAGTGAGTTTTCAATGCCAGGGTCGATGCACTGCTGTGCAGTTTAGATATATATTGTAGCGAACGAAGTACACCCTTCAATGCCAAAGCAGCCACATAAACGCGGTTGCACGAAGCGGATGTACGAGAGAAGCACGCGAATTTGTGAGAAATAATTGAAAATAAATCATTAAAGCTGTATAAAGTAGGCTTGTGGTTATTTGTGTAAAGTAGGCTTGGGGGTATATAAAAAATTTTTGAGACCCGAATTGAATGGCCTAAGCCATTTGGTTTGAGGATTCTCTGTGGAAAGCTGCTGGACTAATCTTTTACGTTAGAGTGCAATAGACAACAGCGCGTGTTAGAGTTTACAGACAGAAAATTAATGCAAGTGCTATCATCTGGAGGATTCACCTATAAACAACTGCCAGGACCCTCAAATGGACACTAGTCCATGAGTTGATGCAAATTAGAGGAGGGGGTATACCCTGTGTCCAGTAATTACTTATTTCATACTAACAGCCCAGACAGTTCGAATGCAGGCTGCTTACTAATTCACTTTTTCTACTTAGGCAAATAAGTTAATCATGTGGGCAGTCTTGTCGTGTTTGCATATCGTTAAAACGATAAATGAGGTGCGGCAGTGTTTTAACAAACACAACGCTCATGCTTGTATTGTGTTCGACTGTGCCATTAGCTTGCGCACTATTATCTAGCGTATTATACCAACGCTTTTCAGCTGTTTCTTGTTTGCAGCTTCACCATTTTAACGTCAAGATCTCAAGAGCGGTACTTGCATCAAAGCATGTTTATTTTTAGTGTACACATTAGCCGACAGGGGGAAGCACGCTCCCCTATCCTGCACGGGAAATAGAATATAAAGAGCCAAAACACACCAACGCACGAGGGGTGAGATGGGTATTGGCATGCGCGCTTGTTCCTTTATTTTTATGCGACCGGGCTTCACTTGCATAAACTGTTACACGCGTTAAACATGAAACTCTGCACGCGTAACTTGTGCTCGGAGCCCTGCTCGGCGAGATGTGTAACAGTCTGTCACACTATCAGACCCACGTGGTAACACGAGTTACAATCTAACAGACATTACAAGTGCAACACATGTATTGTCTATAGCTCGAGCGAGCCTACTTTGAAACACGGACATCATTGAAAACGATGGCATGTTCTATCAAGCTCGTATGAAAGCCTTCTAGTTTCACAGACCATCGAATTATCGACGACCGACGACTGAGCTCGCCGCTGTCGTTGCATTCTGAGCATTCGTTTTCTGTGAACAGGTTCGCCCAATAAAGAGCTACGGCGGCTTGAACTCTGTTTCTTCAGCGTTCCAACCACGGGACAATATCGATATGCTTCGGCGTGCGTAGGGTTCCCGTTCAGGGGGGAGGGGGGTCGAAGGTTCGTCGCAGCGCCCCCCCCCCCCCCCTCTCTATTAATTCAATGTATGGGGCAGATTTTGCGCCCCCCCTATTAGGTGACTAGGGGGGCGGCTCCCTCCCCCCCCCCCCCCCACGCCTCCGTAGTCAACGTATGGAGCACATTTTGCGCCCCCTCTTAGGCAACTATGGGGGGGGGGGGCTGCCCCCCTCATGCTCATGCCTATGTCGATACGCATAAGGCGGGGGGAACACCAGCATCATCAGCCTATCTTATGGCCACTGCAGGAAGAAGGCCTCACGTAATGATCTCCAATTTACCCTATCTCGGGCTGTATCATTCCACTTTTGTTCGTGCGAACTTTTCATTTGTGGGAGGTGGTGGCCAAGCGTAGCCCCACTGACGTTCTGGTGACTGTTCTGGTGAGGTGACTAGCCGTAGAGAGAAGACAGGAGAAGCGTGGCCCTTCGTTTGCATATCCTGTCTGGAAAGCCATGCTGGATGGCCAGGATAAGCAGGACGTATCCTGTTTGCTAACCATCAAATGGGACGAGGTAAGGGGAGGCAGAGATGTAAGAAATAAGACAGTCAGAGAGGGATGGAAATTTCACTGACACAGTAGAAGACACAGGGTCTTTGTAGGCGTGTTTTCAGGTCTGTTAACTTTAGAAAAGTTCATTAGAGCCCCCCGTAGCCTTCCTCGCCGATGATGAATGAAGTTATGAAATCGGGTTATTTGCCTCTGTATAAAATCCACAGTGAAATTGGCTAAGCGTCCTCCGATGAGACTGTCGTTAGACGTCAATTTAGGTGCAGTAGCCGAGAAGCCTGATCGATGAAGTCGGCCCCGTTCAGTTAAAGTGCATGTGAACGAATACAATGAAATAATTTGAAATTGTCAGGGCCATACACACAGTTGAAGGCGGCACTACAATGTATAGTTGCACAGGCAGGGGCAGGTTTCATGATAATCCCTGTTACGCTATTTCTGTGATGGAATAGACTATGAACGGAATAAGTGGAATATTCCCGAGTCTTCAAAAAAGCGAGAGTGATTACATGCACGATTCTTTGGAGTGGCCTGACAGCGTCCAGTCTTGTTATTGCATAGCATGAAGACAGACTGCCCTAAGTCGTCAACTCATCTGTCAACTTCATGAGCAAGATAATTTCCCGGAAGCTCTGCAGCCACTGGAAATTAATATCGTGTCCTTTTCGAACAGCGCTATCGTAAGCTGCTATAGTCGGGTAAAACATATATGTGAAGTCAGAAGAGGTCAGAAGAAGTCAGAAGAACAAACAGTTGGTAGTCTAGCCGCTTTCCTGTCTTCTCCGTTTCCTGTGTACGTTCATTTTTTGGCTGGGTATAATTATTTTCTTGATGCAATACACCAACTAGCACCACAACGAGTGTTATCAGAAGACGACCCGCCCAGAAGACCGAAACGCAGTGTTATCAGAAGATCATCCCGCTCATGCACTCGGCAATGTTCTCCGACAGTGTTCTTCAATGTCGATCGGCCGTCCTGTTCATGACGTCAGTCTGAAGTGTGTGCTCATTAGGGCAGACTTGTGTGCCCCCACGTTTGAGGAGAAAATACCGCAGACTTTGATCTTAAGCTGTGCCCGACCATAAAGCATAACGGAATGTGATTCTTGCTTTTCCATTGCAATGAGCGGAAAATTTTCGTTATGTAATTTCTAGCTACCTGAATGTTCATTACATTTGGAATCAGCTGCTCGTCAATTCAATAGCGCAAACTGCACAACCTTCAGGCACTGAGCAAACTGTTGCCAAACTAAGCATATTTCATGTGCAGACAATCCAGCCGATTAAATTATCTAGTTTCTATGGTATCACGCCGGAGGCAAGCTCCTTTCAGTGCCGACTGCAAGTCGAAAACTGTGCTTTGTTGCAGCAGTTCTCATGTTTCGGGCTTATTCGGTGTTTTGTAACGGCGGAGGCGCAAAGTCCAGGTGCAGTCAAGGTTCGTGGGCAAAGCTTGCTCTTTTAAATTGCTGGGCTGTCATCACGTAGAACGTGTTTTCAAAACACCGCACATTGTTCTCGAGCTACCTTGCATTGTTTCATGCCACTTTTTAGCGTTGCTATGGGAGTACAATGTAGGTGAAAAGCGAAAATTGGCATCCCCCGTTTGCAGCACGAAGATATAGAAGGAACATCCGTGGGGATTCCTCAGTAAAAGAGCTTCTTAGTTGACGAAAATACGTCCTCTTCCGGGGTTCGAACCCGGGACCAACGCCTGTTCACGGCGGTCGTTCTATCTGAAAGTGCCAGTTGAGACATCCACCTGTTTGTAGCACAAGGCTAGAAGGAAATCCGTACGAATTTCCCAGAAAGAAAACCTTCTAAGCTGACGAAATATTCATCCTCGAACCCGGGACCAACGCCTGTCCGGTGGAGGTGGCTCCACCTGAAGCTGAAGACTGCCGGACCCTGAGTTAGCATTGCAAACGGAGCTCTGTGCCATCGCCAACATGACAGCCACCCGATGTAGCCATATTGGGAAGAAAATAACGACAGAATGCTTAATACATTTATTTCAGGTGAAGAGAAAGCAAAGCAACTCCGCGAAAAATCTTCTTTCGCCCTTTGAAGCCCAAGATAATTGCGTTTATGCAACTAGCTGGTCTTCACAAGTTGAGATGCGCATGATCAGGGTAGATGCGCATGATCCCTGAGTAAGTGCAATACCAACTGTAGGAAGCTTCAAATCAAGTGTGGGGACAACGCAATGGACCGAGAACGTCTAGGTAGCTTAATGCGCCTCTGTCAAAATGGGGCTTATTATACATTGCACAAGACTGGTTTTTCATTGTACAACTTCATGCACTGCTAAGAGTGAAGCCAACTTTCACGTTCAAGTTTTGCAGAGAGTGTAACAGGGTGCAGTACTTTTTCATGACTCTAAATCTTTTTTTGTAAATAACATTCGTCAAGGCAAATTTGGTGACTTTGGGTGGAGCACATATTTAAGTTTTAACCGACTACGTAAGCATTTACTTCAGTTGAGTTTACGCATCGAAATATGGTCGAAAAACATTCGTATTCCCGAACTATTCCTTCCGAAAACCGAATCAAAGAGTAGTCCATTCCTTTTGAAATATTTGAAATTCTGCGAATATTCGAACACTCATAGAAAAACAAAATAAAGTAATCATCTGCAGCACGTCGCCGCCACGTCAGCTGCTTTCACAGCGAACCGCAGCGTTTTTCACTGCGGATGCAGCCCGTACATATCCCAGCTGAACCGCAATGGAGCCCGCTGCATCTCTTGTTTTTTACCCGCTTGACTTGCGAACTATATATTCCTGTCATTTCTTTGTTGCATTATTTCTTTATTCTTATTTATTTCATTTTTCTGTGGACCCCCTGCGTAGTTACTGACGCATGCAGTCACTATATTCCGCTCTTGCTGACATTTGACAGCTACGTCCTACGCAGCCTGTTCCATGAGAAATGTTTAGCGCACGCGTTTAATGCTAAAGGAATGCCAAAGGAGCTACAGTGTATCATATTCAGACCGACGGAGCGTGCTTTCTAGAAATTCCACGTCTTGTTCATGCCGCTGGCAGCATGTACCCTTCGACATTATCTATCTATCTATCTATCTATCTATCTATCTATCTATCTATCTATCTATCTATCTATCTATCTATCTATCTATCTATCTATCTATCTATCTATCTATCTATCTATCTATCTATCTATCTATCTATCTATCTATCTATCTATCTATCTATCTATCTATCTAGTTTCGATCCCCTGCCGGCGCCAAGTTGTCTTTTCGTCCAATTTACTTTCTTCAAATCTATATCACAATTACTTCAACACACTTAGAACGATACAATTAACGTCTCCTACATCTTCCTTGGTTTCGTTATATGCGAGTTTTCATTAAGGCTTTGTCAAATAAACGAGCCTTCAAATTTCCATTCCTTTATACATACATACATACATACATACATACATACATACATACATACATACATACATACATACATACATACATACATACATACATACATACATACATACATACATACATACATACATACATACATACATACATACATACATACATACATACATACATACATACATACATACATACATACATACATACATACATACATACATACATACATACATACATACATACATACATACATACATACATACATAGTCGGGGACAGCTGATCTTGGCAATGGAGCGAAGGCTCAGGAGGCGGGGCTTCCACACATTCGTAGTTCGCAAGTAGTACGGTAGCTTGCGTGTTTTTTCAGTTCCAGTTTCGATTTTTGCTTGCTCGCAGCGTAAACGCATTTAGAAAAACAAACATATGAACGAAAAAAATGTGAATGGGAGAGAGACATTTCGGTTGTTCATGTACGTTTCAGATTCACATTTCGAGTATAATATTCTTGGAGAACTGAACGGCAAGTTTGCAGCCGCAGACGGACCAACCAACGACGGGGACGCCATGCTTATCCGCGGAGAACAGGCATGCTGGAAACCTTATGCTAAGAAAAAAAAAGACATTCTTTTATAGTGAACAACAATTTTGCGTGACGTGCGACTTCCCGTTACTTCTTTGTCTCATGATAAATGAAGTAGTATATATTTAAGTAAGGCAAATAAGAAAATTATAAATAAACTTTGGTGCTGTTTCTTGGCGCGTTAGCAGGCATACAGTTCGGTTCTCTAACTTCCACAGCACTGCCAAGAAGCGTTATCCCCGAGTACATCCACCTGTGCGACTTGAAGGGAAAATCCGATAGGTGCGGGTATTTTCCATACTTAGTGAATTTGCAGGCACACATTGAAAAAGAAAGAATGACTTAACTAACTTTTCGTACACTCTGAGGATGTTACTTCCGGCAACAGTCTGCCGCTTTGCGTGACGTAGAGTCTCGCGCGTCCAATGAGCGAAGCGAGTACTCCAGCCCGCCTTTCCTGAATCAGCCAATCAGGGTGTGATAAAATCGATATTTCTAAAAGATATAGTCTTAGAATAAGCCACCCGGAAGACAGCCCCATTTGCGTCGTGCATAAATGCATCGTAGGGTAAAAGACGCACATGCGAAGGAACTACCTCGTGTACGTAGATTCTAAAATGGTGCGTTGAATCTCCTACTGTTTTTTTCCCGAACCAGACCGAAGTGAGCGCTTCAAAAATCGAAGGCGTCACAGTGACGTCAGTGTTTCAGTGATCTTTGCCCGATCCATGTCACCCAAGTGCCGTTTTTTTTTTTTTTTGCTCTTTCAAGCCTCCTTTGACGGTAAGGGTAATTACGACAAACGAAATATAAGCAACGTCGTCCACGAGACGATGTTCTGGACACTGTCGGACCACGCCCTTTGAACAATAGATCATGTTGTACCGCTGTGGTTGGCTTCCGTTGACACCACGGGCTCTCTCGTTGGCCGAAAGCCACGACAACGCAGAATTTGAGAGCGTCCAACATAGCACCGTAAAGAGGCCTTGCAACACTGTTTTGAGCATTGTCAGGAAACGCTGCCGATCGGTGGTTAAGGCTCTCGAGAACACGCGATCCAAATATTACAGCGCAGCACGCGGCCTGGAGCTTAGAATTAATTCTCGAAGTCAGCGCGTGCTTTAGAGATGAGTTACAAACACGGTTATTGACCTCACACAAACAGCCTATCGGGTAAACCCCTGAGTTCCCAGTATTCGAAGGAAAGACTTGCTGCATTTGGATGTACACCGAAGAACGTTCCTATGCATTCATACAGAAAACAAAGTGAAAAAAAAATAAACATAAAGAACGAATATAAGAAAAGAGGTGAAAAGTGAGTGTAGCTTAGAGATGGAATGTCCAAAGGTTAAAAGAATATTTTAGGGAATGGATGGTAAAAATATACGTATCTAAAAAAAAGTCATCTAAAAGTACAACTAGATTGTAAATGGTAGCAAGCATAGAGTCTTCTCGGTGAAGTAGTCTTCCTTTAAGAACTGGCTTACCCTGTTTTGTGTATATACTCCGCTTCACACATCCCGTGCAACGCTTTGGAACTTCGACCAACGCACGTCTTGTTCTTTGCTTCCCCAATTCATGTGGCATACACTCCGTTTTCGTTTGACAGTGGCACCTGCTGTACACGGTAGTGGGCCCTGCCGAATTCCCGCGGCACGTACTCGTTCCTGCGGTTACGCCACCGACGGCGACGGCAACGGCGACGCCGCTCAATGCAGGAACGGGAACCTACGAGCTGCGTTCTAAATATGATTTTTCTGTCTTTAGTTATACGTTGATTTCCCTAATTTTTGTTGATTCAGTTAGCGTTTCACTCTAGGCCCTAATGTCTCGGGTCTCTTTAAGGCAAATTCGAGGGCAAGTGTTTCAGCTGATTTGACTGATTAACCGACTGATTGCTTGATTATTTGGTTGATTGATTGATTGATTGATCGATTTTCGCAAAACGAATCTGTGAGATATCAAAGGCTTGCTCGCTACCACCGGCCTTGCTTTTTAACGCTAACAGTTGCTGTTGCTGCTGTTTTGAAAGGGCGTAGCCCAGGATGTTACTCCAGAATCAGAACGAGGGGGGCTGGGGGGGAAGATGAAATATTTTTCTGCGTGCGTCTATACGCGTACGCATACAGTGCTGCAAAACACGCCAAGGAGCCGGTGACCTCCCACTCTTGACCTGTACACACCAATGCTGTTGTAGTATTTCAGTAGCATAAGGTATTCAGCGAAAAGCGTGGCTTCCCATTCATCTGTAAGTACGGGGAGTGGAAGAGCTATCTGCAACTGAGGAAGAAAAATAGTTCGTGAAGAACAAAAAATTCATAGCACGTTTTACATTGTTGTATTTAACGAATGCATGGGGACGGTAAATTTTAGGATTACGAAATAAAATAAAGGATGTCATCAAACAGATACGTGGGTCGCTTCAAAAGTCAATGAGGAATGCAGGCTTAAGAACTTAGTAGAATGAGTCATGCTGCTGTTGGAGTTTTTGCTGTTGCTTTCAGAGCTGCGATTCATCTAGGCCGTCACGTGATTTCTGACGTAGGGCTGCATATCTATAACACCCTCGCAGGCAAGTCGGGTTATTGTAAAACAACAAACATTCCATTCAATCATTGTAGTAGTCAACATACCTTCTACAAAGGCCGTCGGATTTCGGCACTAAGAACAACAGAGGAGGCGGGCTGATGACTCGCACATGCTTTTGCAAACAATATGCAGCTTGGTGTGATGAATATCTAGTGTTTATTCAACTAACCATGACGTACTTGCGACAAAACACAACGCCTTTCTATCTGCTCAACGTAGAGTAGATGTTCCTTCTCCTTCTTTCACAATCAACCCACTACGGCAAAATTAATATGTGAGGGATAAGGGGTTAAATGGCAGCCAGATTACATCGGGATTACACAAGGAATACATCGCAACTTCATTAAAACACACACATACCGGTCTTCGGCGTCACATCGCGTCTGTATCTCGCACCACAGTTTCCAGACTACCTCGCCGGAGCTGGCTATCAATGACAGTGGGGCTGACTTCAGGAAAAGCAGGCTCAAGTGAGTTTAATTCCTTTGGAGACTAATTTTATCATTATCATCGTCAGCCTATTATTTGTGTCCACTGCAGGACGAAGGCTTCTTCCAATGATCTCCAGTTTCATCATCATCATCATAATCATCCTGACTACGCCCACTGTAGGGCTAAGTCCTCTCCCATGTTTCGCCAATCAACCCGGCCTGTGCTTGCTGCTGTCGCGTTATACCCCTCAAACTTCTTAATCTCATCTGCCCACTTAACTTTTTGTCTCATTTTGGCACGCTTGTCTTCTTTTGTCATCCAGTCTGTTAAAAGTAGTTATCTTTGTGCATCGCTACGTGGCGAGCCCACGCCCATTTCTTGCTCTTCATTTCGACTAAGATTTTCCTAAGACGCGGGTACTGGTTCGGTTAATGTGGTGCCTCGGCGCATGCCCACGTGACGTGGTCCAGCGTGGACTTGACTCCACAGCACGAGTGCTCGTCTGGATATCTGTTTTAATATGTGTTATGTAACAGATGGCAGGTTCGCGTAGCTTTTAGTGTGCAAACGCCTCCAAGTGCTTTGATCTGCCTTGTTTACTTGCCGATGGTGAGAGGCGATATGAACTCTAGCCCTTCCGCAATCTTCCAGAATGGCGAGTGCCTGAATATGCACTGAATGAAACAAAGAAGGGGAATTTTAAGGGCTCGCTCGTTTTCTTTGTTAGACACAACATTAATGACAACCAACAGACAATCAGGCCAAGAAAAGTATAGGGTAGGTTATTTGTAGTAAATATGATGTTAATGTTAAGGAATTAAAGGGAACGAACAGACAACTGGCTGCCGGCAGGGACCGAACATGCACTCGCATAGGCATTACGCCTACGAGTGGTGCTGACTAGCACTTCCAGTTTTAAATGCGCAGATATGCCCGGTAATGTGTACGGAAGGGCTACCAGCACCGTAGCTCAATACACCATTTTCATAATGCGCGAGTGCACTTCCCTGCGCTGCATAGTCGCCCTACTAATAGCGACACCTGTTGTGCTTATTGTGGAGACAAGGGCCTAGTTTCACGTGCTAGAGTTCGTCTATTACGAATGTTTATGTCAGGAGAGCCGAGTCTACGTTTCCCATGCCATGGCTCAAGCAAACTGCGTTTCAATGCGCTTCGCATAAGTGGCTAGCTGCCATTAGTAGGACATACCATGAAAGCTAGCTTTACAATTATGAAAAACGTCAATTGGTAGAACATCGAACACGTTATTCGAAGGTTGCAGGTTCCGTCCCTGCCGGCGGCAAGTTGTTTTATGTCGTCCACTTTAATTTCCTTCACATTAATATAATCCATTACTACAAATAACAGTCCCCCATATTTTCCTTGGCTCGATTGTCTGTTGGTTGTCATTAACGCTGAATTTTCTCTGTGGCAAATAACCCACTACAAGCCCCTAGCCAACCCACCCCTCTAACCCTTTCTACAGCAGATCTTTCTGACTCATTTATATTAAAGAGTATATGAACACGAACTCACGGGAACAGTGCTTCATCGTTCCTGAAGCCTTCAACATCTGATTCATCACCTAGGCCAATGCCACTTTAATTTTCTGAAAATTGTATCTCTACGTAAGATACCTCGCGGTGAATGAACCAGCACTCCTGGTACTCTATTCGACGCCTCGCCCTTTCATGGAGAAGAAAATCCTACTGACGCCACCAAACGGTAATCTGTCCTCTGCGAGCATTGGTGACCGCTGATATGACTGTCGTCACCTGGTACTTCTTTACGTTCCCCCCCCTCCTGCCAGCACACAGACATATCTATCTTACCTTAAGAGTCCTCGTAGATGGAAATTCACATTAGATTTTATTATTTTAAAGGTTAACGGGGAAGTGCATACGTGAAAGATACATGGGGAAATGTAGGTAAATGACTTCTATTTTGTGTTGTAGCCAGAATATTTGAAGAAAAATTGACCCCATTAAGACACAGGCCGTTGTGTCTCCAACTGGAAATAAAAGGGAGGGGGGGGGGGGGAAGAAACGAAAACCACGAAATTTGTTTGCAACACCGTATGATGGAAGTTTTAAAATTTGGGATATAGAAGCGCTAACTGCTCACCGCACGATTTTGCATCTTCGCCAGTTTTTATTTTTAATTTAAAAGGAGATTTTATCACGCTTAACATAAGGAGACGGAGATTTTCACTCGGCATTCAACAAAGTCCTGCTTCTCGTACATAAGGTATTTATGCAAAAATACAGTTATCAAGTTATTAACAAGCTGCAGACGCTAAAGAGAGTCGACGAATTGACTGAGACAGTGACTACTATGTTCTACCAGTGACTTGGGTGTATATATATATATATATATATATATATATATATATATATATATATATATATATATATATATATATATATATATATATATATATAGGTTGGGCGCTTGCAGAAATGTACAAGCTCCATCTTCCTTCACTGCATCTCTTTTTTCACCCGCACTGTCTTCCATCCTGGTGATCCGGCGTCGGAACGGGTCACGTGACCCGCCTTCCCTTCTGGGCTGGCCCGTGTGTGTGAATGAAACCACGCGTACTACTACGCGCGATGACCTTACGCCCCGTGGTGGAGATACCACGGAGCCACGCGGGGGGCAAGGCACGTCCATCGCGCTGCCCCCCTCGAGTCTCGTTTGGCGAGATCTAGTAAATCACTGGCGGGCGGAAGAAGACAAGGCAGGGAGGGAGGGGGAGGTCTGGCCTGGTCGTAGAAACAAGAGACTTGCGTGCAGCAGCACCGGCAGGTCGCTTGTGTGCGAGTACGTCTCGATAGGAGGGAAGCCAGGAGGCCGGCGGACGGTGTTGCGCAACGAAAAGTAGTCCCTCATAGATTCGTCTGCTATTGTCGACGAAATGTAGTCCTTTAATCGCAGCGATGGTCTGTCTGGTGGTTATGGTGCTCGACTGCTGACACGAAGGTCGCGGGATCGAATGACGACTGCGGCGGCCGCGTTTAGGTGGAGGAAAAAAGCTTGAGGCCCGTGCGCTTAGATTTAGGAGGGACCTTACGTGGTCCATTTAGGAAGAACCCTCAGGTTAGATTTAGACAAAAAAATCCCTGGGGGGTCGAAATTTCTGGAGCCTTACATATGACGTGTTTCCCTATAATCATATCGTGGTTTCGGGACGTAGTACTCCAAGAATTATTGTAATTATTATAAGAAAAGCAGCACGTTATACATTTGCTATTGTCGTAGAAAAGTATGGTCCCCTCTGCCTCTCAGTTTGTCGTCGAAATGTAGTTCCTTATTTGTGCAGCTGTTGTCCGTCGAAAAGTAGTCCCTCACACGTCTTCTATCGCCGCCGAGAAGTAACTCCTCGCACGTTTGTTACTTCACTGAGAAATTAGTCTCTTTTACGTGTGCTTCCCGCCAAGTGGCATTGGTTACGGTGCTCGGCCGCTGACCCTGAAGGTCGCGCTTCGATCCCGACCACGGCGGTCGCATTTCTATAGGGAGGCGAAATGCTAGAGGCCTTGTTTAATGTGCGATGTCAGCGCACATCAAGAGAAATAGCAGATGGAGGAAATTTCCGGAGCCCTCAACTGCGGGAAGCCTGGTAATCTTGCCGTGGTTTTGGCACATGAAATGCCAGATATAATATTATTACTTGTGCTGTTGCTCCTTGAAGAAAAACAAAAACAAAAAAAAAGAAGGCTGCGCGCAGAACGATCGTACAATTAGCTCCCAAGGGATACCTTGACCCAGCACGTATATTCCATGAGAATATACATACTGGGATGTACAAAAGTCTGAGGCCCAAAATTCACGAATAGTGAAAGGCAAGACGCTCAGTAAGAATACCTACTTGCAGCTTATTAATGTTAACCGGTTACCAATCGACGCGCTCACCGAAGTCCTGAAAGGGCAAGAACCTCAACAAGGTCGTACCTATTACAGCAAAGCTGTTATGGTCGAGGTCTGCTGCAGTGTGTCGTAGATAGCAACTAATAGGGCTGCAATAAGGGCTAGTTGGTACGTCTTTGGTTTTGATGTGCTGCCAGGTAGGCACGGACCGATAAAAACGAGAAACAGCACAGGGTGATGCGCAATCACGCTGTGTTGTTTCTTGTTTTTTTGGTCAATGTCTTACCTGGCAGCGCATCGAAACATGAAGAATGTAGATAGAAGCTTATCATCATCATGAAACGACAGGCTCAACCATCACCACCAAAGATGGCTAACACGAGAAGCTACAGTGTGCGGATCCAAATCGGTGTTTGCTGCCTGTGTGTTACCTTGTTAATTTCAGTAGACCAGCGTGGCCAGTTGTGGGATTTGCCCAGTCTCCGTGGCATACACACGCTATGAGAGTTTCACAGCAGAGCTGCTATGGTCGAGGTTTGTCTGCAGGCATAGAGAGAAAGAGATAGAAAGACAAAGGCTAAAAAATAATACGTAAATGAAGAGCAAGCATAGCCGCGTATCGTGTAGTATAGCAAGGCGTGAGAAAAAGACAAGGGAGAGGGCAAAAGCCTAGCCAAGCCAAGACCAGCTAGGTGCCCACCAGCTCTGCTGTGACCCAGCCTTGCGCGACTTGGTGCGCGCTGTGCTAACTTTTAACGAAGGTTGTCTAGACGATTGATCCCGATGAGCAACACATTACTGAAGTTGAAATTCGTGCAGCGCATACGGATTCACTGGGAAACTACCAATAACTGAAGCTAACAGTGAACAGCATATCTCAATCTGATCGAGCAACGCATTCATTGGATTGTCGAGTCGGTTCGATTGCTGTCTAGTCTTACCTGGGAGGCACGTTCCTCCCTCTGGGTACACTGGGCCCTTAGTGATTTAAACCCTTCCCCCTTCCCCCCCCAGTACAGGGTAGCAAACCGGACGCGCGTCTGGTTGACCTCCCTGTCTTTCATTTCTTTCATTCCTCCTCCTCCTCAATGGCACGGACACTTATCTAGGTAGCAGGAAAAACTTGTAAAAAACCCGCGAAGCTCTGTTTCTTCGCTGCATACGGTCCAGCACCTAGGGGCGCCACGTCGTTCACTTCTGGAGGAAATCTAGTTGCGTTAATCCACCGTTTCCACCGTGCAACGGCGCATGTGCGCTTTTCCCTATAGCGAAAAAGGCGTGCAACCTTTCGGTATGTCCGATCGCCCCAGGGGCATCATCATCCTCAGCCTGTTCTTAGTTTACTACAGGACGGAGACCGCTAGCAATGATCCCAAATGTATCCTATCATTTTATCAGCTTATTCTATATTATGCTACCTAACTTATCGATTTAGTCAGAGCCGTTAGGGTTGGTATGCGTCAAAATGGCATTGATACGAGTCCCAACATGTACAACCGTAATGTCCTGTTTCTCACACTTGCGTGCGAGTAGCGGACAAATTCGTCATAATTTGGCACGGCTTAAGGGGACACTGAAGTGAAACAATGAATTGGCCTAGAAAGAATTGTACTGTGAGAACTCTAATGTCGTTAATCTTCACCATCATAGGTAAAACTCAAGGTCAATGTTTCATTTTTAAATTTTGCCCCCCACATTTCCACACATGACGTCACGGATTTAAAGGTGTATTTTTTCGTATTTCGGCGACATTGGCTCAGCGAAATTTCCTGAAACTTGGTGTTTCAAGTCTATGGCCCACTCAGAGGACGATGTACTTCATTTTTTTTACCGATAAGGAAGTACGTAGGACCTAGGTAGAAGCCATCAAAATCTATTATGTCACGATTTGGTGTGGCAATTGCAAGGTGGCGTCACCACCCACATTTTTTTTTGCGCATTTTCTCGCTTACTGAGCGTTTTCTCGCGGCAGGCGCGGTGATTTTGGAATTGTGAGAGAGTAATTTACTGATATGCGAAAAAATCATTCCCGTCTTTAGTGTCCTTTTTAAATATATCTAGAGCGGGATACGAAAATGCGGCTCAGAAATCCCTCAGCAGATGAACCTCGAAGCGGAGTAATAAAAGCGGTCCTGCTTTTCGCACCCTTTTGCTTGGCTTGTCTCAACCGTGCATGGGCGTCCGGAGGGGGATGCAAGGGGGGGCGGCTGCTCCCCCTTGGAATTTCGGGTGATATTTTTGTGTGCAGTTACAACAAACTACACAGCTTGAGTTAGCACACTCAGGTCCTGGTTTTCAGAAGTGTCATTCAATTTCGCACGTTACACACCATCCACTAACTTGCTTGTCGTGTCATGGCAGTGAAAGACAAGCTGGCAGTTCTGGATGACCCCATCCCCCCCCCCCCTTTTTTTTTTTGCTAATGCACCCCCTTGTCAAAAATTCTGGGGACGCCCACTTGCAACCGTGGCTATTGCTTGGCCGTGGTCGCGGCGTGCTACAGCTGCGTGGTGCACCGTACTCTTTCACGGACACGCAAGGGGGGAGTCTCGCGCCGGCACACATAAGGGGTGCGGGCTTCCGGCGATGGCCGACAGGGCACGTCGGGAATTTTCGGGCTGGCGGCGGCGGCGGCAGCGCCGGATGTTGGACCAGCGTCTATCAGCAACCCGCGCCGCCTCTCTAATCTGGTAACCTTTCAACTCGCATGCCGGAGTCAAGTTGTTTGACACAACCGCGAGGCCCGCGACGGCCTCGGAAGCGTGACCGCTGGCTGCCGACCGCCTCGCGACGGGCGCGTGCCTGCCTCGCACGCCAGGGTTGCCAGAATGCCATTCGTAAATGTCGCCGAGGCGCCTGACGCGCGCATCTTGCCGAGATATCGCGAAGGCGTCGGAAGCTTCTGCGATGCGTATGTCCATACGGCTAACGAAAAAGAAAATGGTCGACAACTCATTTGCAAGAATTGAGACTGGATGAAGGTGTTGCTGTTACTTCAATTCATCTCATTAAAGACCCCCGAGACAGTATTACATAAGGGGTGGGTTAATATACAATCAACTAGGTTGTCACAATGATCAACGCAAGTTACGTTTGATATGCTAGGCATGCATCTTCACGGCCAGGTGATTGTGGAGGCATTGTGGTAAAGGCCGTTCCAGTATTTTGCGGCTCTGGGTTGAAAAAAAACGAAGCCGAAAATGCTTTTAGTACGGGCACGGGGGGCGAAAAAACTTGCAATGGATGACGAGTTTCATGAGATATGCGAGATGCAGGGATACAATAAAAATAATACCTGGGGTTTTGCGTCCCAAAACCACGATATGATTATGAGAGACGCCGTAGTGGAGGGCTCCGGAAATTTTGACCATCTGGTGTTCTTTGCGTGCACTGACATCGCACAGTACACGGGCCTCTACCATTTCGCCTCCATCGAAATGCGACCGCCGCGGCCGGGATCGAACCCGCGACCTTCGGGTCAGCAGCCGAGCACCGTAGCCACGGTTCCACGGAGGCGGACGAGCTGCAGGGATAATGTAAAGACAGAGATTAAGTGGAGCCTGAAACAAAACTTGTGAAGTTATTAGAGGGTCGCCATGCCTTGGCGACAAGACGAAAGGTGATAAGTTACACTCGGCTTTGAGGAGTGAGACCGTGATGTCCATATGAACCCCCCCCCCCCCCCCCCCCAAACAACAGCGCATAGGCAACATTAGACAACGTTTAGTATTATGTAATCAACACTAGCCTTCTTTTAGAGTACCTGCTCTAGAGAAAGATACGAATGACAATGCAAGAAAGAACATTATGGCAGAACCAGCGCACGAAACGGGACGAAGAGCGCACATAACACAGCACTGTGTCCTGTGTGCTTTTCGTCCCGCTTTCTGCTCTGTTCTGCCAAAATTTTCATGAACCAACCAGCCCACCTAAGAACCCTCGTGCAAGAAAGAATTTTCTTTTCTGAATTAGCATATTTGCGACAAGTTTCTTTCCTCCGAGAGTCGTACTTTATGCACGCGCAGCGATGTTTCAGTTCTTTTTTTTTTCTGATGGCTAATTACCCAAACTATTTCGTAACATTTAGTGGCCGTCCAACCAAATCACGCAGTTTTTTTTTTTCCCAGAAAACTTAACGAGGAGCGTCACATTTATTGCTGTGCTGAGGAAACCAGCCTTTTCGCGTCGACTATAGAGGGGCAATCTCGTGCGGCAATAGTTTAGCCAGCGTTCGACTTAGACCTTCGTGAATTTAACACACGAGACAAATTATGTATACAGGCGCGCTCAATATGACTTGCAACACGGGAGCGCGTGGCCTCACGGGTTCAAAGGTTGCGCATGGGCTTCAACTTGTTTTTATTTCAACAACTAAATATTATATTCCTATTTGGGATCATACCCAAGTGAGAGAAACGTGTTTAGTAATGGAAATAAGGGCTAGTGGAAGCCATGCGCAACCTTTGAACTCGTGAGGCCACGCGCTCCCGTGTTGCCATAGAGTTTCCTATAAATACACTAGAGGGAACTCTGGCGCTAGTGTCTATGGGGGGCTGCAACACACGGCGCTTCAGCCAGCATGGGAATGATGGGTAGTACACAAATTTGCCTAGTCTTCCTGGTCTTCGTTCTTTTGGCTCCGTGTGGCCTGAATCCGCTTTGCCGCAATACGAACTTCAGCAAAGGTTTAGCAGTTACGCTTCACCACCTTGACTTTTTTAGACTCACGAATTCAAATACGCTCGCGTAGTTCACAACGGTCCATTCTTTTTTCCGAAACAGAACGAAAACGCAACAGTAAACAAAGCCACAAGTGTGTTTGAAGCTGGAAGCACGAAGACTAGGCAAATTTGTGTACTACCCATCATTCCCATGGTGGCTGAACGATCGCAGCGCCAGAGTCCCCTCTAGTTAATTTTAGGAAACTCTGTGCGTGTTGCAAGTCATATTGAGCGCGACTGTACATAGTACTCAGTGTACTATCGGCGTCGAATGAAACCCGAGCAGCCCTCCAGTCATCACCGTTGACAGACGCGCATCCGGTTTGGCTGCCCTGCGCGTATGCGCGCCTGTCCACGGTGATAACTGGACGGTGCGCACTGCACCATGGCGAACGCTTCCCGCTGTTCGGGTTTCATTTGACGCCGATAGCACGCAGCGCGTCATCTACAAGAATTGCAATCCGTCCCTGCAATATTTAAGCCGTAGTATGGATTACAGCGGAACTTCCTGCGGAAACCACGCGAGAGAAATTTGACGCGAGTGCCTACTAAAGCAGGAATTAAGCGAGGCAGTTCAGCTAGGGTAGGAATGATACTAATGTAGTGCGTTTTTTTCACTATAGAAAAGTGATGATAGTCTGAAACAACTTCGCCATTATGACGGCTGTACTAAAACCGACTGGGCTGATGGCGGATGAACTTGAAGATAAAGAAATGATTGAAAGGAAGAGGCTTCCTAAGGGTGCGTTCTTTAGTCCTGAACTGAACTGCATTGTCAGTATTGTACTTCAGAAACCATATGTTTGGATTCATGTTTACCTTACAATACTCATGATTGTAATTCCCCCCCCTGCTATAATCCCCCATGTGAGATTGCAGTATCAACAAATAAATAAATATCTCACAAGACGAACACGAGACACGATGAACATAGGGCAAGCGCTTATTTTTCAAGTTGAAAGCGAACGCCTAATTGTCCTGTGTTCATCCTTGTCTCGTGTTCGTTCAGTGCGATATGGTTTCTGAAGTACCATGAACTACCAGCACGCCCAAGCGTTCCTCCCTTCTGAATTGTCATTAATGGCTTCACCGCTGGGCGGTGTGTTATGCAGTGAAACATATGCAATGTATTGCGTTTAAGAAAAGTAAGGATTGGCGCAACAACTAAGTATTATCTACGTGTCGTTATTATTAGCACTGTTTGACCCGTTGCGCTTTTGGTGCGACTTCACGCGGAAAAAGCCTATCTTCTGTGAGAACACCCTCCGGCGCTCATCAGGCCTTCGCAGCCCCAACCTTCGATAAGGCTTTGATGTAGTTGGTAGGGCAACGTGCTTTTACTGCACCAGACCAAAACAAACAAACAAACAAGCAAACAAACAAACAAACAAACAAGCAAGCAAGCAAGCAAGCAAACAAACAAACAAACAAACAAGCAAGCAAGCAAGCAAGCAAGCAAGCAAACAAACAAACAAACAAACAAACAAGCAAACAAACAAACAAGCAAACAAACAAACAAGCAAGCAAACAAGCAAACAAACAAACAAACAAACAAGCAAGCAATCAAACAAACAAACAAACAAACAAACAAGCAAACAAACAAACAAACAAACAAACAAGCAAACAAGCAAACAAACAAACAAACAAACAAAGAAGCAAACAAACAAACAAGCAAACAAACAAACAAACAAACAAAGAAACAAAAGGCGGAAAGACTAGGCACACAGTGTTTTACGTTCCCATGTGTCTCGTCTTTTTCCGGGCATAAGGCTCGGCCATGTAGGAAGTTCATTTGACTATTATAGCACACTTGTTAATAAAACAAAGGACAAGAGAACGAAACATAAGAGATCACTAGGTTTTGGGACGTGTGTTAGCACGCCATCTATTGAACTGACAGAGAAAGAATTTGAGTTTCCAAACAAAACGCGGACAGTCACTCGTCGCCGTTGCCACATCTTCAGACCTCATCGTCCCGCAGACTGTTGATTCTAACTAAATTTTTTGTCGTTATGCTGTAACCCACGTTGTACACGTTTTCGCAAGTTTCTGCTGTTTTCAGAGTATATCTTATACACTACAAGTGCGCCTGCGTGCGCTGCTCTTCAGCCTATACATTCATTGATGGGACGCCCTCAGAAATAAATCAGATGCTGGGAGTTATCGCTGTGCACGTGTCGTTTCTTTGTCCCCTGTTTTCTTAACAAGTGTGCTAAAACAAACAAAAACCAAATGGTCTTTCCGTTTTACGTTCTCATGATAATAGCAGGGGTTTAACGTCTCAAAGCCACCACATGATTATGAGGGGCGTCGTCCGGAAATTTCGACCATCTGATGTTCTTTAACGTGCACTGACATCGTGCAGTAGACGGGCCTCTCCCATTTCGCCTCCATCGAAATGCGACCACCGCGGCCGGGATCGAACCCGCAACCTTCGGGTCAGCAGCCGTGCACCATAGCCACTGCTACACCGCGGCAGACTTACCTCAAGTTGGTTGAACCTTATCTCCATATTATCTGAAGTAATCTTACCTTCACGGGACATAAACCGCGCATTACTGCGCACCGATGCTTGCATTTTTTACCACAACACGTCTGCTTTTTCTCCTGTTTTCTTCTCATTTATTTAACCTTTCTCTTCCTCTTTGTGCAGGGTAGCAAACCAGAATAGTCCCTTCCGTTTAATCTGAATGCATTTATGTCCCTTGCCTCCCCTTTTAGGGGCGAAGCTCCCTAGGGTGTGGGTCTGTCCCTCCTCTGTAGTAGTAGTTGTAGTAGGTAGGTAGCCACGTATAGTGGAATCGCGTTCCAGACCACACATTCTCTTTCTGCCATGGATGAAAACGATCGAGCTTCACCCACTCATCATCATTCACTTCGTGGATATGGCGTGATTTTTTTCTTCATCGCAGTGCACGCAATTTATCACAAGAACCAGTATACCGACTCACTCTCTCTGTCTTTATACTGCCCTTCCCCCCTACCTTTAGCGTAGGGTAGCCAACCGGGTATGTGCCCGGTTAACTTCGATTCGTTCTCTCTAATTTTCTTCCTTCCATCATTCCACTCTTTGTTCGTGATACCTCATCTTTACCCATTTAATCTCAGTTCGACGTATTCCATGAGCCACATACTAATTTCTTAGCGAAAAGCCCCATAAGAGACTCTAGGAATACACATGTAGCAGCTACAATATTGATAGAGCTAAGCAGCACATGTTACACGGAATTAGCGGTGACGACAGTATAACACGCAATACACATGACAATGACCGTTTTTTACTTGATCAAAACAAACAGGAAAATGCGCTGAATTTCTCTACTGCCCACATTAACGGTCCCGTTAAGTAAATGAATTTATCCTGGACGTGTAGTACACCTCCTGGTGCGAACTTGCGCAATTAAAACATTAAATTTTGATCGGCACAGTGATTTATTTCGTGCGTCATTATCAGTGCGCAGCTACTACTACTTCTACGCCATTCTCTATTTCCTTGTCCCTCTTCTATCCCAGCAAAAGGGGGCAGCGACAGTTCCACTAAGCACAGCTGTCATAATGTGCGAAGCACGTACTCTGGATACGTCGAGGTATAGTAATATAAAAGGTATTATATAATCGTATTGTTATAGAAGCGAATAGCCAACCTTCGTCTACACGAAGCAGCAGTGACCAAAAGTTAGGCAATTCTAGCCAACAATGAGGTGACAGTGAGCCAGCATAAGCCAGTAGTAGTATTATTAATGAGAACTAACGGACAAACAAGCCAAGTAAAGTATAGGGGATGTTACCTGTAGTGATTGCGATGTAAATATGAAGAAACTAAAGTGGACGAAAAGGTAACTTGCCGCCGGCAGGGACCGAACCTGCAACTTTCGAATAACGCGTCCGATGCTGCACAAATTGTACTACGGCGGTGGTCATC
Source organism: Rhipicephalus appendiculatus (assembly GCA_030522465.1). NCBI lineage: Eukaryota > Metazoa > Arthropoda > Arachnida > Ixodida > Ixodidae > Rhipicephalus > Rhipicephalus appendiculatus. The sequence continues at coordinate 336,115 of JALIZH010008243.1, read as the reverse complement.
ATCCCGTCTGCTTTTATCGAATATATCTGTATATCTGCATACCCCGCACCTCCACCACGTATGACGTCTTGGTTTAGACGGCGTTTATTCTGCCCGAGGACTCGGCAGCGAACAGGCAGCGTGAGGCAGAGCGCGAACACACCCGATGATGATGGTGATGACACTCGGTGACGATGAGGACAGAGAGACAAATAGATGATGATGATTATGATAATGTACAGATGAGAAGAAGCGCATAACAATATACAGATATCCCAGTTTATCGCAGATATACCCCATAAAAGTGGACGGGAGGATGACCGCCGCCACAGCTCAATTGGTAGAGCATCGGGCGCATTATTCCAAGGTTGCAGGTTTGGTCCCTGCTGGCGGCAAGTTATTTTTTTAGTCCACTGTAATTTCTTCATATTTACATCACAATTACTACAGGTAACATCCCCTATATTTCCTTGGCTTGTTTGTCTGTTAGTTGTCATTAATGTCGTATCTAACAAAGAAACACGAGCCCTTAAGAAACCCTTCCTTTTATTCCAGTAGCAGTGGTTCTTTGCGAGTACATACCGTAAGCCTCATACAAACCATGGATGAAGGAAAGAAGTGGAAATTTTAAGGGCTCGTTTTTCCTTGTTAGACAGAATATTAATGAGAACTAACAGACAATAATGCCAAGGAAAGTATAGGGATGTTATTAGTAGTAAATGTAATCTAGATGAGAAGAAATAAAAGTGGACGAAAAGAAATTTCTTTTCCGTTTACTTTTGTTTCTTCACATTTACATTCCATTTACTACTAATAACATCCCCTTATACTTTCCTTGGCATTATTGTCCGTTAGTTCTCATTAATATTGTGTCTCACAAACCATGGAGTTCTTTCAAAATTGAATAACGCTATAGCATGTATTTCGCCTTGATTACAGTTATGATATGACAGAAATACAGTTATGATATGACAGATCAATTGTGCTTTCTGTTGTAACCAATATTTATCGATGTATATGTATCACTCACGTATATTCTGTACTGCCCCCCCTTACACAATGGCCCTCGAGGGCCCTGTAAGGTACTGTAAATAAATAAATAAAAAATAAATAAAATACAGAAGAATAAACTATTTGATTGGCATTCATAATGAAAGAAGGCAGGGCGTGGGAGAGGGGTGTTTGTGTTCTTTTATACTCTCCTTTTGTGTTCGTGCTGGTTGCGCCTTTCTTTATTTCATGCTGATATGCTAGCTTGTGAGTCCTGTGCTTCAATCACTACAAGTTTATTTTTGCAATACTGGCTCCAGAAACAGTTCCTTTTAGGTGAACACCGAGGCCGCTTGCGAATACTCGTTTACATCACATACGATACTTGTCATAAAATACCCTGAAAGCAATCCAGAATACCTATGTGAGGAAACTATAAATATCGTTGGACTGAGACGCGCCGCTACGCAAGATGAGACGCAATACGATGATGCCCTAAGTTGACAAGGGAAAGAAAAAGCAAAGACCACAGAGGCAAGCACGGTAGGGTAAGACGCAGTACAAGCTTCCCTTACTTTGGCAACGATATCGAGTGATTTATGTGCAATTCTTTCCAGTTAGTTTTCTTACGAGTACCCCCCATACCGAGAAGGGAAACATACAGCATGCTCGAATGCTCGCTTACGGCTGTCTTTGAGGAAAACTATCAATTACTTGCGCCACTGCTAGTCAGTAAATAGGCATGCACCTTAACTCGAGGGCTGGAGATTTTTTCCTGCACGTTACGTGTTAACGCTCTTTTTCGCTTTACTGTACGTGCTATAAGGGTATTGAAATCTGATATGTGTGCCCAATTAATATTCGAAGAGACGTAGGCCGCAAGCGCTTCGCCTTTGCTTCGTCTGACGAAGCTGTGGGTATAGTAACCGAATGGACAAACCGTGTGTTTGCTCGCACAGCGTCAAGTGTGTAGAGAGATGAAGAGGTTAGGAGGAAGATTGGGGGGGGGGGGGGGGTGTAGTGATAGAGGTGTGGGCAAAGGAACGAGGGAAAGAAACATGGAATATAGTGGCAGGAAAAAAGATTGATCTGCAACTCTACACCAAGGGGACGAGGAAAAAGCGGTAAAAAGAAGAGAATTGATGAGACAGTGAGTCAAGTTATATGGATACATAGATCTTCCTAATATAGACTTGAGTGACATCAAAGTTTTATTAACGTTTTAGTATTTTGTAAGCGTAAATTTGATTTACATCCATCGCTTGAATAAGAGTGAGCTTGAAACACACACGCACACACACACATACACACACACTCACACTCACTCACTCACTCACTCACTCACTCACTCACTCACTCACTCACTCACTCACTCACTCACTCACTCACTCACTCACTCACTCACTCACTCACTCACTCACTCACTCACTCACTCACTCACTCACTCACTCACTCACTCACTCACTCACTCACTCACTCAATAAAGGACACCAGGAGTCTTTGTGATCTCCGACTCGATCGTCCCATCGGTAGATTCGGTACAGAGACCTTTTTTTTTTTTGAAAAAAAAGCAGGTTGCCGACAGCTGTTGCAATACCCGGTGATGGCGCCTATATGGCTGCACGGGTAGAGTTGTGCCAATCGCTCGAACGTTGTTTTTTCTGACGAAGAGGAAAAAAAGTATGACACACGCATACACAGAAGAGATAGAAGAAAAATGAACAGTAACAACTGAAATTCTGCGAACGTGAAGCAAGCAGCACGCCGAGGCACTGAGACCAGACAGAGGAGGCCAAGCAGGCGAACCACCCCAAAGGCATCGCTCAGACCCCCCCCACCCCTCCTACTCGAGGAAGCCTTTCAATCACGAATGTCGCCGTTCAAATTTCCGTTCGCACGTATCTGTTGGCGAGCTCGCAACGTAGACGTCAGCGTGGAATGTACCGACAGACACACCGACAGTCTCTGGCTTGGGCCGCTCATCCCACGGTGTAACCAGTCAAGCACGTAGTTTTTCCTTCAGAAAAGTTGTTTGGGTGAACAAAGACACTACGATTGTACAGGCCACACTATATTAAGTGAGCGATAAGTACACATGAATTTATCCACACCTCCCGTGCCTTTAGATTCACTTCAGGTGACTTCAGATGACGGGGCCTGTCACCAGGTCAAGCTACTCAATGCAGTAGCTTTTCTGTGAGTGCTCCTTTTAGATGTGAAGCATCTTATGGCGAAGCTTAATCCGGTGGTGTGCCGGCGTGACCACCCTTACTGCGCATGCGCAAACCCTTTCAAAAAAAATCAAAATAAAAAAACCTCCTCTCCCCCTCTCTCTCTCCTCTAGGCATCCCTCCCCGTGGCAACCACACCCTCACTGCGCATGCGCCTCCCCTCCTCTCTCCCCTCTTGCGCTCCCCCCTCTCTCCTCTGGCATCCCTGCCCGCGGCGTCCACCTCCCACTGCGCATGCGCGTCCCCCCTCTCCCCTCTCCTACGCACCCCCCCTCCTCTCTCGCCTCGCGACGCCGACGCCGGCAGCGTCTGCGAGTTTCGCCTTGAAAAAACCGACTGCTCGCGCTGCACAAACGTTCACTGGCCACCCCGTATATATGGCAATGGATCTTGACCTCCAAGGTGGTGCCGGTGGGAGATTTCTCCTGTGAGTTGTTGAACAATAAAAATTCGCAGCGTGCGCGTTAACTAAAAGCGCAGTGCGGGTCTCTGTGTCCAGTCGGAGTATCTGTCTCTCATTGCCCATTAGCAGCGATTGGCATGTTCCAGTAGGAAACACTGCTCCATCACTGCCTGCTTTGCGCCTCCCCAGTTTTCTCTCCTGCGCAACGCTGCGATGAGCGCCAGCGCCAACGCCGCCGCCAGTGTAAGCGTTAGCGCCCGCTGCTTCACATCTACACATAGTTCCCTTTAGCGGGAGATGGTGCAATTTTCTTTCTTTGAAATATGAATAAACGTCGAATTGAATGGAATTGCAATATCAGGGGCACAGCCTGAAATTTTTCCTTTCTTTTTGAGGGGGTGGGGCCGATCAAGATGTTCTGACGTCATGCTATTCATTATTGGAGTGGGATGAGATGGTCTTCCTTGGATGACGATGTGGTGTTTTGATCTTTGCTGGTTGATAAATAGGCGTGGATTCTGAGAATAAAAAGTTCGAAGATAGCGCTCGTTCCGTGTATGCGTTCCTCGCTTGTGTCTTCGGTATTTTTGCGATAACAACTCTGATATGAACTCACAGATGACATTTCCACCCGGCATCACGCGAATGGACTTCTAGGCGTCCCAGAATTGTGCCGAAAGCAAAGGGAAACCGCCGGGAGAGGAAAAACGTGCTCGTTCGTTGTATTCTCAGAAGTTGTTTCATCATCATCATCATCATCATCATCATCAGCCTGACTACGCCCACTGCAGGGCAAAGGCCTCTCCCATGTTCCGCCAATCAACCCGGTCCTGTGCTTTCTGCTGCCACGTTATACCTGCAAACTTCTTAATCTCATCTGCCCACCTAATTTTCTCTCTCCCCCTCACGCGTTTGCCTTCTCGTGGAATCCAGTCAGTTACCCTTAATGACCAGCGGTTATCCTGCCGACGTGCTACCTCCCACATGAGAAGTTGTTTAGGGGACCTTAGAGTGCCCATAAACCACACCGAGTTCAAAGGTGAGACAGTAGTTTCTTTCTCGCCTTCACTACCGTTCCTACAAGCGCTATCTCCTCCTCGCCACTTGTTTCCTTCGTAAAACACGTGGAATGTGAGCGCTAAGCGTTGAGCCAGTCAGGATTTCGCGCTTTTGGACTACACGCATGCTATATCCGCTTGCGCAGTTTCACATGCAGAAAACGAAGTGAAATCAGTTTATCGCGAACGAGAGTCATGCGAGACAAGGCGGAATTGGGCATGCGACTGCATGGCAAAGCAAGGCAGGAGACAATTCGCGATAGATATGTCTCTTATATCGACCAATCGAGAGCTTATTTCATCCTGACGTCACGTGAGCAAACTGCTGGCGTCACGAACTTGTGCCGTAAAGACGGAGAAACTCCAGGAGAGAATCACGCGCTAGTTTTGTTATATTTATAGTGGCTGTTTACGGGCACTTTAAAGCGTCGTGCCGATGCACCCAACTGCACCGGTGGGAATGAACAGCGCGAGTAGTCCAAAGGCGGAACGCCTTGTTGCGCCCATATACTTACGGCGAGCGCAGTCCGCCTACGCCACGGCGACTTATGATTACGCTGCGCGCGTGGCTAGCAGCGCGAGGATCTAGCAAATATATATACAAATACAGACATATATGTGTGTAGCGCAGGTCACCGAAAACGTTTCATTCATGGGGTCGGCGTCTTCCCGCCGCAGTGCCATTGACGCGGGCCCGAGGCGTGAAACGCGGGATGAATGACTGCATGCCCGGACACTCTCTTCCTCCTTGCATCAAGTGAAGGCGTGAGGAAAGAGAGGAAGGGCATTATACGAGACCTTGAAGCGAAGAGAGATAGCGACGTTACGAAAAAGATGAAGAGCAAGGCATAAAGCAAGGAATCACAAACAAGACAAAGTTCTGTGACCGTGAATGCCCACTTCCTTGGATGGGGGGTGGATGTCTGTCTCGCGACGACCCAACTCTTGGTCGCGATACTCGGTTGGAATTGGGCGACCGACCACGCAGGGGTCGTCCGTCAGGCGTCGCCTGTGTCGTCATTGCCCTTGGTGCATCGCCCTTCTTTTTATTTGTTTGTTTGTCTCTGGAGCCCGGGAATGGAGAAGAACAACGACACGTCATGCGGACTTCCGCAACCCGTGAAGGACACACTCCTCGCATTCGTCGGGCAACACCCGAGGGATGGTGCCCTGTTTATAACGTAGCACTCGGTCGTAGCAACTTTGTATAACGAATTTAAGCCACACGAAAGACGAGGGTACAAAGTAACGCACAACGGGAATCTTCGTATTTCCCACCCTTTAAATTCGCTACAAAAGAAGTTCTGTTGAACTCGCTTTTGGGCAAACTGGTTAGGTGCTGTAAGAAGAAACAACAGATAATCAAGCCAAGGAAAGCATAGGGGATGTTGTTTCTAGTAATTATGATACAAATGTGAAGAAATTAATGTGGACGAAAAGACAACTTGCAGCCGGCAGGGACCGAACCTGCAACCTTCGAATAAAGCGTCCGATGCTTTACCAGTTGAGTTACGGCGGTGACCGCTCTCCCGTCCAATTTATCGGGTATATCTGTGCATTTAAAGGTGGGAGTGTTATGCAGCGCCGCTCGTGGCCACGATGGTGAGTGTGGGCCACTCTTTTTTGCCTACTGGCATCACGTAGCAAGTCATCTGCTTACGAGCTGGCAGCTGACCAATACTCCCACCCGTACTAACTGAAGGAATCAATTCTGCCAGAACGAGACCCTCGCCATAATTGAACAAAAGAAGGAGAATATAAGGGCTCGTTTTTTTTTCTTTTTTTTTTTTAGAAAAACGAGTACTGTAATCTGTATTCTGGCCGACGAAACTAGTAAAGGCAGATTAAGAAGGGGAGTACAAGGGGTTCATCTAGAATTTTGATTTTGGGGGGTGTTACCAGAACGTCAGGGGGAGGGGATGGATCAGTAGCTGTGTGTAAGAGGGTCTGTAGAGATCTAGTGATACTTGGGAGGTTCAGCACATTCCACTGGGGAGACAAGTTCTTTATCCTCTGTATAATCCGGGCATTCAACAAAGTATGTTCGACTGAACCTGCTCGCCCAGCAACAAGTCGTATTGAACGAAGTACACGTCTTCCTATTTGATGTAAAATTCACCTACTATACTGGCAGGGAGAGTAGTTAATACGACAGCAAGTTTTTCTCATCTCTCCCCTGTACTCTTTGTGTTCGTACATCTTCGCTTTATCCTCGCCGAAGACATACTCCGTCGGCCGTCAGCTTAAAGAGACGCTTGACAACACACAGCAACAGGGATTCCTAGCGTGCCCGCCAAGCTCCGTGGGAAAGCGGCAGAACAGCGGTGGACGCCTCCGCCGCAGTCACCGCAGCACAGTTGCGAAGCGAGTTCTCGTCTATTCCTTGTGTCTTTGGCCAGATTACTCGCGCTTATACATTTTTACTGCGTTCGCGATAGGACCGTCAGCTCGGAAGAATCATCCGTTGAGTAGATGGCGTTATGGCTTTTGCGAAGCTGGGAATCGTGTGGCTGTACGGAAAGGAAAAGCCGGCGGCATTGATGAAGTGACGTTTGTGAGTAAAGAAAAAAAAGAGTTTAAGGACACTTTATAAATTCCGAAGTGTGTTCGGTGAAAGCCTGAGGGGCCATTCGACTTACTATGCCATGTCTTTTCTTTGCCTTTTTTGCTTTTGTTTTTTTATTTTTATATGTTTCTTTTTATTTTGTGGCCGCTGTGCCATCACGTGATTGCTGAGAGAGTGTGAGGGGGAGAGGCCACCCACAGCCGGCACCGTTCCAAGGCACGGACGGAGGGACGGACGACGGACGTCAGTATGAGACATTAAAGGCTTTCGCCTTAAAAAACTGGAGGCGACGCTAAGTCCTTGACTTGGGCGCCTGGCGCAGAGCCCTGCTGTATTCCAATTGGGTTAACTTGGTGTTTCGTCGCACAGCCGGAGCGGATATCAGAGGCCGTGTTGAAAGAAGCTCGTGTCTGAGATCTCCGCCAGGAGGCGCGACGATCACAGTTACTATTCGTTCTTTCAATGAACTCCTTCGATTAATTTTTATTGGTTATCCTGACAGTTCATTCGCCCTTATCCTAAGCAATCTTATGCTTTGATAGCAAATGTATCCAACATAATTCTCAACTCGAACCTAGAACCATCGATTTCGCACCAGTGTCGTTGTTTAAAACACACTGTCTGAATATTCGAAAAACCAGAAGTTCTCCACCGGAAGTGCTTGGAAGAGAAACAAGAATGTCACTCGTTGCTCGAGCCACTAATAAGGTAAACGCATTCCTAATGTTCGGATGGCTCGGTTTGAGCTCTGGGCCTCTAGCACCAAATCCCGGGGCCCTAAAAACTACGTCACAAGCATATTGCGTCAGAAGATAAAATAGAACGCCTTTTAAGCACGTACCCCGAGTGCGAGCAAACGCGTTCAAACGCGTGGGCGTTTACCACAACGCTGATGGCTTCCCTCGAGAATTTCCTTCGTGATACAAACGTGTGGTTGGTCAATTATCCCTTTCATAATTGCACCGGTTCTACCAAAACTTTTTAAACTGTATACGGAACATCACGGCGACACCAACGCCGACGGCAGAAATGCGCCTGGAGTGTTCATGTGTCACCATGGGGACATTGGAGGGACATTGCGGGGACTTTGCAGGGACATTACAGGATTACAGGGATATTACAGGGACATTCGGAAGGACTTTACAATACAATGTCGTGCAAGTCAGCGATTTGTGGGTGCGTCGCCCTTCCTTGTACCCGTCTTTTTTTGCGCTTTGTTCCCTCCCTTGTTTCACCAACACGCCCATGCTCCTAGGCTTAGTCCATGGTGACACGCCGTGTTCACGAATATTTCAACATTAGCGCTGGTATTACGCGAGTAATACCAGTACTAATAGAAGGCGTTACACAGCACGCTTAATACGAGCCCACACTTTCTTCTAGCGCATATGTTCTGTCTAGCTAACAGTTGTATATGAAGGATTATATGCGCTATTTTACTTGACTAGATTTTTTTTATGATGCTCACCGAAAAGCTGCCCAAGGAAATTGCTATTCTCCGTATTCTAAAAGGCTTCATAACACAAAAAAACAAAGTAATAAACAATTCGACGGAAATTTTAACTAGAGATCCAAGACTTCGAGTCCCCACGCCGCTTTTGGGTTCAAAGCAACAGCAGCGTTTGAGGGAGGAGTCATCAGCTGTATTTAAATACATGGCACAGTCCTCAGGGTGTCTCCACGTGGGTAGAGCGCTTTCGGCCCAGGCAGCGACAGCTATCTCCTTTTCCTTAATGGGAGTTTTCATAAGTTCCTCCCACACTGAGTGTGAGCGAACTGGCAGGAGCGTTTCGGGGGAAAGCTTTCAAAGCCCTTACAGTTCGTAATTTCGTGTGACCGATTCTTCCGCGCTATAATTTTGGCAGATTGGGTCAACTGATCCGCATGTAATAAACGCCGGCCAGTGAGGACTAGCGAGAGAATAAGTTTGAGTGCTTCGGAGTATCGTGGCCTGTGCTCTGGTGAGGTCTTCATCGGGCGGAGGGTAGACACGCCGTTCATTTTTATAGATATTTGTTATATCATTAAAGGATATGAGAATTGTGCCGAAAAGAGCACGCACTCAGTCGAGCTCTTGAGTGGACCGAGTGGTGCAAATTAAGGTGCTTGAAAAAAAGAAAAAAAAAGAAAAACAGGACATTTTTTTTCTCACGCACAAAAAGAAATAGCTTGCACCTCTACAAGCAGCAAGAACATCATTGTCCCGGTTCAATTTTGATCGAACGATCAAGTTGTTTACCAATTCGTTTTAAAACCCTCTGAGCTCAGAGCTTCGACACGTCATTCTGACGTAAAAACCCCTGCGCACTTGCGCCTTGACGTCACTCGTAGGCTGTGTTTTTGAACTTAACCAATCCCTACACGCTTACCGTAAGGACTATATAAGGCTTAATTAATTAACTGCGAAGCTGTGAACATAACGATAGAGCTTGAAGGGTCATTAACATGAATCGACGCAAACTTGAGTTTGTACATTGTTGTACGAGCCACGCACGTCGCTGACGCACAATAAAGATCAATTAATTTTTTTTTGTAAAAAAAAAAAACGAAATATTGGCTTCGTGTTTATTTCGATATAACATGTTTATTTCGTGAATTGTAATGTAATTTTTTACCTGTTTGCACCCGACATGTAGTGCTTTGAAAGTTCAATAATGACGACTTAAACAAAGATGAGAAAAATATACAGAAAAGCGGTATTCGCAGTCATAAAAAGCTAAACCTAAAAAATTGTGAGATAATTGACGATGACGTTTCCAGCTCATAAGCAAGGACGACTGTAAAGAAAGGTTCTCGTGTTATTGAATGCTTAACGCGTTTGATAATGCATGTTTGCGGTCGTGATCGTTATTACAAACATTAACCCTTTGTCGGTCGTCCTATATTTTTGACATGGTAATATAAAAACCGGCTGTGCTTTAATGATATGAACTAGAAAGAAATAGTATGAAACAAATTTCATCAAAAACAAGCCAGTAGTTTACTGAAAAAAAGTGGGACATATATGTCCCACTGACTCATGAGAGTGTTTTCAAAAAGTGGGAAAACACTGTCCCACTGCCTCATGAAGGCACCATCTCGCGAATGCATCAACGGGAATTTTGCGATGAAACGGCCGAAGCAAGTGGCACAGAGTATCACTTCTAAAGTTGTGAAGAAAAAAGTTGTGCGGACCTCATTTGAGCAGGAGAACGCCGCCTGCAGTTGCGTCTCTTGAGCCTTCAAAGCGCTGTGGTATGTCCCTGTAAAGCTTACTTCACCGCATGCATTGACCACTTTTTTTTTTGTCCATTTGGTGGTCCTAGCTTTTGCTGTTGAAATTTTTGAGTACAGATGTTATCCCTGAACATGTGGCTACATTTCAAGAAGTATATAATATCGAGAAAAATATTTCCACGCATTAATATCTGCAATTGCGCTGCGCGATTAGCGGGATAATTTTGAAGGGGATTGTTAAGATGCATTTATTGGTCAAGTTATTCCGCAAATTTACAAAAACACGTGATGACTGGAAGCTAAGATCGTCTCTCTCAAAAAACCAGAAAAGGAGGATATTATCCGGTATTTTGATTGGTAGGTTCTATGTATCTCAAAAAGAGAAAAATTCAGAAGCGATCATAAAAAATTGACCGAAATTCAACGCTATTGTAACACTACATCCACCCTTCGAAAGCGTGGTAAAAGAATTTTTTTCGAGATTGCGATAACTTAGGTAAGATATGAGTGACTTAATGTTGCGCTAATTGCAACGGGTGATGTGGGAGAAATTTTTTTCTGTAGACCGAAAAGTGGGACGTATGTGTCCCACTGCCGCACAAAGGGTTAATTCAATAATTTCCCGGGTTCTGCGTGCCACAGCCGCGATATGATTCATAAGGCATGTCGTATAGTGGAGGGCTTCGAATAGGTTTCTACCAACTAGGATTCTTTAACGTGCACAGACACTGCACAGTACGCAGGCCTCCAGCACGTGTATGCACTATCAAGCGCATGATGCATTAGTGTTCTCCAGAACGCTGATGTTAACATGGCGCATGTTAAGACAGCTCGTGTAAACCGCAGAAACATAATGACGTACGGAGCATGCGCAGTGAGGTTGGCGCTGTGTCTTTGCACATCATCATCATCATCGTAAGCCTGACTACGCCCACTGTAGGGAAAAGGCCTCTAACATGTTTCGCCCACCAACCCGGTCCTGTGCTTGCCGCAACCACATTGTCTCCGCACACTTCTTAATCTCGTCTACCCCACCTAACTTTCTAGCTCCCCCTTCGCTCATCTTATAACAGCTGCATCTTACTTGTGCTTAACTACGGAGCAGAAACCTGGATGCTTACAGAGAGCCATGGAAAGGAAAATGATAGGTGTAACCATAAGGGACAAGATGAAGAGCAGGGAATAAACGGTTGTTCGGGACATCTTAGTCGAATTCAAGAAGAAATAAGCGTGGGCCGGCCATGTAGAGGGAAGGCAAGACAACCGCTGGTCATTAAGAGTAACAGACTAGATTCTTCGCGCATACGTAATGTATTTGCATCTAGCTGCAGTCGCTATTCTAAATCTGCCCATTCACAGCGATTACGATTTGGGGTTGGAAGCAAGTTGCCGGCTAAGGCCTCGTGCTGCTCTGATCAGGAAAAAAAAGAGGTGCACTCAAGTCGCTCGGCTGGGTACGCGCTATTCGCGCCAATCGCATATGTTCGCCGCCGTCTCCGCAAGTTCCGGCTCGCTACCAGGGAAGCCTTTCGCGTGGAAGGCGTTCACGGACGATATATAACTCGGAGGGCGGGCTCCCCTTGACGTCCCCAACATTGCCGCTGCCGTAGTGGTGGCTGGCCCCGGCGGAACAAGTTCGACGTACGTAATAGTTGCGTGCAATCGAGTCTCGAGAAGGACATCCGTGAAGCAACTAGTTTAATAGGACTACCAACAGGGAGTGTTGGTTAATGTTTGTCTTAACGTAAAGCGCGAACGGAGATGGACGGAGCGTTTGTACTGTTTTATCGCCCTGTCCTTGTTTGTACGTGCGCTTTATCTTGAAATGAGCAGCTAGTGTGACGGCTGTATAGAAGCAGGAGGAGGAGGAAGAGAAGGACGGAAGGACAGTGAGGTCAGTCAATTCTCAGACCGGCTGGCCACCGTGTGCTGGGGAAGAGGGCAAGGGAAATAAAAGGCGATAGAAAAAGAGATGCTACACACACAAAAGAAGAAAAATAAAAAAAATAAAAGAAAACTATACGATAAACGACACCGCTTAAAATCTGCGTCTAAGACCTAGTTGTCCGCAAGAAACAGCAGTTTCATTCATTACTTTCGGCATGTGCTTTCGCTTGGTGAACTTGAAGATAATGTCTTCATCTGTCTCTTCCGTCCAGGCTCTGTAACAGGGCACTGAGATAGCCCATTTCTGACGAAAACACTGGGCCCGATTCCCTAATAACTGTTGGGGATTTACGTCCCAAAACCATGATGTGATTACAAGGGACTCCGTATTAGAAGGCGCCAGGAATTTGGACCACCTGAGTTTGACGTGCACCTAAATCTAAGGAAACGGGCCTCTAGAAACTCTCCTCCCTCGAAATGCGGCCGCTGCTGCCGGGATTCGATCCCGCGACCTTCTGGTGTCGATCCCCGAGGTAGCGCAGTCACTTCACTTCAACTGCCGCATTTATTTGAACATTACAAGCACGCAATCGTTAGTGCAGGGCTAGTGTTGGCTTAAATTATACTTATAGTTGGCGAGATGATGGCAAGAAGCATTGGCTAGCGTTGGCTAATTTTGGTGGCGACAGATATCTAAAGTACTGGTAATAATGGCTAGTGTTCCTGAATGATGGCTAGCTAGGGACTTGTGTCGGCTAATTAAACGATGGTAACTAATCGGTTAACGTTGAATAACACTGGCCAATGTTGGCTAACCTCTCTTATTAACCTTCGCTGTCTTAGTTCAATCTGAATCCCAGTAATGGAAGTCACCACCGACTTTCTTTTCAGCGTTGCCACGTTGGCTCATTGGTTCTGGAGCGTCCCTACCGGACGCGACAATGACGCATGCAAGGCAGCGTGCATAATTTATGTGAGTTTTATTATGTAATGTCCGGCGTTGTAATACCATTAATAAATGAAATGAAATATGATATGAAATGGAAGTCAGAATGCATGAAGCAAAGTGATTCGCGAACTCCTAGAGCTTTGTGAACGGTGCACATGCTATCATATGGAATGTAATTGAAAACAACTTTATTGGGTCCTGTCGAACACGACTAGGTCGCGCACCCTGGCTCAGTCCCACGTAGAGACCGGCAAGCCGAGCCTGCCGGCCTCTTCGCGGGTCCGCTGGACAGCCGTGAGCTGATCATTGGGAGCGGGGCTGCGTAGAAGCGTCTCCCACTACTCCAAGGTGAAGCTTGAGTCCGTGGCTGGACACGTGCTGAAGATATGCTCTAATGCATAGGCGTGCGCACGAGGGGGGGGCAGAGGGGGCGGCCGCCCCCCCCCTTGTCACCTAGGAGGGGGGGGCGCAAATTCAGTCCCATACATTGACATAGTAGGGAGGGGTGGCGCTGCGACTCGGGGGGGGGAGCAAAGTCAGCCCTATGCATTGACATAATAGGCAGGGGGGGGCGCTGCGACGAACCTTCGCCCCCCCCCCCCCCCCCCCCTAAAGGGAAATCCTGCGCACGCCTATGCTCTAATGGGGCTGTCTCGTCACATGCCGACATGCCGCCTTCCCGAACTTGCAATCATGGCCTACTGTATTAAAGAGATTGCGTTAAGGAGCTCGCGTCGCAGAAATTCCAAGTATGGCACAGGCGCAAATTACGTAGGAGAGTGCCTTCACCTCCACGCCCCCCCCCCCCCCTGCCAACTCTTCCAAGGAAGTTCTTGAAAAACGTATCCTCGGTTGTCATCTCTTTCAAGAAAAATGACCTTACTGGTTTACGAGCCCTCATAACACGTATATGAAGGTACTCATATCAAAAGGCGCCAAGAAGAGGACCGATTACGTGAGACATTGGTGAGAGCATTGACACCATGGTCGAAAAAGATAATTCTAGGCTAACGGACTCATGAGTCTGCTCACTCGGACTCACTCAGACTCAGATCAAGCCGTGAGTCTGAGTCTGAGTGAGTCTGGGTTAGTAATATTTTGGTGAGTTGGAGTCCGAGTGAGTCCGGTTGAAGAAAATATTCGTGAGTGTGAGTCCGAGTGAGTCCGGCTCAGAAATATTTTGGTGAGTCTGAGTCCGAGTGAGTCCTAAGCGCAAGATATATTTCATAAGTGAGTCTGAGTGAGCTCCACAAGTTTTGCCGACCTATGGTGTTAACACGCGACTCCTTGCACTTCATGACGCCTTTATAGCCTTTTATTTATTTTTTTTTCAGAAGAAGTTTCATGCACTGGCGTGCTCTGTTTAAAGAACTGGTGTGGTTCTGTAGTAGAACACCTGACTGCTGCGCAGACGGCCTGGATTCGATTTCGACTCTGACCCACGTTTTATATTGTTTGCATCCATCACTATTTTCACCGAATGACAACGTCGATTTTTCGCTCGCAACCAACGTTCCCGGCACCCATATCAATAAATATTGAAATGGTGTATGAAAGACACTGCGTAGGAATACGTGTGAGTAGACGTAAGTATAAACGTGAATTCAGGCAAAGTTGATAGTAGTGTTGAGGATGAGTAGATATGACAATATGTCGGTAAAAAAAATGGTATTCACTCAGACTCACTCAAGAAATATATCTTGTGCTTTGGACTGACTCGGACTCAGACTTACCAAAATTTTCCTGAGCCGAACTCACTCGGACTCACACTCACGAAAATTTTCTTCTACCGGACTCACTCGGACTCAAGCTCACCAAATTATTACTAACCCAGACTCACTCAGACTCAGGCTCACGGCTCAATCTGGGACTGAGTGAGTCTGAGTGAGTCGACTCATGAGTGAGTTCGCCGACCTATGGTTAACACATGTAATATTGCGGAGCAGAAGCTTAAAATCGCACTATGCAACGAGTGGGTGGTTTGAAAGCCCACCCATTACGAAGCGCACAGACATAATTAATCATCATCCTCATCAGCCCCAGCACCAACAAAGTATGCCGCTGCGTTGGTTTGCGTATCACGTTGCGGACGCGTATTGGGTAATTCGATAATTCGCCCAGAGATGAATTATGGCCCGATGGGCACTTCGCTGCTGTACTTGCGGTAGGCATGAATTCTAGGAAAGTTTAAAACTGCCAATGCTACGTGCAGGGTTGCCGTTGGTGGCTACTTTGCGCCAAATTGGTTACTTTTGGACCCCGCTGGCGACGAAAGTTTCCACTTGGCGCCATGGCTCTTTTTTAAACTTGTGGTTTTACTTATTCAAAATGGTTTTATTTATTCATCAGTAGTAAAGACCCTCTGTTGATAATACCGCTTCTGTTCTATTTGGGTAGAAATTCGGCGATAATATCAAAATGACATGGCTACTTTGGCTACTTTTGGCGTGTGTTCTGGCGCCTTTTCATGTCCACCCAACGGCAACCCTGGCTACGTGCACAGACGTTTGTTTCCTCGCGGCACTGTTGAGGTGTCGTCCTACTGAACCGAAGTCAGGCTAGCGAATGGGAAGGAGATGCGAACAGGGCCTGACTACGCAGTCACCTTCTACTCTTGCTGGCAAAGCTCGAGCATACTCCAAATTATTCATTCACATACTATCAGCCCTGGTAAGCAGTGTAATGGGGCAGTAATTAAGAAGGCAGGAAAGGCCTCTCTCAGATGACCGACGCGCGCCTCCACGCGACTAAATGGTCCCAGTTCATGTTCGCGGCCACGTTTTCCGTCGGCTGGATTACCGGTCACCCGGCTCATGACGTGCCTTTGGAGTGCGTGCTCGTTGGTGCACGGTAGTTAGCCTTTGGGGTGGAAAATTCCTCTGCCTTCTAAAGTTGTACCCGACTATATAATATTGTGTAGTATTGCACCAAAGTATGGCCAATGTTGGGAAAATATGGCTCTATGATTTATAATTCTGGCTAATATGATGTTGGCGTGACGTATATTTGGAGTGCGCTCTCATTGGTACAGGCTAGTGAGCGTCTGCCTTTGAGGTTGTACCCGAGTTGTACTGCTAAACTTGTACCCAAGTCCCCCCGACTGTAGATGATGTTGTCTAGCCTTGACCAAAGAATGGCCAATGTTTGCCAAATATGACTCCATGGTTGCTAATGTTCGACAGTATTGGCTGAATGATTGTGGGTATTGGTTAATGCGGTCTAATACTGGCTCCGCTACAACAACAGCATTGTCTCCGTTTACTATCGGACCAATGATTCAGTCGTTATGTTATACGAATAGACCAAAACCCGAGTAAGGACCTTTTAAATTTTATTTTTTTTCTGCAAACCTAACCTGACAATCTAACCTGAAAACCAGAGGAACAGAGTTTACTTCCCAGCCTTCCCTTCACTTCCGCCCCCCCCCCCCTTTTAATAGTGGAGCAAGTCTAAGTCGAGCCTGTGCCATCTGCATGTCTGTCCGGTATCACACAAGTCATGTGTCCAGTGGGGGGAGGGAGTGAATAAAGAATAAAAAAAAGACGAAATGATGGTGATGCTCGAAAGTCATCGTGATGGTACTAAGTGACGATCATCATAATAATGATACTCGAAATGATGGTGACAATGACGCTAAATAATTTTAATGATGAGGATGATGATGATGATGATGCTCAAAAGGAGACTATTTGCTGTCTTAGACTACCCTTACATAGACTCCTTGCAGCTTTCCTCCGACAGCTTTTCACGGCGTAAAACTGGCTGAGTTTTTTCTCTCCCGCTCTGTCTCTCTCATGCACTATCTACATTCTAAGCTTTATGGCCCCACTGCACGCATTTGCGAAGAGACGAGCGGATGGCGCGGTGGAAAGCGCAGACGCAAAAGTGAATGGGGCACCGCCTTCGCAGGAGCGTGTGTAGTACATCACAGAAAAACCCGTTGGCTCGAAACGGGGCTTGGCCGTAATGATCGCGATGGATCTGTGAGAGTATAGTTCACGGGCGGGCATGTATACCCTGCCCTCTCTCCACCCACTCATGCATACATACACAGTGCAACGAGCGGCAGCGACGTTAGTCGGTGTGCTTTAATTGCCTCATTGATCACCTAGGCTTAGTGCGTGGCTCCGACTGCGCGCTGGTAAGGGAGGAGAAAGTTTGCCGTGAGATCCGCCGTGTTTGCGTGTATACGAACGGCGCCTTCTGGTTCCGTGATCTCAATAATAATAATAATAATACCGGGGGTTTTACGTCTTAAAACCACGATATGATTACGAGAGACGCCGTAGTGGAGGGCTCCGGAAATTTTCGACCATCTGGTGTTCTTTAACATGCACTGACATCGCGCAGTACGCGGGCCTCTACCATTTCGCCTCCATCGAAATGCGACCGCCGCGGCCGGTATCGAACCCGCGACCTTCGGGTGAGCAGCCGAGCACCGTAGCCACTGATCCACCTGTGGCGGGCCGGTTCCGTGATCTCAGAGAAAGACTTTTTCCTAAGGCGAAAGCCTTCGATGCCTCGTCAGACGCGAAAAGTTACCGTCGGGGTCAGTGGCGTCAGCACGAGTGGCACAAAAAAAATCTTCATCACGTGTTCTCATCTCCCTATGACATCCTCAGGACGTCACATGTTGCCGAAATTGATGATGTCATCATGACGTCACAAAACGTAACGGCACGTGATGATGGCATCACATGACATCGTTGTTTTGTCAATGGTTGGCCGATCTTACAGGCAATGCAAAACCTCGTGACGTTCGGGAAGTTTCCAGTGCCCCCGATCCAGGAGGGAGTGCAAAGCTGCGCGGCTGCACAGATATTTCGGGGGGGGGGGGGGGTATCAATACAATCGACTGATAATAAATAGACAATGGCTTTCGCCTTCGAATCGCCTTAGGCTAATGCATAAGGGAATGTGTGACTTTTTCTGTACACCAAGAACAATCCTGTCAACCCAGTTGCGGACGCGTTGAAGGTGCTTGCTTCACGACGTCGCGCTGAGTAGCGTGAAGACCGACGGTGGCGTATGCATCGCCCTTACGTCATTCACCACAAGGCCTCAAGTCGTGAAGGCCTTATAACGGGCCATGCATTCTGATTATTGAGGCCGCCCCAGTTTCACACAGCCAGCACTGTAAAACGCTTTTCAGTTATCTCCAGTATAACACTGGAAGCTGCGAACGGGACAGGAAAAACGATATACGTGCCATTCACACGAATATGCCGTTCTTTTTCTTTTACGTTCATGGGCTCCAGATCAGATAGTCCCGAGGACCGTTTCCAGATCCCAGTCACTTATCTTCAGATTGAGGCTTACACGAAGACGTATACAAGTTCGCTAAGCCGAAACAAGAGATAAGGAGGCGCCCGGGAAGAAATGAGTTCAACGACAACACCGCACATCCGGTCATCACATCAGCGCCACTTTCCCATCGCCTCTGGGGCGCCCCGTACTTGGCTTAGTGACCTTCATACGCCCCGCTTTCGGTGATCGACATTTTGTTCTTTAGATTCTGATGCCGGCGAAAGGAGCGTACGTTCGATCGCTTACGCAGCACTGTATACAGGCTCAGAGGCTGTAAACAAAGGCCTATAAATGTGCACAAGCCCGCGCACGACCAGACGCGCACGAGCCCGTATTGTCGTCTACGTGTCTTCTTCGCGGGCCTTGTCAGCGGTTCGCGCCTGGCGTCACCCGTTCGAGCGTGCGCACGCACACGCAGGCTAGGCACTCAAGCACGCACGCACGCGCACGGCGCAAGCGCGTGGGAAACACGGTCGTCGCGAGACAGAAGCCGAGTCGCTCCCCTCATGCTTCGACCCGGCGAGACTTTGGGTTAATGAACGAATCGCGATGCCTCGTCGTCCCGAGGAGGTCCCTTGACAACGGCCCGTGAAAAGTGATATCGCGACGCACTTGCTACACTGTCCGCCAGGGGTCGGTCGGTGTCGCGCCGCCGACGCGGGCGCCCCCCCCACAACGAGGATGACGGCGGGATCGCGGCGGCGTCGACCCCCGCAACAGCTGGTTCACGGGCGATGACGATGACGGCTAAACAGTGGCGGCGCAGGCGCCATGCAAAATAAAAAAAGGAGCGACAGGCGGAACACGTTGGTGTTGTAACAGCGGTAGCGAACGTTATGCCCAACATTAGCACGATTCACTCAGCGCGCATGCTATCATTAACCATCGTCTAGCAACACTGACTAACGTTAACAATCATTTAACAATTATTAATTGTTGGGGTTTAACATCCCCCCCCCCCCCCAGATATGATTATGAGGGACGCCGTAGTAGAGGGCTCTAGAAATTTCGACCACCTGGGGTTCTTTAACGTGCACCTAAATCTCAGTACACGTCCCTTAAGTTTTTTGCGCCTCCCCCGAAAGCGCGGCCGCCGCGGCCAGGATTCTATCTTGCGACCTTCTGGTCAGCAGTCGAGCATCGTAACCACTAGACTACCGTGGGGGGATGTTAATCATCGTAACAGCCAACCCAGCACCCTGTGCTAACGGGTGCTGGGTTGGCTAAATGGTGGTGGTAACACCTTTATTAAAAACTCCGGCAAATTCGTGCGAGCAAATGGAATAGTTGAGGCGAAGTGTCTGTCGCCTACGATATCGGTTCATATTTTTAGTCAGATATCGAACATCGCACCCCGTTAGCATGCTGGTAGAAGGTAATTTACGAATACATTGCCAAAAAAAAAAACAAGATCAACGAAGAAAGCGACAGGCGAAACTCGTAGGCGAGGAACCATGGATAAAATGGTTCCTCGGACACGTTCTCGTCTGTGCATTAAATGGTTCACTAAATAGTTAAACGCAGCGTCCCTCAACGAAATATAACACAGAGTATGAGCGAGATAGGAAGCTTTCATTTTGTCGCTGCAGTGCCTGGCGTGTGCTTTAGAGTTCTTTAAAAGACAGGTGAGAGTGAGTGTCCTTAAAGGAGCACTGACATTAAATTTCAAAGTCGAGATGTGTCCTTCATTCGATTGCTCGGTATGCATAGGTCATCTTGGCCAAATTTGCATGCCGTCCGTCGCGTGGAAGTTATTTTATTTCGAGGGCAAACAGCGTATGAACGCTCAACGGAAAACTGAATGCCCTTCGACATCGACACTAGTGCAACGTGTGAGGTGTGATGGAATAACACTTGTGACGTACGCTAGTGATGCGCTAGTAACAATGACGTCGACGGTCTGAGTGTGTTTATTGTGACGCCGACGCCCGGCGATGGTCTCAGTAGTGGCTCACCTTGCTGTGTTGACCCGTGCGTGCGGTACATCGTGTCGCATCGACTGATTTGTCGTGTGCGAGCGCGAGTGCGATCATTCGGAGCGACACAGTACGTGCCAGGATGTCGGGGAGCCGCTGCATAGTGCGAACCTGCCCGTCGAGGCGCGAAAAAAGCGCAAAGTGCGTGTCCTTTCATGCATTTCCAAGCCTCGAACCTTAACGCAGCCAGTGGGTCGCTTGCCGATGTTGACCGCGACGACGGCGAGGACGACGATGTTGACGACACAGACATGGCTGCACGTGTGCTCCTAGCAGACGAAATGTCAGCGATGTCAGCTGGACGTGACGTCACCTTTTTTTGTGGCAGCGGGATCAGCTGGGGAGCGGCCCCGACGTGGCCGCGAGGTAGCGCTACCAGCGCTACAATTTGGCGGGTTTTCCTACCGTTTTGAGTCGCGTTCGATACCGGATATATTAATCAACATTACTGGTACTTATTCGTCCCTCCGCTGCATTTTGAGTCGAGAATCGTTACTTGAGGGTCGATAGCTACTCGCGGATGCAAAAAAAATCCACATGCGTAAATTTGATGAACCCCGGCGATTTTTCGATACTCAGCGATTTAAATAAAACTTTAAACATAAGTTCTCTTCGGTGCCCTGATGATATGTGCCAAATTATACAGCCGTAAGTAATTTAGTTTTTTTTCGGAAAACGAGTTTTAAAAATTGGTAACCAATTCCGGAATCATACCTTCAAATGCGGGCCACCCTGTGTACGTGACGTATCTGGGTACTCCTTTCTCGTCCCCCCCAGACGGACGCTTGCTCGCGGCGCGCGCTTTTTCTTCGAGGCGACGCTGACGCTAGCACAGTTCGTTTTTGTTAGCTGCATAGCGTGTGGTGAAAAACGATGGTTGGAAGGTGGTGTTGCGCTGAAGGTTGCACGAACAAAGCGAGGAACACCAAGGGAGTGCGTTATCACTCGTTTCCTTCCAACAGCGCTCTTCGGGAGAAGTGGCTTTGTGCGGTTCGGCGCGTCAACTGGTCGCCCGGTATAAACGCTTGTGTGTGCTCCGATCACACGAACATCTGTGTGGGTTCAAGCGACAGCAATCAGTTACGTAATTGGGGTGACCCCCGTATTCAGAAACGCTCCTTGACTTGAACTTGACTTGCCGCCGCCTTCAATGCAGCACAAACGCGTTTCGAACGCACTGTTTTTAGGCGGTGCCAAGGCAGCACAAACGCGTTTCAAACGCTGCCTTGAGGCGGTGGCAAGTCAAGTTCAAGTCAAGGAGCGTTTATGAATACGGGGGTAAAATAAAGAAGTGATGACCCTTGCTCACCCTTCGTTTCGCCGCAGCTCGATGCCGTCGATGCGGGGTACGTTAGCTGCTTCACGCGCCGGCGGGTCGAAATCGAAAGGCGACGCTTCCGCGCTCATGTAGCTGCACTCCTCATCGCTGGACTCCTCGCTGGTCAGTTCAGACGAGCTGGCACAGCTTGTTTCCACGTCGGAAGACATCGGCAGTTTGCTTTTCCCGCGAAAGAAGAGGCACGTGAGCAATGTTTACGTTTACGCCGTGGTGGCGTGTAGCGGATTTGGTGACCCCATGACGTCATCGCGTACCCAGCATGGAGCACGGAGCAGCTCCCCGTTTCGGTTTCGGTTTTGACTCGTTTTTCATTGCTTATTTAAAATTATTGACGAGTGTGTCGGCAAAATGAACCGCCCTAGCTGTTGCAGGACTGTTAATACTATTTGAAAACGGCGTTATCTCGGTATGGTCGAAAATGCACCGGAGTTCCCCTTTAAGCTGCGGTGTTGGTCAACAAACTTCGCTTTTAGATGTGAAGCATCTTATGGCGAAGCTTAATCCGGTGGTGGTGGTGGTGGTGTGCCGGCGTGACCACCCTTACTGCGCATGCGCAAACCTTTCAAAAAAAAATAAAAAATAAAAAACCTCCTCTCCCCCTCTCTCTCCTCTAGGCATCCCTCCCCGCGGCAACCACACCCTCACTACGCATGCGCCTCCCCTCCTCTCTCCCCTCCTACGCTGCCCCCCTCTCTCCTCTAGGCATCCCTCCCCGCGCTCCCACTGCGCATGCGCGTCCCCCCCCCTCTCTCTCCTCTAATACGCTCCCCCCCTCTCTCCTCTAGGCATCCCTGCCCACAGCGTCCACACCCCCACTGCGCATGCGCGTCGCCCCCTCTCTCTCCTCTCCTACGCTACCCCCCCCTCTCTCGCCTCGCGACGCCGACGCAGGCAGCGTCTGCTAGCGAGTTTCTTGGTTGAAAAAACCGACTGCTCGCGCTGCACAACCGTTCATTGTCCATCCCGTATATATGGCAATGGATCTTGACCTCCAAGGTGGTGCCGGTGGGAGATTTCTCCTGTGCGTTGTTGAACAATAAAAATTCGCAGCGTGCGCGTTAACTAAAAGCCGACTGCGGGTCTCTGTGTCCAGTCGGAGTATTCTGTCTCTCATTGCCCATTAGCAGCGATTGGCATGTTCCAGTAGGAAACACCGCTCCCTCACTGCGTGCTTTGCGCCTCCTCAGTTTTCTCTCCTGCGCAACGCTGCGATAGCGCCAGCGTCAACGCCACCGCCAGTGTAAGCGTTAGCGCCCGCTGCTTCACATCTACACATGGTTCCCTTTAGCGGGAGATGGTGTAATTTTTTGTGATTGCTACACGTTAGGTAATATTTAGCGCAATGAAACACAAGGACGAGAATGGAGGGCACAACATGTGCGCTAAATACAGTCGAACCAACTTATAACAATACTCAAGTGCCCCGAAAATTCTATTGTTATAACCGATAATTGCTATAAACGGGTTCATTACACAAAGGCTAAATATAAGGATGGCAAGGTCTTGTGAGAGAGAGAATAAACCTTTATTGTGAGCAAGAGCACTGCGTGAAAACTGAAATATCGGATCAGATATGCTAACAGACACCAGTGACAACAAAGCTGCCGATTTTTTCGGACATGCGTCCCATTTTGGGACATTATCACGGGACCGCCACAATCCTCATAGAGCCAATGTATCACGGCATCCGACGTTTTGGACGCTGAAACACTTCCAAGTATCCACTTTTAGATGTGAAGCATCTTATGGCGAAGCTTAATCCGGTGGTGGTGGTGGTGTGCCGGCGTGACCACCCTTACTGCGCATGCGCAAAACCTTTCAAAAAAAAAAAACCTCCTCTCCCCCTCTCTCTCCTCTAGGCATCCCTGCCCTCGGCGTCCATACTCCCACTGCGCATGCGCGTCCCCCCCTCTCTCCTCTCCTACGCTCCACCTCTCTCCTCTAGGCATCCCTGCCCTCGGCGTCCACACTCCCACTGCGCATGCGCGTCCCCCCCTCTCTCTCCTAGCTCTCCTACACTCCCCCCTCTCGCCTCGCGACGCCGACGCAGGCAGCGTCTGCTAGCGAGTTTCTTGGTTGAAAAAAACCGATTGCTCGCGCTGCACAACCGTTCACTGGCCACCCCGTATATATGGCAATGGATCTTGACCTCCAAGGTGGTGCCGGTGGGAGATTTCTCCTGTGCGTTGTTGAACAATAAAAATTCGCAGCGTGCGCGTTAACTAAAAGCGGAATGCGGGTCTCTGTGTCCAGTCGGAGTCTTCTGTCTCTCATTGCCCATTAGCAGCGATTGGCATGTTCCAGTAGGAAACACCGCTCCATCACTGCGTGCGTTGCGCCTCCCCAGTTTTCTGTCCTGCGCAACGCTGCGATGAGCACCAGCGTCAACGCCACCGCCAATGTAAGCGTTAGCGCCCGCTGCTTCACATCTACACATGGTTCCCTTTAGCGGGAGATGGTGTAATTTTTTACCCAAATTGCATGCCCGAAAGTGCATTAACAGAAGACACCGCCGCTCGCACACCGTAGCGCATTCTGAAAGTCAGCTTTGCCGCAATGCTGCAGTGCTGTGCGGTGAAGCATACCGAAATTGCGAATCTGCGCTAAGGGACATTGGGGTTATGAGCGGCCGTTCCTTAGCTTGAATTTCTTCTTTCTTTTCGAGTATTTCAAGTTCTATTACCTTTCGTAATGGACACCCAACCGCCAGAATTCTTTTTTATAACCGGTAACGTGGCATGCGGGCATCGCTGTAAGCGGGTTATTTCACCATAGAAAACATACAAAAGTTGACGGTGCAGCAGCTTCTCATTGTTCTAACCGATATATTGTCAAAACCGGTATCGTTATAAGTGGGTTCGACTGCATTACCTAATGTTTTACCAACAAGGCACCATTTCTACCCTTGTTACACGTTGTGGCGCTGCTAATTATCCCCGCTAATCAAAGTTTCTTGATATTCGGTCCGGGTCAAAACCAGTTTCCGCCCCGATCCAAAAGAACCATTGTTTGAAACGTAGAGTTGGCTCCAGGAAACATTTCTTGCTCGCCCCCCTTCTCATGTCACCCACTGTGTCTTCCATTTCTGGACGGCCACTCTGGCATGCGTGGAACCCCATCATTTTAGACCTGATACTTCCAGACCAGGGGCGTAACCAGAAATTTTTTTCGGGGGGGGGGGGGGGGGGGGTTCAACCATACTTTATGTATGTCCGTGCGTGCGTTTGTTGTGTACGTGTACATATACGCAAGCAAAATTGAAAAATTTCGGGGAAGGTGTGAACCCCCCCCCCTCCCCCCCCCCCCAACCTCCCCCCTCCGCTGGCTAGGTCACTGTCCCAGACATTTTAAAATTATGGAAATTTTAGTCCTGACGCGGCATGCGGGCATTCTGCTGTCATGTGACGTCATGAGCTGTCTCGCAGACATGAACTGGATGGGAACGATAAGGGGCGGGGCGTAATGAGGAGTTTGGCTTTCGAGCGGTGGCCCTACAGACAAAAGAGGCTGCTTCGCAAAACCTGCGCAGTGAGCACATTCTTTCGCAGTAGCGTCCGAGACAGGCTGTCATGTAGAACCCGGAAGAAATCGTGCGTTCTCGAAGCCACTGGGCGGCGCGCTTGCATTCAAGCGCAGTCGGGCCTCGCGAATCGCGACGCCTATCTCGTAGCGTGTATCGCACGAAGAGCGCCGTATAAATCGCGCAACTCGGTTGCGCAAACCGAAACACGTCGGCTTGCCGAAGGGGGGCCGCCACCCCCGAACCACTCGTTCCCTCCTTCCCACCACGCTCAACCTTTCGCCATGCGCTGTTTGAACTCTGAGCGCCTTCGCGAGACTCACCTGGTGCAATAGCCCCGGCGCCGATGATGCGTTCGTTGAACTTTGCGCGCACGACGGCGATGTCCTGTTTCGGCGCTCCCTGAATGGCGTTCATCGTATGCTCGTCATACGTAGTGGAACGTAGTAGGGTGCGCCATGGAAGCTCTACTGCGTCCTGAGAACGCGTATTCTTTCTGCACTATACTTCACATGATGCAACTTCAGTTCTGATTGTTCAAAGGCCTTTCGTTCGGCCCACTTTGCCCCTACACCGGACGACACCCCAGACGACACAATCCAATGTACACTGTGGATTTCACTTACTGCGTCCTGGTAACGCGAATTCTTTCTGCGCTATATTTCGCTAGATGCAACTTCAGTTCTGATTGTACAAAGGCCTTTCAGTACTAATTGTTCAAAGGCATTTCGTTGGGCCCACATTGCCCCTACACCACGCGACAGGTTAGACGATACAAGTCCAATAGACTGTGTATTCCACTTACGTGCTGCCCTTGTTGGCTGGCAAGGAAACAATCGAATGCTAGATAAGACAAGGGACTGTTGCGGCACGCGGACTGTCAGACCGGATGACTATGCCGCGACAATGGTGCAGCCGTGAACTCTTTTCTTTTTGGAACAGCTCAAACGTCTAGACCTCTATATGTGGCTCCTACAAAAGTGAAGGGGTGATAGTACACGCGTTACGCTTTTGTGATCGCGTCAACGTCGAACGTGAAGTTCTCCTGACCGTTTTAACCAAAAAAAAGTAAAACTATCGTAAATTTTCTGACAAAACTGAGCCTTGGACCAAGGCCAGAGATGTCCCAGACTCGCAACGTGATGCTGGAAATAGGTACAGTTCTTGAAATCGACTGCATGGGCTATAGCGATCGATTGCGGGCGACTTAGGTGTTCGCGTTGATAGTAGCGACCTTACTGTTTCTTCTGTCTTCCATCTGATTCATTCACCTCTTCCCCGAGTGCAGGGTGGCCAATTGCATGCGCGTCTGGCCGACCTAGCCTTTCCATCTTTTCCTCCTCCGGATTGATTTTCAGTTTCTGATCAGAAGAATCTCGATCACAATAGAATTTGAGAATACAGGGCTAATAATATTATCTGGGGTTCTGCGTCCCGAAACCACGGTATGACTACGGGGAACGCCGTAGTGGAGGTCTCCGGAAATTTCGACCATCTGGTGTTCTTTAACGTGCACTGACATCGCACAGTAGACACGGGCCTCCACCGTTTCGTCTCCACCGAAATGTGACCGCCGCGGCCGGGATCGAACCCGCGACCTTCGGGTCTGCAGCCGACACCGTAACCACTGATCCACCGTGGCGGAACGAATTCAGGGCTAAAATGGAATACCGCTGCAGATGATTGTTGCTGGTTGCACTGATTGCACTGTGTCCGGAAACAACAGGGATATTCAGGGTCCACCCACTAACTGAACTGCGATTCGCCTAGCACGCAACTTCTCGAGACAGAACGATACGCCCGGATCAGTGACAACCCATCCGTATCTCGCGAGAGGCCAGCCCTTTTGCTGAGGCACACGCATGCTCGCGTAATCCGGTAAGCAAAAGACCACCTACCCTTTTCTTTTCTCGAAAGAAAGGGACGTCGTTTGAGAGAAGGTGCCTAAAAAGCGGAATCGCAGAGGATACTGACCCGCGTTCACGGGCTCGTGTATCAAACGAGGCTATTGGGGTTTGAGCGTGCTGGAGGGTAGCACCTATGTGGCGCAACTTTCAAAGCGGCTGCAGCGAACTACTAGGAGGGCGTTGTACATGTGGCGCAGACTAGACGAGGACTTTGACCGGTAGCGCGACGGTACCGTATTTTGAACAGGGTAAGGAAGGGTATTGACTTGGCGGTGATGTACCCATCTCACGACACGGAGTGGAGGCGTACGTCCGACATCCATGAGAGCTCGGCCAGCCTTAACACGGCGATGCACAAAGACCACTAAGAAGCTGAGCTTCTATGGGGAGTTGGTACGAATGCATGGCTTATTCGGTAGACAAAAGTATTAGGCATTCGGTAACGCCCATCAGCCTGTGTGCGTCTTTTTCTGTGGTCACTTCGTCTAGTAACTGGCAGCGCGATTAAGCCATGCACTAAGAAGGACACAG
Source organism: Rhipicephalus appendiculatus (assembly GCA_030522465.1). Classification (NCBI taxonomy): domain Eukaryota; kingdom Metazoa; phylum Arthropoda; class Arachnida; order Ixodida; family Ixodidae; genus Rhipicephalus; species Rhipicephalus appendiculatus. The sequence goes on along the minus strand of JALIZH010008243.1, from coordinate 308,256 downwards.
ATTGAAGACAGGAAGATGCGGCCGTATCCATCATAGTGCACAAGTTTCGCCACGTATCATGACCAAAGAAGAGCATTGCAATACTTATAGCTTTTTAACGTTGGTGCATATAGGGGTGTGAGTAAGCGGGATGGTGGGGGGGGGGGGGGGTAACTTATTCCTTCACCCCCCCTCCCGCCTCCGCGAAGTGTTTGAATTTCGCATGTGTATATTTACAAGCACACAAACAAACGCACGTGTGAACGTATATAAAGTATGGTTGAACACCCCCCCGAAAAAAGCTTCCTGTCTGCGCCCCTGGCCCTTATAGTTACTAAACTAAAATACCAGCGATTTAGTTTCGCATACAATTCACGGTGATGCCCATATGAGTGCTCTATACAAGTTCTCAAAGCGTTCGGTTGACGACGTCGTTAAAAGAGCTGACTGCTGCAGCTTGAAATAACTTATACTTGGAAAATGTATAGAGGAGGACAATCAACCTTTTTTCTGCAAATGACCTTTTCAACGTTGGCGTTCGTATTACGCTGTCGTGTTTGTCAGAAGTTCCTACGCTTCCAGAGTTGACGGTGTTTGGGACACAGTTCTGTCTCGTATCACCCCAAATATGTCCAGAAAGGGAGGCTACTCTTGACCAACAGTTGAAACTGACGCACCACCGCTCCACACTCTACGCAATGGCCTCATTCCAAGGAAGAAGCTGTCGCAGCCATAGTTCTCGAAGCTCACGGTAGCGCGCGCGTACGCGACAGCGCAACACGGGCACGCGGCAGTAGGCGCTCATGTCGAAATGGGCCGGGAAGCGCCTTTTCACTTTGTCCACTTACGCTACCACCGCCCTTTAGTCGTCGTATTCCTTGAATGGTCTGGTGCGCTGGGGGTCATTCGCCCGGCAGGCTCGCCTAGCAGACCGGCTTATTCTTCTTGTTCTAGAAAGACGCGGGCTAGGTGTTTCTACGCCTCCCCCCTAGGCCCGCCCTCCACTGTCTCCCTTCCTACCCCGTCATTCTTAGCAGGTTCCGAGCACAGGCCTCCTCCGTGGCTTTGCGTAACGCGTGCGCCGACGGTTCGTTGTACGGTGTCGTAAAACAAACAATCCACGCGGCAGCGGTGGCGGCGGCGAGGAACCACCGCGAAAGACAACAGAGCAGGGGAGTCGCCCCTCCACCCTTTTATGTCTCCGTACGCACGTGACCCTATTCGGCTCCCAACCTCCGGGCACGTGAACCACCTCACGAGCCAGTGTTTTGGCGTCGGCGGGCGTAACAGCGCTTCCCAGACGGGTATGCGCTTCGCGTTACGCGTGGAGTAAGTGACGAACAAGAAAATACCTGCCTTACTAAGAGAGAGAAAGTATTCACGTTTCTGGCATTCCTTCAGTCTCGTCCTGCAAGTCGTATTATCCGAGATTCTGCGAGCTTTGGTAAGGCGGCTGTTTCGCGTCCTGTCTCCACTCCGATATAGCTTTCGGCATTAACGTAGAATAACATACGTCGTCTAAAGAATTGAATGCGTCAATAGACTAAGGAGTAATGAACCTAAGAATGAAAACAAGTTCAAAATGAATGAATGAATGAATCAATGAAAGAATGAGCTTGGACAAGCCCACGAAGAATGAAACGATTATCCTGAGGCGATGGGGCTACTTCCCTGCAATGACAATGTAAAGACATCAGAACGAAAATTGCATCCAGTTTCAGATACATGAGGCCATGTCCACATGGGACTTTGTCTGAGTTTTATGTGATCCAAGTGCATTTATAGGTACTAGCTTAAGGTACTCAGTGTAGCTCCGCATAGGGTAACTACAGAACTAAACAAAACACCAGTGAATAAATTAATGAATGGACAATTTATTAATCAGACAATAATGATTTGATCAACCGGTCTAACAAGTTACGCAGCGCGCGAAATGCAAAAGGAAAAATGGAAAGAAGTTCACTTAGATGTTCAAGTAGAAGAAATCATGATAAATTAATACACGACAGTCATAATGACAATCAAAAATATTCATTATTTCCGCATGCTATGCTTTTTTTTTGGAGTACGTAGCCAGGTAGCCTTAGGCCGTAAACTGTGCTTCTTTCGATGCATACGTTGACTACGCTTGTAACTTGAAATTTGGATGGTGAATTGAATTTCGAGCTTCTTATAATGTATCAATCGATGGCTACTCATGGAGAATGCACGTGAATCATTTATCAGGGCGCAGTGTATTTCTTGCAAAACATTCTCAGTTGCGTAAGCGTACCCTTATTTTTTCTGGCTCTCTTATACACGCACGTTTTTATTATTTAATGAACTTTATTACATGTCATATCCGCGCCTCCATTGACCCAAAGAGGGCATGTATGCATGCCACTTTCGGGCAGTATTCTGAAGTAATAACAATCACCAGGTCCGTCTGACTAACGCTAAAGAGATCGAAGGCGAAAGACTATGATCTGGGAGGCACTCTCAGTTCACTTGAAGCACCATTCACTTTAATCTACGTTTATTCACCCATTGATTCCCTTAATTAAATGTCGATTGACACTTGAGTCACTTGATTCACTCTTGATTCACGCTTGATTCACGCTTGATTTGAGTCACTTGATTCATTCTTCATTCACACTTGAATCATTAGAATCTCCCACGCTTTCCTTGGCTTGTCTGTTGGATTCAGTTGATTCAATGCTTGATTCGCACCCAATTCACTTAATTTCCACCAAGGTGCACTGATTCGCGTCAAGTTCACTTTAGTTTATACTCCCAATCATTTCGTATCATTACATCTATACCTAACTTCACGAGAACTTTGGCGCCGTTCGAGTTCACGACGCCACCATACGGCGGATTATTGAGGAGAAGGGAAAGGATGAGCGGAGAGCGAGAACAAAAAGAAACAGATAGAAAGGGAAAAAAAGATATAGAAAGGAATAGAGAAAGTAAAATAAATATAAGAACGAGAGAAAAAGATAGAGGGTGGGAACACGACTACAAACACAAAGACAGAAAGAAAGACATGAGAAGACCGAGGAAGAGAAATATAGAGAAAAAGAAAGGGAAGAAAGAGAGATAAATATAGAAATATAGAGAAAGGGAATAGACACAGAGAGAAAGAGATAGAAAGAAACAGACACAGAAAAGTATAGTATAGCAGAGGGTGGCAAAGAGAGAGACGATAGGGTGAAAGCCAAGCCAAATCTGGACCAGCTAGGTGCCCACCAGTTCTGCTGTGACCCGGCCTTGCGCGGATTAGTACATCATCATCATCACCATCATCATCACCATCATCATCATCATCACCAGCCTGACTGCGCCCACCGCAAGGCAAAGGCCTCTCCCATGTTCCGTCAATCAACCAGCTCCTGTGCTTGCTGCGCCCTGGTTATACCCGCGAACTTCTTAATCTCATTTGCCCACCTAACTTTCTGTCTCCCCATCGTGCATTTGTCTTCTCTTGGAATCCGAGTCTGTTACTCTTAATGACCAGCGGCTATCTCGCCTACGAGCTACATGCCCTGCTCATGCCGTTAGTGCAAGCTGCGCTAATTTTGAAGATGTGTACCGACTAGCACACCAAGCCAAGTCAAGAAAGACCGTGAATGTTTATTTGAAGAACTACATCGTTTAGGCTCGCCATACGACAGTGTAAACGATATTGTGTTTCCGCGTGGTCACTGGACATTCAGGAAGAGGCGCTGCGACTGCTTTGAAGCTTGACCGTTATAGGCCTCGCATGTGACTGGTGATGAGTGACATTTATGTTGGGGTCTGGTGCGGGGATATGGGGGCCCGGTAAAACACTGTATGCGGAATAGCTCACAGGCCACCGGTTAAGCAGGGCTGCGCCGCGCTGCGCGCGAATTTCGATAGAGTATGCCCGCGCTTCGCTTTAGAAGGACATTGGTTTCATATGATCAGAAAAGAAACGGGCGGGGCTATTCTTGCAATGTTCGCAAGGCTAGATCCGGCGGTAACCTACAACATCCTAATCCTAATCCTAGCCGAGTAGAGCTGATGGTGGCATAGAGTTTCCTAAAAGTTAACTAGAGGGGACTCTGGCGCTGCGATCGTTCAGCCACCATGGGAATGATGGGTAGTACACAAGTTTGCCTAGTCTTCGTGGTTGCGGCTTCGAACGCACTTGTGGCTTTGTTTATTGTTGTGTTTTGGTTTTGTTTCGAAACCATTGTGAACTTCGTTACACGATTTGAATCGGTAAGCCTAGTAAGGTCAAGGTGGTGAAGCATAACTGCTAAACCTTGGCTGAACTTCGTATTGCGGCAAAGCGGATTCAGGCCACACGGAGCCAAAAGAACGAAGACTAGGCAAGACTAGGCAAATTTGTGTGCTACCCATCATTCCCATGCTGGCTGAAGCGCCGTGCATTGCAGCTCCCATAGACACTAGCGCCAGAGTTCCCTCTAGTGTATACTTATAGGAAACTCTATGGACGGTGGGTCGGCTGCGACTTCGTCCCCTTTCTGGCCGTACATATGCACGTCGACCGTCCGTTGTCAACGTTCCGCGTCGTCGGCGGTTGCGGTGCCGGCAACGCAGAGTCCCCTGATTTGTCGTCGGCGTCGGCGCTCTTTCAAGGGCGAGAAGGGTCCTCGAGAAGTTGCAACTCGCCGTGTTTGCGCACGAGGGCCACACACATACAAGCTTGCGGAACTCGAGCGCTCGCTGATACGAAGCGACGACGAAGAAGAAGCAAGCAGTTCCATTCATCGTGTGTCCTTCCTCCCCAGACCCGCTCCTTTCCGTCTCCCATTGCGGCAGCCAGTAACGGTGGCCCCTTGTTGAAGAGGTCTACGCCGCATTCCTTTCACTCCTTGGTTGGCTGTAGAGCTGGCCTCGCGCGTGCGTGTCAGAGACGCGTATCTGAGTGTCTGCGGCGGCCCAGATAACGCATGTAACATGCATGCTCGACCGCCGGCTATTGGGCAACTTCTCGAGAAAGGGCCCACTTCCTGGAGTCGTTGGAATGAGGCCCGGTTCACCTTGTGCGGGGTGTTTTATATAGATACCAAAGCAGCGTTGCAGATGACGTGAGACATTAACCCGGGGAATGAATGCATGACAGCCTAACACAGACGCACGACTCTAAGGAGATAGTCATCATCGAAGGCTTTGAAGACACTGTGAAGAACAAGGCTGTCACCAGGGGGTGGGAGGGAGTGTTTCGGTGTCACAACACCCTCCCCCCGCCTCAAATCTTTTTTAGAGCTGCACATCCCCCTCTCCCCTTCTTTTAGAGAAAATAAATGTTCCTTTACGAACCCAGTGCTCGAATCAGTGCGCTCGTATTTTATCAAGGTGTTACAGTGAACGATACAACTAACCATTCAGAAAAATGACTAAGATATTACTTGGGCTCAGGCTCTCTCGTTTTGCCGTATAACATCCCCCATAATCCATCTCCCGTAAAATATTTCTGGCCACGCCGCTGGTGAAGACGAAGACCTTATATCAGCGCATTAATCCAGTAGTTCCCCAAACGCCGCCACCAAAGAATATCTTGCACCTACAGCGCCATAAACGAGAAGGTGCTTGAAGGACTGCTTATGTGATATCTTCGAACATTAATTTGCTGCAATAAATGAAAGTCCGCGGCGTCGAAACCTTAGAAAAGAGACTGCCAAGGACCTTTGCTTATACAGGCATTCGCACATCCACGAGACCACAGCAGCCCTATTGAAGTTCCGAAGGTCGACTGGACTTTGAACGCTTGTGAATGGTGAGGCCGTGTTCTGTGGGTTCGCATTAACGGCCCCCCTTCGTGTTTATCCCATTGGTACATAACGTGTCTGCTCTGTCTCTCATTTCCATTTCCCTCTCTCAAAGCATAAGGTAGCAAACCGAAAATAACCTTCGTTAACCTTCTTGTTTTAACAACTAAGCTGTTCTTGGTCAAGCATTCATGTCCGGGGACCGTCGTAGATCGTAGTGGGATTCACCCACAGAAAGTGGGTAGATCCCACTACGGATATGTGCCACTCCTCCCCCCCGCTCCCACTACTCACAAAACTCACCACTACGCCCACTACTACTCCCCCCCCCACTCCTCCCACTTCGGACACCCACTGCATGCCACGTCATTCTCACTTCATTCCCACTTCATCCCACTTCATTCAGCCTACTTCATTCAACCCCACTGCCCGTCTACAGCTTCGCTGTTTCATCAGTGTCCGCGGCTGATTTTTTTAGGGGAGAAGCTCCTTAGGCTCTCACGAAAACCGTTGTCGTCGAGGCTCGCCGTAGTCCCTAGTCGAAGCGCAGGTGCGAAACATATACCGTCTACAGAGCGTACATACGCGCATATGGTTAAAAAAACAAAATAAAAGGCCACAACACCGTACAAACACCGGCACTTAACCACCCATCAATCAAAGCATATGACAGAACAAAAGGTTGACAAGAACAAATAAAAGGCTGTTCACCAGAACAAAATAGAAGGCCACGATTCACGATCCGATGCACACTGCTTCGCCCCATCATCAGCATTCACTTCGTGGATCCGCAGCCATTATTTTCTCCTTCATCTCACTTTCTCCAGCAAGGAAGAACTCTCGTTCATTGAAAGTGATAGCTCTGTTACAGTCTGTTTCAATATCTTTTCCCGGGAAGCTAAGCTGTGTCGTGACATCATGATTCCAAAGGCAGTCACGTGGTAGCACCGCATTGGGACGTTTGGAAGCTCGCTTTGGCATTCCCGGCCCTCTAATCCTCTGCTATACGCAATGATCCTCATGGATATCGGCATAGGCGTACGCACGAGGGGGCAGGGGGGGGGGGGCGCCCCCCTAGTCACCTCATAAGGAGGGCGCAAAGTCTGCCTCATACAGTGACTTAATAGGGAGGGGGGGGGGGGCAAAGTCTGCCCCATACATTGACTTAATAGGGAGTGGGGCGCTGCGACGAACCTTCGCCCCCCTTGAAGGGGAACCCTGCGCACGCCTATGGATATCGGCATAGAAGGTAAAAAACGGGAAATTGGCAACTATGCGTTTGTGGCACGGAGTCACAGGGAAATCCAAACGGGTGGTTGGATTTCCTTTGTAGCCATAAGGTGCTTCAAACGGGTGATTGTCTGTTTCTCTTTGTTACCCCTACCACCACCTTGCGGGATTCCTCAGAACTGATTTGAAATAGCATGGGAGGTGATTAAGCGATACGAAGATAACTGATATGATGAACACAATATAATGCCCTTACACGTGACTGCCTTCTGTGTCGTGAAGTTACGTAGAGTAACCGCAAAACGAAACAAACGGAATGTACAATAGCTATTATGCTAAACTAATTAGGATACTTTGAGGCCCTGCGAGTATTTTTCTTCGGCTTGTGCGTCTCTGAACTCCATTGGAGGAAAAAGAGGAAGAAGGAAAATTCAGATCTATGACGTTAGTACTCTTTGAGGAGCTTCTTTTCAAACGAGTACATATTCCGATCAAGTATGAGACTGCTCCATTGTGAGAATGCCCACACTTTGAAGGCACCGATAAAGTACAAGAAACGCATGTCCGGCTTTATCTCGATTGGCGATGACTCTGGCCATGGTATACCGCGACAGCAACTGTCGCTGTGTGCCTTATTGTGAAGGCATTATCTTACCACAAGGAGCTCACAGTAGCACTTGCAAAGACTCAGGACGCTGCCTTGCCTGATTCTGCTGAACTTGGCAGCTGCTCAACGATAGTCCGGAAAGAGGTTGCTAACCCGTCGCATCGTATCAGTCGCCATGGCGTTTTTTTCAGCTGACCAAGAGGCCACGGTGCAGAACTGGTGTGCGGTGAACTCCTTCCTGTGGGAGTGAAAATAAAAAAAAGATGATAAATGTACTGTCGTGAACGTACTGAGATTTAGGTCAGTGCTAAGTTATAGTTGACCAGAATGACATAGGCTTCATATCCGGGATCTCTCTGGACTCGGTGTTGTTCTGTGGCGTTAAATTAATGAATTTACGACAAATCAAGTTTTCCTGGCGAGAAAACGAGGGAGGGTACAAGAAACACCTTGAGCTCATACGACGTCAAATATTTGTCTTGCTAAGCCACGGCATGTTTAGGCATATACAACCAGCATCTAGAGCGTCAGCTATAGTACGTTTCTCCAAGTTAATCACATATACATGTGCCTATAGGCGTGCGCACGGGGGGGGCGCAGGGGCCCCCCCCCCCTAGTCATCTAAGAGGGAGTGGCGCAAAGCCAGCCCCATACATTGACACAATAGGGAGGGGGGGCGCTGAGACTCTGGGGGGGGGGGGGGGGGCGCAAAGTCAGCCCCGTACATTGACATAATAGGGAGGGGGGGGGGGGCGCTGCGACGAACCCTCGCCCCCCCCTGAAGGGGAACCCTGCGCACGCCTATGCATGTGCCCTTCATCGTGAGACGTATATCCAGGCGCAGAATTCCAGAGCCGAAGCGCATGACATTCGCGAATGTTGACCGGCAACTTACCGTTGTTTTTTTTTAAACCGAAGTGCCCACCCTTACAAAAAAACTTGTAGCCTGTCTGCAGAAATTCTACAGAACCTGAGTCACCCGTGATGCGGAATGTGTGAAGACAAGTGACAAACTTTCTGTCACCCCCCAGTCACCTCTGAGTAGGCAATTGGTACATCCATTCTGCAGAAAGTCTGCAGAGCGCAACATGCAGCATGCCTGCAGAATGTCTGCGGAACATCTGCAGAACGTCTACAGAAATTCTGTAGCATATCTGCAGAAAATCCGCAACGTTTTTTCTCGGGTGAACAAAAATAGCGACCATTTTCATTATCACAAACAGTCAAGGGACATGCAGCATCGAAGGGTAGAAAACCGCCCATACACCCATCAACACGTGCCCACAACATGCAGGCAACAACAGCCAAGTAAATACCAAACACATAGACCACTCGCGCTTCACAACCTAACACCGACCACCCGGTATATATAGCCATGTTATCTTGACCGGCCATTCAGTGCCGGTAGGAAAATTCCTATGCTTCAAAATTTTACATTTACACGTTTACAGAATACGTGCTAAATTATGGTGGACGTGAGGCAGCCATAAAACACACAGATCTTTTAATCTACGCCTGCAAAATGTGCAACGCTCTTTTAATTAGTGACTTTTAATTACCAGCTGGAACGCTGTCGCATACAGGCTGCAGAAAAGCTGCAGCCTTCTGCAGACAATCTGCAGACTAGGTCTACATGAGGGTGACTGGTGGGTGACTGGAGGGTGACTGGCGGGTGACTGAAAGGTGAAACCTACATAATCATTATAATCGATTGTGTCATGGTCCAAAAATATATAGATATATACGCATATAGCATATACATCCACACACACACGCACGGGGCACACATTAATAGACAAGTCTGCTAGCCGTCTGCTCGGTGTCAGCAGAAAATCTGCAGATTAGGTCTGTATGGGGGTGACTGGTGGGTGACTGATGGGTGACTGAAAGGTGAAACCCAATTAATCATTGTTATCAAATGTGTCATGGTCCAGAATATATGGATACATACGTATACGTTATATACATCCACTCGCACGCACTCTGGACGTACATTATCAGAAAAGTCTGCTTGCCGTCTGCTCGGCGTGTGCAGAAAATCTGCTGACTAGGTCTGTACGGGGGTGACTGGTGGGTGACTGATGGGTGACTGAAAGGTGAAACCCAATTAATCATTGTTATCAAATATGTCATGGTCCAGAATATATATATACATACGTATACGTTATATACATCCACTCGCACGCACTCTGGACGCACATTATCAGAAAAGTCTGCTTGCCGTCTGCTCGACGTCTGCAGAAAATCTGCAGACCAGGTCTACAGAAAGGTCGAGTCTGCAAGAAGGTGACTGGGGTGACTGGTAGGTGACTTGTGGGTGACAGAACGGTGAAACCCATTTTTGTAAGGGCAGTCATTACATTCTGCCGGCACTAACATTAAGAGTGAAACTTGGTGGCTTACGTAGAAAAGGCGGAAAAGTTAGAGGCCGTATTGCGAGTGACTGAACAAGAAAGGATAGGAGTAAAATTTAGTGGGAAGACAGCAGAGCCTATCAGGGAACGAAGAAGGGTATAGCTGATATTTCAGTTGACAGTAAGAGAAAGAAAAAATGTGAGCTAAGCTGGCTATGTAATGCGTAAGACCAACAATGGTTGGTTAGAGCAATGGAAAGGGTATTTATCAGGAGATACGAAGTGCATTCGAGGACGGCAGATATTAGGACTCGTAATTGGTTTGAATCAGGTGGCGGAAGATTGCAGGTATGAAATACACCTGATCGACCAAGACATGGAAAATGGGAGATCGTAGGCCCTTTGTCCTGCTGTGGACTTGAAGTAGGATATCCTACGACAAGCTATCATGTTGCAACTGGTCAAGCGTTTTAAGCGTCACAAAGTACATGTTCAAAAGTCCCCGATCGAGTGCGTAAAACAAAGTAAATCACATGAGATCTCTCAGATTAGTCCTGCTCAAGTACCATCACCGTTGATTAGCCTCACGGCGATGTTGTTGAGCTTCAAAGCATGTACGAGTGTGCGTGTTTCATTGCGCGCCACTGTAGCCGCATTTCTACAGAGGACGGAAATGCACGAACACTCCCTGAATTGAAATTTAAGCGCACGTTAAAGAACGTCAGGTATCGAAATCAATTCCCAAATATGACAAGTCATGTAATCAGTGGCGGATCGAAATGGAGGGGGGGGGGGTGGTAGGGGCGATCGCCTCCCCCCCCCCCACCCCCCTAAAGCCTGTGTCACCCCCCTTCCTTCTGTGCTTCCAACCCATGTGTTCGCACTGGCCACTCAACCCCAATGCTAAGAAAGGCTTAGCGCAGTAAAATGGGCCTATATCTGAAGTGTGGTAGCACGTAATTTGTTTTATTTCTTCCAATTTACTGCGATCAGAAAACCGAATGAACAAATAAGCGGAACCCCTGTCAGCAGAAATTAACAGTATGTATTCTGTGATGGGGTTCTTGTGATAATAGTAACTACTTAAAACAAAAGAGTAAGGATCCCCCCTCCCCTTTTTACTTCAAGCCCCCCCCCCCCCAAATGAGTGGCTGGATCCACCCCTGCATGTAATCCTATCGTTGTTTAGGCCCGTAAAACTCATTTACTGTGGCAGAAACCCTGGGAAGACGAAATGGCGTCGAACCACTTCACTAAGACTCCGTGTCTGACCTCGGTGATATCAGTCGCTGAGCAAAACGCTGCGCATGCAGTGGTCTGCAAGAAGGCGCTGAAGTTATTTAGTGCTGATAACCGAAGCGGCAATACAGGCGCTTTGCGGAGACACTCCGCTTGAAGGGTTCCTGGGCTCGTGTTGTTCACGTTTTGTTCGGTTTCACGGTTTTGTTGGTGTCGGTGGCGCACAAGGCAAGGACTTGTCGTCATGCGCATTGGTGTGCTGCTTCACTGGAACGAACGCATGCGTCTTGAAGCGCTTCGAGCTCTCGGAATCGACATCTCAGCCTCGATCTTCCGAATGCTCTTCTGATTGGACCTCCAACTGTACCAAAACGGTAAAATTTGGTCCATACGTTATTTGGACACGCACACCGGTTTAAGAAAAACGCCGATAAACACAGCAGCTTATTTCGACGGAGTTGTATATAATGCGACCTAAAGGAACACATCGCCAAGGAAATATTCAGAAGTGGATTCAGTCGGAAAACGTGGTCGACGATTGCTCGAACCCAAATAATTCCGTGGCTCCTGCGCAACGTCAGTGTGAATTATGAATCATGGCAGTGCTCGAGACTTGCAGTGCTCGAAAGTATCTTGCCTGGAAGATCAACCATGGGGTCTTAGGGACATGGCCAATGACATCAACAGCTGTGTCATCATTTTATTATTTCCCATTCATATCCAAATCTGGCCTTCATTTCACAAAATTTACCCGGATACTTACATAGCAGCTCGTGTCCCCGTTGGTGGGGAAGTAGCTAACTTAGAGCATATGCTCTGGCGATGACCCTCGTTACTGGGCAGTGAACAGGCCAACCCAGCCAAATGGTGCACCGCCATCAGAAGCCCCAACAAGGGGGGATCAGCTTTGGGCCGTCCAGAGAGCCCATGATGTGGCGGTCAGGCTTAGCCTGCCCGTCCAAACGTGGGCAGGAGCCCACTGCGCGCTAGTCGCGTCTCTGAGGACTATAAATAAATTTCCACCATCCATCCATCCATATACGGGAACTCGTTTCTTCGGTCAATGTCATCTCCCTTGTTTCCTTTTCATTTGTAGTTAAAGAGCCCCAGGTGGTCTAAATTTCAGGAGCCCTCCACTACGGCGTCTCTCATAATCATATCGCGGTTTTGGGACGTGAAATCGCAGATATTAGTGTTATTCTTTTCATTTGTAGACATTCCAGCTGAAAATGATCTCTAACTTGCCCAGCTCTTTCTCCGGCTTCATCGTCTGCTTGCTTCATCCACCAAATCGTGCATGCGAATGTGCACTTTACTTTCTTCACATACATATCACAATTACTACACTACACATGAACGAGTACAATTAGCGTCCCCTCTGCATCCCTTGGCTTTTATTATCTGCTGTTTTTCATTAAGGACGTGTCACACAAAGAAGCGAGCCCTCAAAAGTCATTTCCATCATTCATGTGAACATGAAGCCATCATACGATCATCCTTCCACGCGAATCCAATTTTAAAGCTATCTCTCCAATCTCTCCGCTGCTGATAAGTTCCGACGGGATATCGGTGTTCCCCTTCGTCTTGCTCTCAGCGCAATTTCAGCATCGCTCGCCCGCTCGCGATATCAAAGAGGAAACGTCCGTCACAGCTTGACGTACGCGGAGTGGAAGGGGAACGGGCTATCGCTCGCTTATCGCGAAGACGAGCACGTACGTCAGTGCATATCCGTCGTAGTGTATAGCAGTCGCCGGAGACGCAGTCGTCAGCTGCTTTGCAAGACCGCACGTGCTAGACGGCCAACGCACGCGACGCGAGATCTCGAAACGGGCTCCGGCGCCGAGGCGGACACAGCTGTATCCACCTATACGCAAGGCCGGGCCCTATCTGGCGCGATATCCACCGTTCGCTCACTCGGCCAAGGAGCTTCGCCAGTACAGAGTGCGTTGCCGAGCTTTGCCTTCTTTCTCTCATTCATTTTCTCTCTCTCTCTCTCGATTTTCCTTACCAGCCTATCCATATCTCAGTAGGAACCACGTCCAGGAACAAGTTAGTTCCACACTGTTGCCAGGCAACGTTATCCGCTAAGCAATAAGAATGAATGAATGACAAAAAAGATGGAATTGAAGATTTTTTCCTCCTCCATATTGCGTAACAGTATATCTCTTAGTGTAGGCTCACTTCCCGGAAGAGGTTCCTAGCTTCTCAGTGTGCCCTCGAACCGTTACCCACTATGTAGTCGGGATATGAATGAATGAATGAATCAATCAATCAATCAATCAATCAATCAATCAATCAATCAATCAATCAATCAATCAATCAATCAATCAATCAATCAATCAATCAATCAATCAATCAATCTTCTTCTTTTATGTATGAATAAAAGAAGAAGGGGCTGAAGGCACCTTAAGTTTCCATGTGGTGTGGTCTACATCTTGCCCTGCTGCTTTAATCGAAATATGCAACGATATCGACTTGTCCTGTTACGTGGCTTTCTGTGACTTAAGAACTGAGTCAATCTAAGAATTAGTAGATAATCTCAACGGTGTATTGCCGGAAAATGATGAAAATTGAGGTAAACAAATGAATGAATGAATGAATGAATGAATGAAAAAGTGAATGAATACAGCAGGGGGCAATTAAGGATTCTTCAGTTTTTCTACCTTGTCATACAAATTGTCATGTTGTATTCGAAACATGCAACCATGCCAAGGGGTCGAATTACCTGACTTGGAAATTTCCATGAATTAAGCGTTCACTCATTCAATGAATGAGTATACCGGGTGTCCCAGCTATCTTTAGCCAAGGGTTAAAAAATACTATATTTGAGGCAGGCGAGTGAAATCAGTTGAATATTGCTTACAGCCATCTTGTGCACTTGAGGCAATTTTTTCTTTCGTAATTAACTAATTTGTTAATTATGATTAATTTACTAACTTGAGAAATATTGACTTTACGCAAGAAATGAGAGTTGCAAAGTACGAGAGCGTCTTCAGAAACCACCATTGCATTATTTGCGATAAAGAAAGTTTTACGCGTACCATTTTTTTCCGTGCTGCAAAGAAAGCCCGCGAAATACAAAAAATACCACGTGACTAGCGCATTCGCGCGCCGCGACCGTGCTGCTCTCAGCCGTGGTTTGAGCGAACAAAATCAGCTGCGACCACGACCCGCCGGCTGCTTTGCAGCAGTAGGCCGTTAAGTTTAAGGTGGTTTCTTCGCCCGCGCTCGCTACAACTTGCACAGTCACGCGCGCCAACTGGCTGGCAACGGGCCAAGGAAACCACCGCCAATCCACGGCCTACCGCTGCAACGCAGCCGGCGGGTCGTGGTCGCAGCTGATTTTGTTCGCTCAAACCACGGCTGAGAGCAGCACGGTCGCGGCGCGCGAATGCGCTAGTCACGTGGTGTTTTTTGTATTTCGCGGGCTTTCTTTGCAGCACGGAAAAAATGGTACGCGTAAATCTTTCTTTATCGCAAATAATGCAATGGGGATTTCTGAAGACGCTCTCGTACTATGAAACTCTCATTTCTTGCGTAAAGTTAATATTTATCAAGTTAGTAAATTAATCATAATTAACAAATTAGTTAATTACGAAACAAAAAATTGCCTGTAGTGCGCAAGATGGCTGTGTTGGGCTATTCAACTGACTTCACTCGCCTGCCTCAAATAATTCTATTTTTTAACCTTTGGCTAAAGATAGCTGGGACACCCTGTATAATTTCGCAAAGAAATTGTCGGGAAAGCGAGGAACAAGCAATTTTAAGGGAAATGATTGAACGAAGGACTGAAGGGGGCACACCTGTTCAATGAGTATGCAAAAAGCGTGAATCAGAAGAAAACAGGGAATAAGTGAACGGAGGACCCGGGCAGCGAAGGAATGTGAATGTAGACCACAGAAGCCTGCACGGAATGGGAGGCCTTAGCGATTCATGATTTGGGCTCGCGATTTTCTGGAGTTTAGTACTCTCCTCGTAAAACAAGGTGGAGATGATGGGCGCACGAGTGACATATGTTGCTTCATGTTCTTTAAGCGGTATATAAGAGTCCGCGAAGAGGGAGAGATAGGCAGCAATCTTATCTAGTGGTTGGCTACTGTGTATCGCAAGCGGAAAGCTGATAGGAGGACAGAGGGTAAAGAGAGAAGACACTTGCGGATGTGCGTGCCAGTAAGGAAAGAAGCATCGCGAAGACATACGTGGGATGAAAGAGGGCGCTGTCGTGTCATTTTATCTGCTCATAAGAAGCATGATAAAGGAATGTGGCGCTTAGCGTGGTTTTCCAGTACAGAGAATGAAAGTCTTACAAGCTTTGACTTGCGGACATACATACATACATACATACATACATACATACATACATACATACATACATACATACATACATACATACATACATACATACATACATACATACATACATACATACATACATACATACATACATACATACATACATACATACATACATACATACGTACATACATACATACATACATACATACATACATACATACATACATACATACATACATACATACATACATACATACATACATACATACATACATACATACGCGTGTACCACTCTTACTTCGAGGTCTTGAGTTGGATGTGCCCTAAATGCATTAGCGTTCGTGCACTCAGATTTGGGTGCACTACATGGTGGCTTATCAATGTAAGAGAAATGGGGGAGACATAGTAAAAAAAAAGATGTGGTCACACGCTGCTTATGATCCTCTGCCGCAATTGTTAGACTTAAAGTAAATAAATTTGTGGGCGTAAATTAAACAGGCCAACACAAGCTTATATGCATATAATTTTCATGTCCCCCTATTGCCCCCCCTCCTACATTTTTGTAATCGCCCCCCCCCCCCCCTCCAGTTGAAAGCCCCAGGACAAAGACCTGTACGGACTTTAAGGACCCTGACAAAAAATTTACTTGTTTTAGGGGCGAAGATCCTTAAGGTCGAGGCTTGTACATCACTCCCCCCGGTGTCCCCCGGTGTAGCCCCGCTAGTGCGATGACAATGACGCCGCCATCACGGCACAGCACATGCAAGGTAACCATTATACGCCATGACAATGACGATGACGCTGATGAAAATGAAGAATAAGCGCGTTCCAGACCACACATTCTCTTTCTGCCATCGCGACACAGCACATGGAATGTACCCACTATACGTCATAACGATGACGATGACGCTCATGACGATGAAGAATAAGCGCGTTCCAGACCCCACATTCTCTTTCTGCCATGGATGAAAACGATCGTGAACGCGCTCTCGCCCGCGAATGGCAAGACGGCAACGCCGACAACAAGCTGCCACCCTGGAGTTGAGGACGCGGGAAGCGGCGGCTCGATGGCAAAAACACATTGTATGTACTGTACACACGCGTTGTCACTCATTTACATGCGCGAGTGGGCAGTATCACGGGTGATTTACGGTAAGAACGATCCCCAGTGCTTCGCCCACTCGTCATGATTCACTTCGTGGAAATTCGAAATTTTTTTAGTGTCCCTTTAAGGGTTCAGAAGGCATCACCCTTTGACCCTGTGTTCAGACGCGTGCATGACCTCAATCGCTAGTACGGCTCTAACACGGAAGTAGAACTTCTCACAAATCGATTCTGGATGGGGGAGAAGGATAAGCAGCGCGTACTTCAGGAACATTCCACAAGGCCTCCAGCAGAGTACATTTTCTGCGACATCAGGCATGGGGCAATGGCCTCCAACACGTCATCACTGATGACGACACGAGGTGAACTTTGATTTGCTTTAAATACATACGATCGTGTGAACTTTCACCAATGGCGTTGCAAAGAGCACGGATATATCGAGCACCGACGCATTCACAATAGCAAGGACTCGACTGTCGCTGACCTACTGTGTGCAATGCCCCCCCTTAGCGCAAACATATTCACAGCTTCCTTTTGCCTTCACTGAACGGTTGTGTTGAGTCCGCTGGTGAAGATCCAATCGGGTGTAGTCTAAGGACAGATACCTCGAGGAAAAATTCTGTGATTGTAGCAACACACGGAACTGCTCGGACTTAGGATCCGTAGACTGGCTCTGTGGGCAGTTGCCACATGGTGAATGACAAACCGTAGGCCCATATTAAGACAAAGGTTCGACGTGCCGCGATCGCCTCATGTGACGTCCGCGACAGCCCGTCTGCGAACGAATACCAGGAGCGATAGAAATACACATCAAGCGCCACTTTCGGGATTCGAACTCGTCCCTTCGCCATCCGGTTCCTTCGAGTTTGATTCGAGGTCCTTCGCAGTCCGATTACGACGGCGTCACCGGTAAGTGGTAAGAGTTCTGGGTCTGCATGCAACGCACTGAAATTTGGCAGCAGCACTATCGCAGTGTGTTCATTGCAACTCATATTTCTAGCCGCCTTTCTGATGAGAAAATCAAATATATTAAAACAGGGTAGGAAACCTGTCGACCGACGACTTTGTTACAATTTATTCCTGTCATTACGCGAGAAAAATTTTGGTAGCAGTTGTAGTCACATGGCAGCCATTTTGCTGCGCAGAGTAAGATGAATGTCACCGTCGTCGTCACCCCGTCATGAACATAATGTGAGCTTATTCCACACTGTTCGTACCAGTTTTCTAATCTGATCGTCCAAGCACATTCTCTGGCGCTTACTTTGCATTGGCATCCACTCTGTAATAGCAAGTGATTGCCAGTTACTTATCCTACTCACTGCATGTCTTCCCCTGCTCTTCCTCTTAATGTAGGATATACTTCCTACGTACAGAGCAGGATCTTTGCCAGTGTGAAATCAGGGCAAACTGCTGCGTTCCATTCTTGAGCTTTACTCGGAAGAAAAATGCACCGAATTCTGGTTCTGTTTCTTGGTTGTTGCTTTGTTCTGTGTGAATTCGGAAGCGTCCAGCAGGTGAATTGATGTTTTTTTCCCGCTTGTTAAGGGCAAGCTCGGCAATTTCACGCAACAGAAAAGACCACTCGGTGCAATCGAGGTGACCGCCCAAAATACGCTTCTGTATATACGTCAAGAAAAAAAGAAAAAAAACGCGTATAGCGGCTTTGAGAGAGAACAGCGATTCGCATCGGAGAAGAACTGGCCGTAGAAGAAGACCTCACAGGTCCAGTCACGATTGCTGTAGACGTCATCATAGGCCTCGGAGGGGACCAAAGCAGCACCGCCCCCCCTTTCCAACAACCATTCGACATTACACGTCTTCTCGCTGGCCTTCCTTTTCATTTCTTCGTTTCCCTTGCCTCCAATAATCGACGGTAGCCAGATTCCATCGCCGAGTGGGCCGTCTCGGGTCGTGACTTTCGGTGAAAAGGAGGCATCCAATCACAAAGCCGGGGAGTGCGATGTTGAGCGGGCTACAAAACGCGGTTCTTGCACGAATTGTGCGACCGTTTCATGAGGCGGCAGGTGAATGGTAATGTAGGGGGAGAAAAAAAAAGCGATGTTGTCTCTATTCATCGAGAGATGGCGCGGAGAATGGCCTCTCCGACTCCACCATGTTGCTATTTCACCAGTTTTCTTTTTAATAGCGGCAAAATTTTGTCTCTCTTTTTATTATTTGTATTTCATTAATCCTATAATCCGCTAGGGTACACAAATCTGCCCGCCTGCTACAAAGGGTATGACTCTGTCATCATCATCATCATCATCATCATCATCTGCACTCAAGGTAGAACAGGTATTCTCCAGTCATGAACGATAACCGTACGGATGCCACAGAAACCACACTTGTAACCCAAGCCACACTTGTAACCCAAGTGTATTCTACCAGTACTGTTCAAACGGAATGACGATACTCCTTGGTTGACTTTCTCCTAGGTTACCATTTAAAGCTGCATACTGCAGCAGAGAAAACGAAAGGTTCGGGCTACTGTTCTAACTGAATGGCCACGCTCCTCCAACGAGTCACTATAGGTTACCATTTAAAGCCGCGTACTGCAGTAGTGACAACTAAAGGCCTGGCTGTGTATTCGCCGAACCATGACACATATGGAGAGACCAAAAAGAAGACGAGGAACTCAGTTAGTCGAGGTTCTCAACAGTCGTGCACCCGCTTTCCGACGACGTTGTTCACGACTTCTCACGAAAAAAAAAGGGGGCAAACCGAGGTCCGGATAATGTGGCCGATAACAACAAGTGGGGCGAGGAGGGAGGAGTCTTACAGTGCTGTGCGTGTAGACCCGCCCGCGGTGGGTCATGGGTGAACGACGTTGAAAACCGCGGCGAAGACCCAGAGGCGCCTGCCTACCTACCTCTTTCCTCAACTTCACATACCGTGCGAGCCCTTTAGTGACACGCCCCTTTTCGTGACTGTGGAAGGGAAGGCATAACAGTGTAGCTTCTACGCGCCGAATGTGAGCACGATCGTTTTCGGTGAAGTTGTTCAACAACCCGCATCGACCCCCCTTCGCCTCCTCCTCTGCGTCTTCCCTCATACACCCCTCTCCTCCTGAAAATGGAGAAGTTTATCCGCCATCCATCTCTATTTCGACGAATGCCCGTTTATAGAGAAAACGCAGGAAACAAGGCAGATACGTTGTTCGGAGACGCGCTGTTCTTGTTTACCCCTCGGTAGCAATCCTCGTCGGCACGCTTTCATCGTGTTCATATCTTGATGCGAAGGGAACCTGCCGTGTAAAGCGTCTTGCAGTCGGGCGAGGTTGAGAGGGAAAAAAAAAGGGGGGAGGGGAGAGACCGTACCGTTTACTGCACCCTACTTTTGTTGCACTTTATTTTCATGGCGTATAACAGCTGAACCTCGCTAAGAAGAGCACCACTGACATAGCGAATTATCGGTTATAGCGAACTCTGTGTGAACATTGGTTCTCCGCGCTTCATTTCAAAGGGACATTCATTATTATACGTGTGGGCCACCGCGGTACCGTATAAAAATGAGCAATATTTCGCGCGAGGCCAGAAAAACTCAAAAGGTAGCATAAAAAGCAAAATACCTAGTCGAAGACAATTCAGAGCCACATTAAAAAACATGTAGTTGTGGCAATAACAATTTACTTAAAGATGTGGTCACATCCTTCTTCAAATACATGTGAACGCAGGCCTGTTTTACCAAACAAACTTAGTTTTCGTGTAATTTTGCCTTGTCTTGTTTCGGAATCTTTAGTTTAAAATGCCTTAAGGAGTCAGCTAAAGATTATCTAACTTGCATACAATAACTTGTTTTTGCATCTAGGATTATTAAGTGAGCCAGATTTACTGATTAGTTGGCGCCAATTTCACGCCTGCTGTTACAACGTATATTGGACATAATGAACTAATTTATTGTCCCTATGGTACTTCGTCATAACGAGGTTAGACATTATATGTTAAGAAAAACGCCGAATTTATCTAGTTCACTGTTAAAGCACATGATCCACTCACCACCCTAGTCTGCGGTAGCGCCCAGATCTGGTGAAGTGTAGTCTTTAAACATTGCTAGCTTGTCTTTGAACTCAAGGATAGCAAAAGGCAAAACACACGAACTCGACAAGAATACTCACAGCGCAAAACCTCATGTGCATCTAATGTGCCTCGTTGTGAAATAAACAGAAGTACAACGTGTGCATTGTTACACCGACTCACGGGCTGTTGAGCCGTGTTCTGTACAATATTTCGCAGTCGAATGCGTGTGCATTCAAAGTGAACCGTTTTACAAGCAGCGTAACAATTGTGTGTGTCTTCCTGAACGTGTGCACATATTTGCGCACAAAATTGATAGGCAATTCTTCATCAATTGGTATGACCACGAACGCTCGTTCCGAACGTGGTTTCGCTGCGAATTATTAGCCCTAATAATACTGCCCAAGCAATATGTTAGATATATCTGAACTCTACTACAGTGAAAGTATTACGCATTGTGCTCGACGATGCGCCCAACAAGCGCACCGTGTATATCAGTGCGACTCCGTCATTCGCCCAAACTGGCTTCCCCGCAGTAAGAGCATCCCTGCGCGGTGAAGCCAACTTCAGCGAGTATGAATGGCTTAGGATCCATAGGTGCCTTCTTGCCAAATTTCCTAGAATCTTAGTAGGTTTTTAATCCAAGCGGGTGACCAGTATTCAGAAACATAGATAGATAGATAGATAGATAGATAGATAGATAGATAGATAGATAGATAGATAGATAGATAGATAGATAGATAGATAGATAGATAGATAGATAGATAGATAGATAGATAGATAGAAAGAAAGAAAGAAAGAAAGAAAGAAAGAAAGAAAGAAAGAAAGAAAGAAAGAAAGAAAGAAAGAAAGAAAGAAAGAAAGAAAGAAAGAAAGAAAGAAAGAAAGAAAGAAAGAAAGAAAGAAAGAAAAGAAGCAGTTTATGTTGTTGTATGAATGCTAGAATATCAAGAACGATTGGTTTTGTCTTCTCTTTCGCTGCTTTTATCACAAGTAAATAAAATATTTGCTCGGCAACATATCATGCATACACTTCGCGTGATCACTCATATTACCGTCACTGAAATGTTTGCATATTCCTTCTTGCCACCAAATAAGCTACATTGAGGTTATTTCATTTCATTTCATTTATTACACCTTAAAGGCCCGAAGGCCTTTATCTTTTTTATCTTATTTTTTTTTATCAATTCGATCTTAACTGGTTGATTTTCGAAAAGTCGAGGACATCACTTTGGTGTGAGCACTTTTTTTTTCAAGCTTTCACTAACCAGCTCGCTCTACATCTGCAGCGACGATAAGTTGGTGAGAACAGTTAGGAAGACAGTGGTTAAAGGTGGTTAAAGAAATGCAGTGGTTTCAACTCGGACTATCTTTTAAACGCGTAACCAAACCAAGTTCACGTCCTTCGTCTAGTTCAGTATATGAACCTTCTCAACTGAGAGAGGTCGCCACTCCTCTCAGGTCTGTGACACGGGAGTACAATGGCTGACTTCGCTGTTTCAGCAGTGCATTTTTTGGAGGTCACACATATGTGCTACAGCCAAGAGGGGACTATGGTGGCACCCAAGGAGCCTTTGCTGAAAAGGTGTGCATGAGAGTACCATTTTTATTTCATTGAGAAGTATATATATATATATATATATATATATATATATATATATATATATATATATATATATATATATATATATATATATATATATATATATATATATATATATATATATATAAATTTAGGGCTGGTACGTGCCACTGCCATAGTGAATGACACGAAGCAAATTTTGACTAAGCATACAACAAATTCTGACCCATAAGGGTGCGAAAAAGGGTGCGACACCCTTCTGCACACCCTTCGAGCACCCTATTTGGGTCGCAGTACCCCTAATAGCGGAACGCAAGGGTGCATACATAAGAAGGGTGTGAACTAGGGTGAAAGAAGGGTGCTACCACTAATGGGTGCTGAAGAGCACTCATGAGGGTGTAGAGTCACCGACAAAAGTTTGTGAGCAACGTAGTCAACGAACACAGCCAACAGATTTTAAAAGTTGCCTGGTTGGCCACCACGGTCTCATTATAAGCCCTACCAAAGTAGCGGGTATCTGAGTTGGGGCAGCACCCGGCCGAACCTAAGTTCTACATTAGTTCTGGCACTCGTGCGGTCTCGGCCTCTTCGGCTCACGGCCGGCGCTGACCAGGCGTTGCGCTACAAGCTGACTAGCCACTGGCTGTATACGTAGCTTGTGGAGCTACAATAGGATTTTGACTTTCACCTGTGGAGCTATCGGCCTCATGTACCTAATCGAGGTGCCGCGTTGCCAAGAGCCACTGACATCGCTCACGAAAGAACACCGTCTGGTGCCAGGCCATCCTGTCTTGTTTGTCTCGCACGACCCAAGTTGAAACGTACGCATATACAACTAAGACGGCCGTTAGCGCATCAGAAGCATTGTCATTGAAGGGCTAGCAGTTGAAATGAATCTATGGCTCATCGTCATACTTGTGGTAAACGCGTAAATAGAATGTTAACAGATGTTAACGCCAAACCACTCAACGAAGTCGACGCGACGAAGGAGACAGAATCTGGTCTGCATGCTGCGCCCTCCCAGAGTACCAATAAAAACTAAAAAAAATCAGATAGAGAGAAATTTTATCTGTGGCCACTGTCGAGAGATGGCGCAACCTTCAATATGTCGTCGGAATGGTATGCATAGTTGGTGGTCGTTTTCACGGGAACTTAGTGAACCCTGTAATTATCATGTTCATTATTATGTAGCTTTTGAGTAACTGCTGATCTTGGCTAAGGGATAGCTACAGTATAATTACGTCTGCGTATCTTGTGATGCAGCCATGGAATGTAAAAGAGTTCACCAAAAATTACGTGATACTTGTACCACGTCGGTCGTAATTCAGCGACTATATAAGCGTCTGCACTTCGTATTGGGGTATGTGTAAACACATCTGTGCGTACGCGGTGGTTGTAATTTGATCATAGTATGGGCTATATTGTATGCAAATGAATAAATTGTCTGTTCAATTCATTGAGTGTGTGTGTACTATGTGTCTTGCAGACCAGCAAACGTGTACTTACTAATAAATGTGTATGTAAATGCGCTACATCAGCCTTCCGGTGTCCTTGCGCAATCCATGAATGGGCCCGACTGTTAACTATCCGCCAAGACGCCATTCTGTAGTATCAACGTGCGTCGCTTAAGGCATAAAGGTGTACTCACTAAATCGGTGCAGATGCTAAGCCTAATTTTATTGCTCGCTACGCTAGTCTGGTGTGAGCAATATTGGTTGTGACGGGGGGAAGAACGTTTCTGTGTGTCAAATGGGACAAACGTTACCCCATTTAAAGAACCACATTGTTGGGGACATCGCCGTTTCTTCCTAAATGGAGCGTGGGTCACTCCATTTTTTTAAGAGTGTATGTGGCCTGTCACACGGCACTGTCTACAGAGTATAGGGCATTCTACATTTGTGGCTATTGCTAGCATCCATCCTAGGTCTTTGCTCCATTGGTACATCGATGTGGAGCACCCTTCCAGCACCCATTTTAAAGGGTGTTATGACACGATAACACCCTTTATAAAGGGTGCAACCATTACACCCTTTGAAATTTTATGCTGTGCACCCTTTTGTAAGGGTGCTGCGCTCTGCACCCTTCCTTAGCACCCTTTTTCGAACACCCACTAGGGTGCAAAGGGTGTTCGTCTGGCGACAAGCTCATTTACACCCTTATGGGTCAGAATTTGTTTAGTGTGTCCTTTGTAATTCGCCCTCATGGAAATGCGACCTTCGAGGTCTGGAAAGAATACATTTAACGTTGCTTTTGTTTGCATGAAAAACGAGAATTTCTGGCAGAGTGGTCATCGTCCTTTTAACTTTTACACTAAAATGTCTCTGGATTTCACATTCTGGCTCGCTCGCTCTTTTTCTACTACCGTTATTTCGTTTTCATTGTTGAGCAAGCAGGCTCTGTACTAGTCTTGATAGCATAAAAAGACCTTTCTTAAATGTGACTAGGCATGCGCGCGTACACGTTGGCTACTATGTACTGGCCCTAATGGTAAGTTAGTTGCTTCCTTACGTGTTAGCTTTATTTAAAAAAAAACTAGCGCAGCTCGCAGTCAGTCGCGCAAGGCCGGGGCAGCAGAGCTGGTAGACACCTAGCTGTTCCTGGCTTGGCTACGCTTTTACCCTCTCATCTCTCTTTCCCACCCCTTGTAATACTATACTATACATTGCTGTGCTTGCTCTCTTTTTCTTTTTTAGGAGCGAAGCTCCTTAGGCCCGCACCCCGCCGTCGAAGCTCCCTCTCCCTGCGCTGCGCGTGTCGCCCACTCACTCGCTCAGTCGTTCTCGCCACCGAGCGCAGCAGACGCTCTCCCCACCCGCTCCCCAGCCCTACCCCCCTTCTTGAAAGCCAGCAGCGAGATCAGGCGCATAGTCGTTTGCGTCCCATTTCTAAGGAGCTTCGCTCATCGGTTGTATTCCTACACGGAACAACTGCTATTTTTTTATCTGTTTATTTCTATCTCTTTCTTTCTCCCTCTAGCTACTTCTTTCTCTTGTTCCTTTTATGTTTCTTTCTCTTTCTTCCCTTTCTCTCATTCTCTCTCTTTCTGTCCTATGTTTTACTCTCTCCGCTCCTCCTTTCCCTCCTCCACACCCTCGCTTCCTTTTCCCACCTCCTTGTTATACTATACCTTAAAAGGCTATGCTATGCTCTGCTAGCGTGCCTCTATAGTTGGGTAGTTAAGACGTTCGCTTTCAGATCGTGGTTGCGTATGCTCGAATCTCGCCTCACGAAGAAATTTTTTTTGGTCAAGAATTTCTCCTTCTTTCTTTCTTTCTTTCTTTCTTTCTTTCTTTCTTTCTTTCTTTCTTTCTTTCTTTCTTTCTTTCTTTCTTTCTTTCTTTCTTTCTTTCTTTCTTTCTTTCTTTCTTTCTTTCTTTCTTTCTTTCTTTCTTTCTTTCTAGTTCTCTCTTTCTTTCTATCTCTTCCTCTGTACTCTCTCTTTTTCTCGCCAATCCGAGTTGTTACATCCCACGCCGCACAAATTGGCGCATGTTGCTTTCGGCCTCAATTGACGCTAGAAACAGGGCTTTAGCATTTTGCCCCATTGAAATGTCGCAGCCAGGAGGTTAGCAAATCGAACGCACTACCTTGTGCCCCCTGTCTTGAGAAGCGAAGCAATTACATTTTTCTCGTTCAAAAGAGGATGCGCGTGCGAGGAAGCAATCCGCCAGTGGGCGCGCCGATGGTGTCAAGAACTCCAAAGCCGGGCTCCCTATCAATTTGCCTAAAAAATAGGTACGCATCGCGCAGCTCACGACACTGCTGGTAGCGCAATGTATGAAATCCTCCGTAGCATATAATACAGTCTCACTCAGGCCGTGGTTAATGCTGTATACCTAACATAATGCATGACTGCGATTAAAAAACACTGACAAGTACATAGGACATGTACATAGGACGAGTGCAATCGCTTCCTTGTCCGTGCTTTTTAGCGAAGCCATGCATTAAGTTCCTAGTATACACCAACTAGCCCAAACGAAAGCGTTACTGTATACCTAGCTCCCCTTCAAACTGATGCAACATGGCTCTGTATCCCACTGAGGGTCGTTAGGGTATGCGTCGAGAGTGGCCGACCACACCAACACCCGGCGACAAAAGACTTGATCTCCTTCATCTTTCACCCTCCTCAATCAACAACAAAACAACGATCGAAAGAAAGAAAGAAAGAAAGAAAGAAAGAAAGAAAGAAAGAAAGAAAGAAAGAAAGAAAGAAAGAAAGAAAGAAAGAAAGAAAGAAAGAAAGAGACTCCCAGCGTCTTGCAATAGATATCGTACCAAGGTCCATTGCAGTTCTGACATTCGGACAGGTAAGAATCCAGCGGCACCTTCAAGGTGACACTTGGACGAGGCGTCAACCAGTCTCTGTAAGGTACCCCCCCCCCTACCACCTCCCGCTTATCGACTTTCTTTCATTTTCCCTTACCCTTCTCCTATATCGTTTCCTTTCGTTCTTTCATTTTTGGCTCCTCGGCAACCACCACAGAGTCTTTACTTGCGAAGTCGAAAGGCGGCTGCTAGAGGGCGCTAGTAGAAGAATCACCTCCGTCGCTCAATCACTCTTTACCTTCCTCTTCCATGGCAGTCACCTAACCACTGCGATTGAAAAGAACGATTCACTCGTCGCTTTCCGCTGGTATTAACGCATGGAAACGAAATTTCGAGCTTTATAAAAAAGTTCGAGAAGTATGGGGCAGAAATATGGAGCTTCACGAAGGAGTTTAAGAAGCATGGGGTGGATCTCTGGAGTTTGACAAAGAAGCTTGATAAGTTGAGCAACTCGCAGCGAGTTACAGAAGCAAAAAAAAAAAGTTAAACCGTTACGTTAGCAGGCAGCCAGAGGTCAGTATTTATTACGCAGAGAAACGGGGTGGCCCGAACTGTATAGTTCACATTAGAAGGGCCAGTATGAATCCGGGCATACCATGTAGCACACAGGTCTGGGGAGAGGTGCGTGGTCTGTTAGTAGCCAGCTACTGGTGCCAAAGAGTGGAAGTTAAGATAAGAATGGCACAGAACTGGGTAGACGCTATGAAATGAGAAAATTTATGGGCATATAGGACAGAACCATCTTATGCGAGACGAGGGCAAATTGCATGTTGCTGGGAGAGGGCCTTCATCTTGCGAACGGTCATATAGAGATTGATGGCGATGACTAAAAGCGAACACAAGTCTCAGCATCACATCTTTATATCAAATTTCATCGTCACACCATTACTGTGGAACACAAAAGAAAGGAAACAATATCGTCATCGTTAAGAGAGCGCTGAAATAAAAGGCAGGGAAGAGGAAGTAGACGGCCAGATCTCGGAGGGAGAGCCCTCCGTTGTTCAGAAAGCGGCGGACAGGTACAGGTGCACACAGGAAGCCCACCGCTCCAGTTCAGATGAATGCGCGTATCCATCCCAAGGCGGTCTTTGGTGATGGCTGAGGAGGCTGTGGGAAGGGGGGTGACTGAGACGGAGAGGAAGCGTGTTGGGAAGGTAAGGTGGTTGGCTGACAGGCGATGTTCGGGTGCGGGGGCGGCATTCCTCCTGCACCTTCAGCATCGACAGAAGAGTGGGCCCGACAGACGGTGGGAACGGGCTCACGTGCGCTCTCTTGCATCTCGGTGCGCGGAATGCGCCGGGAAGCCTGTCTGACTTGGGCGGCGTTCGCCGCAAGGTGAGCTTGCCTCCGCAGCACGTACGCTAGCCGGATCAGTGTATTCGAAGGCAAGGAAAGAGGGCGCCGCGTTGGTTGTAGAGGCTGCCAAGCGCTTCGTATGGGAAGGCCAATGCAGGAGAGCCGAATAGCATGCGCAGGACGTTAGGAAATTCTGCTGCGTGTATGATCACAATTTTTCGAGGGGAGTATGAATTTAACCAAAACATTATCGTTCGCCGGGCGTTTCGAAAGCATCCGCTGCGTGTCGCATAATCATTTTATTTTGCGACAAATTACCCCAAGAGTACAGTGAATGATCAACGAATAAATATTTTACAATAAACTTTAATGTTACTTTAGGGCACAAACTGTGACATGCGGGTTGAAGAGCCGCATGTCACAGTTAGTTAAATTAGCCAGATAGATAGATAGATAGATAGATAGATAGATAGATAGATAGATAGATAGATAGATAGATAGATAGATAGATAGATAGATAGATAGATAGATAGATAGATAGATAGATAGATAGATAGATAGATAGATAGATAGATAGATAGATAGATAGATAGATAGATAGATAGATAGATAGATAGATAGATAGATAGATAGATAGATAGATTCGCGTTGCCTGTGATCCTCAGCAGCTAGTAAGAAATGCACGTTTACAACAGTCAAATTGAGAAGCTCGTCAGAAAAAAGATGATGCACTGCAGGTGACGCAGCGCACACAAACATGTTCAAACACCGTCTTGTACATCAAATGACCAGCGCGCCACAGACGAGAGTAGAAGAGATACGAAAACAACATGGGCGCTAGTAATTGATATCTCTTGCCCTCGTCGGTGGCACGCAGCCGATGTTTAGCAGGGAAGCTGTTAGTCAAACCGTAAAGACAGCAGCGGTGGTGCGAAAGACTTGCGGCGCCGTTGCCTAGCAACCGCCGAGCACAGTGCACAGCACGCGCTCTGCGATGGAGACCGCCGCGCTAAGCGTCTCATGGCAGTTTGAAGCCATGGGCGGAAAAAGAGAGAAAATAAGAAAGAAAGAAAGAAAGAAAGAAAGAAAGAAAGAAAGAAAGAAAGAAAGTAAGAGAGAAAGAAAGAAAGGAAGAAAGAAAGAAGCAAGAAAGAAAGGAACAAGCAAACATGCGACCAGATACCGCACCACATGGCCAAGCCACGCATGCGCGGTAACTTAGCCACGCCCACCGACGGAGACATCCCGCGCAACATCCGGAGCAGGAAGCCGCGCATCTCGAGGCTACAGACGTGTCGGTCGACGGGGAGTACGAGCGGCGACGGGTCCGAGCTTTGCTGTGCCAAGCTTTGCGCGACTTAGACTAAACTCCAAGTCGCGCAAGCGAAGCTCCTCGCCCGCACCCCGCCGTCGCCGCCGTCGAAGCTCCCCGCCGCATCACCGCTCGCACCCCTCTCCCACCTGTCTCCCTCTTTCTTCGTCTCTGCCCTCTCCCCCTCAAACGGGCGAACGCTCGTTCCCGCCACCGAGCGCAGCAGACGCTCTCCGCGGGATGCGGCGCAAACAAGGCGCGCGGCGCAGAAAAACACTTCGCGTTAAAAAGAAGCCAGCGTTCTCCCTGTGACACACGCACGCTCTGCTGCCATGGACGACTACAGTTTCCTCCATGCTTCCCATCTCTTCCTTCCTCCGACAGTACAGCCACTGCGGGTTCGAACATTTCTGCGAGTGCTGGAAATACGACCTACCCGATGTAGACACCTTCAGCGAACGCTACTTTCGCAAGATCATTGGCATCGATCGAGACACCGAAATGACAATCTGCCTCGCATCCTTCGAATGGTTAAACAGTTTCAAAACGTATACATAGTCGTTTGCGTCCCATTTCTAAGGAGCTTCGCTCATCGGTTGCATTCGCGCACGGAACAACTGCTAGTTTTTTTCAATGTTTTCAATAATTAACTCACCCAGCTTGACGTTTCGTTTCGATGCTGTCTTGGCGTGTGCATGCCTACGTGTGTGCTATCTCACAGTACGCGGCAAAATAGACTTCGTGTTCCTCTAGCATGTCTTGTCAAAATTATACGTTACCCTACATCCATGCGATAAGTACTAGCAAGGCGAAACCTCGGGTGAGGTCTACAGGAATTTCGATGACCCACTCAGAAATCTGATAGCATGCTCGAATGCTTCGCGTGGGAATAACAGATGATAACAGCGTGTCCTCTGGACCACCGGAAACAGCCCGCAGATAACGATGGCAAGCGGCACTGCCCAATGGTTTGCGTAACGCATTTCTCTGTCGCGTATAACAGCGGGGTATATACTACATAGGAGACACGAGAAACCGACTGGGCGCATATCCCTGCTTGATTTTCCTGCCACATGCGACGAATCGTCGCAACAGAAATTCAGGCAGGAGGGACTTGAGGTTTCTTGTTCGTCCATGTGCGGAAGCACAAGGACTCCCACACAGATTACGACGGGCCACACTTTCGAACTTGAAGCAGTTACTCAGCATGCACTTCATTTTCAACTGTAGTAATGGCAAGAATATGACGGTGGAGGTGGTGGTATGACAAGCCACTGAAAGTTACCACGGCGCATAAAATTGCTGTAAAACTGAAGCATTCGTTTGAGATAAAGACATTGCTGGTCACAGAACATGGCCAACGCGAGCCAATATTATCCACCATTTGGAGCCATTCAGCTAACACTGGCTAACATTTACCACTCGTAAGCCAGCAGTAGCCACTATCAATTACCAAGTAGCCATATGTTGACAAAATATTAGCCATAAATTAAAGAAACGAGGCAAACATTAACCAGTGTTAATCACTGATCAGTGCCTGATCAGTGATGATTGATCAGTGCTGTTAATCCTGGCGAGTATTAATTAAACAATGTTCATAAACCAGTGCATGCTCATTAAACAGTGATTGTTAATTAACCAGTGTTAATAAGTGCGGACTTATGATGGCGAGTAAATGTGGCAGGATAATTGGGTATCCTTGGATGTACTCTCGCACAGTGTTCAGTTAGATGTTGTGGCAACTGTACTAATTTGCTTTCTTTTGGCCCCAAGTGCATGATATATACTCACTTGTTGCTGCAACTGTACCGATCTACTCCTTGCGAGTGCGGTATTATTGTGATAGTTGTAGTAACAATCATGTGTCTCTGTCTTATTGCGTTGAATGCTCTTGTTACGCCGTCATAGACGGACACAAGCACTCACGTGCCTTTTCGTGGAGATTAACAATATAATGTATTGTTTGGGTTTCAAGTTTCACCTGCAGTGAAACGCGTGTAATGTCCACCATTCAGGAAAATCATGTAATCTGCAATCTTTGCATGTTTCATGGGCAGCCACACTGCGTGGTGATACCGAGATAGATGCCAGATTTATCTCTGAGTAGGCATAATTGCGTTTCCCTATTTAAAAAAAATGTGAATTAAGGAAACTGCGGGTAAAATTACAAGATCAGGCACTTCACAATGTCATGCTACCATGATTACCTCTAGATGATGATGCTATGGTACAGTATAACTCCAGAAACGAAACCGAAACTGGTTGCAGAAAAGCTGTGGCAGTTATTGAGGGCGCTCTGAGATTTGGCAGCTCGTCTATGGTTTTCATGTCCCGGATCCTTTATTAAACGTAAAACTGAATTTTAAAAAGTGCGAAGAGGTCATGACAGTACTCCTTCATGCTTTCAAGAATAGGCATCGCGAACCTTCAACCCAAGTGGTTATTTCGCCCTTCGCCTTGTACGGCACACAAGACGCGAAGAGAGCGGCAGCTGATGCGATTGAGTTGCCGCGGGGCAGTCGCGAACCGTGACTCAAATCGGAATGGCCAATCGTTTCACAGCGTGCAGCGTCAGCATCCGTCCACGGCGCCTTATCGCGAAGGCTTCTTGGGGCGCGCGCGTGGCATACGTAGTTGTCATTAATTACCGCCTCCGACTGCGCAGCCACGCTGCGCAGACACGTTGTGGGACCCTGTTTTTTTTTATTTTCCGAGTACACTACGACAGCTGCTGTTGCGATGATACATGCGGTGGGTGCAACGACCCGGCCGTTCGTATACTTTCGTAATTGCGTAGTTTCACCTCCCAGAAGCGTCACGGAACTCGGGAAAGTCTCAGGAAAGTGTGGCGCGAACGACATACCGTCCTTCCGTGTTAATAATAATAATAATAATATCTGGGGTTTTACGTCTCAAAACCAAGATATGATTATGAGAGATGCCGTAGTGGAGGGCTCCGGAAATTTCGACCATCTGGTGTTCTTTAACGTGCACTGACATCGCACAGTACCCGCGGGCCTCTACCATTTCGCCTCCATCGAAATGCGACCGCCGCGGCCGGGATCGAACCCGCGACCTTCGGGTCAGCAGCGGAGCACCGTAACCGCTACACCACCGCGGCGGACCATCCTTCCGTGTTGATGAATTCAGCATCTCATTCGTAGTTCGCATCTTGATCATCATTTTCCCACTTACAATGTCGCCGGATTCCAAGGAATGATTTGCCCTTGCAGTTGATGTGTTCTAAACGACCAAAAATATTTTCTTAAATTAAGGTTAAGGTGAATATTCTTGAACAGGAGGCTATTCTTGAACCGTTCTGTACCTAACACAGTTTTGCACTGCCTCTATGATCAGAGGCATTGCAAGCTTTCTCTGCCTCACCTGCTTTTTGCACTTCTTCCGTAGTTTTCCAACTGTCACCTTTGGATCTAGCGAGCATGTAATGTGTTGACGTCACAACTTTTGGGCATCTGTTACGTCATTATGACGTCATATGATGACGTCATCGCGTGATGATGATCTTCGCATCAGTCGTGCCGCCTACGATCAATTTTCCGCGTATGGTGAGGCATCTAAGGCTTTCGCCTTAAGAAATATTTGACCTTTTCTTGAAACGAGGAGAGCAGGCGAGAACACAACTGCAGTTTCCTCCGCGGAATTTCAGCGATGAGGGCAGGCACCTGCGCTGCGATGGTCGACATTGGCTTCCCGTGCGAGGCAATACGGGCGGTCTTTTACTACACTTGAAAAGCGTAGCCGCTCGAGTAAGATTAAATGCGTGTGCAACACTGTGCCACACCTCTTTTCGGTGCGTACGAACATCCAAACGCGAGGCAGGAAGCGCACAATGAGTCCCACATGCCGAGCGGCAACCCAGAAGTACCAACAAAGCACGTAGCGGCGACTTTTCCCGCTTACCGTACCTTACTTCAGATGCCACATAGCTGGAAGCTCAAGGGGATGCACCTGTGGCTGCCGAAGTTTGCAAACACCATGGTCCAAATCCCACTCGCTATGCCACTCTTTGCAATGATGGCTGCTATGGTGACTGCCGGTAGTACCGCTGTGATCGCACGCAGCGTGGCTGAGGAATCCAGCATCGACATTCGTGCATTCGGTTACTATGCATGTATGTGTGTGTAGGTGGGAGGTATGGGGTGTGTACGGGGCGGGTCATTCCAAACTCTGCACTTTCGGAACAGCCATGACAGCATAAGAAGAGCAAGGTCGAGGGCGTGGAAGGGGAGGGATTAGAGGAGAGTTCCTGAAAAGCAAGTAAAAAAAAGTTTAAAAAAAACATGCAGACGAGTGAAAAGCGGGCCCGAGGGGACAAGACTTTTTAGCACAGCACGGCATATAAGCGCCACTGGAGATCAGAGCCACACCTCTACTTCTCTCACGCTCGTATTATCTCCTCTGTTGCTTCACACCTTCGGTAAAGCTCGTATCTTCGGTTGCAATCTGAAAAAAGTAGATAAACACGAATCGGTCTCGCACACTGAGGAGCTCAGTCGAGAAGTAGAGAGGAGGAGATGGGTGAGGGTAAGAGAAACTCGCCCTAGCAACAACACTGCAAAGATATTCTGCCGTCCCTTTTCACGTCCTTTGGCTTCTTTTTTCCGTTCCGGCGCTACAATGCCAACGCCTACAATGCCTTCCCCAGTACAGGTGCACGCAGGAAGAAAAGCGGCAACAGGCCATCAACTACTCTGGCAACCCCACCACGACGATGCGACAGATCTTACCTGTCCGCGACCACAAAGCGTGCATCTTTTTTATATATTTGTCCGATCATGCCACTGCGATTGGCACAGCGTGCGGTGTCCCACTTCTTCAGTGCAATGTACCTCTTGCTGAGACAGCAAAGAAGCCCGCAAGGTCCTTCTCTGACCTTCCGCGTATGTACGTGAGTGCATGTCCGTGCGTGCGTGTGTGCATGCGTGCGTATGTGTACGTGTGTGTGTGTGCGTGTGTGTGTGAGTGTGTGTGCAGCTTTCCACCTTCTTCGTTGGTTGTGTGTGGACTCTGGTGGCAAGGCTCAGTCGAGCGGGCCGCACTTCTCCACGTTTTCCCAACGCTTTTCCAGGAAAAACTCCGGCTTCCCTGGTCCCACTGAGAAGTAAAGGAGAGGGATCCGCGCTTTGGGACTGCAAAATGGCCGAAGGGCCATTGCTTTTGCCCGGTTCCTTTTTCTATATTTATATCCTTTTACCGCATACCAAAGAGTCGGCCGGCACGCTACAGAAGTGTCTTGGGCAGCTTGTGGGTGTTCGTGTTCGCCAGAGCTCAAGCGAAATAAAAATACTGAAAAAAAGAGAAAAAACGTACAGGAAGCCACGCGGTGAGAATTTGTGTACGACTGGACTCCAGCCCCCCTCGTTCTTTTTTTAAAGTTCTTTCCAACCGCCCTCGGCCTTGGCAGGCGTTCCCTTTTCTCGACCTTGTTTCCTCTTATCTTCGCTCCCTTATGCCTTTTTCTTTTCCTTATCTTCAAACGTTCTTCCGTCTACCCTTCTGTTGTTCATTACCCGCCCTGCTTCTCTCGGCGCAGCGCCTGCTAGTACTGGAAAGGCACAGGCCGGGCTGCCCCTTATGAATGGTGAACGGCTCATCTCTGGATTCTCGGAGCTTGCGCCGCCGGAGAGCGGCTTCTCCGACTGGTTACCACCAGCTCTCCAGCACGGCCCTTCTTTCACGGATGCCGACTGCGATGAAAGGCTTTCGCATGGCTTCGTTTCTTCCCGCTGTCTCACTCTCACATTCTCCCTGGCCCTTCGTTCGTTCGTTCTTTGGTCCTGCGGTGCGTTCGGAAACCGAAAGTGCACACACGGGC
Source organism: Rhipicephalus appendiculatus (assembly GCA_030522465.1). Classification (NCBI taxonomy): domain Eukaryota; kingdom Metazoa; phylum Arthropoda; class Arachnida; order Ixodida; family Ixodidae; genus Rhipicephalus; species Rhipicephalus appendiculatus. The sequence continues at coordinate 273,344 of JALIZH010008243.1, read as the reverse complement.
ATTTGCGGATGCTTGCCTCCTGAGGTCCTCATCCGTCATGACAGGCAGGCTTGAAGCCCTCAGAAGCAGCGCAGGTCTTGAAAGAAAAAGAGCAAGAAATAAACCGAAAGAATCGTCCGACGCATTCCTCATAGCCAATGATCACTCCCGTAGAGCATAATTCGGAAGGTTTTGTTTCGTAATGGATTGTCATGGCTTGCAGCCAGGCAACAATATGGGGGCGGCCGGTTTCGCTAATGTCTTTTTGTTCCTGAGAGCTGTTTGACCTTTTGCAGGGTGCCTTCCCTAATTTTATGTTCAGCGCTACCATTGGCTGCTGCCTGCTTTCGGGAACAGATATTTTGGAAGCGCGTCATTCTTTTCTGAAAGCGGGTACCAATGCCGAGGCGCCAACTGATACACAGAAATCTTCTGATTCATAATAACAAACCCCGAGAAGCAGTGCTGCGGCTACTTTCTGGGTGACATAGACGTGTTAGGCGCCTTCCGGGTCCTTTACCGTGTTTCCGAAGACAGTTGGTGAAATTGTCTTAAATCAAGTGTGAGTGTGAATGAACCATCTGTCATTAGCCAGTTGCATTCTCTAATATTATGTTCGCTACCACTATTGGCTGGAAGGTTTTAACACGAGAACTCGTGTTTCGGCACAGGACCAGCTTAGCTTGTGACAGCATCGTTCCCGGTCGCAGGCCCGATTTAGAAAGCGTTCCTCAGAACGCATTCCTTGAAGGAATCATTCGACTGCATTTTGTTTTAATTTCTAGTGTCATTTTCTTACCATCGCTTTTGTTTTTCACGCGGTATTTGACCTCCGTGTCGGCAGATGCTCTTGCAGACGTGTTCTCGCCGATTACCTTTTCGCTCAAAGATGAGGGCGCTGATCACGTTGATATTTTCTTAATTTAGAAAATGCCTGCGGCTGCATGAAAGGCATAGGCATGTCCAACTCGTAAATGTCCTCGTTTGTTGATTTTTTATTCTTTCTTTTGATATGCTAATTCTTCCAAATGGCGTCTCAATCTCATATGTTTCGATCTAGGGGCAGCGCCAGGATTTTTTCTTACTGGTGTCGCGACGGGTGGGAGGGTGGAGCTTACGACAAGTTAGTTCCTTCAGGAGGGGGGGGGGGGGGCACGTTGTGTCTTGATTATGCATACTCTTGAGGGGGGGGGGGGCAGGCAAAAATATTAGGGGTGGGGGGTGGCGCCACCACTGCTTTGTCCGCGAAGGTCTGAAATCATCGGTCGTATTAGTAACAGTCCAATCTGTGAAGTCTCTTTTTATCATTAAACAAGTCTTCCAGGCATGTCCAAGTTGTACGCACTGACGTAAAGAAATTAGCAATGCACGTGTCCACTCTCTACACAAACACAAACACACACCACGCACAGATGCCCACAAGCACATACACACACTCGATCAAGGAATACATTGAAAGTAATCGACTTTCACTAACAACGGCATGAGTTGCAGAATGCGCCATCATTGATATCTTGTTACGTAACACCTGTTACGAGACCCATCGTTACGTAATACCTGCGGTTTAATGCCTGCAACACGCGCGTCATGGAAAAGCGCTGCGAACATGTTCCATGTTTTCCTGGGGCCCCATTTTTTAGTTGGCGTTGCGTGTTAAACTCAACTTGTACCCTATTTACGCACACGCGGCGGAAGATTAGCGTTGCAGCTAGGGTTCTTCCAGCAAGCAGTACGCCAGCCGGAGGTCTATCATTTATACCTTTCTCACCGGGCGACCAATACCAGCGCTCAGTGAGCTCCACAAGCTTTGGGCACAGTGCCAGAAAATCGGCGATACACGTATATACCTTTCTGTGGCCGCACGGTATCTCCACCCTCGTGTTTTCTGCACTTTTCTACTTTTCGAGCAGGATGAATAAAACGAGGTTTGTTGTCAGGGACCTCCCAACTGCGTCGTCCTCGACGGGCGATAGTTTCACGTGTACTCGGGTTGCGCAATTACACATCCCGTGTACGCCCTGTACCAACCGACCACCTCCTTTCACCTGCGACAAGTTTCTCGGGTGGCCATTCAACTCCTTCTCCCTTACGCGCTCACCGCAGTCGGGCGAAGAAGATCTCGTGCCGATCTTTTCTGTTCAAGGCTGCAGGTGTGAATGCTGTGATGTTGCCGGTGGCCGGCACGTCTCTTAAAGTCGACGTCGGTGGTCACCCCGCGTTGGTCCGTGTGTGTGGCTCACTCGAGACGCCGTCGGCGACGTCAAGCCAACAACCACCACCGGCGCTGAGCTGTTTACCTTCTCGATCCACACGCCGCCCTAATCTTCGTTATGCCGCCGCCGATGACGAAGACTTTTGGGCAGGTGGTTGTCTGTCTGGAGGTAGCATGCTGCTTGTAGGTTCTTCTTGTGTACCTGCTTCGTTGTCTCTCTCTTATTTTTCTTCTTTACAACGCCGCCGCTCCGACTCGCGTCTCCTCAAGTCTGTAGGCTTCACCTCCATCGTGGTTCTCAAGGATTTCTTACGAAACCACCGCCAAGATGCCCCCCCTTGCGCCAGTTCAAGATCCCGTTAAGTGCGTATGTGTCTGTGTACCCCGTCGCTTCGATTTCCTCCGGCTAGAAACTGAGTGGTAGCTTTCTTGCTTGCTTTTTTGTCTATCGCGCGTTGTGTTTCACCGAGGACTGCTACAATTTTTTGGCCTCGATAAGCTATCTTCACCTGCCCCCTTCGGTTGCCTCGGTTAAGAGAAAGGAGCGGAAATTCCGAACATACCCAAGGCGTTAATTGGAAGTCTGGGTTGCTCACCCCTCCCTGGTTTTTGCGTCATAGATATTGGCGAAGGCCTAGGTCAGGAACTGCGCACGATGATCCGCGGGGTGCCTGCTGGCCTACTCCAACCCTGAATCTATATACACACTCACGTGTCATATCATCTCTTTGTCGTCGAAGGGCGCGCACGTCCAATCACCTTTGTGCACAATACGTGACCTTCGCCATTTTTACTGCTAGAAATATTGAAGCCACACTGACACGTTTTCTTGACACCTTCTTTCTTGTGTTGTCGATGTGCTGTAAAATTTTTGTTGTTGCTTTTTGTTCTCCAGAGCTTCATGGAGATGGTTTCAATTGCACTTTGTCATTTCGATGTTAATTAGCATCGGCAACGTTTCGGATAAGTATAGCCATTCCCTACGTTATGCAACCTGTAAGGCATATTCAAATATATGTCGGGTCCTTTAAGTAGGAAAACTGTCCAGATCTTACAGATACACATAAATATGATTACCATTCTCTTTGGTATGGCTCGTGCGATATATTTTTATATATATCCGGCCCTTTAAGTGGCGAAAGCTTGCCATATCTTGCAGCTGATGAAGCAAATTGGGGACGAATTTCCCTGAAGTGAAGTAGCTGAGAAGTAGATGCATAGTAGTGGGAGTTAGTTGTTTGATCGCCGTGCTGTAAGGGCGCGCATAGGCAACTTTAGCCACAACTGCTGCTGTATGGGGAAATACGGTAGGCTTTACACATGCCATACAGCTTTTTCAAAATTATTTGATGCTGTGAAGCATATTTAGTCTTGGTTACAGTTTTATATGATCGTTTGTAAGTCCTCTTTACATCACTGATATTTTTTTTTTAAGATTACAGCAGGAAAATATTTTTCTTCAATGATAAACCAAATGCTGCTGTTGAGTCCCCAGTATGCTTTCCACCTAACTATTTGCTATTATAAAAAATAAAAAAAAAGCTGGGCCTATATCACCACAAATTGCGATATAACTTAGTGAAGTGAAGCTTTTGGGCTAGTTGGTTTTGAATTACGAAATAGAAACATCGCGATTTTTACACGGGGACGAAAGAAAACAACCCGACAGCAGTTGTCCGTGTCGCTTTCCTTTGTACCTGTGTAAAAATCGCGCTGTTTTCGTACTGAGATAAAATATCTCCCGATATAGCGCGTGTTCAAGAACATATATGCTTGAACGCACGCGTTTCTCGCAGTGTGAGTCGAACTTTAAATGTTAACAAGCGAGCACGCGCTGACCAGCTGCGTTTGTCGTGAATGAGCAACACAGATGCGCCAAACTAAACATAACTTCCGTGGTTCACACGCTCGCAGCACGGGCTCAGCTGACACACACACGGTATAGTAGATAAGGATCGTGTTTCGATAAGGACTAACCAGCAAGGGGTACATCCGGGGTCTTGTCGCCTGAGGGTGTGTCACCGCTAATGCTGACACAGCAGATGGTTCAGACTGCAGGCGATTAGCGGCGCACTTTGCTGCTGTTGTTCCTGCTGCACGTGCAACTCACTGCGTATGCAAAAAGAAAACCGCGTGCAGGGTTCCTTGCGTAAGTGTTCATCGCTGGAATGACTTCGTGTGCGCATTTGCGATAAGCGTTCGCGCAGAGACGTCTCACCCCCTGCAGTGCTACGCCATTTCATCTGTCCATTCGCGCGTGCTTGTCTCGTTCGTAATCCCAACTGGTTGGCTTATCTAATTAAAGCGCAGAATTTTATTACCACGTTGTCGTGACGATTACGACTTCAGCAGCCAATACATCAAGCAAAGATTGAGTCCTTTATTAAGCGAAGCTGTGCACAGCGGCGAGCAGTCTTCGGTCGCGGATAATCTGATCTGAATATCTAATGATATCCGAAACCTGATCTGCGCTCTAGCTCTATTTACACATGGGTAACTGCGCATTTCAGCACAATCGCATGCGCTGGCGTGCGTACTATAAAATGTTCTACAGTTCACACCGGACGTTCAAACTGATTTAGAACAATCGAGAACGTTAGAGAAAGTCCCGATGCATTCAGGCATGCTATGAGAATACGTAACAATTTCGGCTGGTGACTTCACTCACGTTGGAAAATAACGATAAATACACGAGGCACTACGCTGCCACACCCATTTTATGGCTTTTTCTTGGTCTGTAAGGCATGGATCATTAAGGGTGTCCACACTGTTGACCAGACTTTTAGAACAGAGTATGGACCAGTCCTTTGACGAGTCCCTTTGATATAGCACATGCGTCTATGTGTATGTGCCAGTTACACAATCCGCTTGAATCTAAAAAGAGCTTTTGACATGTATCGCTATACATAAAATTGCATTCAGCCATCCATGAGAAACATCACACATTAGCTTCTTTGCGACGTTACAGTGCGGACACCGCAGAATGCGCGTCGACCTGACCTGTAGTTACATGTGGGCATAGTTTTTGAGAGTTGTAATGTGCAAACGAACAGTATTGCGCAACTTTCCACGATTACACAAGCGCGCGTGAACTCTGGCGTGGTTCAGTTCATTTCGAAATGTCCATTACAAAGTCACAATGCCAATGGATGTCACAAGAACGAAGTTTAAATCTATCGAGAGACTGGCCATCATGGGCTATACCTGTACCATAATAATGGCAGCTCCCAGAGGCCACCAGCGACAATGTTGACGAAGCAATTCAGTGTAAGGACGTCCCCTGTATGTCAGACAACGACGCGAAAGAACAAGAAAGAAATTACTTCGGCCTGCCCAAGTCTACGGAGCGTGGCTATTGTGTTATGGAGTCATCAAACCGCAGGAACAGGCTAGCTTCACTACGGATGAAAGCTTCAGGGACGCGCGTGTTCAGAATATAGAGAACCGTATACACCTGCTTTGCATGCTAAATGCATGCAACCATTGGCGGCTACATAGACACACCTCTCCACTTATTGTCGTGTTTGTCTGTCTGCATATGTTAGTAACCCTCTTTCAGCTGTAATGGAGACATGGTGCAACTTGCATGTGCTTGCCCATCGGCTTGAATGGTCCTTGTTTTCCTTTTGTGCATTGCGACAGGATTGTGACGTCACCGGCCTCGATTGCGGATGCAAAGCTATAAAACTGGCCATTGTGAAGTGAAATGATGCTCTGCATAGATGAACCGAGACAAACGACAAATGATGCCATACCAACTAGCCCCAGTGGAAGCACTTCTAAAAGTTAAAACTAGCCAATCGCTCAGAGAGCCAATGTTATGAGAATCTTGGTTGTACATTGATCTTTGCAGCAGTGCAGGACGGTTGTCTTTAGCTACCTTTCCTTGAGAGCCCCGGACTGCTGAGACATCATCTCGAGTCGGTGTGGGACGTTTAGGGACAGGTAATCGAACAGGACCATTACCGTCCTAGCCAGAGCTTTGTAATAGCTTGTAACGAGCATCGATCTCGGAAATAGTGCGAGTGTCTAGAGCCGCGAGTGAATCGATAGAAAAATTTCTACAAATCATCCCTAGAGGGTAACATTGCTGCTGATGCCTCTGGGAGCCGACTTTAATATGGCTCAGGTATAGCTCACGATGGGCCGTCTCTCGATAGACTTAAATTTCGTTCTTGTCCCTTTAATCGGCTTTGTGACTTTGTATATGGCTCATCTTCAACAAATTATCGCTCATTATTGCGAGAATTCGCGATGATCACGCATGTTCGCCGGAGCTAAATGCGTGGCTGTGTTCCATTCTTGTGCTAGCCGCGCCAAAAAGCGATAACTTGGTCCAAGATTATGTGTGTTCGTTCTGAACGTGGCTGCGACACAAGGGTGCAGCCAGAATTTTTTTTTGTGGAGGTGGTGGATCAACTACTCTTCATGTATGTTCTTTCGTGTCCTTGCACATGCAACATTGAAAACTTCGCTGGGTGAGTGGGGCGTTGAGCTCGCCCCCCTGGCTACACAGCAATGCGAGAGTAAGAGAACATGCCCTATACTGCATGATGCGGAATTTTATTATTGTGGCAGAACAGCGCAAGATATGCGATAGTGAATACACAGGAGCCAGCCCATTAGGTAAGTGTCCAGTGTCCCGTATATTGCGCTGGTCTGCCATAGCGTTCATGAATCAACTAGGCCATCTAACACTCGTGCCCTATTTTAATGCGTTTGTTTTCTTTTATTTTTTGCTTCTTCAAACCACAGAGCCGAAACACACAGAGGTGCTGGCACCCCCCATTGTCCTAGCGCTGTCACGTGACTCGTCCAGGGCTTGCGGCAGCGTTGAGAATGGAAACACGTGCTCGGCGCTTTTACGGAGCCTCGCGTGCGCTCGCACACCAACAAACAGATGTGCTCCAAGCACGCACCCACAAGTGCAGCTCGCGTACTGTCAACGACGTCTCGTAGGCCGCTCAAAAACAACGGCCACAGCAGACGTGGTTTATGCTGCCCCCCAGGGAAGGGGGGGGGGGGGGGGGTGCTTCTTTTTCCCGCGCCCTCCCACGCTCTCTTGCGGCCAGCGCCAAAAGCCAGAGCTGATCCAGCCTTGCCTTGCCGGCCACAAGTGCATGTGCGCGTCAGCCGTGAAGCCGCGCGCTTGCCCTTGGCGACATTGTTTACTATGTCGCTGTGTAAATTGTTGCCAGACGCTGCAAAGACCGGACCGCTGAAGTACAGCCACTGTAGCTGAAGGGAGAGACGCGAAGAGGGGGATGCGGGAGGGGTGGAAGCCCGCCACGACGACACGACAGCCCCCCCGCCGCGCCCGCCGCCGGATCAGCTCCATTCATTCATGGGAGCCACCGCTCGGGACACGGCTTCGGCTGGCGGTTGAGGCATCTTCGTCAACGGAGTGGCAGTGCGCCGACCTCACTTTCGCAAAACCGCAGCGTAGTTGTTTGGCTGGCTACCAATTTTCAGCAACAGCTGATCGACCATCATGCAATGTCGTTTAAGTGATTTTCGCAAAGCAAGTTAGTGCCCTGTGCGCTGTTCCGATGCTTATGCCGACGACGAGCGGCCAAACCTTCCCTGACGCTGTAAATGTAACACCTAGACACAGATACAGAAAGCTGCCCACAGTTAAAGGGGTACTGACACAAAAACTTTGGTCTCGCGTTTTTTTGCTGCAATGTGTTGCTAGGGCCCTGTTACTGATAACACGGCACCTCGTTTGCTGCAGCGCGCGACAGATATTTAATTACAGGCTCCTCATTACCGACCAGTTTCAGTTTCGGTTTCAGAGAGCTCGAAAAACGACAAGCCGTCGGGTGCAACTATCACCACCTAGCGTGCGCAGCTCTCGATCACGTCAGCACACAGAACTGTGACGCACTTCCGCACGGTCTGCATCAAGAAGTCCTTTCGAATAGGAAACGGGACAGCAGTGTCGCCAAACACAAAACTTTCAACGCGTGCGCCGCGGCCACGGACTCGCGACCAGCCGCCGAGAAGTATAGACTGCTGGAACAAACGCGGCAAAAGAAAATGGCCGCTATGACGTCATCATAACTTGTTGCAGCGTGGTCACGTGAGGGAAGTAGGGAGGTCACCGAGGGTCACCTCTGATGGTGTTACCGCGAGGGAGCTACCGCGAGGGAGTCGATCGCTCACGCAAACTTCAAAATTAATTTAAAATACCTTCTAAACTATATTCGCTGTTGATATTTTGCAGATGATGTACACATGTTCACGGGAATCGAACCCGCAGGCTGTCTCGGCCGCGAAATTTTGTGTCAGTACCCCTTTAAGTCTGTTGTCGATCGAGTTTGTCAGCATCAACGTTCTGTTGCTGTACAGGTTTTCTACAGCACGTTAAATTGTTTTACCTTCTGCACAGTGAAAGCCGAAAGTCCCCAGTCTAAAGATTCGAGCAACTCCACCCACGCGAAGTTGCACCTGTTTTCTCCTTTCTCTTTCAGTTGAGATTGTAGACATCTTTTTACTCAAGGTACATCCACCCACTATGAGGAAGGCCTTCCCACGTTACAAATTCCGAAGCGTACTTCAGAATTCCACTCCGAGACATTTCGCAGTTATTCACGCCTGGTTCAGCAAACCTTCTCAGAAAAAGGTCGTGCTGGGAGGCCTACAATAAGGGCATTGAAATGACAGGTCTTAGCCAGCTAGTCAACTTGACGTTTATTAAAGTTCAGCAGCTTGAGGTGCACAGCAGCTGCTTAGAGCAGAATCAGCTGTTCGAATAGTTTCGTTCCAGTAAAGAGAGCACTGCCTCTCCAGTAACCTTTTTCGACATCGGGTAGCAGGTCTGCTCTGCCACCACTCGCATGCCTCCACGACCCGCAGCGGTGTCGTCGTCAGTGGATTGTGGTGCCCTCTTCGGTAGAAGGCGGTGAGGGGGAGGGGGGGGGGTCACTGGGTGCAGTTCGAGCTTCTCTGTGACGCGCGGAATTCCTGCCTCCAGTCTACCCTCTCCCTCACATCTCTTCCTCTCCGGCGTTTTCCCACCCCCCGACGAAAGGCCGGCAAGAAAGTTCAGAATGAGAGGAGTCCGCTGGAAACAGGAGACTGTTCTTTTCGACCGAGCCGCGCGGCCCAAGGAAGCCAGCAAACAAGATGCAGAGGCCCTGGAGGAAAACGAAAGCTAACGATGTATAAAAGCAAAAGCAGTGCCCCCCCAGCGGGCTGGCTGCGCGCGCGTAAACAGAAGACAGAGCTGCCGCGCAGTCGCACTAGTGCAGCAACGGCAACAGCACACGAACGAACGAAGCTGAGGAGACGACGTGCCAGTATGAGCGTCAAGACGGCGCCGTTTCTTCGGGCGTTGGAGAGGAGGTCTTCGAGGAGGAAAGCGTGCTTTAAAGCGTTTGTGGTGGTGGTGAGAGGCAAAGAAGAGAGCAGGCCATAAGATCTCCTCTGCCAGAATGAAGAAGAGAAAAAAAAGACCGAACATGCCGGCTCTTTTCTTGCTTGAGAGGCAGTCCGGAATGTGGCGCCTACTGGCCCCCACGTATGGTGGCCAATGGCACAGCTTGCCGACATCGCTGCAAAGTGCAAACCTGCACCACCGAGTCCCCTACCCCTCCTTCGATTCGCCTTTTCCCCTTATACGAACGCCTATGTCACAAGCATATCCTCACCCTTTTTTTTTGCTGTCCCTGGCTTTCTTACGACTTGCCACCGCCTCCTTCTCCCGCACCGCTTGAACTTCTTATATATCTCCGAAATAAGCGCCCGGCTTCGAGCAGCAGCCGACCCTGTCCTCTCGTCCTCTCACCAAAGACCTCTCCTCGCCCCTTAGCCACTACTACCAGAGAACTACCATCGCGATAGCTTCTGGTATTCTTCTTTGCTTTTTGTTTCTTTCCTTTCTTCGAGATTGCTCGGCAGTTGTTCGCGGCTTATCCCAAAGCGACGCGTCTTTCGGGGGAGAAAAACTCATTCATTGAGGGAAACTCGGTCGCCCTTCGCTGTCACTGATCGGCTGCTCCAGAGGCGCTTGAGAATGAACGGCTGTGTGGGAAATGAACGAAAGCGTACGGTGTTCCCGGTCCGCCTCAGTGTAGTGTGCGTGTAAATCTGACAGCGTGTGTACGAGCGCTGCCGATGTTAAGGACCCCGCGATACGCAAGTAATGATGAAGATGGAGAAGAGCTGGGGAACAGGAAGGGTGTGCGAGCGAGTGAAAAAAAAAAATTGGAAGGACAGTCATAAGACCTTTTACCGAAAGTTTGTTCTGCAGGAATCGTTGAACTATAGACTTGAAATAAGTATTGTTTTCATCTCTGATTTGTCACTGCATTAATGCACTAATGAAAATAGTTTTATATTTGTCAACTTAACGCATGGTTGCAGATTGAACGCTAATGAGAAGAAGGAGGGACGATAGAGACCTGCTAGCTTTACATTAGTCTAAGGGTGGAACATCGCACAAGGCGTGAAGGAAAAGGAGCATCCGCGCCATCTAGTATTACTTATTGATGCACTAGCACAGTTGAACATTCAATATGCTCTAATGAGAAACTATGCCGAGTTTTATGGGTAACCTTCCCTTCTATAATAGAAGGGCCACTCACGTTCATGTTTATTCGCCAGCATCATTATCCCCGAGCCACTGTCGTCATTATGGCCAGTGCAGGAGGAAGGTTCCGTCGCCATTGAGATTTTTTGCCTTACCTGTCTTCTAGTTCCATGCTGGTTACACTAAGTGAAAGATTATTCCAATATCCTTCGACTTAGCAAGTGTTCCGTATAGACATTCTTCTGTGAAACTAATGTCATTGATCGTCGGCTCTTTCTTCGTTCGAGCTTCCTGTCATCATTACTGTATATACAGCCTGGAAAATCGTTCCTCAGAAGGTACTCTGAGTGTGGCATCTTTATTCGCATAGGATTCACAATGTAAGCGTGAACACATTTACTGAACGATCTTCCAATTAGCGAAACGTGTGCAGAACGTCATTAATTGTTTAGGTACGAGGAGCTTTTGGATTTCGACGTTCAGGTCACCGGAGGGAGGGGGGAGGTTTGACCGAGATATGCACTGATTGGTGAGAGCAAATCATGAGGACTAAGACTGCGCTATTCAACAATGCATTCATTCCAACTAGCTTGGATTTCCTTAAAACTGAAGACCTTCGGCATGCTTGCCTGCAGCACGTCTTTCTGAGGGATTCAACATATGCCACTGTGAACCGTCAGGCTTTCTTCTCACAGCCCCAATAGACAGCCAGTTGCCGAATGCGGAGTGATATATCTACCATGATTTTGAGAAAGAAGTTTTTTCGGGTCAGTCACAAACATCGATCTGGCGGCCCTAGCCCCAACAAAATCCCTAAAACACTATCGCCACCATATAGGTATACTCAAGGTTCTCCAATAGGGGGAGTGAAGTTCCGCCCCCCTCCTCCTCCCCATTCCTCATTGGTCCTGTACAAAAGTAAAGCTTTGCAATGGATGCAAGAGTGACCAAAGTAGAACAAAGCATTAACGTCAAAAAACTGTATGTTCATAACCCTGCACTTGAAACAATGCATGACGTCACAGGTCCCACTGAGAAAAATTTGGGGGCCGACTTGGCCCCCCCCTCTTAGATGATTAGGGGAGAGAATGGACACTACCCCCCTGCCCCCCCCTCCCCCCCCCCCCATTCCTCTGAACGCACGCCTATGAACGCCACCAATTCCATTCGCGCCATTCCACCAAACAGCCCACTGGTCAAGTCGACGCTCTACTAGCCTTTACTACAAAGCGACAAAGAAATGAATAATACTGGCACCCCGGAGACTTGGCTTAACGAAGTGGCATATCCTGGTCGCGGTAGCAGGTTCAAAATCAACACCGCGCAACACCCGACTTGAAAAAAACAAAAACGTAAGATCCTGCGGAGGTTCGGTGGCCAACGACCACCGCGAAGTCTTCTCTCGCTCCTTTTGGCGGGAAAGCCTCGCGCTGCCTGCAGTCTTATACCTTTCGTTTCTTTCAATTTATTTTTGAGAATTTTTTTTCCTCGCATTTCACGGCTCCTTTCCCACTCGGCCGATGTCTTTCCCACCACATACCACACCCAACACCCTCTCGCTTGGCCTGTTTCGAAGACTTCGGCTGGCCTCTGGTGGCACCATCTAGGTGGCGCTGCTGTAGCACTCTCTCACCATGTCCCTCTCTCTGCACCAAGGGTCGTCACTCTCTCAGTGTTGCTCTCCGACGACGACTTACTTCTTTTTTGCGCAGTGTTGCCCGCCTTGGCGCGCAAATTCCGCAGAGGTCTTCTAAGAGTGCAGTCGTCCTTTTACGGTACTTTTTTAAGAGATCGCCGCTCGGCCAACTTGGACTTCTTACCCTCTCCTCTGCAGGATAGGTCTCTCTTTACTCTGCTCCCTTTCAGCTTCTTCCATGTCTTCCTCGCTTCTCTCCTCTTTTCTTTAACGGCCATCATAACACTTCCCACACCACCCTCCTCCATCCACTCTCTCTCAATATTCCTCTTTCCCACTTTGCATCTGTCTACGTTTCTTTAAAACTCTGGTCTTATCTCGATTCTTGTAGCCTTTGTAGTTCCGCTTCTCCTCTCTGATAGTCAGCGTTCCGCTGCTAAAGAGATGCTTCTGTGTACTCGGTGGGAACCAAGGCACCACCGACCGCACGTCTGAGGGCCCCCCAAAACGCGCGTTCTCGGGATATTTTTTGGCGCGGGTACCGTTCGCACGTTGCCAGTCGTCCTGACTGGAGCCCTTTTCTATGAATTTGATAGGAGGCAGTGGCAGAAGGCCGCTACACTCGGACGATTTCTCTGGCTATAGGAGATGCGGAGGGAGTAGAGAGATGTTTGCTTCTTGGGAATGGGAATGTGTGCGTTTGTATGTATGTGTGAGAGCACCAGTGGTCGAATTCACAAAACCCCCGCTTTTTCGCAAGTGCTCTATGCTTCTTGGCTGGCATTATTCGCTAATGCTGTGCCAAGCGTCAGGATTGGCAGATGGCCGATACCTTGTCTTACAAGCAATTCTAGCGAAAGATGATAAAATTGCTGGATTTTAATACGTACCGAAATACAGATAGGATTATTAGACATGCCCTAATAGGGGACTTCGGTTTATTTTTAACCACTTGGGCCTCTTTAAAGTTTCTCTAAATTTAAGTGCAACGACATGGTTGAATTCCGTCCGTATTGAAATGTGAGCATCGCGACCTGGAATCGCACACGCGCCCAGGAACATTTAAGTAACATTCTATTATTGACAGCACTAATAAAGAAACAATTTTTAATTATTAGCCTCTACCTAATGTGTGCGTATCGGTCACCATCTTCTCGATAAAATCAACCGAGATGCGTTCACCTCAATACTGATTATCTGTCACCCCTTAAAAGTGTTGTTTTAAATCTGGAAAGCTCATCTTCGCATGCTAAAGTTTTGTTTTCAATATCGCTCCTTAATTCTGAGAGAACTATAATAAAAAAGCTGATTTCTCTTAGCGAAGAAGTTGAGTAATCGCCGGAAGTGTACTGCTTTCAACGTCTCCCTTTCGACACTGATGCTAAATCATTGATGAGGGGGCAAGTTCATGCCTCCTTCTTATCATCCTGAAATAGTTGTGATATTCGCTACATTACTATACTGACACGTCAATTTGGCGCCAACATGATGATCCGTGACGCCTTCCCGCTCTCTGCTCACATTCCCGCTTTTACAGTTCACACGATTTGGCTGCGTACAATGTGCGCCCACTTGCGCCCATTTGGCTGCACAGTTAGCTACACGTATTTGGCTGCGTTCTTGCTTGCGTGCGTCCGTACGCAAGGCATGCTCACGGCTGCAGCACGTATGTGCCTTTCTTGAGCCCAGTCTCTGTTGCCGTGCCGCGGAAGCATTTCTTTTCACTATGGATTCTTTCGCGCTATTCCTTCTTGCTGTGGTTGCCTTCTCACAGCCACTGGATCCCCTGCAGCATCACTCCCTCCCCCTCCCCCTCTCCGAAACCAGCGTTCCCAGAAAAATTTCGCGGGAAGATGCCACGCCTCCGCAAGTACATAACAGCGGCTTGCCCCTCCACAGCCCCTTGGGATTCACCCTCTCTAGTGCAGCTTCTGGCGTGGAAATGGTTCCTGTTTACAGTTTGCTGCTCTACTTTATTCCTTCTTTTACTTTACTGAGCACGCAGTCGCTTTAGTCCTTCCTAAGAGGGAACCGTTAAAATATATGTTTTATTCTTTCGCTGGGCTTGCACAAAAGCTCTTTCTCCCAACTGAAATATCGAAGTATGAAGTTTGTGTTGGCTCCAGAACTAAAATGTATACAAATGGCCAAAACAATATCCCGTCCATCCTTTACTTTTTAGTCAAGGTTGTTGAGGGCACACCCTAAACAACCTTACTAAAATTAGAATTTTATATTATGTTGTATGTGTAAGTTAAGGTGATATTTTTAAGATGTTAGGATAATTACTATGAAGGGCAGCAATATATCTCCCAGTGGCGCAAAATCAGTGAAAAGGACGGTTTCAAACATTTTCCTCTTAGCACAGCAGTCTGAAGTTCTATCCTATTTAACCATCAGTGACCTACGTTAGTGACCTACGTTTCATCAGTGCAATCAGTAACCTACGTTTGCGGGACAACAATTTGAGAGAGAAATGGGAACCCTTCTAAATGCGTATAGCCATCCTATCGAATGTGAATCGCATTAAATATCTTGAAAAATGCTCGTTATACGAGCAAGTTCCTTAGTTTTACGATCGCTCACTCAAGTACTGCTAATTTGGAAATCAGCATATGTAACATGCATATCGCCAATTTACGGACAAATGCTCATTCATCTTAAGCTAAAAGAAATGCGTCCTGGTCCAGGGTGTAAATCTGAGATCAACGCCTTTCCGGTGCTGTCGCTCAAGTGACTTAGTTAACGAGGAAGCTGGGTTATTCATCCCTCGCTCTGCAACCTTCTATAGCTTCTTGGCTAGCTCAGAGAATTCGTAGAGCAGCCAGTTGGCAGAGATACGAACGTTGGTTCCGGGCTTGAGCCCCAGCTCTAAATGTATTCTTCGTCAACTAAAGCTTTTGCTTCCCTTTCATGAAAATTACTCCGCATTGTGAAGCAGCCTGAATATCAACAAACGTTTCTTCTCTCTCTCTCTATCTCTCTCTTGATTTGCGATGTTTAATAGAGCATTTTAATGTTCGGTTTGGTATTGAGAAAGCAAGCTCGATTGAGCTGCTCCTTTCGGCTACGGCTTAATTCATTGCAACAATCACCGCTCCCTCCCCTCCTGCAAACCAGACTATTTCAGCCAATCAGTAATGGCATAAACAGTCTCTCGAACAGTGCAGGGGAAAAGCGAGACAACAAATCGAAAACACCCAGTGTAATCGTTCGGCGCTTCACTCACACGTAAGAAATAAAAAATAAATAAATAGCAAATGTAGACTCGGTAGGTCCAAGATTTGCAGTCCGTGACAAAAAAAAAAAAAAAAAAAAAAAAAAAAAAAAAAAAAAAAAAAAAAACAGAGGGGGCTTCCTACGAAGCACGAAATAACATCTTCAAACATTGGACGCCAGGCAGAAAACTACCCACTATGTAAAGAAAAGAAAACATAGGCGGCGCTGCTGAGAATTCGGCATCAATGGAACCCCGCCCGGAAGGTTACGACTCGTCTATCAGCAGGTTGTCCACGCGTCCTCGGCATCCTGACAAGCCACACGCACAAGTGCACACACGCGCTCACGGATGATCGGTCGCGGTCTTCGGGGCTCCCCCCTGTATGTATGCGTAAGGTTATTGTAGACTAGACTGGCACCGCGTGTACGTTTACGACGCCCGTTGAGCAAAACCAACCGCGCCGCAAACCTCTGGACCGGACCGGATGCCGCCAGTGCCATAGCCCCCCCCTCCTCTTCACGGGTCCGTGCGGGGGTCTCCGTGCAGGACCCTGGTCGTAAAAGTCTTCTCGTCCATTTTTAAAGTCTCCCCTTTTTTTTCCCGCCAACTTGTCGCCGCCATTTCACCGCGTGTAGTACACCGTGAGCTCAAACCCACGGGATGGCTCTGGTGCTTCTTTATCCTCGGACAATGCAGACCGTTGGATGGTCGATCAACAACGTGATTTGCGAATACGTTGCGTGTTTGCTGTTTGGCCGTGTTGATATATCAGGAAGGGGTGCCTTTTGAGTCAAAGCATAAGGTTCTTTTTTGCGCGGCTTGAAACGTCACAGTACGCAGTTTTTACAGTTGACTCGATGAATAAAGAGTCAGGTTTGCGAGTACTTTTCCTGGTTTCGACTTCTATGGGGGGTCCTTACGTTACGACTCTATGTTGTCTGCATAAAAGCTCTATTGTAAAGGTAGCTGAAGCCAGCTCTCCGGTTGTCGTGGTGGTCCTTGTGTGAATGAAGAGTTTGGAAGACTTCGAGTGGGCAATAAAATGGCGGCGCATGGAGTGTGCTCCTGTAGCCTATTATACACGACACACGTGTGTAATCCCAGATCCTAAATACGCACTGTTTTATTTCCACCTGAAGTGATGCGTTATTTTGTAATTAAGCAGGATGTTTCTGAGGAACGAAATCTTACTGCACATGGGTCGCTTGTTTCTTTAAGCTGGCAATATTAGTATTGAAAGTTGCTAGTAGGACGTAGCTATATTTGTACGCTCTACAATATGGCTAATTTAAAGGAGCTCTTTCTTTCACAGACTATTTGCATTTGTACGTCTATGTCTCTTGGCGACTCGTGCACACAAGATGAACAGGACGTTAAACTGTCTAAACTTCATATTTTACCATGCGATGTTGTAGAAGTGATTCCTCCAGCACACTGCACGCAGCACCACTTTTTAATATTTGTGGACGTCATCCGCTGCGTGTCTGTCGACAGGCTTTGATGAAAGATACACGCACAAGAAAATAGCAGAATATCACAGAATGCATGTGAATAGTTTTCGAAACAGCCCATCAAGCGATTTTGTTTGGCCAATTACCCAATAGGTGTTGTTTTGTACTCGTTTTACGTTGGTATTTCTTGTGTTTGTTACTTCGCATTATATTGAGCACCAATGCCTGGACACTGATCGCGATGTCCGCACTTTCGGCACCCTCGACCACTCCATCTTGACACGTTGATTGAGGCCAAACCCCTCCGAAATAACCCACCCCTTCACAGACCTCGGACCGGGATGCCCATTGGCGCAAGCCCGTGGCGAATCTGCGGCGCAACTCGAGAAAGGTCACGCTGCCCGCAGCGGCTTTGTGCCGAAGCCGACAGTACATTGCCTCTTGGCCACAGAAGCACGTAGGCTCATTGGTGAAGGCACGTCTCGTCCAGCTATGGTGGGTGCCGATCAACAGAAGTGGGCGACTGGCCGGACGGCAGCCATGTACGCAGAAGCCCGTAGCTGGACCCGGCTGCAGTAAACACACGGGTTAGGCGGAGGACCCTCCCTGGTAGGCTCAAGGATGGTGTTGATGGAAGTATACGAAGCGAGGGCCACTCAAGAAGGAGAGTTGCTGGGGGGTCTTAAGTGAGGGGATGAAGGGGTCGTGTGTGCGAGCATGCGCAAGGAATATAAAGAGGGGAAGAGGGGGGCTGAGCACCCCGTCGAAATAGTTGCGGAACTGTTCCTCAGGCACAAGGTCGGTTCGCCCACTCTAGTTGCTACGCACTCGATAGAGTTGGCTGGGGGGGAGTAGGGGGGTCACCCCTCGAAAAACTGATGGTCGTCGCCCCTTAAGGAGTCATTATTACGTCCCCGAAATGGCACGCACTGCGAGAGGCATCCCGCTGCTTCTGGAAGCGGCTATGAGGGGGGTACCAGGATCGGTCGGTGGTGGTCAGTGTTTGTCCATTACGCGCGTCGGCGAGTGGGGCCCTCTGCGAAGTGATAAACAGAAGTAAGGAAAAAGCAAGAAACGACGAAAAAGAAAGGTAACACATCGAAAGAAAAAACTTTGAAAGATGAAACAAAAAAAAAATAAAAAAGCTGGGGGGGATCGTTCTTTGGCCAGTTCGTACGTGCCGAAACGATGCCTACCACAGGAGCGTGGTTTAGGAACATTCCGCGACGAACATCATCCGCGTTCTGGGGGCTCCCAGTGCTGCTCCCTGTGTCCTTCCGGTTGCTTTCTGTGATAATTTTCCTTCTTTCTTTTATTTTGCTGATGGTTTCAGTAGCCTTTTGAGGCGCACGCATGCGCACGCATGCGCGCACGCGAGAACTCAAACTGGCGCGTGTGTTTGTATATCCAGTAACATTGGCGTCACCTCCACGGGCGCCCACATATACCGGCAAACAAACGCGGCGAGCAAGTTGCCGCCGTTACTTCTTCCTTTCAGCCGTGTCCTGTAATTTGCGCCCCTGCGCCGCTCCGAAAAGCGGGATCGTGCATTGCGCGCTTGCGCACTAGCTTCTGCTAGAGCTGGACTATACAACTTTCGTATTATCGGCCTCACCGATGTCTTTCTTCTTTTGTTTTTTTTCCATTGATGGTTCTTTGTTTGTTGTCGGGCCCCCTTGGTTCTCCGCGATGCCCAATTCCACAAACAAGGCTCGTTCCAGTGTCCCGGCCTCGACTCTTTCCTCCGCTGCTCCCATTGTGGTGTCGTTATTGTAGTTGCTGTTATTGGACCGCTGTTATTGTTGTATTTCCCTTGGCCTTCCGGAATAAGAGGTAATGGTCTTGTTTTCGCTCGCGTTCCGCTGGTCTCACAGCGAGGCCATTCCCAGTTTGAGGAATTTGGCCGACGTAACCGTTACTTTCCGCCAACCTGACTGCTCCGGAACTTCTTAGTGTCGAATATACATTGTTTCTTTTCCTATTTGCAAACACGATTATAGGTTAAGCTCGCACTTCACAGCGAGACTGCCCAGTACATAAAGTTCTTCCACCAATTTTACACTGCAATTTATATACATCTACTAAAGCGTAGTCACATCTCTCCCAAGCTTTCAAGGGCCCCTAAACGACTTGTGAAAATACAAAGATCGAGCGGGTTATTCTCTTCTGAGGTTTCCCGTTGCCAGCAGTCTGTTCACGTGACATCATGAGAAAGTAAGTTCTCGATTGGTCCGTATACTAGAGGTGTCAGTTGTGAAGTGTCTCCAATCCCGTTTCGCAATGCATTCACACTACCGCTCTGCTTTGTCTCGCATAGCTATCATTCGCGATCAAGTGATTTCACTTCGTTTTGAGCGTTGCCGACTGCGCAAGCAGAAATAAGTGTGCAGCCGAAAGGCGCGAAATCCTGATAGTCTGAACACTTTGTGCTGACGTTTTCCACGTGTTTGATGAAGTGGCAGCGAGGAGATAACGCCTCTAGGAAGGGTAGTGAAGGCGAGAGGGAAACCACTCGGAGTGGTTTAGCGGCTTTTTATACCTGTACCTATCTATATTTTAAGTTCGACTCCATTCTTTCTTCGGGCATATCATAAAATCTCGCCATGACAAAGGCTTTATATCATGTCGAGTTATCACGAATAAAGCCCGCATCACGTCCTTGGAGCAATCGCGTGCTCCGGGACATCATGTCTGTACGACAATAGCAGCTGGTAGAGAACTTCATAGGGCATTCCAGCTGCCGCTGGGTGGTCCCTGACCAGCGTTCAATAAACTTGGAAGCTTCAACTACTCAAAATATCGTGAGGGGCAAGACAGGACTAATAAGATAAAACAAAGCAAGAGACTGCTGCTTTAAGAACAGTCCATACGTCCCCCCTACGAGGAGCAGCCGTGCCGTGTTAAGATGCGGCACGGGAGTGACAGCATGCCAACCGCGCTTCAGCTTATGTAGTGAGCTTGAGCGGATTCGCGAAGTCACTGGATGTTCGTGTACACCCAGTGACTGGCAGGTGTGCCTGACAGCAGCTACAAAGGGCGGGCGAAATTAAATGTGTACACCTAGGTACTATGTGAAGTGAATGTATATTACACATAGTCCGAAGTCGAAACGTCTTTTACGCCGATCCGCAGCTCCGGGTACGTATGCTGTAGTCTATACTGATTACTTCCACGCGTATTTTCCAGTGTCGTTTCATGCTGCCCTGCGCTGCTACCTGGCATGGCTGTCACCCGACAGCTTCGAATCGAGCATTCTGAAAGTAAAGAGAGAACATGTGGCTTGAATCTGACGTGACCGCCTTGAACTCGACCAGCTGCACAATCAAGCGATCACGCATGCAGTCGACAAGAACAATATGTCACGTGGTCGTGACGTTGACGAAGGCAGTAGGCAGTAGTCCAAGATGAAACACTTTATTTGGGCCGAACTTGTGGCCGGTAAACTGAAGGTGAGATTACAGCAATAAACGCTGAGACTGATAGCGGCGAACAGAGCGTCGGCCGTCGATGAACTGAACATCGTTGGAGCGCGCCGGCTTTTATGCATCACGCGTCGAACATTCTAGCCTTATCACTGGTCATCGCGTACGCTCTGGAATAATCTCGAGAGGTCGCGTCTTGCGCGCAATCTTAACAAAACGATCTACAATGATCGCGAAGCTTCTAGGAACAATGAGGCTCGGTTTGCGCTGAGCATTGCTGACAGCCTTTGAGGGTGAAAACCGAATAGAGCAAAGTGAAAATAAGAAACGCGCGTGGCAATGCCCCCCTTCTGAAAAAAGCATCGTCCCGATGCTTAAAACAGAACACGGGGGGGAGGTGGCCAATGCATGCAACAATAAATAACAGCAATAAAGAAAGTACAATAATAAAGCAAGAAGTACAGTCCTCAAATTCACTAACGCGCGTAATATGGTTTCAGGCGCACGACATGGACGACTTCAGGTCGCGCATGGCGCCGCTGAGAGTTCGTAATGCCGTCAGGGACAACCTCGTAGTCGAGTGCGCCGAGGCGTCGAAGTACCCTGTACGGTCCAAAGTATCGTCGAAGAAGCTTCTCACTGAGTCCCCGTCGGCGTATTGGCGTTCACACCCATACACGGTCACCGGGTTGGTATTCCGTGTGGCGTCGTCGAAGGTTGTAGCGGCGACTGTCAGTCCTCTGCTGGTTTTTGATCCGTAGGCGGGCGAGCTGTCGTGCTTCTTCGGCGCGCTGTAGGTAGGTGGTCACGTCGATGTTTTCCTCGTCGGTCACGTTTGGTAACATGGCGTCGAGCGTCGTTGCCGGGCTCCGTCCGTAGACCAACTTGTATGGCGTCAACTGCGTCGTTTCTTGTACGGCCGTGTTGTACGCGAAGGTCACGTACGGAAGGATGGCGTCCCACGTCTTGTGTTCGACGTCGACGTACATGGCCAGCATGTCGGCAATGGTCTTATTTAGACGCTCGGTCAGGCCGTTGGTCTGTGGGTGGTACGCGGTGGTCCGGCGGTGGCTTGTGTGGCTGTATCCCAAGATCGCCTGAGTTAGGTCCGCGGTAAAGGCCGTACCTCTGTCAGTAATGAGGACCTCTGGGGCGCCATGACGCAGGACGATGTTCTCGACGAAGAACTTTGCTACCTCGGCGGCGCTGCCTTTGGGCAGGGCCCTCGTCTCGGCGTAGCGGGTGAGGTAGTCAGTAGCTACGACGATCCATTTATTTCCGGAATTCGACGTCGGGAAGGGCCCCAGTAAGTCCATGCCGATTTGTTGGAACGGCCGGCGAGGTGGCTCGATGGGCTGCAGAAGTCCAGCTGGCCTAGTCGGAGGTGTCTTCCGTCGCTGACAATCTCGGCAAGTCTTTACGTAGTGGGTGACGTCGGCAGTGAGGCGAGGCCAGTAATACCTTTCTTGTATCCTCGCTAGCGTGCGGGAAAGTCCAAGGTGTCCAGCAGTCGGGTCGTCATGGAGAGCGTCCAGAACTTCTGGACGTAACGCGGAAGGTACTACGAGGAGGTAGTTGGCCCGAAGTGGCGAGAAGTTTTTCTTTAGGAGAACGCCGTTCCGCAAGAAAAACGACTCCAGTCCTCGTCTGAACACCCTTTGGAACAACGGTGGCCTTGCCCTCGAGGTATTCCACAAGGCCCTTGAGTTCCGGATCGGTTCGCTGTCGTTCGGCGAAGTCATCAGCGCTTAAGGCTCCCAAGAAGTAGTCGTCGTCCTGGTCTTCCTGGGGTGGCGGCTCGACGGGGGCGCGAGACAGGCAGTCGGCGTCAGAGTGCTTTCGTCCGGACTTGTAAACGACGGTAATGTCGAATTCTTGAAGTCTTAGACTCCATCTTGCGAGACGACCTGAAGGGTCCTTCAAGTTAGCTAGCCAACACAAGGCGTGGTGGTCGCTCACGACTTTGAAGGGCCTCCCGTAGAGATAGGGGCGAAACTTTGATGTAGCCCAGATGATGGCGAGGCACTTTTCTGTTGTGGAATAGTTGGCCTCTGCCCTGGATAGCGACCGGCTAGCATAACTGATGACCCTCTCCAGTCCGGTGGGGGCGGCGTCTGGCGGCGGTACTGCGGCGGCGCGGTGTCTTGACGTGGGCGTGGAGCGGGAGCGTAGCGTCGGGCAGCAGCGGCGTAGGTCATGGCTTGCGGCAGAGGCTGTTGCGGTTCAGGGGTACCCAACGACTGCTGGATTTCCTCTCGAACAATATCTGCGATCGAGGAAACCTGCGGCTGGGATGACGGGAACATTCGACGAAGCTCCTCGCGCACTACGGCCCTTATGGTCTCGCGCAGGTCGTCTGAGCAGAGGGATTGAATGTCAGCGTAGGCTGGCGTCGAGCGGCGATTGAATTGCCGGGTGCGCATCTCCAGCGTCTTTTCAATCGTCGTCGCTTCGGAGATGAATTCCTGGACAGTGCTCGGTGGGTTCCGCATCAGACCCGCGAACAGCTCCTGCTTTACACCTCGCATGAGGAAGCGAACTTTTTGTCTTCCGGCATTTCGGGGTCGGCGTGGCGGAAGAGTCTGGTCATCTCTTCTGTGAAGAGCACCACGTTTTCGTTTGGGAGCTGCGAGCGGGTTTCAAGCAGCGCTTCGGCCCTCTCCTTGCGGATGACGCTCGTGAATGTAGCCAGGAACCTTGTGCGAAAGGTGTCCCACGTTGTCAGGGTTCGCTCTTGGTTCTCGAACCAGGTGCGGGCGGCGTCTTGCAAGGCGAAGTACACATGGCGAAGCTTGTCTTCGCTGGTCCACGCATTGAAAGCGGCGACTCGGTCGTACGCTTCGAGCCAGCTCTCCGGGTCTTCAAGTGCTGAACCACGGAAGGTAGGCGGCTCCTTGGGTTGCCGGAGCAGGATAGGTGCAGGCGGCACAGGGGCTGTCATCGTCGCTGCGGTCGAGGTCGGGGTCTTGTTCCGCCGGGTCTTGTCAGGTAAAGGCCCGTACTCTGGCCGCAGACCTTGTTGTCTTCGGCTTGATCGCTGCTCAGGGTTGCCGTCGATGTCTTCCTCGCGACTTGGGCTCGGTTCACGGCTTGACGGGGGGCGTCCGGAACATGAAGGAACAGCACCTCCACCAGATGTCACGTGGTCGTGACGTTGACGAAGGCAGTAGGCAGTAGTCCAAGATGAAACACTTTATTTGGGCCGAACTTGTGGCCGGTAAACTGAAGGTGAGATTACAGCAATAAACGCTGAGACTGATAGCGGCGAACAGAGCGTCGGCCGTCGATGAACTGAACATCGTTGGAGCGCGCCGGCTTTTATGCATCACGCGTCGAACATTCTAGCCTTATCACTGGTCATCGCGTACGCTCTGGAATAATCTCGAGTGGTCGCGTCTTGCGCGCAATCTTAACAAAACGATCTACAATGATCGCGAAGCTTCTAGAACAATGAGGCGCGGTTTGCGCTGAGCATTGCTGACAGCCTTTGAGGGCGAAAACCGAATACAGCAAAGTGAAAATAAGAAACGCTCTCTTGCGGCACCTCCTATCCGAAGCACGAAGACAAACATGCATGATCATTGAGTTTGGTCTGATCATGTTTGCCAATGCGATGCGTGAGGCCATGTTTGGGCGTCACGCACACGCTTCCTTAAAGTTTAAGGAAATGTTTGCAGTAATTTGTACGACCGATAATATTACGCTTTCTACGAATTTTGTAAACTCGTAAAGTTGTCTAATGAGGGGCACTTGCTATAAGTAGTTCGCATTTCCAGCAAGTTAGGTACTTTTCTTCATTTGAAAAGTTTAATCGAAAGCATCAATTAATCTGTACGTACTAATTAAAGAGTACAGAATCACACCTAATTGATGTTAAGCACCATCTACACTCCTTTGGGCACGGATGCAGGTATAGTACCGGCTTGCTGCAGTCGCTGGTCTCTTCATTTGATGTCTGACATGCGATAAGGAAGATGATTAATGAAAAGCTAGCTCTGGTATTGTGGTACCACCGCACCTACAATACAGCTGCAGGGTCCCCTGTGAAACCTGGGTCCCTAAAAACAAGGCGTTCTTTGTAAATTATTAATCATGTCCTCAAATTCCCATTTATAAATCAACAAGAAGAAATGAGCATGTAATAATAATAATAATTGTTGGGGTTTAACGTCCCAAAACCATCATATGAGAAAGGCCGTAGTGGAGGGCTCCGGAAATTTTGACCACCTGGGGTACTTTAACGTGCACCTAAACCTAAGTGCGCGGGACCTCAAGAATTTTCGCTTCCACCGAAAATGCGGGCGCCGCGGCCGGGATTCGATCTCGCGACCTGCGGGTCAGCAGTCGAGCACCACAACCACTAGACCACCGTGGCGGGTCAGAGATGAGCATGGGCGGGGCATGTAGCCAGAAGGCAAGATAACCGCTATCCTTCAGAGTAATACTGGTGTCACACGGAGAATTTTTATCGAGATCAGGGCCAGATCCAGATTAGGCTAGATCCGGACAAGGTGCTGACAAGGTGCTGCTGCTACGCGGTCGCTTTCAATCGCGATCACGCCAGATCGGGGTCAAGACGATCGCGATCTGGCCTCAGATCGCGATTTTACTGACGTCTGCGCCAAACTGGATCCGGATTAGTTGGGACCATGTATAGCACCGACAATTGTTTATCGCGATCAAGAAATCCGGTCTGGATCTGCCCTAATCGCAATCAGAATTGTGCCCGTATGACACTGGTGTAACAGAATAAATCCCAAGAGAAGGCAAACGCGCGAGGTGGAGGCCGGAAGTTAGGTGGGCAGATGATATTATGAAGTTTGAGGGGCTAAGCGTGACCGCAACAAGCACAGGGCTCGATTTTTTGGAGAAGGCATGGGAGACGCATTTGCCCTGCTGTGGGCGTAGTGAGGCTGATGATGATGCTCTCAGGAATGAAGGCACCCGGATAAAGCTGATGAATCTGCACCACCGTTCCCCTTCGACTCTCACCGTCGTCAAATCAATAGAAAATTTATTTCCGTTTAGCGCTGTGCCTTGTTAAAATTGCTCGATGGAGGTTCGCTTATTTCATTTATCATTTTTTTTGTTCACGCAGGTAACTACGCGGACTCGAAGACACAGCCGTGGCATTGCTGTAACCAGGTAAGATTAGTTGTTTTGTTTTTTGGCTATTCTTTTGACAGGCATTACAAGCGGCGTTCGCTCATTAACGAACGCCGTGAAGTTGGACTTGCGTGCGGAGCCGCTTTAGTCCTGGTTTCTGAGCCTGCTAGGAGAGCAAAACATAATGCTATTCGTAGAGCAAGCGGAGTAAATTTTTCAACCTAAGATATCATGATAAGTCATCCATTTTTTAGTCGTTGACGCCAGTGGTAATGAAACAACAGAGTTTCACCAAATTTTCGATGATTTAGGCTCTTCTGTTTCGCTTTGTTACAAATGGCTCATTATTATTATTATTTTTCTGACGCTCAGGCCAATCGCCTGCAGCTTCCATGCTTTAGCTAGATTATATGCGTTTGATCTTCCACGTCCGAAAAAACACAAACATTCAAGGAATATTTTCGAAAAAGTAAGAATGCGGCACGGATATGGCATGTAAAGCGTAATCCTGGCTTCAAAAAGTACATATGATTTTACGGTATTGAATTATTCATTCAAAAGTATGCTAAGTGAAAACAAGGCAACCATGCATATTTATATGATCGTGAACACGTGCGCTGTGCACACACACAGAACTCGTTTCTCGACTTGTAGTACGGAATGAGAAACAAACCATTCCCATGGCGCTGAAACTAAGACACAAAGAAAACAAAGTCAGGGAGTTACGTAAACACGGTCAAGCAAGCCCTGCGCAGTAGTTCAACGCAAAGCCATTCCCTCGCCAGTCCGTCCGGCGCGCTCTTTTTCTCCGATCCGCGCCCGCTGACCTTGCGCGCGTTCGTGATTGGCTGAGAGGGGAGGACGGGGCGTCAAGGCCTTCTTTTTTACTCCCCCCCGGCGACGAAGACACCCTCCTCGCGGGAGCTAAACTGCGCATTTACTCCTTTCGCGTCTCCTTCGTCGCTCGTCTATCGACGCCGTAGTAAGGGTTGTAGGGGTGGTGATGCTACAGCGGCGAGATCATACACAGCACACGTACACACAACCCACTTGTGCAAGCGTGCGTTGATGTACCTGCGTTGTACAGGTATACCGTCGCCGACGGTATACGCCCGCGCCAATGGGACAGAGCAGCGTGGGTGCCTGGCCTGCTCCCATTGGGCTAGCCCGAGCAAAAAAGGGGGGGATAGCCAGGAGAGCGTAGCGTTAAGGAGGGGCTCGCTACCTTGGTCGTCCTACTTTATTTTTATTCGCTTACGCTCCTCGCTATTCTAGCAATGGCCCTTACTATACGTGTACAAGTTGTTCTGGCAGAGTCGGTGCGATTGTGCCGGTGCGGATCCTTTGAACACTCGCGACGCGGGGGGCAGGACAACGCCTTGTGCTAGGAAATTACGAGTGCAAAGAACCGCTGGAAGTAACCTTTTGTAATGGGCGTTTCATTTTATCTGCATTTTTCTTTTGCCGCGCTGACGCTGTTTGCGTGTACGGTGTTCTTGGAAAAAGAAGTTTAAAGGGGCCTCCCCTCTTTTGTTTGTTTGAACGGCGTGACTTCGTCGTCGGGATCTCCTTGTCTGGAGGGGTTGCTGACACCGATATTGTCATGTTCCCAACAAATATTACAACGTGATTAGGCTGGGTTGGGAAATGTAATGAAGAAAGAGCTACCCCCCCTCGCCCTAACCTACAATGCGAAACAGTTTTTTGTTGTAGCGGGCAAGCCAGGAGATCAATGGCCCATATCTTGTCTGTAAGGTAAAAGTTAAACAGTTTAAGCTCCAGTAAAATTTATGATTAAGACCCCGCTGCATTGCATGATACTCTCATAAAAGAACTACCGGCTGTTGCTTTCGAGGGAGTAAATATACTATTAGATAACTAACTCGAAGCTCCCACAGAGAATATCTCGCTGTTGTAGGGTACAGCATGCAAGCATGGCAAGTTTGGCTACCATAGAACCGGCTGTGACATTCATCATCGTCGTTTACAGCCTGTTTAGGTCCGCTGCAGGTCAAAGGCCTCTCCCAGGGATCTCAAGTTTGCCTTATCTCGTGTGCGAGCTGATTACATTTTAACTCATCCTTAATGTCATTATGGTAGCGAAAAGCGTAAAGCTAAATGAGAGCACTGTGATCGAAATGGAGAAATCCGTGCCTATCACAAGATCACTGTGTGATAGACCCACGCACCGTGCATGGACGCTCCAACCACACTATGTGAACTCCAAATGAAGCACGAGTTATATCACATCCAGCAGATGATTTGGCATTTACTACTTGTCTCCATATGGTTCAATGGTTCTAATATTATAATTTATGGGGTTTTACGCGCCAGAACCACGATGTGATTATGAGGCACGGTGTATGGGAGGAGCTCCGGAAATTTTAACCACCTTTTATTCAACGAGCCCCTACGTATACCAGCCTCCAGCATTTTTGCCTGCATAGAAATGCGACTTCCACGGCCGGGATCGAACTCGCGACCTTCGGATCAGCAGCCCAGCACCGTAAACACTTCTCCACCGCGGCTGCTGCTGAGATAGTTCTGGACAGCTTTTAAAGAGAAAGCCGACCACCGTAAGAGTGTTTGACGGCGTAGAGGCAGCGCCTGCCTGAGACGCCATTACAGCTCCTCTCGACACTTCAAGGACGCCGGGCTCGTCGACCGAAGCGACGGGTAAATACCCGAGCCGAATATATCGCCTGGCCTTCCCTTTAAATGTCCATCGCCGAAAGGCGCGCAACCAAGCAGTCCCCGGCATCGGCTCGGTTGAGGTGTTATCTCCGTTCAAGGGTCTCCGCTTCAGTCGCTTGTGTTGTAGCAAAGTTTTATGACGTTGCGCTGCTTCGCAGCGTCGCCATGTTAATGCGACTGCGCATGCGTTGAGACACGTGTAACATCTTTGTGGCATCTTGGGGGAGGAGGTGTGAGTGACGACACTACAGGCAGACGTGTCACGTTACACGCCTTTCCACGCACTCCTTAGTTGAAAAATGTCGATTACAATGAGTGCAAGAATGGCAACAGTGCTTAGGATTACTCTCTGTCTGAGGCTGCTGTTTGTTCTAGGTCGGCCGCTGACCTGTCATTGATTTTGCTTTGATATAAAATCTTCATTAAGCTGACAGGTCAGTACAACTACAACCGAAGGTGGGGGGGGGTGGGGGGGGGGGGCGGAAGGCTGTTTAAAGCGTTGTTCACATAGTATATGATAATGTTTCTATCTCCGAAAATTCCAAAAATACGTGCCCGAGTTGTTTGGTTAAATAAAGTTTCAACACTCTGTCTCCAGTTTCTCATTTACCGAAAACAGAGGTGGCAGTTATTCAATACTGTAGCCAAATAGTCATTCTGCTAACTCCTACTGGCTTTGCGTGTCATGTAAAACCAATAGAGCGAACTTGGGCATGTTAGTGTAGCATAGTGAAACACACAGCGCAAAAAATGACGAGGATACAGGAAGAGAACACATACAGCGCTGAACTTACACCGCTGACCTTCCTGTGTCCCCGTCATTTTTTGCGCTGTGTGTTTCACTAAGTAAATCCGCTGATCATTTCTTTGTATTGTACAGGCGGCTTTTATCAAGGATAAAAGAGATAAGCACATAACCTTTGAGTTACCCCGTTGTTAGTTCTCCTTAATCCCTCTCTTCAATCTTCAATCCACGTAGATACGACTCACACTTGCTGCAAAATATTTATTGGCCATTTTGATTTAGATTGTTTCTTGTATTGTTTCTCTCTTCTTTGGTTTTTCGTTGCAGTGAAGCATTTTGTTTCACTCAAATGCAGCGATCCGTTTTTTTTTTTTTGACTCGTATTAGAAGTACGAGTGCGATGGCGTGATGGAATAAATCCGCAGCGACAATTGCTGAACAGAGCTCGTCAGTAGAGAATTCACCAGTGGGTGTAGAGAGAAAAAAAAATAGATGCAGCGAGAACGCATCTTAGATTTCAAGCACGGGAAAAGACAAAAGCACCCCCCCCCCCCCCCCCTTTCTCTAGGAACCTCCATCTTTTTCTTGCTCGTCCTGGCTGTCGGTCTCTTCGATCCACGTCAAGCGAGCGCCGCATCTCGCACAACACCGCCGCCTCCTGTGCCCGGTTGTCTACTACGCTTCCCAGCCTCCGCAACTTCCCACAGGGCTCAGCTTCCAAGAGGCTTCACCGGCCGCAGTGCGAAGCACACGCGGCCGGCGCCGCTATGCAAGCCCCCGTGGCAGCAGCGGCAGACAGGTCTGCCGGCGTGTTCCACTCCCTGGGCGGACCCCTCGGCGTCGGCGGGACCCTCAGTCATTAGAAGCCGACGTCACCTTCAAGGACGCGTTGCGTTCGACAGGAGTTCGCGAAGCCCACAGGCTGCGTAGACGTCTCCGGTTATTATCCTCCCTCCGTCGGTACGGTGGCCCTGCCCGGTCGGAGGCATCCTTCTGCATAAAATAAAATTGTGTCTACGAAAGGCCCAGCCTCAGTTTCGCCGCTCCCAGGTGGCGCGCTTCTCCCCACGACGCTTTCGTGGCGCATGATACGACTTCAAGGGGGGGGGGGGGGGGGGGGCACGCGTTAGCCCTGACATATACGATCGGTGGTTGACACGTCCCTCAGGCCAGAAGTGTGCGTAGCCGGACTACGCGATTACTTAAGTGACAGTTACGCTGTAAAAACAGAAAACCTAAGCAGATACTTTAGTCGGGAGCTCGCTTAAACCGAAACTACAGCGGAAACTCATAGCTGATAGTTCGGTTCTCTCAGGAGGAAACGCTTTACAATGACACAATTATGCATTCGTCCATCACAACATTGCACGATCTGGCTTTTCCATTTGATGTCAGTCGGAGAGTTGAAGCAAATCTCTCCGTTCGGAAAGTACGTCTTGGGATCAGAGGTGTAGCTTTCCTAATCTTGGAGGGACGCAGTGATCAAGATGGCACTGTCCAGTGGGTGGTGTAGAAGTAGAAGTAGATTTTTTTTAGAGGTTCACACCAAACGAAGCATTGGCAGTGTCAAAGCTTGAAGTTGGTTTACCGAAGGTTCATTCCAGCTATGATGAAGTTATCCGGTGTTGGGAATGGTAACGTCTACGGCAATGCAAAAGAGGGCACATCCCGCCCTCCCCGCGGCCCAGTTAAGAAGGGGGGGGACGAGGGAATGAAACCATCATAGAGATCTGCGGAGGGTGATATTCAAACGCCATCACTCTATGCAATGAACGAAGCTGGACTGGGTGGTTGATATTTGAGCTAGGTTTAGCGCGACGCACCTCTCATCTCGGAAGAGTGAGCTCATTGAGAAATGGTACCTGTTACGCCGAGAATTATATACTCGAATGAAATTAATCTGAGCTAGACGATTGTCCCGGAAAACGCAACCTGTATCATCTAGTTTAACTACCTTCGAAGTCAGAGTGTCAATACTCCATCTGACCCATCTCACCTACTTCTCGTGTTATGCAGAGAAAGCTTCCTGGTGTCAGCCAATCATAAGAGCGTGTTTTCCTGACTATGCTCTAACAGATGGACGCGAAGAGTAGTTGGCCGTTATTCTGTACTGATCTCCCCCAAAAGTGTCGAGCACTGTGCAATATGAGATGGACAATGAAGGAACCATTTAGCTGCTTCGTTGTCTTTTAGTTTCATTTTACTTGTTCACAGAAGTCATAGCTTTCGCGGCGGTGCCATGGTGAGAAACTGGTGTACGGTGTCACGAGTCCAGCGGAAGTAGTGTTAAGATGAACTAAACTTTTGAGTTGCACTTCAGAGACGTAGAAAAGAACACCGAGATACAAAGTAAGGTAAAGGCGAAAGGTCAGAGTACCTATTAGGACAACTCGCTCGATAGCCCTGAGCATTGCAAATCTCATGCAGGCAAAAGGGTGTGGAAAAAGGAATGTTGGCTTTCTTGAAAATTAATTGAATGCACGTCGTCGTTGCATTTGGACCCCTTGCTTGCTGAGTTGCTGCTCACGCTAAACAAGATGATAAAATATGTGGTGGAAGAAGAGCAAAACTTCCCCTCATAGTTCACGCGTGTTACTACTAAAGCAAAACTCTGTTCTTTACGAGTCTACTGTAGATTCGTTAACTGTGCAAGACCAGTTGGCGCGCAAAAACGGCGTGAAATGCAAAAGTAGTACGCGGGGCACCTCACAAGATGAAATGACACGTAAACGTCCCGTTTTTATATATAGGATTCTTCCACAGTGATTAGCCCGTGGTAGTTGATAGTTAACATCGCTTAACTCTGCCTGCCTTTCCTTCTTCGCTCTCTCTCTCTCTAACCTTAACCTAATCTAACCTGAATTAACTGAGGAAACAGACAAGAAACTCGACGACACCGGCAACATTTCATAGCCGATACTGAAGCTGCTGCTGGGTATTCCAAATCCAAACTCTGCCAAATTAGAAGAGTGCAGGTGTAGGACAATTGGTGATTCATGATAGTTGTCAAAACCGCTTTATGTTGTCTTTTCTTGTGTCCAGTGTGGTTTTGCGGTTACCTTACCTAATCAGTCAAGTAGCAATCTTATCACACGACAATGCTCCTCTGCTTTGTTTTCCCTCGTTCTACGCTGTTCAGTTTAGGTTAGGCTATTTTTTAAGTACTTCTAGGCTAGCCGGTGTGATGTAAGCATGATGTAAAGGTGTACGATGTGCTTTTGCCCCCCAGTGTCTCGTCTGCCGTGTCACAAGCTTTAGCTGTGCACTAGCCGTGGTATTCTGTGGTGTAGCGCGCAGATCACCGCCGAATTTCGCATCGCTTGTCCCTACTGCACGCAAATCTCACCTTCTCCTGCACGGGTCGTGTAAACAGCGGGGGGGAGCGGAGCAGTGTCGGCGGGGAGCCACCTTTTCCCGGCAGGGCTGTGGCGGGACGTCGTCTCTGGAATGCGGACCTTCTTTTCGACGATGGGCGGCCTACGAAAAGAGCAACGAGAGGAGAGAGAGTCCGAGGGAGGGTGGAAGGCCTGTAGGCCTATGAATGCCTGTTGGCCCCAGGGCCACCTCTCCCTTTGCAGAGCCGCTTCGTATGGGGGGCAATGTATAGAAGACATACGGTATTGAGGCGGCGGGCGGCTTCGAACCACGACCCTGCTTTCTTCTCCTCCCTCCTCCCCCCTCCCCCCCTCCATCACGTTCTGCCACCTCTCAGGTTCGCACCCGTTATTACTGGGAGAAACTCGTTACGGCGGGGGCCCCTGCTACTAGGCGCACTGCATTACGGTAGCCATTTTCACTGCATGCTTCTGCGGGGCTCCTGGTTTGCGCGCGCCTCGTTTTATAATAAGCGGAGTTTGTGGCACGCGATTCCTTTGTGTGACCGAACGAGCGCGCGGTCGATCGAGTGATCTCGCCTTCAGCTTGATTGGTTGTCAGTCATCTTGGGGATGGCAACTCATTGTCGCTGTCACAGCATTGTGTGCCGCGTTAATTGGTTCAGCTGGCAAAGTTGAGGATTCGTTGATTATTTGATCGCGTTTGCAAGTAAGTAAGTGAGTGAGTGAGTGAGTGAGTGAGTGAGTGAGTGAGTGAGTGAGTGAGTGAGTGAGTGAGTGAGTGAGTGAGTGAGTGAGTGAGTGAGTGAGTGAGTGAGTGAGTGAGTGAGCATGACGCCATGGATCAGATTTTCAGCCATACAAACACATTTCTTTTGAGGCAGAAAGCAATAAACGCTCGTACATACCTGCATAATAAACAGCTTTTTATTCAGGCCTAAATACAGCTTGGGCCGGCTTATTTGTGTCGACAAAGTAAAGTTCTGGAGCTTCCGCACCACAAATACAGTCTGATTCTGACACACGATGCTGTGGGAAACTTCGAATACTGACTGCCCTGGCTTTCCTCCGCATGTGCCTTAAGCATTTCCCTTAGCGACTGCGCATGTGCGCAGGCGTTTCTGCTTTTTAACCCCCCCCCCCTCCCCCCGAAATTCGGGCGCTGGGGTCAGCATTGAAACCTTAACCTGCAGCTCAGTCCATCTTCTCATGAGGTTCGTTTCGTATTTTTGCCCTCTCTCTCTCTCTCGAGCTCAGCAGTGCAACGCGAGCTGACGAGAAGGTACGTCACTCATAACATTTGTGTACTTTTCTCACCCCTCGAAGAAATTACTATAATAGACAAGTTTTAGCCTGCTTACAAAAAAAAAAAGAACCATCACTTATGGTGCTATATATACGTTGTTCATCCCATATATGGTAGCATCTCCTCATACATGCATCTACTTGGTGTCATATACTGTGTGGCCGTGCCATATATGGCTGCATTTGACTCCATATATGGGCCAGCCGCGCTATATATGACTGTATTTGACTCCATCTATGAACGAGTCGCGCCATATATGGCCCTACTGAAATCCATACATGGTAAAGGGTAGCCACATATGCAGACATATATATACTCACATATAATTTATATAAGTGTTATAAATGGCATTTGCGTAAGGGTTGCCTGATGTGTATAGTAGTGTCGCAGGTTAAATTTTCTCTTACATTTTCCTTCACCCTTCCCACGCCCAGCATCCCCTTCGAGGGTTTTCTTGTTCCAGAACCGTTTTTCCACGCAAAATGTTATGTATCGTCTAAAACAACCCACTGTAAGCATACGCAGGCCGAATCGAATGACTAATTTGGTAAAATAACAATTCGAATTTTATCTTATCCAATACAGATCAACCTTTTTTTTAAGCCGAATGACCAACGATAGACACTTGACTACAGCGACCAGCAGCTTAAAGCGATTTCGCTTCTATTTGCCTTCAGCATTTTCCAATGAAAACGAGATTGCGCTGTGCAAATAGTCTGAGTCTTTATCTCGACATGCTACATGAGTACATGGCTGAGGGTAAACGCAAGGCATGTAGCAATTGTGCTTGCTGATGTGTGCTGTGCTGTGCTACTACTACTACTACTACTACTACTACTACTACTACTACTACTACTACTACTACTAATAATAATAATAATAATAATAATAATAATAATTTGTTGATATGTGTCAAATAGTAGAATGTGTATGTTAACCCAAATACTCTCATACAAATTTAACTTATTCTCCTCTAATCAATAAACAACTGGGTGCTTGAGGAGAAACCCGCTCTGCAGTTGTCATTCTTTCCATTTAATTTTATTTCATAAAGAAATAAAATAAATAAATAATCAAATCATTAACAAGTTTGCGTGTTCTCGTTTAAAAACAGATCTTGAGTTCGACGGAGGTG
Source organism: Rhipicephalus appendiculatus (assembly GCA_030522465.1). NCBI lineage: Eukaryota > Metazoa > Arthropoda > Arachnida > Ixodida > Ixodidae > Rhipicephalus > Rhipicephalus appendiculatus. The sequence goes on along the minus strand of JALIZH010008243.1, from coordinate 238,570 downwards.
TCAATTCTCTAACAATGTGTCGTCATTGCAAACTATTTCGATTCATTCCGAATCAATCATTCAATCACTCAAGCAATAAAGCAAGCAATCAGTCAATGAATCAGTTAGGGAATCATTCACCAACTCAATGAGGCAATTACTGAAGGAATGACTATGTAATTTATTCATAGGACCTGCGTTCCTGCCAGCGCACTTCAACCCTTTCATCGAGATAACTCCCAGCATCGCTTTGTCTGTACCGCCCAGAACCTTTTTCATCCGCCCATTTGTCTACCCGCCAGAGAAGGCTCAGAGTACCTGTAGCCAATCCGCTTTATGTACCGTGAGCGCAGCGTGGTAAACCAGGCATTACACCCTCCGACATCGATCGGTGCACGGTGCACGCAAGAGCTCTTCGTGTGCGCCTCAACGCATCCGTGGATCTACCTGCAGAAAGAACGCCGCGGCGGAAGAAGCGATAAGTCTGAGGCTTCGTGAGCGGGTGCAACACTGCTCATTAATACACGATCGTGGGGGTCTAATTACGTTACCTTTGCCAAGGCGGCGTCGGTCAACCGAGATTCTACAGAACGGTGCATTTTCAGCCACTCACGGCCCTGGTTCACGAAGCAGGATGTGTGTGAGCCCGGTCAAACAAGTGCACTTTTGTACTTATGTCCGCAACTTTTTTTTTTACTGCACTCTTTTGTTTTGAGTGCCCATGCGTGTTGTAAGCTCTATCGCCCACTGTTGCGTGCACCAAAGATGAAAGCTTGTGGTTGGATCCCTGATGCCTCAAGGACCGAGGTCCCATCAGGGCATTTGGTTCCGCTTGCGGCACGCAGTTCAAATTTCGTGATCGCAGCCAATTAGAGCGTTATAGGTTCGAACCACGTCGCTACATAGGGCTACATTGGAGCAGCTTGTGGCTACATAGCCTTTTCCTGGTAACTAAAAAAAGTGCGCACAAGTTTATGTTTGTATTCTGGAAAACATAAAAAGAACATATGCATCGCAAATCCGTTCAGGGAACCACAACGGCAGAGGAACTGTAATTGGAAGGCAGTGTATCAGAAAAGACGCCGGAGTGGACTGTAAAAGACGCTCTTCTATAAGAACGCGGTGGTGTAAACCTTATGACGGGATGTATGCCTGTGGTACATCACGCCATCACGATGTGCAGGGAATGCGCACTGCATGGACACCTCCCAAATGACACACAAACGAAGTTTACGGCATACTGGAGGGAATGTCAGTGTAAAGTGCGTACTATCCAGGCCAATTGTACTTTGTATTCCTGCAATTTCGTGCTTAGACGTACCCCCGAACCGCCAAGCAAGTTTTCAGTAGTCAAGTTCCTTTAATGAATATCTATGGTCTCGTGGTCAGCGGCAGAAAGACCTTATCAGAAAGACCCTGTGATACTGACGCCGCGATGAAGCATGTTGTGGACACAAAACTATGATCCACAACTCAACTTCCATGCACTTCCATACAGAGTGGACTGCACGTTGCCCAAACCACTTTATCTTGTGTTACTGTAATCGCTGTGCAAAGATGCATCCTTAATAACAACAATATCTAGGATTTCACGTGGAAGAGACCACTATATATTTATAATGCACACCATAGTGGAGGGCTCCGAAAATTTCAACCGTCTGGTGTTCTTTAACGTACGCTGACATCGCACAGTACATGGGACACAATGTCATTTCACCTCCATCGAAATGCAACCACCGCGGCCGGGATCGAACCCGCGACCTTAAGGTCAGAAGCCGAGTACCATAACCACCGTACCACCGAGGCGGCTGAAGATGCATGCATTCTTCAGCCAACAAGCAACTTGTCCAGCAATTACGCTCCGTCGATGAATACACGTGGTCTCGTGAACATGTGACGTCCTTCGTCACGACTTTACGGAGATTGCAACATTCGTGTAAAGCATAATGGTTCAATGCACGGAACTGGAGTCAATGACGCTTGCGTGCATCGTATACAAATAAAGGTTGTATACACCTTACACGCTGCCATGGTCGCGTCATAACTGCCTCCGATTCTGTCTCGCGAAACTTGTTTTGCGCGCGCTGAGATGCACGCATTTCGCGTGCGTGGCTAAACGCGGGAACGAGCGTGACGAGGGTAACTAATCGCGCACGCGCGCACTCACCGAGCAACTATAGAGAAGCGGCAGTTAATTGCACTGTCGGTGTTGTGTGAGAAGACGAGATGCAATCAGGACCCGGAACGCGTAGTTATTTTGTTTGTTTGGTCGTGTGTACATGAAAGAGGGAAGTACGAGACCACAATACTAATGCACGATGAGCCGCAGGCTAGACAGGCATCGTAGTGTTGCACGCAATTCTCTCTTCCAGCCTTGAAAAAGGCGGGAACTGTAGTGGAGCATGCACAGAACAGCAACGAGGCACTGCGCTTCCCGTCGATCACAACCGCTTTTTGGAATAATCAGTCTGGTGGGTTACAAGACACCTACGTGTACGTATAGGATGAACAGGAAAGAAAAGAAATCATACGATAAATGGCAGGGAAGATATGCATGGTAAGAAAGGCAGGTTATGCATGTCGGATTGAGATCACATATGCAAAATATCTCCGGCATTTATAATCCTACATGATCTATGGAGTCTTGTATCACAACATTTATGTTCGCGTACAAGACTATATATATATAAGATCATGTGTGACTATGTGATATGCGCCTACAGCAATGCAGCACTGTCGTCGGACTCTTAATGTCATTCTATATAAGTTCGTTGCTTGAATAGGGTAGAAAAGCGTGCCCTACCATACCCATATACCTTGTATTCATATCGGTATCTGATTCTATGATTCTGTATAATCTATGTGGATCTACCCTACACATTATCACATATTTATTCTATAGAACCTTGTATAATCCTTTAAAATAAAGATCATATATGTTGATCCTGTAGATTCTGTATATATTACAGGATTAGGATCGCGATAAATAATTTAAAATATATAGTATATACAGAATCAGTTAGGACCTCGATCGTTGGATCTTGTAGAAATTTATAGGTTACAATTGAATCATCTATTCATTTATATGTTTCCATAGAAGCACGTATGATCATTCGAAATTGTGGATAAGAGACATGTACGTGGGCCACTTCTAATACTGCCGTCACCACACTCTTAATCGCGTACCACATAAGTTACTACTGACTGATAGTCAATGGCAGTTGAGGTATGACGGCAGGGAACAACAGGTCCTGTATTCACAAAAACATCTTACGATAAAAGAGTTCGTAAGAGAATACTTCAGCCAGCCACGATGCTGGACTTATCATTAGCAAAGCCGGTCGACCAATAAGGAAACGCACTTACGAAAAAGAGGCTTTGTGGTTTCGACCCCAGGTTTACGGTGGAATCACGAAATTCTTCAATCATGCATTGCAGTTACTCCGCTGATGCAGAACAGGAATAATAGGATATCGGTTGGAGACACTGTCGACTGCCATGTATGTTAATGATGTCGATGATGACCATGACACTTTCCGTACACTGTCGTCGATATTCACGTTAAAACTTAACTCGACTGATCACAGAGATGCAATGTGTATGACAAACGACCACCCAGGGTTACAGATGCTCGTGCTTGCGGAAGCTTTTTTATGCGATAGCCATTATTTTTATTTTTACACTCAAAGCATAGGCGCCGAGCGGATTTATGACGCCTGTTTGGAAGACAGTCTGTTTCTGGTTCCCAGGGCAGAAACCGGCGACGATGGCACTGCCTCCCCGCAGGGGCAGTAACATTCGCCGTTATCTACAGGGTTCATCACCGCAGGCTCCTCGCAGAGCAAGAAGCGCTGTTCGAGAATTCCACCAACGCTCTGGAATTCCTGTTCCCGTTGTTTTGTCTCTCTTTTTATTCTTTCTCGCTCTATTTTGCTCTATCTTCTGTTTATTTCTGGCCGTTACGCATCTCTGTGCAAACTTTCTTTGACTTTACCGCCTCTTTTCAGCTCTCCACCTGTCAACTGGTTCTTCCCTTTGCAACACATCCTTGTTGACCGTGCCGGACCCTCTCTCAAGTCTTAACGCTATAACTCCAACAAATACCCATAATCGCATGCACTGGCATTTTCAGTAACACGTTCACGAAAGAATAAGTAAACGCCAGTATATAGATAGTCCTGTCAGGGTGTACTATACTACTTTTGAAGGAACACCCAAATAAAGAAATAGGAACAATTTTTCTCGTATACGAAGCATCACTCCTGCCGTGAGAAGATACCTAAATAGACACTAAAGTAATTCATTAAATCACTTTAAACAGGTAAAGAATCAGAACTGACAGACAATGATGCCAAGGAAAGTATAGGGGATGTTATTAGAAGTAATTGTAATGTAAATGTGAAGAAAGAGAAAAGTTGACGGAAAGGTGACTTGCCACCGGCAGGGACCGAACCTGCGACCGACCCTGCAACGAGACACTGTGCCATTACGTGATTGCTGAGAGAGTGTAAGGGGAAGAGGCCACAGCTGGCACCATTCCAGGACACAGACGGACGGACGGACGCAGCGACTATGAGCCATTACAGGCTTTCGCCTTAATATTGCTTCGGAAAGCAGGTTACATGAGTACCTTTGTATGCTGTTGGTTTAACAAATTGAAAACCAGCAAAATCTGCGAAACTATGACTAGTCCTTGCGACAGGCGGTTTTCAGTCGACGTACTTTGTTAAGAATGTGCCTCCTAAATTCGCAATCACGCCGACATGTCCACCTTGTTCATCGAATTGCACCTGAAGCGGCTCTTGACAGAGAGAGAGAGCGCGATGACATGTGGAAGCAAGACCTAAACCTAACTTCTCAAGTGTTGACAGTCTTGCGCAAAGAGTCGTTAGCATACGGATTTTTCTTAATTAGGAACCACTTCGGCTGCTATCACATTGATGCAATTTCGGGAATGCAAGCCCTTGCTCATCTTTTTCTCTCATGGGCATACCTTCGCCATACACAGCTTTCAGCGTCTCGCCATCCGATGAAGCCTCGAACTTCCCGTTCTTCCATTTGCTCGTCCTTTTCTCTGTCTTTCGGCCACTCCCCCCCCCCCCCCCAAGCTCTCAGAGCCAATGTCAGAGCTCCACGCCTTCCTCTACGTCACACTAACAGAGGAGGGCCCATACCCGGGCTCATTCGCTCCTTTCATTGCCCTCCCTAAGGAATGTCACACTACTGAAGAGCATGGGAGGAGCTGGCTTGCAAAAGCAACTAAGGTCCCAACACACACAAACACATACGCGCACACACATGAGGACGACGAACACATTTGTACACACGCGCACATAAGTCACGGGAAAACAGAACCAAAGGAAGCGAGCGCTTTCCGCACACACAGAGGGCGCCTTTCCCGTATCTCCCGTACCGCAGCCTCTTCAAAAGGCGCCGCGCAGAGCTGCCGACACTTGACAAATCGTCGCGCCCCATCCACACTTTCTTCCCTTCATTTTTCTAGTAACGTGTTTTCTTTCTTTTCTTTTTTTCCGGGGTTTGACTTCCCTTTGGCGCTTTCGTTTTAGCACCGCTGCCGACGTTTCGGCGCCTCCGCGTTTTGCTCTCCCTCGCCACTTCCCTTTTGTTTTCCCGCGCGCTCACGCCCGTCCCGCGCCTTTTCGTCTTCCCTTCTCCTCCCGCGCGCCAGGGAGCGAATGTTGGATTGGCGCGAGCTCTTTCTTCGCTTTCTTTCTTTTTGTCTCCTGTTTCTCCCTCCCGCCTCCAGTGCTTTTGTTTCGTCCTGACGCAACAACACGTGATCGTAGAAGTGCGCTCCCGATTGGGACCTTGCCGAAGCCTCCTTTCTATCCCTTTTATTTCTCTCACCTGTTCGTTTTCGTGTACTCATCCTCTTCCCTTACCTCAACCATCTTTATCTGAGGCGACGCTTCGAGAACACGTTCTACGAACAATACTCTGGAGTGAAAGCATGAAGGGTGGCCTTTTAGGTTCACTCACCTCCCCATCGCGTCCCATTAGCAGCGCTGACTTTAGTACTTTGTACGAAGAGACAAATTACCGGCGTGCCCTACCCTCCCCTATTACATTACTCTTGAGCATTGCTGTATAGATGCTTAGCTCCCTCTTAGCCCGTGAAACGGTGCTTGAAAGCTAATTTGCCGCCTTTTGTTGTGAAGCGTAAGCACCGTTTACGCTTCTCTCTTGCTTCATTTGTGTAGTCGGCAGCGTCAAAGAAAGGGAGATTACGTATCCAGCCTTAGGTCGAGGGCTGCAGCTTAGCTTTTGATCCTGTCATTTGGCTTTCAACGTTGCATGGTATCTATATTGCTCGTTAATTAAACATAACGAACGTTCTTCGGTATCATCAGCTAGCCGAGAATTTAGGAAGATTCGGCAGTTTGCGGTGATTTTCTCGAAGCATTATGAGGGGAAAACTAGGAATAAATAAATGGGTGCTTTCTGCGAAAAGTTTTACAATTTGCGACACATCCATAGTACATATAGATTTCGTGAAGATTCCGTTTAATATCCATTTAATATCCATCGAGATATCGCACCTTCAAAAGCTTAATTTGGGTAAAGTTACGGACACGTGGATATGGAGACGTCGTTTTGGTGCCGGCTTTGTTTTAATGCAGAAAGATCGAGCCAAATACATGTTCGATTCGCTGGTATTTCAACACGGAATTCTATCACTATACACAGCTGATCTGTGCCTTTGCCGACGGTGCCCATTTCTTTCGAGACTCTCTGCCTTTTTACGGAGGATTCTTTCTTAACAACGCGATAAATCTCATTCACCTGTTTCCGGAGCCGAGTTCCCGCTGTCCACTCATTCACAACCACTGATTAACAAACCGACTCCAGACGAAAAAAAAAAATCAACAATGACAAAATAAATGGCGTGGCACCGCTAAACAGAGCACGTGCGTATCGTATACTACATCTATAGCCACTGTTTTCTTTCTTAGTAAGACCAAGAACCGTAACGGAAAGAAACGACCTGTTAGGCATGACCGTGGGACTTCGTTGCGTGCAAGACGGGGAGCCCAGAACCTGCCACATGCACCGCGTAACATCTACGCATCACGCTATTCTCGGCCGCACGCCCCGGGGGGAGGGAGCCACTTGCCGTTTCCGGTGGTGATGAGTCGATTCACAATGACGTCATGGAGGCTCGTCTACGCGTCGGTACATTCGCTCGGAGGTCGCACCGTTCAACCACCTTAACCATCCTCGAAGCATCCTATGCTACCTCCAAGACCTCCCCTCCAACCGATTTGGTGTCTTCTTTAACTAGACCCTCTCTCTCTTTCTCTGTATATACTCTCAGCTCTGCTTTCCTGGTAGGAATGTTGGGTGCTTCTTAAAGCAGGGGGGTGCCGAGGAAATCAAACAGGAAACAAGCAAATGACTGCTGCTTCCGCTCTTGCGTCACATTCCAACGGGCAGCAACAGGTGCGTTTCTCGTGTTTCGAGACGGATTCTTCACTTCGACTCTCGCACTTCTTTGTTTTTGTTTCTCGAAGGGGGCGGCGCGCGGACCTTGGGCGTGACGAAAGCGTGACGGAAGATCTGCGGGCCTGTTAGGCAACACTGTGTATAATGTGTTTTTTTTTTTGGGAGGAGACATCAATGAGGGACCCGCACACAGAGACAACGAAGCAAGACTCGCAAGCCTTCGGGTTGTTCCGCTGAGGTGGCAGTCGCTCGGTGGTCGAGGATGCTCTCTACGAGAGCATAAGGAGGACCCATTATAACCGCCACCATCTCCGTTACACTTGCCCCTTCCCTCCCTCCTCTCCCCCCCCCCCCCCCCCCCCCGCCTTCTTCCTCTTCTGACTCTCTCTTGTGGGAGTCGCGAAGCAAGGAGGAATGTGAGTTCGCGGAAGAGATAAAAATTAAGGGAGTACATTTCGGAAAGGAGGCGAAAGGGAGATTGAGTGAACGATTCCGTTGAAACGGTTTTTGGACTCAAGGACGGTCGAGAGTCGGATGCGCGCGTTCCGGGGCGGGCGCCGTTGCAGGCTTAAGACGTCATCATCAACTGCATGGATTTCTGACAATTCCCGAATTGTACGAGTCCTATTTGCTTGTTGTTGGTGAACTGCTTTATACTAAAACTGAATTTGTAGTCCCAGCATGGTGTTCGGCATGTATAATTATATTCTAATACCTTAACAATGTTTTATACACATAGAAAGCATATTGTACATCGAAAGCGTTCTTGTTTATCACGTGTCTACGCGAGGGCGTAATGCCAGTAGGGATGTTTTTGACAGTTCATAAGCCAACACGTAAGCGTTATGTGCCACTTTTAGGATGATACCGTAAACAGCAACGTGAAAGTATACATTCTGGTATCACTCGTAGCAGGCGTTTATGCTTAAATTACACTTTTTTTTAAATGCGAATGCATTTCATAGTCGGACTATGTCAGGCATCCGGCGTTGTCCGGCGTTGTCCGCGGAGGAGGAGGAGGAGGAGGATAGGTTGAGGAGGTGAGCGCCGGCAGGTGTTAGATGTGAAGCATCTTATGGCGAAGCTTAATCCGGTGGTGGTGGTGTGCGGCGTGACCACCCTTACTGCGCATGCGCAAGCCCTTTAAAAAAAATAAAAATAAAAACCTCCTCTCTCCCTCTCTCTCCTCTAGGCATTCCTCCCCGCGGCAACCACACCCTCACTGCGCATGCGCTTCCCCTCCTCTCTCCCCTGCTACGCTCCCCCCCTCTCTCCTCTAGGCATCCCTGCTCGCAGCGTCCACACTCCCACCGCGCATGCGCGCCCCCCTCTCTCTCCTCTCCTACGCTCCCCCCCTCTCTCGCCTCGCGACGCCGACACAGGCAGCGTCTGCTAGCGAGTTTCTTGGTTGAAAAAACCGACTGCTCGCGCTGCACAACCGTTCACTGGCCACCCCCGTATATATGGCAATGGATCTTCACCTCCAAGGTGGTGCCGGTGGGATATTTCTCCTGTGAGTTGTTGAACAATAAAAATTCGCAGCGCGCGCGTTAACTAAAAGCGGACTGCGAGTCTCTGTGTCCAGTCGGAGTCTTCTGTCTCTCATTGCACATTAGCAGCGATTGGCATGTTCCAGTAGGAAACACCACTCCATCGCTGCGTGCTTTACGCATCCCCAGTTTTCTCTCCTGCGCAACGCTGCGATGAGCGCCAGCGTCAACGCCGCCGCCAGTGTAAGCGTTAGCGCCCGCTGCTACACATCTACACATGGTTCCCTTTAGCGGAAGATGGTGTAATTTTTTATCTCTCCGCTCTCACTCCCTCTCCCATAGCAACAGCTGTGGGCGCGCGCGCTTATCCTCGCCCCTAGCAACCGGAGCAGGTGGTGAGGGCGGAGTAGCGGAGAGTGAGTGGAGAGGAGGAGCGCGCTCTGGTGTGTGAGGGCGCTCGCATCGCGGAAGCTCGGCGGAGCTCCCGCGTGTGTGGAGAGTGTAGCAGAGGGTAGGTGCAGTGCTTCGCCGCTCCTTCTCTCGCCGTTCGCTCTCTCCTCCCTGCGTCCCACACTCCCGTCCGCTCGCTCGCACGTATATATAAATGGAGTGAAGCGCGCGCGAACTGCATGCGCATTTCCTCACGATTCCCTTCGGGGAGGTGGGGGCATTTTTTGGGGGGGGCGGGGGGGGGGGATTTCATGTCAAAATGACAACCTCCATCTACGAATGCGTACGGTGGATGTCACACGATCGTGACATGGAGGGACATCCAACTTGTTTAGAAGGCTGCGCATGAGCGGTGTTGTTTAAACAAAGCACATCCTTCTGAAAATAAATAGTTGTCCGCGCCTTCACTTGTTCATAGGAATGTCGCAAACGTTCTATATACCACTATTCAGACATTACGATGGTACTTTGAGTCTTAGCCCTACATTTCATGCGTGTGTGGAGAGTGTAGCAGAGGGTAGGTGCAGTGCTTCGGCGCTCCTTCTCTCGCCGTTCGCTCTCTCTCCTCCCTGCGTCCCACACTCCCGTCCATGCGTGCCTCCCCAAAAACGATAGCCTTTTGTAGCGTTAGCTACACTGGCCTAGCCAAACCCGTTTCGCGCGGCACATCAAGAGCCGTGCTGCGCATGCGCGAGGATCAGTGATGTCACACAGCTGGCACGCGGGAGGCGCACGGGAGCCGGCATCTCCCGCGCACTCCGCCGCCGCCGGGAGCAACTCACCGCCGCCGGCCTGCGCATTCCAGAGGAGTGACGTCGTAGCCGTGGTAGACGCACTGTCGCCGGCGCGCGTGCAGCTATTCGCCTTCGCTGTGCAGTCGCCGTCTGACACTGCGCTGGAGCCGCTGCGCTTCTGACTGGCGTTTGCCAGTGTGGTATAGCCATGGAGAAGGAGAGCGCAAATGCTGCTCAACGGCGCAGAAGAGCGGAGAAGCTTGACTCATCGGATCCCGAAGTAGTTGCCTGGCAATTAGCGGTTGAGGGTAGGAAGAATGAACAGAATACTGTGTTGGGGCCATAGAGACGGCAGCGTGTTACTTCACAGATCTCCAAGCCGTCTTTGTGGCAATAGGGAAGCAACCTGACGTTGAGCAAAAATATACATGTGCCACATAATACGTATGCCGTGTGTGTGTGTCATTGGAGCAGCAGTAAGCATGATAATCAAGCTAATCCTAGACAATCAGGAAAGCTAAGAATAATCAGCTGAACCTTTGCTAACGCTACGTATATCCTGGCATAGCCGAGCTAAGCCACTGCAACATTTTTTTCCTACGCGAGCTTCAAGGAACACTAAAGTGAAACAAAAAATTAGTCTAGACTGATAAATTGTGCTCTGAAAACTCTAGTGTCACCAGTTTCACAACCATAGGTTTAAGTAATAGATGAAAAAATAAATGTCAAAAGCTTCACTTTTGAATTGGGCGCCGAAATCTAGATGGTGACGTCACGGATTTCAAAGCGCTTTTCTCGTATGTTGGCCACATCGGCTCAATGAAATTTTCTGAAACTTGGTATGTTAAGTCTCTGGCACCCTCACAAGACAGCGTACGTAATCTTTACCGATTAGGAACTCCGCCGGTCTTAGTAGACGCCGTCAAAGTCTATATGACGTCACGGATGACTGGTACGGAAACTTCAAGGATGGCGTCGACACCTGCATTGTTTGTGTGTATTGTCTCGCTTACCAAGCGTTCTCTTGCAGCAAGCGTGGTGTTTTTGGTGTCGTGAAAGTGTAACGGGCCTTTTCCTAGTCCGAACAGTACCTCCAGTGGAGATCGCTGAAATCAAAACTGATGGCCCTTGGACTCCGAAATTGTCCGCCGTATGCCGGTAGGCCATCTCAGAGGTCTGCATTCGCGCCTCTCTTTGGGGGGAAACATTTGCATGTTTGTGACACCAGATGTCGCTTGGTTCGCACCTGTCGTCGCGTTTTGGCCGCCAAAAATCAGGGCGCGTGCCTCCTCGAGGCCGGTGCGCATGCGCAGACTACCCACCCAGTAAAGGCCCAGAAATCGTTTTTCTCTTTAGTGCTCCTTTAAGGCGAGAGCACCCATGCATTTCAAAAATCAAGCTTTAAGAAAACCCGTCTGCTCTACATAACCGCCAATATCAGTTGTGGGTCATTTGGGTAGCAACATGGCTGCCAAGGGGACAGAGGGAAATGTGGTAGAGGTCGTTGAATTACGTCGGCTGCGCGACGTGATTCAAACCCTTGCCGACAGAAGTACAGGACCAAGTGAGACGGCAATCATTGGACACCTCTGGTCAACAAGTAAGCATTAGTAAACCAAAATTTCACTAATGATGCTGATGAAGACGTTGGCGTTAGATGCTCGAGTCTCTTCAAGCATCAAAACTGACATTATATGACTCATAAAAAGCCATATTCCGTGTGCGAGATCGCTATACATAACTCTAAACTGCAATTGCCTGGAAAACTTGCTCATTCTCACTCGCGTCCGCCCTAGTTCCAAGTCGTTATCCGGGCACCGGAAAAGCCCTTAGTCACTGACCGCTAGGAGACGTTGTCCTATAGCCTTGAGGCTCGCCACCGGGTGCTATGACCGTTGCTCGTGCACCAAGGTGTTGTATACACCATATGCTAAGGCCAGGAAGGTGTTTCGCTGACCGTTGGTAATTGAGCCTGGACGGTCATCATCTTCCCTTCTGAACGAGCATTTAAACCCGTACGTGCCGGTCTTACCGTAGTTGATAGCAGAACTTCCTGCCAAGAAGCGGGCTGGAACATCAGCATCCGCTCTTCTGGCATGCAACGGTGTGTCCCAAGTAGGAACGGGTTGCTTGAGAGGCCGCAGTGAGATGTGAAGACGCTGACAACAGATGGCACTTTGCGGATGAGAAACTGCTACGCTGAAGCACCGTGCAGGTGAATGCCATGGAGATACAAGAGGAAACGGCTGGCCATGCGTGCCTCCCCAAAAGAGGTAACAGATGACAGAGGGCTATTTTAAAAGCCCTGCGAAACAGTATTGCTGTTTTAGCAGTTTTTGATCGGAAGCTTAAGAAAAGAAACTTCGCGAAGGTGCCTCGGCAGTGCTATATATAGACTCACGGCACAAAGATATGAGAGAAGGTGGCTAGGCACCATACGCTGCCCTTATTCAGCATCTCAAAACTAAGAAAGTAATATATTATGAATAACACGTCACTTATTGCAATCGGTGCTATGTTGCATTTCGCAAAATTGCTCTATCAATGGTTTGGGAGTTTGAGAACCATTAACGATAACTCGGCGTGTTTATGTAAAGCATACAACAGGGTGGATGACGCGAGCATGTGTGCAACGACAGTAGCATGACGATAGCGATGACATGACCTCTGAATATGTCTAAGCCGGTATAGAAACGTCACAACCCGTTCCCTCTCGACGTGTGCTGATCTCAAAGGTGGGGCAGCATCGGAGAAACCCGGCGCTCTATGGCTCATACATGCAAGCGGCTCAATGCTTTGCGGTGGGACGCACACGAAGTTTCCTCCTCATCATCATCAACACCTTCTCTCTCCTTTCTTTTCCGCCCCCTCCCCTTTCTTAGCACTGAATAGCAGACCAGAAATTTAATTCAGGCCGACCTCTCAGCTTTTCTGCCACAATAAACATCTCTCTCTCTCCGCAGTCATAAGGTTCATAATTACACTCACTTTGCTGCATGCATGATCAGCGGCAAGAGTGCGTTCTTGCATTCTTCCTAGTGGGTTGTACCTACATAACATTCTGAGATGGTATCTTTGAGACGGTGTGCCTCGGGTTGCAGATGTCGCAAGGAGTCCCTCTGGTTTTCGCCGTTCTTGATCAAGTAGTGCACTAGGTACCCGTCGAATTTCGTGTTAAGGTAAGGTATAACACTTGCGTTTTGGCTTATTGGAACGGTGGGGGGAACGAGAGAGCTGCCCCGTAACTCATTCAAACATAGAGATAAAAAATCCTCGAAGAGGGGGGGGGGGCGATGGTGCCAACGTTTCGGCAAGTGGTCCTGTCGTCTCTAAGGAAGGCACCTTCAAGATAGTCGTTGCCTCGATGAAGACAAGGCCGCTTTTCGAAGCGTTGGCTGCAGCGACACCCTGTTTGAAGATTCTTCATCTCTTCGAGCATCCATCTTCTCCTAAACTTCTGTCCTTCTTTTAATATTGCAACATAGTGCGACAAAAACTGAGCCCTGAGAGCAGGGACGTAAGTAGGGGGGGGGGGGGGGTGAGTGGGTTCTGACCACCCTCCCCGAAATTTTTGCGTGCTTTAACTATTCGGGGGGATACTAAAATATTTACACGCCTTCCACAGCGACCACCAGTTGCCAAAGTTAGCCGTGTTCTACACGCCCCCCCCCCCCCCCCCCAACCAACATTGCTTGTTACGGCCCTGTCTGAGAGCACGCAAAACGCACTCACTTTTGGATAGCCAATTGGGGTTGGTATTCCGCAGTCATCGACACCGAGCTATACGCTTATAGACAATCAAAGACACGCTCCTTCCTTTTCTCTCTGTAGATGTCGGTTCCGCTTCTAGCTGCCTACGAGTCAATGTCATCTGAGTCAGATCAACGCGGAGGCTACGTACGCACGTGGATGTTGTACTCACTGTTTCCTTTAAAAAAAAGTCAAGACCCTCAATAACACCTCCCCCCCCCCTCTCCTTCTCTCTGCCTCCACTGCATGCCTCGAAGATTGCGACTGTACGCACGCTATAGTCCGCGCGGAACCGGCCTTGAACCACGAGTTCTAACTTTAATCGCAGGAAGCCGTGCACTCTAACTTCCTGTGTCGCTCCTGGCCCACACAGGCAAGGCGAGTTGAGTGGCCGTCCTCGCGAAAAAAAATCAACGAAAATAGTAAACAAAGGACAGCGAAGAGTAACGGCCTCGAAGGAAACAAACATTCCCAACGCTTCGTCATTCCTTTCATTTCCTTCACTACAGGAATGCATCGATCGACACGGCGAAAAACAAAAGGACAGTTACAGGGAGCACCGATCGAGATAGCGACACTGTGAATCTCATCAGCAAAAAAATCTGCCAGTTCTTCACCGTCCATCCAAATCGCTGGACAGTGAAGGTGTAGTGATGACGATGACTTTTCGGTACGAAAAGTCATTATAAGCGTCATCATTTCGTTTTATTTATTTTAAGAAAATCGGCTTGATCATCACCATTTCTAGCATCATGAGCGTCATCATCACCACCACCGTCATTAGTCATCATTTTGGTTTGTTTATTTTTTTATTCGCTCCCCATGTGGTCACATGACCTGCGTAACACCTACTACTACTACTACTGCTGCTACCATGACAACGACAACGGCGGCACAGGGAACAAGACAAAGACCTCGCTGCAAAAAGAGACGTAGTTCCAATCCTTTCTCGAATCCAGGATCACACATTGCACATGGCCCACAACCAAGTTCAAAAGTTCTTATGTGTGCTGCGGAGTAACGACAAACACGCATCCTGGCCAACAAACACTGACTCAACCCTTTTCCTTCCATGCACTGCAGGCTTTCCTGCGGTGCGCGCTGCATACCCTGTCCCACAAGTGAATCGGCACACGTCGAGCATCTCGACGACGAAAGACCACCGAAGCGTGTCACCTCTCAAATCCTGCAGCATCCAAAAAATGACCGCGCGCAGACTGCGTGGCTTCGACACAGTTAGGCCTAACTGCGACGCGCGCGAGACACCGCTAGGGGGCGGAGGTGAATAGCAAACGGCGAGTGAGGAAGGTGGGAGGGTGGCGCGAGCGCTGTCGCACGTGTACGCACGATACGTCGTCGATTAAATTAGAGACGGCGCGTCCGCCCTCACCGGACGAGAGACCCGAAATGTTGCTCCCGTGTACACACACGCGCACGCGCGACTAAGGTAGCTTTGGGGAGGGGGGGGGGGGGGAGCTTCCACCTTGTAGAGCAAGTGCGCGCTTGGCTGGTCAAGCGATCACTCGTGGGAAATGTCTGTAACACTCTCCCGCTTCTCCGCCGCAGCCCGCTGCTACACCGACTCCTTCAGACTCCCCCCCACCCCTTCATTTCGGTGATACACCTCCCTCTCTATACACATACCTGCCTACTCCATCAGTATCGGTCGTTTCGTCAATCCGCACCCTTCACGCCGTAGAAATTGATCCAGTCTGCGACACTCGCCAAATGGAAGGATTCCACATGCGACGCATGGCCGATCTTTCATTTGAATGCGACTTTGATCGGGTGGGCTGGAACAAACAAGTTCAATGTAGGGACTGAATTCACCGAAGGTTTTTTTTTGTCTGGCCGCCTTGTCCACCCCCTTGTATGGCGGTCACAGTGCTCGACTGCTGACTCGAAAGACGCGGGTTCCATACCGGCAGCGGCCGTCGCATTTCGGGTAGAGTTGAAAGGCTAGATGTCCGTTTGCTGTGCGATTTCAGGGCACGTTAAAGAGCACCAGATGGTCGAAATTTCCGCAGCCCTCCACTACTGCATGCCTCATAATCGTATCGTGGTTTTGGCTCGCTAAAATAAAGATATTATTATGTCTGACTGCCGTTGCTAATCATTGGAATCGGCGGAATACTAATCATACAAACAAGTCTAACGTAATAAGGTTTGTGAATGCTGGCAGAGATATTGATAGACTGCGTAATGAATTATAACGACTCAACGTTTTGAACTTCACGAAGATACTTAAACAGTGTTCATCCTCCTAACAGCGGTCCTTGTTTATGTTTCAGACATCTGTTATGCGAGTGAGCTCACGTGATTGTCCATGCGGGCTTGTCTAATTCACGTGAATTGGGTGCAACAGCATTACGCTCCAGATTAAAACGCGGTATAGTTGGGGACTCTTCGGGAATATCAAACGGCTTCAGCGTTCCTTCATGAAGTTGTTTCACCAGCAAGGCAAAATGAGACAGTGGGTAATATCAGCATAAAGTAGCTTAACCATAACAGTTGCGCCAATGATATATTCTCACCACGATGCTGTCTTGTTCAAACTCATATTTGGAATGAAGGCCGTCAGGGAAGTATCTGCGCAGATTCGACTGCTGAAGGTGTTGTATCGGACAACTTATATCAGTAACGTTGGGGATTTCTGCAAGTTATACGGCCCATATTACCAGTCCAATGTGCTCCATATTAGGGTAGAGTACAGTGCATACGTCAGTGCCAACTACAGCGACTGGTATGTGGTCGTTCCCCTTTAGTCAAGGCCTACAGTGCTTCCCCTCTGAATCACTGCCTCATACACATCATTCTGTGCCTATAGTGTAAAACCAAATAGGCGCAATCCACGGTCCAACGAGTATAATAGCATGCCCTGCATAACGTATTCTAGAATAAATGGTTTACAGTAGCTAGACTTTAAAACAGGCAATGGTGGTCAGGTCACAGCCTTGGACTATAGGGTATGACAGACGTGTGCGCTTACAGGACAAGTTCTTACTTCTGGCCATGGCATAAAATGACACAGGAAAGAACACAATGTCAGCCAAGAACACCTGAACAAATGACTGTGAGGATCAAGACGCACAGAAACGAAACAGTTTTAGGGTAATATTATAGCATTCTTCTTGAGTTGCCTTTGACTCAATGGCACGTAAAAATGCCAATACAGTTTCTGCTGCTGTGCATCTTTTCCAAGAAGCTAATCTTGAGAAATTGGCCGCGTCCATGGTGGGTGGCTTCCTGCTTTCGCAAGAGTATTAATTCAGAGCCGGAGAGACCACCGACATGTGCTGATGTTTAACCCAGCTTCACGAGCGACTATCCTCCAAAAGCAGATAAAATAACGACTGCATTCTTTTTCAACCTGTGACAAGTCCCAAGCTGCAGGAAAAAAGAAATTGTAAAAGTAAAGACCATTCGATAGTGAACTTTCGTAAATGGATAGAACCTAAAGGGCATTGTGTAACTCTTTCTCTTGCGCGTCTCCTCTCATGCGTGACCTCAATTTATCGTTAGGAAAGTCTTCGCTACAGCCGAAATAACCTAACGACCCCCTTAGACGCACACGAGACACAACATTGCTAGCGTCGTTTACTTTGGCACCGTTCCATGGGGCCAGGTGCGTACCTTTGTGTGAACGACTCCACCTGAGCAACAAACCCTGCAGCAAGGTCTCGCCTCGACTTGCGCGTACCTCTCTTGAAAACAATTGATGCCTCGCCTTCGCATCCGTCCGAACGAGGGCGCTCGCTGCCGTGCGTGAATCGCAGTGACCCCAGCAGCGCTCCCTCGAGTCCGCGCTTGCATCTCGTTCACCGCGACGGCACCCTCAGTTTTACGTACGTACATACTATACGGCATTCAAGGCCGCATTGAACCCGTCGGCTCTTCTGTTCTCTTCGTCGGAAAAGGACGCAATAAACGGCCGCACCAACACTCGGCCTGGCGCACTTGCTTCACGCGTATACAGCACAGTTCATCGCCATCCTGCCACGCCCCCCTATTTTCCTCCCGCACCAAGAAGAATAGGCCGTCGCTGAACATTGCCTGAACAGCTCTTTGTCCGGCTCGACTGACAAGCTTGCTGCTGGTACTGGACATCAGAGCATACGCGGTGGAAGGTTTTCCGCGCGATTTTTTGAAGCATGGCTTTGCGAGCCGTCCCGGATTTTGTTGTCGATGACCGCTCTACTGTTGGGTGTTGTTGCCGTTGTTGTCTAGCTAAATAGTTTAGACACAGAAAATGAAACAGTTACCTGTACGATGACGCGTTACAACACCGGCCCCCTAGCACGAGAGTTTTATGCTGTGATCATTGGGCCAATTCAAATAACGCAGAAGTTCAAGGCAGGATGGAATCTTGAAGAGATGAAAAAAACCGGCAGATTCCACGCACTGTGGGAATCGATGTGATGCGAAGCAGCCAGCAAGGAGCAAATCATGCTGTACATAATATGCATGTCATTATTTACATGTTAGGACCTGTCATTTGTGTTCGTCATACAGTCACGTCACGCAATACAAATTTTGGTGTATATCAAGCTAGCGAACTGGACGCAAGCGCACCATGAGCGTGGCATGTAAATGGCATTGTAGATGACATGCATGCCATGATTTTCATGTTACAACCTGCCACTTATGTTCGCTTAATTTTTTACCGCGAATCGCAAGGAGACGCGAGACCAATCTGCCTCCGTTTCGCATGCGTTCGTATTCTCGCGCTCTGCGCATCGTGCAGACGCCATCCACGTTCCAGCGTTTACATTGACGGACACCCTGTCAATTCCAAAGTGTGTTCCTCGAACGCCTGCGCCCACTGAGACGGGGTCGGCCAGAATGGAACGTGATGCGCGCGTCTCCCTCCTTGCATGATTAGCGACGCTGGTCACAGCGACGCTACGCAAGCAAAGCGCGAGCGCTGTTAAGTCCAACGCGACCAGCGTCCGTTTGCGCGCCCCGGCGCCCAGCTGACACTTTGCCAGGGCACGGCTAGAGGGACGGACGGACGGGCGGACGTCGGACGTGAACATGAGACATTAAAGGCTTTCACCTTAAAATTTGCATGTCAAGCTGGCGAAACAGCCACAAGGGTGTCATGAGCGTGGCATGCAAGTCATGTTGCACATGACATGTCATGATTTGCATATTGCCACTTATCATTTATCCTCGTCATACAATCACGTCACTGAACAGCAAACTTGGTGTATATCAAGCTAGCGAAACGGCCACGGGAGTACCATGAGTGTGGCATGCAAGTCATGTTGCACATGACATATCAAGGTTTACATATTACCACTTGACATTTATGCTCGTCATACAGTCACGTCTCTCAATACGAAGTTTGTTGTATATCATGCTAGCGAAACGGCCACGAGTGTGTCATGAACGTGGCATGCAAGTCATGTTGCACATGACATGTCATGACTTCCGTATTACCACTTGGCATTTATGTTCGTCATACAGTAACATCACGCCATACCAAATTTGGTGTATATCAAGCTAGCGAAACGGCCGTCAGCGAGCCATGAGCGTGGCATGTAAATCATGTTGTATATGACATGCAGGTCATGATTTTCATATTACCACCTGTCATTTATGCTCGTCGTACAGTCACGTCCCTCAATACCAAACTTGGTGTATTTCAAGCTAGCGAAACGGCCACGAGAGTGTCATGAGCGTGGCATGCAAGTCATGTTGCACATGACATGTCATGATTTTCATATTACCACTTGGCATTATGTTCGTCATACAGTCACGTCACGAAATACCAAATTTGGTGTATATCAAGCAAGCGAAACGGCCGTCAGCGCGCCATGAGCGTGGCATGTAAATCATGTTGTACATGAAATGCACGTCATTATCTGCATATTACCACCTGTCATTTATGTTCGTCATACAGTCACGTCACTCAATCCCAAATTTGGTGTATATCAAGCTAACGAAACGGCCGCGAGCCGGCCATGAGCGTGGCATGTAAATCATACTTTTCATGACAAGTTAGTCATGATTTTCATGATATGACCAGCCATTTATGTTCGTCATACAGTCATGTTATGGCATACCAAATTTGGTATAAATCCCATTAACGATACGGCCAGGAGAGCACAAAGTCGTAGGCGGCTAGATAGATAGATAGATACGCTCAAAGTCGCCGAAGTTCGCTAAGAAATGCTTCGCATTTAAAATGCTTGACCACGGGGTGCCAATGGAGCAAAAGTTCCGAGTCTTGTCGTCTCGAAGACTGCAAGGTTCTTGCCTTGAAGAAGACATGACTACTTGTCGAATCGTTGGTTACTCGAACACCCCGTGGTCAAATAGCTTTCATCATATGGCAGGCATTTCATGGGGCCAATCTGATGTGCCACGCTCGCATATCCCTCTCTGAGATTATTGGCGACCGAGACAGATTACCTACAGTTATAAATGCTAGTCCGCCGCGGGGGTGTAGCGGCTACGGTGCTCGGCTGCTGACCCGAAGGTCACGGGTTTGATCCCGGCTCGCATTTAGATGGAGGCGAAGTCCCAGGGAACAAACGGGGGTTAAGGATATCATAGTTGAATCAAGAAGAAGAAATGGACACGGGCCGGGCACGTAGCACGTAGGCAGGATAACCGCTGGTCATTATGGGTAACTGACTGGATTCCAAGAGAAGGCAAACGCGTGAGGGGGGAGACAGAAAATTAGGTGGGCAGATGAGATTAAGAAGTTTGCAGGTATAACATGGTAGCAGAAAGCACAGGACCGGGTTGATTGGCGGAACATAGGAGAGGCCTTTGCCCTGCAGTGGGTGTAGTCAGGATGATGATGATGATGATGATGATGATGATGATGATGATGAAGTGCTAGAGCCCCCGCGTACTGTGACTGTGCATGTGATGTCAGTGCACGTTAAAGAACCCCAGTTGGTTGGAATTTTCGGAGCCCTCCACTACGGCATCCCTCGTAATCACATCGGGCTTTTGGAACGTTAAACGTCAGATATTAATCCTACAGTAAATGCTACAGAACGTGCACTCTTGCCACAATTTCCGTAAGGCCCAAGACGCAGAAATGAAAGGCGCTGTTGACAGACAATTAACCTATAGCCTGTATCAATGTATTTGTCGTTGTATCATTCTTTGGATACACTTCTTCCAACCGCTCTTTCCTGGAGAAACTTTAACGACCGATTTCGTATTCGTAGCACAGCTGCATTAACTATCTCCGTGAGTTCATTCGTGTTAACTGCTGTTTGCATCTAGGCCCACCTTCTGATTGCATGGACATCTCGATCGTTCCTTGAGGCAACACATTGCATCTCATGACAAAAATTTAGTCAGAACAAGCACGCTTCTTGGAATTTACATTAACGGAAGCTGATGAAAAAGGAAATTGCGGTCGCTGAGTTAAGTCAAGGTGATGACTAAGAGTGACATTTGTGAACGCGGGTTCAAATGCCAGTGAACTTTCGTTTTTGCAAGCGAGAACCAGTGATATCGCGAGACAACAATCATGGTCATTGCATTTACCTCAACAAGTGAACCTTTTGTGAGCTACAGATTTAGGTGACGGCAGCGGAATAGTTCGCGAAAAACCCGACCCGGCGCTGGCAAGTGCACAGGATGTGGCCCGAAGGTGTGCCCGTCACATGTGTATTTGTTTGAACAATGGATGCTCTATCGATAATAAGCTTGTCAGCGACCAGCCGTTTTCTGATACGGTAGTCTGCTATTTTACGGGGGTCGCTTGTCATTTCACGTTGCCACATTTCATTGTTGCCTTTCATTGTTTCAAGAATGAACATCGCTGTTGCCCGTTGCAGCGCAAATGTTGCGCTGCTAATCGCGTGGGTGAAGATCCAATTCCCGGCATGCCGGAACTATGAAGTTAGGCGGGAGCATTGCGCAATACGATAGAAATAAATATAAATAAAAGTTGTAGGTCAGCGCGCACACGCCAAGCTTGGCTTGCCTTTATTTTTCCTGCAGGAGAAGGACTCCTAATGTTTTTATTGTTATTTTTATTTAGAGAGAGAGCGGGAATTATGGTGCAGAGCGGTCACTGCAAATGACGCACCTCCCCGCGAACAAACAAACAAAAAATCACAGGGTCTCAGGTGCATTCGCCTAAGACGACTTGAAGGCGAAAGCCATCTTATTTTTCTTCTCAGTCGATGTACAAGGCAGGCCCGTAGCCAGAGGGGTGGCCCTAGGGGCCCGGGCCTTCCCCCGAAATTCGGATGGAAGGGGGTGTTTTACCGAGAAAAAATAGTAAAAAAAAAATGGGGGGACCCTTAAGCTTCGCCTTTAATTGTTGAACGCGATAGCGATATCCTGTCCCTAGTCCGTACTTCAATCCCTTAGTGCACACTATGTAATGCGTAGCATGCTTTAAACCACGAGCAATTATGCGCGGTAAATGCGGGAAATGTTTTCGAAGTTGCTATGCACCCACTACGTGGTCTTAAGGGAATACGCGCAATAACGTCTGTGCCTTTTGTAATGGGTACACAGCTTTGAACCACAATGTCGTTATGATATTCACATCTTCTGACGCCCGATGGCTATGCACGCTTGTACCACACAATATTACTGCGATATTACATGTTGTATAGGCACCGGGCGCGGGGACTGGTGGCGCCTCTTTCGGTGGCGACGGGGAACTAATGGAATGGGAGTGCCGAAAAGGGCGCAGGCGCTTGCTGCGGGGCGCGGGGCTGGACGTTCGTTTCTCTTCATTGTGCTCTCGTCGCTTGTGTCGTGCGCTGCCGAAATCTACGTGTGCGCGAAGACTGAAGATTACAATGTCTTAAGGGTCGGCGAAGGATCGAAAATCAGTGGAAAACATAACAGGAACGGGGGCGTGCAAAACTACAACTGAGGAACAAGTGCAATCGGCGAAGCATCCAGTAAAGACGAGAAGGGCATGGGAGACGTACGCTCTATTTTTTTAATATTAGGGGACAATGTTAACGTATAGACAGAATAACAAAGTATTAGGAAAAATTCGGCAGATCCCACGTATTGTGGGAACCGATTTTATGCGAATCAGCGAGTCTATGCTGCATTTGTTTTTTAGCTTTAAGTCACGCGTAACGAGGTGTATCGACTTGTTTTTGTAGATGAAGTTGTGTGCACATAGTGTGCTTAATAAGCATGCCGACTACACTGACGTTTAAAGGCTAACTTGTGGTTTGACGTAATGTTAGCGCTCATGTTAGAGAACAGACGTCAGTGTTATTGAAACGAAGCGCACGCTACGTTGCGATTCACAATTCGTGCCGATGCTGTGAATATCATACGCGTAGCGTTGATCAGAGTATTGCTCCAGGTCGAGCAACGCTTGAATATAGCTTGCAGATTCATAGGAGCACATATGTAATGTTTATCTTACGGTTATAAAAGCGGAGCCAACATTGAAATCAAAGGAGTACATAGTAGCACAAACTTAGAAAATAAAGACACAAGAAAACAAGTACGAGGGAGCGCCCGACCTTTCTGCTCCCTCCTACTTCTTTTCTCGTGTCTATTTTCTAAGTTTGCGTACTATGTACCCCTTTGATGTTAACCAACTCGCCCAACAAGTAGTCTTAATAAAACCAAGATTGGCGCCGACGTAACGTCTGTTTCATATGAGTACATGAGTAATGTTTATTACCTTGTCATGAAATTAGATAGCCAGCACTGCAACCACAATTGACGTTCGTTGCACCGACATTTTTCTTGCGCATAGGATCTTTTCAAAAGTAATTTCAAGTCATGGCTTGGCTCTGTGGTAGAATATTTGATATCCGCTCAGAGTACCTGGTTTCGACTCCTGCTGGGATCCGGATTTCTATTCTTTGCATACGTCGGGTTCACGTGGCTGATGCCGGATTTTTTGGACAAGCGGTGACCCTTCGTGCAAGCGGTGACCCTTCTCTAGAGCAAACGCATGAAAACGCGTACGCCGGCTGGTCAAGCCTTGAAAGCCGCAACGCAATGTAACTGGCATCGCCATTAGTGCAGGTGCGCTGTCAGTACTCGCCTTCCCGCCAGGAGCCCAACAGTGAGGAGCAGCGAGTTTGGCAGTTAAAATACAAAGATGTTTATTTTACAACACTTTCGCCAATCGGGCCGGTCTCATTTGCAGTCCCGAAAGGGAGGAGGCATCGTGCCTCTGGTCCGCCTCCAAACGAAAGCAAACGCATAAAAGCACAGCACCACGCAAAGAACCCTAGTCGACTGACGTTCCGACGGTGCTCCTGGGTGTGAAGACATGAAAAGAACATGTGTCATCCTTTCTTGATGACTTGGCGACCATTGAATGCTGCCACGACCAGTGGCGTAGCCAGGGGGTGGCACACCGGGCACGTGCCCCCCCCCCCCCCCGAAATTTTTTTTTGCCATGGCATACAAAGCGAAAAATGACCATTTCAAGGAGGTGCCCCTCCCGAAATCAAGGCGGTGCCCCCCCCCCCCTCGAAAAAAATTTTTTGGCTACGCCCCTGGCCACGACCGCAAACGACTGCAGGGGAGCTCCCCGTCGGGCTCCCTGGAGCCCGACGAGTGGCCCCGTTATCTGAACACATGTCCGACCGTCGAACGCTTCGTGCTTTGTTCAAGAAACACTGTTGCTGCCGCTTCTCTTTGCCTTGGGCGACAAACGAAACAGCTTACAGCTTGCGATTGTCTAAAAAGAAACGCCGCCGCTACTACTTGAATACGTTGCCGACAGTAGCAGAGCCTTCTCCGCGTCGTCTGCTTCACATGCCAGTGCTTTCGCTGCCGCCGCTAGGGGCGCTTTTCGGGAGGGGCGCCGCTGGCGCCGTACGACGGCCGCCCGGTGCCTATTGTGACGCCTGTATACAGGACGCGCGTGTTTGCAAAGCATGAAAGTTATTTTCACTGCAATTCCAAGCAGAGGAAGTTATTTTAAATGTAATCACAAGCAGAAGCGTGGCTGCGCGGTAGAACCCCTGCTTGCCACGCAGACGACCCGGGTTCGTTCCTCATTCGGACCCGGAATTTCTTATTATTTATTTTATTTGCATCTTTCTCGATTTTTCGGTCACGGACAAGATGGCGATTTTTCGCTCACAACCAACGACGCCGCCGCCGACGCCGACGCCTGAATTTCTGCGAAACGAGCTCTTGAACGCTATCGCGTTAAAATGGGTGTTTTTTAAGCCTTTCAACAAGTGCCCCCCCCCCCCCCCCCCGAAAAAAATTCCTGGCTACGGGCCTGGTACAAGGAAGCAGGAAACACAAGCCGTGGCTTCACGTGCCACTGCCGAGCGCCGCCTTCATTTTCTTCTCTTGAGGGTCGCGCGCTCTCCGCTTGGGACGCAATGATGACGTCACAAATTTTTGCAATCTGTGACGTCATGATGACATATAGTGACGTCATCACGTGATTATGATTTTTTTTGTATACATCGTCCCCGACACCGCTGGACGGTCGCGACGGTCAAATTTCCTGTTTGATGAGGCATCTAAAGCTTTCGCCTTAAAAATTGGCTACAGTTTACAACAGTGGGGGGCGCCTTAAAGGTCGAGTATATACGGTATTTCCATCTGAAAGCATGCGATTCGAGCAGTGGTTACCATGTCGCGGCATTTGCGGTCGTCATATCACACATTGCATGTCCCAATGAAAGCTGGCGCATAGCCAACGCTCTATAACATACGCGTATACACGATGGCGAAAGCTCGACATGGTGCTTCTGGCGGTGCTCTTTAACGCCGAGACACGCCGTACAGAGAAACGGGATTGTGTCGAAATCAGTGGCATGTTGGGCTAGACGCGGAAGAAAGCCAAGTTGACGCAACAGACCGAAAGAATTGGCGGCGTGACTTAAGTGTAGCGTTACTGCGACTTTGTAGAGATCCCTGTGAGGAAGCGTTTTAAGTGTCAGTAAAAACGGTGGCGGCTTGCCTGGCGACAAGAACGGCAACGTTAGATGGCAGTGCAGACGAGAGCTATAAAGATAACAATAACGGCATTATTCTTTGTAACATCGCAGACCGGCCATAGAATCGTTCGTGGTGTTTGCCTGTGGCGAGTTATTCGATCGAGGAATCACGATGGCAATAACGAAATTCATTAAATCAGCGCAGATACAGTAGAACCTCGTTGATACGTTTCCGAAAAAAAGACACGGAAAATAAACGTACAATCCATGAAAACATACTATCCGAATCACACGATCCAAATGGGGTTAATTTAATTTTCGCGATTGCGAGCGTAGGAGCCGGGAAATCGTATTAAGCGGGAACGTATCATCGACGTTCTGCTGTATGTCTACGAGTATGCAAGACATATCGCTCTTTTACACATTTGTCGCAGCTGTCGTCACAAAACAGAGACTCCAAACTGGAGGTGACAAAATGACTTCCAAAAACTAATTCACTTACATTACAAATTGCAGCTGCCCGAATATAATGGCATTGCATTACCATTACTTCTTAAAGTAATGAAATTATTTTGAAATAACAGAAGTGCATCATTCATGCACAACTAGTGTATCCTTTTATACGCAGCATATGAAGATGGAAATCTCAGACGTCATTGCTCAACTTCTCACGTTTGAGACTAAGCACGTAGATGCACCTTACTCCTCATTTTTCTTTCCTTTATTGGCCAATATTTTAGGCCGTAGGGTAAACGAACGTGCCGCATTTCATTCAGAAGTAATTAGAAAAGTAATGAGTAATTTTCTTGAAATTATTCGCTCGAAGTAATCTGTTACGTTACTAAAACACCCGTCCACAAAAGGTAACTCATTACATTACCCATTAGGCTACAGCAAAAAAGTAAATTAATAACTGCAATTTCAATGCAGCAGCGTTATTACTGCCACGTTTGCACTGAATGTGAAAGGGGGGCTGACACGAACATTTTCACTGTAGTCTTTTCTAGCGTCGATTGAAAAGCTTTGCCCTTAAAGTAGTAAATGTATTGATAAGCGTGAGTACGCCCTGAAAAATCAAATGCAACACGTTTACAAAAGACAGTTTTCGGTTCGAACTGTATACCCTGACGTCACGGCATGGTATGAACTTCTGGTCACGTTCTCACACCAGATAACTTGACGCCTTCGCGGCCGCACCACTCTGTGGTTTTGTTCGTGACGCGCAAGCGAGCTTTTAGATGCGACGCATCCTATGAACGAGGCCTGTCCTCCCTCCGCCGTAGCCAGATGACGATGACGATGACGCTGCCATCGCGGCACAGTACATGCAAGGTAACCATTATATGCCATGACGATGACAATGACGCTGATGACGATGAAGAATAGGAGCGTTCCAGACCACACATTCTCTTTCTGCCATGGATGAAAACGATCGTGAACGCGCTCTCGCCCGCGAAAGGCAAAACGGCAACGCCGACAACAAGCTGCAACCCCGGAGTTGAGGACGCCGGAAGCGGTGGCTCAATGACAAAAACAAATTTTATATCCTGTACACACGCGTTGTCACTCATTTACATGCTCGTGTGGGCAATGTCACGGGTGATTTACGGTAAGAACGATCCCCAGTGCTTCGTCCACTCGTGATGATTCACTTCATGGAAATGCGACATTTTTTTTTGTATGTTTTGGTACCTGAGGTCCTCACAATTAGGCATACTTGCGCGTAAAGCCGCCATAATCGATTCTGTAACCTGACGTCACACTGGTGTCGATTTCAGTAGTTGCGCCATGCGATATTTGACTTTAATGTCGTAATAAAATGTCTTATGAGCATTTCCTGAGCTTCAGGCTTGCTCAGAGCTGTCTCTCCCTGTAAGGAGATTTTCATGGCGGAGTAAGCTCAGCTACAAAAATTGGTATCAGTAGGCCTTCAAGCGCAGTGAACAATTGCAGGTTCAGCTCGAGCTGTACTCACCTTCGATTTTCGCAGCAATGTGCAGGCGGACAATAGGGATCAGCAAAATACGGCTGGCATTGGCTGTAAAAGAAAAACAGAACTAAGACGTGCAAGAATTGCTAGGCTGTGAAACATTGTTAACGCGATAGCGTTAAAGAGCTCGTTTCGCAAAAATTCCGGCGTTGGTGTCGGCGTCGTTGGTTGTGAGCGAAAAATCATCATCTTGTGCGTGTCCGAAAAATCGAGGAAGATGCAAATAAAATACATAATAAAAATTTCCGGGTTCGAGTGAGGATTGAACCCTGGCCGCCTGCGTGGCAAGCAAGTGCTCTACCGCGCAGCCACGGTTATGCTTGGACATATATTGAAAATAACTTACTCTGCTTGGAAATGCAGGGGAAATAACTCTTCACAAACGCACGCGTTCTGCATACATACGTCACAATACAACATGTAATATCGCAGGAATATTGCGTGGTACAAGCGTACATTGCCATCGGCCGTCACAACGCGTGAATATCATAACGACATCGTCGCTTAAAGCCGGCCACCCGTTACGAAAGGCACACACGTTACTGCGCGTATTCCCTTAACACCACGTAGTGGGTGCATAGCAAGTAAGCACTAAGTGGTTGAAGTACGCGCTAGGGACAGGATATCGCTATCGCGTTCAACACTTAAAGACTAAACTTAAGGGTCCCCCCAATTTTTTATTTACACACGCCAAACATTCATGAGCCCGAAGATAGTGCTGCTGTTCAAGGCTGGCATCTCATTATACTTCTTGTTAAATGCTCCCCCAGTTCCCCACCTATATCCTTCACTGATGCCTTGAGCTTAAGGAATGGCTCGAATTCGCCCTTAAGAACCATTTTGGTGTATAGGATGCTTTCAACAATTGGTGACGTCTACTTTTTGTTATTTGATTTACGTTTCACTAGTGGTAAATATACACAATCCATCGAAACGGACAATAAAGATAAAAATTAGGTTTCGTTATGTTGCTTGAAAAATGTTTCTCGCATTTCGTTTCTTTTATTACGCTTATTGGTGGTGCTAACATCTAGCTATCATAGAAATCATGGTTAGTAAATCCCTTTGCCGCATATTAAATGCGAAGCATTTTTTTGGCAACCAAAGGCACTTACTACTTTTCTTTCTTTCTTTCTTTCTTTCTTTCTTTCTTTCTTTCTTTCTTTCTTTCTTTCTTTCTTTCTTTCTTTCTTTCTTTCTTTGGTTATTTATTTCTTACTTTTGTTTTTCCTGACTCATCACCGCATTGTGCGGGAACAGCCGGATTTTTTTTTTTTGTGCATGTGGCTTCAGACATAGTGATGCGGTTTATTATGCGCCGTATATTTCTGAATTGCCGTATTATACCATTTTCTGTGAACGTATGACGCCCAAAAACCCCCCCCTGCCACCGTCGCCTTTACGCTAGGAGACATAATCTAGTTAGAAGTATAAATTAACAAAGGTCACAAACTTCCGTGAAACACGAAGTCTTTTTTTGGCGCACGCAAGATGAATGCGATGTTTTGCATCCATTCCATGCTACAAGATTCTGCTGAAATTATTTGTCCACGAGAGTTGCAAAGCCCGTTTGAAGCAGCAGAGACAAAGTTTAGACATATCCTCGTATTCACAAACCAACCTCGGTCTTACCTGACGTTTTACTCAAGTTTCTGTACTCTCTACATGCGTTATAAGGCCTCAAAAATGGTAACAGGGTTAAAGATAACAACAAGATTGTGTCATGAATACTGGCCTACTTTGTTCATGAAGCTCAATAAAGGCTTAAGAGCGGTGAGGAAAACTCGAGGTAAGTATGAGGTTGCTTTGTGAATACGGGCCTAAAGATCTAACCTCTCGTTCACAGACAGCTTTTCTCGCTCTAACCGTGTTCACCCCTCCAAATTCCAGTGAAAGGGGCGTGAACACCACAGAGACTTTTCAAGATTACTGCGAGAATATCCCATTTCGTAGTAAGAACTAAAGGGCTCTTTTTTTTCATGGGACTCTTTTCTTTGTAAGACACAACCAAATTAATCCTAACTGTCTGTTGGATACACTTCATTGTTAGCTCTATGGCGTGCGGAGAGAAATGGAGAAACCAAAGAAAAGAAAGTCAGGGACGAGTGTTGAATGAAAAAAAAACTGTTTGGCTGCTAGTATGTGGTCGAGGCTAATCGTGTGGATGACAAACTTGCTCGCGCATGCACTGTAACAACATTCGACGTCCGCCTACAAAAATGTTTAGGGTTTCAGCATGCCAGCTACATAGGAGAAGCAAAAGTTAAATTACGTGGTTGAAAGCACCTAAATCGCACAGTGGATGATGATAGACAACTGCTATGAAGTGAACTGGATCAGCGCACAATGCCACGTTGGTTTTCTTATCACGCATTCTAAAAAGTACTCGACTTTGCGCCGGGAGCAGTTGTTGATCAACGAGTCCCCGTCGAAACTGCAGCGGGGAGTCGAACCCGCGATCTGGTTCCCAGTAATGCAGCGCCTCAGCCATTGTGTCCCCAAGGCGGATCTGCACGGGACCGCCTACGACAACACATATATAGATATCCGAGTCGCGACACAGCGCGAGAGTTCCGGCTCTCCATCTAGTAGAAGGCAGGCGCAAGGCTTGCTATCTGTTCGTCGCCAGTGCAGTTCTTCCCCTATCCGGGTCCGTCCAGTTAGCGGCGGCGGCAGTCCCCACTTCTTCTGCAGAGGATGCTGGGCTTCCGTAAAAAGTGTTACCCAAGGCTCCGGCAGCCTGCGATACACCCTGCGCTTTCTCCCTCGTTCTCTGCCAGGCACGAGCATGCAGTCTCACTTCTTCCGTGATGACGCGTAGCCGATTGCTACCGGAGGACGCCTGTCGCGTTCTCTTGCGCGGAGGCGACTTCCTTCCGGACCCGCTGATGTCCTTGAAGAGCTCGCCCTGGACCTTAGATGTATGAATGGTTGGCTGCTGTGTGTGCGTGTACGAGTGTCTAGACGCGCAAGGACACGGTTCGACGCAAACTGAGCCCGAAACGCGCGTGGCGCTGAGGCTTCCCCTCCATCCTACGAAGTCGCATAAAGCCTGTCGATACTGAGCAGGCATCCTGTCTCCAGTTAGGAAACGTCCGGCGTGGTCGTGCTGATAATTACGGCGCTATAGCGACGTCCGACGTTTTCATTTCTCTTTATTTCGGAGTAGGAAGGGCGTTTCTGACGAGCAAAATGCAGCAAATTGTCCTCCAGCGCATCGCTATTGTGATATGCTGAATTAGTTGAACTTTTTAGGCAGTTCATTGAACGTCTGTCGACTATTTATTCAATTACACAAACTTCTTGGAGAGGTTGGCGCTTAGGAGGCATTCTATATATGCTGTTCGTAGCAGGGGACAGAAAAAATGAAAACACAACCATTTAAAATAAGAGCAATGAAGAAAGTCTTGAGCGCAAACAAATCTGGAGTATGTTTTCAAACGAATGCGAAGGGATAGGCACAAGGAACCGTAAGAACACTCGGTAATGGGAGACGCGTGAGGAGAAATGAATGTTGTCTAGCGAATCCACCAAATCAAAAATTTATTTTCCACGAAGTCATAAAAGTGTGAAAGTCAAGTCGTCTTTATTACGAATTAGGTTGCCTTCAATGGTGTATCGTGTGGCACATCTTCTGATTTACAAAAGGAAACTCTTTCATACAGCAATCCACTTACTATGTAGTTGCTCAATGGCCAAGTGTCGAGCTCAAGGTATATCGAGGTGCAACAAGCAACGTTTGAAGCTCGTGATTTTGTAGTGAGTGGATTTCCAGGTATGCCTAATAACTGACGCAGCTGTTACTACTACCCAAAGAGAGATCACATAGTCTAGACCAATGCAGTTGATGTTTAGTTTTTTCTAACACTGCACATCGGTGCACTACAGCAGCGGTTACACACAGTTGACCTGCTGCCTTTCAATACTTGGGAACATCTGCGCACCAAATACTTTCCCTTCTACTTTTTTTTTATGCGAGCCACTGGTCCAGTTAGATTACCGAGAAATCTGTCTCGTTCCTGTTGGCGGGGATTCTTTCTCTCAAACTCTCGCTCACATTCCAAGGAGTAAAAAGCAGAGGCAACTAGCTGTCCGCCGACTCCACGCCAAAAAGAAAAACAAAAAAAGAAAAGGCAACACTTGATGTGGTCAACGTCTGGTGTTTTCCCGTAGCTATGCGCTTGGCCGCCAGAAATATGCTCAACCTGACCTGACTCCATTCCACTCGGGATCTTGCAGATCAGCTGCGCTTAGGCAGCTGTACCACTATTACACGGCTCCCGTAAATGTAGTGATGGTTAGACAACGTATAGATTACCTGCGCAAGCAGACAACTGCTATGGCAGCGGCAGGCATGCACCAATTCAGCGGTCATGGCTAAAAAGAGAGCGGGGTTTACACTATATGCACGGTGGGTTGTCTGTTAGGCCACAATATGTCCTTTTTGTCTTTGTTCTTTCTCCTGCTTTTTTCGAAGAGGCAGCATGGAGAGAGGGCAGCGAGAATGCATCGGCAGTTTCGGTGGTGCCTATTAGAGCGAGGCAGGCCTGGGATCCACCGCCGAAAGTGCGGAGCGCGCGCTTCATGCAAGTGCGCACCCCTGCTTTCCGGGGAAGCCATTATGCCAGCCGATGACCGCGCGAGCGGCGTCCATGCACACTGAGCGTGTTGTGGGGCGTCGCTCGCCGTTCGACCACCGATTCCGAAGGAAGGAGGCCCGCCGCATCCTTTGAGTGTGACGTGTTCATGCGATCACGCCACTTTTGTGTTAAAGGGGCCATGGCAGCAAATTTTTCGATCATAATCTGTGTAGAAGAACTGAATTAAACCAAAGTGTTGTCGAGGCTAAAAGATAGGACCGCGCGAAAAATTGTAGAGGCCTTCTACATTCACAAGTCCGGTGACATGTGTGTGTAAACTCGAGATTGAGTATCTAACCGCCAACCTGTAATCTTAACCCCGTGTCTACGCACTTTCTATGTATGTGTGTTTTATTTATTTATTTATTTAATACATACTGCGGACGCGAAGTCCATGCAGGGTAGGCAGAACACAATAGGTTGACAAAAGTAAAACAATCTAGTAAGTTGAACTATACAGTCGTGAGCATAAAACAGAAAAAAAGGGAAAAGAACCGCGAACACGTTTTAAGCACACTACCTAAACAATGCAAATGTAAAAAGTAAAATGGTACACTGTTTACATGGGTAAGTTGTTCCAGTCGTTAATGGTGCGAGGAAAAAAAGAATATTTGAATATGTTAGTTCGGGCAAAATAGGGGGTTAGAGCATTTGGGCGATGTTGGCGAGTAGGCCTCGTCAATAGTGGACTTAAATACGCTGCCGGATCAAGTGCGAGTTTGTTAGTAAGTAGCTGTGAAAGAAAGTCAAGCCGTAATTTTGATCGACGCGATTCAAGAGTGGGAATGTCATTCAACTGCATCAGTTCACTTGGGGAGTCGAAAGTTGAAAACTTATTGTAGATAAACCGGATAGCCTGTCTTTGTATTCGTTCAAGTTTCTTTACGTTACATTGTGTGTAGGGGTCCCATGCAATGCAGGCGTACTCCAGCTTCGGCCGAATTAAGTATTAATACGCGAGAAGTTTTACAGAGGCCGGAGCATGTTTAAGTTTGTATTTGACAAAGCATAGTTTTCGGAAAGCAGAGGAAGATATGTTTTGCACATGGAGGTTCCAGGACAGGTTATTGCAAATGGTGACACCTAAATATTTATAGTTAGTGACTTCTTTAAGAGGAGAGGAGCCCAGCATATAATTATAATAAAGAGATGTTTTCTTTCGAGACATAGGTAACAAAACACTTTTTTCAATATTCAAGGTCATCTCCCAATGAGTACACCATTGGAAAATTTGGCTGAGGCTTTCATTCAGCTCATCTTGGTCACTCTGTCGGGTGATTTCTTTAAACAACACGCAGTCGTCTGCGAAAAGTCTTATCTTAACAGTCGGTTTAACAACATCAACAATGTCATTGGCGTACAGGAGAAACAACAAGGGACCCAATACACTTCCCTGCGGTACCCCAGAAGTGACTGGCAGACAGGCCGAGTGATGCTTACCTATATCGACGAACTGCTCCCGATTTTTTAGGTATTCAGCTATCCAAGAAACAAGTATTTCAGGAATATCATATTTTCTTAGCTTAAATATTAGTTTGGAATGCGGTACCTTATCAAAAGCTTTGCTAAAATCCAGAAAAATTAAATCGATTTGATTATTAATGTCAATAGCAGAAGCAAGAGTATGAATGACAGTGACTAGTTGTGTGACTGTGGAATATCCCTTTCTGAAACCGTGTTGAGAGCTAGATAGAACTTTTTTGTCATCAAGAAACTCATTCAGGGCTTTTGCAATAACATGTTCAATTAATTTACAGCAAGAAGATGTTAGTGATATGGGACGACAGTTTTCTAAACGGAGACGATCACCTTTTTTAAAAACAATATCACCTTTTTTCACCTTTTTTAAAAACAATGACAATAAACTTTCAATTGTGAGTCTGCGCTTGTCTCGTGGTATCTTCCCTCCGTGTTCCTGTTTTTTTTTTTGCGCATATGCCATTCACAATAATCTGCGTAATGTGGGCTAGTCCTTGTGCTTTAACAAATAAGCTGGCGACATTTTAGCACATTTGCTCGAGCACTTAATTTATAATTGAATATAATTGAATACTTTTATAAACACGTGAGCGGCCTGAGAGTCTAGCAATACTGGCGCACTCGCGAGCAGTGACGTAACAAGCAGCTCGCTGTGCGAGCGTCGGCATACCGGCAAACGGTATTGCTCCGTGGTCAGCTGCACGGGAAATTGAGATATTTTAGGCTTGTTCAGCCACTTCATCAGACTTACTATATACGCCCACTGCAGAGAAAGGTCTCCCGCGTTTGGCCAATTAAGCCAGTCCTGTGCTAGCTGCGGCCTTTCAAACGTTTTAATTTCGTCTACCCACCTAACTTCCTGTCTCACTATCCAGCTCTTACCTTATCTTAGAATCCAGTCCGTTTTGAACATAACTCCGAGCCAACTTTTCATGGCCTCGTACGATTCCGCCCAGGACTGTACCCATAACAGTACAACAGTATGTGTATAACCGTACGGCATGTTCATCAGGCGACATGAATGAAAGTACCATCGTACTAACTATAGAAATAAAGACAACTTTGATATTTGTGCAGTTTACCGATTCACTTCTCTCGCTATTTTTTTTTCGCACATCCCACGTTCCGATATCTTTTAAGGCTGGAGGTTCTATAGTACGCGTACGTATACACGCCATTCATTCATCCACTTCCTGTCGTCAGCGTGAGCGGCAAGAACGACAGGAACACCTCGACGAATCTCACCACCAACAGCAACATCCCTGAAACACCACAAACAAAAAAACATATCCGTGCCACCGGTGCACACACAGACACCGAGAGATTCACACGCCGGCGACCCATGGGAAATTGATCCGGATCGGTGCAGAGCCGAGGAGGGCAATGCGTTTTTCGTACTCCCAGAGGAAACAGACTTGACACGCTGAGAATCCGGAGCAAAACAAGTAAACGGAGCAAAACGAGAAATGCTGCGAGGAGGCTGCGCATGCTGCTTATAACGGCAGCCGACGACCTTGGCCGATACGATGCCTTCGCCCAGGTTCGACGAGAGAAAACAAAACTGGACGCCTTTCTCAATTCTCAGGGGTCAAGGCCTGTCCGATGACGTGTACCTCGTTTTGCCTGACGACGCTTTTTCTTTTTTTTTCGTTTTAGCCGACAGACAGGGCTTCCACGCGCTTACCTGCAGCGCTCGCGCTCAGCCCGATGCCATCGGAAGACAAATTGTAGCAGAACGAATTAACTTGTTTTTGTCTATGCATATCTCGGAGCATCATAGGCACAGTATCATTGGCAGAGATCATTGGCTGACTATAATTGGAAGAGCATCATTCACAGAGCATCGCTGGCAGAGCATCAATGGCATTCACGAATAATTAAGTTGTTGCCAGCGTATATCCCAGAGCATATGGCAGATTGACATTGGAAGAGCATTATTGGCAGAGCATCACTGGCAGAGTATCATGGCAGAGTATCATGGCAAATTATCACTGGCACAGCATCATCAGCAGAGCACCACTGACGGAGTCCTTGGCAGAGTATCAATGGCAGAACATTATTGACATTCTGGCAGAATCAATTAAGCTGTTGTCTGTGTGTAGCACAGAGCATATTGCAGAGTGTCATCGGCCGAGCATGACTGACAGAGCATCATTGGCAGAGTATCATTGGCAGAACATGATTGACAGATTATTACTTGCAGAGTACAACTGGCAGAGCATTATTGTCAAGTCATCATTGTCAGAGCATCATTGGCAGGGCATCACTGATACATTATAATTAGCAGATTATCAATGGCAGAGCATCATAGAGATTCTGGCAGGAATTAAGTTGTTTGTGTATATCCCAGAACATACGGCAGAGTGTCGTTGGCAGAGATTGCCAGGGCATCAATGGCAGAGCATCACTGTCAGAGCACAAGTGACAGAGCATAATTGGCATTCTGGCAGTATGATTAATGGACCACGTTGTTTCCTGTATGTATCCCAGTGACAGGAATGGATTTAGGTCGAATGAAGATAATGTTGCTCTCATAATGATGGATTTCCAACACAGAATCATGTACCCAGCACTTGCCCTCAGGTATCGAACATATAGCAACATTAGCCGACATCTGCCTTCGTGAGTGGCTATTTCGACAAAACCAACCAACATTAAGCACTGCTCGTTGCACTGGTGTAAACGCAGCAGACCCATAAACACCGTGGCTTACTGTTAACAAATGTCAGGCTGCGGAGTTGAGAGAAAAGGGGCAGATACTAACGTATATGCTCTCTTGTAACATAGCAGCACAAAAGCAGCTAACTGTGTGGAGGGCACCGCTCCTAGTAATGCACGGTTGACGTGCAGATGATCAGGTTTCCCTTTATATCACGCAACAACTCAGTGTTATCAGTTTTTTCGCGTTTGAATGGCACAACTCTAGCGCTGCAGGTTAACTCGCTGTGAATCGTATGTCTTTCAGCTAGTGTGCAACATTTCAAGCAAATCATCTCTCCGCAAGAGCATATTTTTTCGAGTGCCACTTACCAATCTTCCCTCAAGGTAATGTAGACAAGGCTGTACCGAATTAGCAATGTATAGCAGACTTGCATGAGCTCTCCGGCTCTTATGTTCCTTACTGCAAGTTTAGATTAACCTTGCATCATTATTATCATCATCACCATCACAATTATCATCGTCGTCATCATCCTCGTCGTCATAACCATCATCGGCCTGTTTTATGTCCACAGCGGGACTCGGGCCTCTACCGATGATGTTCCATATACCCTGTCTTGCGTGAGCATGTTCATTGTATGCCTACAAATTTCTTGATTTCGTCATCCAACCCAACCCTCCGCCGTACTCGACCGCGCTTTCAATCTCTTGGTATCCAATCCGTCGCTCTCAGTGATTCTCCCGTTATCGGTCCTCATGACGTGACCTACCCTGGTCCATTTCCTTTTCTCGTGATGTCCACTGTTGGACATCGGCTACACCTGTTTATCTGATCTATTCGGCTGTCTTTCTGTATGCGTAAAGCTATGCCTATCATTTTTGTTCCATCGCATGTTGTGTGTTTCTTAACTTCTACTCCCGCTTGTTATCCTCCAAGTTTTCTGACCCTTATGTTAGATCTGGCAAAATTCCATGCATGTAGCACCAAAACACCGTTGTTTGTGAACGTCGCGATGCACGGACAGTCGGACTTCAGGCGGCCACTCACGCGCTTGTACATCACTAGTTGACGCGCCGCTGAGGATGATAAGGGAAAACGGGGCGTTTTAGAAATAGCGGACACTGTTTAATCGCGCGCTATCGGCCCTGAGTACAAAACAGCCCCAATAGAGTTTGGGCCCTGCGTGTGAGCAGAGCCACAGACGCTACGGCGACCACGTTCGCCCTTTTATCAATCAGTCGAGTTTTACACATGTGATAGAAATATTGCGACATTGAAACTCATTGTATCGGATTGAACAAAAATGTTCTAGCATTGCGCAAAGCCCTTATTTTCAAAAAGGTTAAACAAACCCGTGGTAATCAATGTCATGCGAAGCTGTTTTGTTCCATGTCTTGCATGCATGTTGTAATATCCCAGTTAAACGAATGAGAATGAACAGATCATGTGATTTATGTAATCCATTTCGTGATATTCATGTCATGTCACTTATGGTATGCATTCATGTCATGCAGATTTTGTAATTCCCGTTCAAGAAAGAAACCAAGCTTCATCTTTTTCCTTGTGCTATTCATGTCATGGTAGTCATGACGTGTATGCCATGCTAAGACAATTTATTTTTGTCATGTATGTATAACATTCCATGCAAATTCTGATATTAAGTTAACAAAATTACCATGAGGACTCCCGCACAAAAGAAAGCGAGTCATGACTGAAATGAATCACTTAGACTGACGAGACCGTTAACCCGAGAGGTTTGGGGACTCGACTCCGCCGAACAGAGCCTCCTCATCCACTCCGTTCAGCTTCCAGCCACCTGTGCACAGGTGTCAACCGCGGCACGCGACCAGCTTGGCAGCCCCCCCACACTTTCACCAAACAGCTAGGGGTCGCGACGTCCTCCGCACGCTTGGCTAGTCTTGGCTTTGGCACGTGTGAGCTGGCTAGCTCCTTCCGAGCATCGACAAGGAGACAGCAGGTGCCGGCCTGTTGCGGTCTGCCGGCGCACGCGTCCACCACGCGTCATTCCCTCCGAACACACCGGGTCCAGAGCGGTAACAGGTGCGGTTTCGGATCGGTGGGACCCCCGTCAAGGTGGGGGTTGTTAGTAACCAACGTCTGGAACAGGTGCGAAGTTTCCGGCGCACTCAGCTGAGACGTGGGCCTCCCGTTCTGTTTCGCTGACAGCATCCGGACCCCCAAACCTATTATTTAGTTATTTCTTTTGTTGCCCTCATTGCTGTCTTTGTTTATTACGAACGGGTTGCCACTTTGCACATGTTCGATGCCATCCCGGAGAGTTCCTGCGCATACCGGGGCGAAACTTTTTGATTTGCTTTTTAAATGTTTTGCTTTGTGAACCTTTTTCCATGATGGTGAGACAGAGATGTCTGTATTTACCTGTTTCTTCTTATCGGTTTCTACATTAAAGGGGGCATAATTTCATGGCGAGACACAAGTCGCCGAAATTTTCGTCGGTATTGCGGGGTGTCCGTTTAACGGGATCCATATTAACGAGACATGGCTATACTGCGTTAGCTACGTGGTAATCCCCCCGGCAGTGCCCTGTCTCAAGCAAGAACTGTTGAATTGTTTGGAAGAGCCTGAGAACGCGAACCATGTTGCAGCAATAGACGCGGATTAGTTTCGAGGTAACAGCTAGGTGTAAAGTCTCAAGCAGACACTCAATGGTTTCTTAGTAAGCATATATACTCTTGAAGAAGTGCGGAATACCATTGTTTTGTTTTATATCTGTGAAAATACGAAACTCTGCGGAACGTTTAAGGTTCTCATTCAATATATATCTTTAAAATGTCAGATAACACATTTGACGAAGTCTCGTTGTATTTTTCGGCTATACCTCAAGAAAAAATTTTAAGGTGACAGCCGTAGAGTAGTCTCACGTTATTCAGTCTCAGATTTGTACGAACTTCAAGCTGTGAACGTGCCTGATTTTTGTTGTTGTTGTTGTTGCTTGCCTTGATCCCAGCAAATTAAGACGTTTCAAAGAAAAGATCGAGATATGAGAGTACACTGAGTTTTAGATTGTTTGAAGATAATGGCTGTCAGATGAAGGAATATAATGTGGCACATGTTCGTAATTTCTACTAGAGGCATACTACCATGGCGTCAAAAGAGGTAATGACTCTATTTCTCAATATACATATGCTCACCCACTGTTTTGCTAAAGTGGACGGTAATTCTGACCAGCAGCAAACAGATAAAATATGAGAGGGAAAGATTCTGCTAAACTAAGTACGCCCTATAAAGGAAATAGAACGAACAGTGGAAACTTGGACCTGTTGCATACGAAAACCGCAAGGCATGCACGTAGTGTCTTGCAAATAAATCAGATTATATCATTCTTGCCTCTATCGAAATATCAGAAATTGCTTCTCAAAAAGCCAAGTAAAACATCAGCTCCTCTAACGTTGGGAATTAACTCACTTTTACTTTATTGCACGGCTTAACCTAACTACAGAGCCCTGCTTTTCACTCAGTTAACAGGATGTCGAAGCTGTTTGCTCACTTCTTTCAGTGCTCACTGCCCTGCTTTGAAACAGAGTGTTTATTCCGTCGTCCTCACAGTAATCGATCGATCAATCAACCCGAAAATGGGCGTTCAAATCGGACGTGGCATTTCTTCGAGGGTCCCAGAGCGGGCCATGCACGCGCGATCTATTAAACGTCGTTTTCTCATGAATACCATCGGAGCGCATTTCTCGAAACCGCTTTACA
The DNA here is from genome assembly GCA_030522465.1 of Rhipicephalus appendiculatus. Classification (NCBI taxonomy): domain Eukaryota; kingdom Metazoa; phylum Arthropoda; class Arachnida; order Ixodida; family Ixodidae; genus Rhipicephalus; species Rhipicephalus appendiculatus. The sequence continues at coordinate 198,318 of JALIZH010008243.1, read as the reverse complement.
CCGCGTTGTAGACAACGGGATTCTCAAAGGTGGTGGAGAGGGCAGATAAGGGTATGGAGAGGTTCTAGAGGGCGACGTAAAAAGCGGAGTACCAATTTTTCTATACACCGAGTGTGTATACAAACACGGAGAGGCACAAGTGGGCGCTGCACAGCGGTCCCTCCCAGCTGGTCACTGTGATCACCAGAGCGTGACTCGGAAGCCGCTGCCTGGCGCTGATGGCCCATTGTGCGTCGGCCGCTCAAACGGCTGCCCCTTAAGCGACCGTTCCAAAACGATTTCTTCAACGTATATACACACATTCACTGCTTAACGGGCAGCAGGAGGTCAGGGAGGAAGATGGGGGTGAAGAACACTGCCAGGCGCCAGCTTCTTAGGGTATGCTTGTCCGTGGCGTGGCGGCGGAAGTGCTTATATAATGACCGGGACGATGTAGGGTGCACTCTCGTGTAGAAGGACCGTCGAGGTCTTCAGATAGCCCGGTTCGCGCCTCCTGCTGCTTCTCGAGTCTTCGAAAGTGTCGCGGAGGTCATAAGGCAGTGGGCCCGAGCTCTTATCGATGATGATCTCGACGCCGAGTATTCCGGGTTCTGCTGGCTGTTGACATCTGCAGAAAGTTCGACAGGAATCATTCTTTCGTATGAACGTGCTTATTAATAAGTTACAATTGTGTTTGTGGAGTGGCAATCAGAGTCGCTTGTACTGAAGTGAGCCGGGACGATGCAGTGTTGATCGTTGCTGAATACAGTGTTTGACAGTTCAGTTCATAGACCCATCTTCTCGGGACGACTGCAAGTCAAGCCATGTGATGCCGATTTCTTTGTGTTGATTGCTAAATTACCCTTTTTTGAGCATGTAGAGTAATAGTTTACGACCAAATAATTTTCAGGGAATCGTGCTTCAATTTGCAAGCGTTTCATCTTCGAGGGGATTGGCTGGAACGGTGGCAGGGCGGTTTCTTTAATAATGTAGTAATGGTGTACCTTCTCTCAGGCGTGTTAGCGTGTGGGTGCGTTCGCACTTGCATTTTCCGAGAAATGGGGCATTCCATGGCTGCTGATGCGATTATATAGGCGGTCTTCCCAAGTTCTTTCTGACAATGGCCGATTGCACGTTTCTGCAGTGGTAGCTGATTTCATTATATAGGTTGAACTCAATTGTTCAAACGCTTTCATGTGCGCACCTGCCTTCTTATCCTGTCAGGTAATCAGCGTTCTTTGTAGTCTTTCGCTGACGTTGGAGTGCTGGAGTTCGTCGAGTGAAAGTGTCACATATAAAAAAAGAAAAGTTCATTATGCTGTTTCTCTGTAGCTTCAAGCTACAGGACTCCGTTCATCGCGTAGGTCTTGTTTGGTGTTCAAAGGTGCATATTTATGTGCTGTCAAATCTTGACGTTTAAGGCATGTATAGATTGCCGCCGTAACAGATGCTGGATTCTGTGGCTCTGAATTCCACAAGGTTTACTGTACCTCGTAATTGCTAAAACCTTTCCGTATCATTATAGAAAGCCGTGTTGTTTAAGTAAATATTTTTTCTTTAGAAGAAAAAATAGAAAAGCAAAAACTCACAACTATATTGCCTAGCTACGACACTTTCCATGTTCTCTATTGACAACTCTATTGCCTAGCTATAACACTTTCCATGTCCACTGGTATTCAGTAATATTTTGTTATGCCCCACAAAAGGAAAACAATTCCCATCAGTGTGGCCAGTGGAAAAGAAACGAGCGGGGGGCTAATAAGAAACTTTGGTTCGATCAGATGTTTGAGTGGCCACACTGAATAGCTTTTACTTAGGGTTTGAATCCCACGAAAGAACGAACTTTTAATCCTTTACTAGGATACCATTCTGAGAATAGCCTTGCACTTGGATAGCCTTTCAAAGCATTGTAATAGTCTTCCAAAACAATCTTGGCGCTGCACTGAGTGTGCTGTGTTATTTTGCGCTACACAGCAGGGAGGATGGCACGCTTCTCGCCCGAGATTCTTCTTTGTGGGCTTCAACAGAAGTACCTTTCAGCATCTGTGATGCTTCAAACTGATTTGCTTAGAAAGGGACTCCATTGCTTAAATCATACGGCAAAAACACTTGAATCCGGTGTAGCCACCACCTGGAAGCGTAACTTTCCTGGTACGTCATATTTACCTTCTCAATACTGAAGTAACTTTTCATGCATTTGAAAACCACAGTATTACAGGATTGCTAGCTCTCAAAGCATATGTTATCGCTCTTTGTTAACCATTGCATTCTTTGTGGAAAAGAGCATATAATTGGCCGACGTTTTGAAAACACATACAACTCAATCATTCAAGTCAAAACGCAGTCTTTGAATTGTGACCTTTCTGATAACTTATTTTAGAAATTCGCAATATTCAACCAGGGAAAACAAACGCAAATATTTTGGAATGTTCTCCGTATGAAATAAACGTTTCCTTTATATCCCTTTTTTAAAAACCACCATGGTGGTATATCCCATCTTATTTCCCCATCGACATCATTATAGCGATTTTACTGCTGTTTTCGCCGGTGACGTGTGTTACGTAGAATATAAAAAGTTTTTTTTGTGTGTGTTTCTGTGCTTGTGCATGAGCGAAAATTGTAAGACTCGCTGTTTTTTATTTGTGTTTTCGGCAAGCGGTTCGTACTTGTGGAGAACCCTAACCTGTATCACGGGAAGGCATGCATGCTGAAGCATAATAACTTGTGGTTCTTGTTTCTACAGTAACGACGCTGGCTGGTACGTGTGGATATTGACACCTGCGGACGCGGCGTGACGCCAACCACTTCACCAGAGCAAAGGACTTGGGGTGAGTGCTGCACAATTCTAATAGCGAAATCACATAACTTATAAAAGGAATGCGCCTTAGTGCATAAAATATTGATTTTGCACACTTCTGTACTTAGTTCAGATGGCGACCTGAAATACCGCCATCATTCGGTATCACCGATATTCAGCCCCCTATCAGCTCCGTACTCGAAAATTGAGTACTTTTTTCATAATTCTGCAAGAAATCGGTAATCCACCTACCCTCACTTTACTTGTGACGTTGTCGGTTACCCACTGGTTCAATAGTGGATACTTACTACAAAACCAGAAGAGTGTAGCAAGCCTTAGCCCTATAAACTGACAAGGTAAGCACTCGTTCGTTATATAAACTTATATATTTGTAAACTGATCTGAATTTGTCGCGTAAAAACGAATTTATCTTTGAAAATACCTTGCAGATGAAATAACAAAATTCAGGTATACAACTAGTTTCCTAGTTGACAAGAATGCACAGTGAAGCAAAAACTCGAATAAAACAATTTGGTTCATTAAAAGTACTTGAGTACAATGACAACAGAACGTAGGAAAACGAAAAGCCCGAAATAAATATTGGCTGTCGTGTGCGACCACCGAACTTTCCATTCCTCCAGATCATCATCACTGTAATAGTGACAAGTGTTTCGAATCCCTTTATTCAAACATATTCCCCTTTTCTATCAACATATGAAGTTCCGTTTACATTCTCGGACAAAACGTATTGTTTCCCCCCCCTCACCATTTTGTCCCACATTTAACGTCCGTACATAAAGCGAACCTTGGCTTCAACGGCTGTTGACACGGTGCAGTGACCGTTGCAACAACGCAACACCTCAACATATAACAAACAAATACATAGAAGGAACAGCGCGTCTGAGCCCCAAGGCGTCGCGGCAATCCTTTGCTCACTACGGTGTCTGTGGGGGTCGTTTGCCGCTGCCGCCGCCTTCAACGGCAGCGCCAAAACCGAGGGGTGTCAAGAGGAAGGGAACTGTAGGTCTGGTTCAGCAGGAGCAGTTGTCCTTGGAATGCTCCGCGCGTGCCCCCCACTTCGAGTTCGCGCCGCCGACACCACGCGGCGCTGCCGCCGCCCGCCCGTCGGCTCGCTCGCGGCGTACTCTTCTTCTCCGGCGCGGGAGATTCCTCCTCTTCTTCCTCCCTCGATCGTGCTCGCGCAGACACATGCACGCACACGCACTCAGACAGATACACAGACAGCGCGGAGAAGAAAAGCCGCTTGCAATGCACTTCCCACGTCGCTATTCCGCCTTGCATCTTTTTCCTCTTAACCTCTCGACTTGGCTTCTTGCTCTTCTACTTCGCGGCGAGCTTCCTCGCCCTGCTGCCCGACAGTCTGTGAGGCCCTCCGTCGAACGCCCGCCTCTGTTCTTGTTGACTTTTGATCTCCGAACGTAGAGAAGAGGACACTGCTCCGGGGCGACCACACCTCGGGCGAGATTCTTGCTTCCTCCCGAAAGGGCTCGAGAGAAACGCCGCCCGTTGCAAGGATGGCCGACTTACACATATGCGTTGGTCCGGATAGCAATGTCAGGAGTTTGGTCGGGGTTCATGACTTCGGGAAACGGTGCCAAGCACGGCAGTGCGGGGAATAGAAGTTATGTGGTTAAGGGCTACTCGCAGTGGCGTAGCCAAGGGGGAGGGGGGGGGGAGGGGGGGGTTCAAACCACCCCCCCCCCCCCCGAAATTTTTCAATTTTGCTTGCGTATATATACACGGACACATACAAACGCACGCACGAACACACATAAAGTATGGTTGAACCCCCCCCCCCCCCCCCCCCGAAAAAAATTTCTGGCTACGCTCCTGGCTATTCGTTTATTCAAATGCATGTACCTAGGGGCATGCGTGTGACACCGAAGAGGATCGACTTAAGAGGATCAACAATGAAAGGGTCTAAAGCGCTATACCTAAATTAGATATATAGATACAGTAGTACATAAAGGCGATAGGAACCACGGCAACGCATAGCGCTAATACGTTGAGAAACCCTCAAGGATAGACATAGGAATGATGGATTAGAAATATCACACATGCATATCATGAATGTGAAAGAAAAAAGATTCGAAGGAGGAAAGGGCTACTTATTTTTGTTTGGCGTTGGGGTGCGCAATACTTGTGGGGTCTGCAACTCACGTACAAAACAGAGCGGCGCCGTTAAAATATTTGAAATAGATGTGAAGTGCTCATTACTAGTTCTGCAGGGCACGTGACATTCATTGCATAGCGAGCCATTTGTTTAATTTTGTTGGCTATTTGACAACCCATAATTATACTTGTAAACTTATAGATTGAAATACATAAATCTTCATAATCATAAGAAATTGAAGAAATAATAGTGAAAGCAAGCGCAAAAAAGTACGCATGTGAAAGTATATGCTGGACATGTTATCAGCGTATGCTTACGAGCCAAATCTCTGTTTTAAAAGCTACCGCCTGATCAGCGTACGCTTACGAGCCAAATCTCCGTTTTAAAAGCTACCGCCTGCTGCCGTTCTATGAAAAATAGTTCCCTTCTGCATGCAGACAACCCTTTTTCGCTTACTCACAGTCGTCTTTACGTCCCTTATTGAATCCAAGCAAAACGATGTTGCCGATTTGTCTTCTATTCTTCCTATGCGAAATGTTTTTTTACGTCTGTACGAAACTTCTGACATACAACTTCCGCTTTGCAATATCCGCAATAGCTGATGTGCCAAAAGTTCCGAGCCATCCAGTCGTGATTCCATGCGTCCGAGATTCACAGCCATCGCCAACTCACGCGCGAGAGGCAGCGTGCCTTTTCGCACTGACCACAAAATACACCCCTTCACGAGGGAACCAGAATTCCGCGGGCCAACGCCCGGACTCCCGAGCGAAGCTCCTTTCTCCACAGAGACCTACATTTCGCATAGAGGTGGCACAAAATTAACGATCGTGTCATGATCAGCGAAGGAGAGGGATCTCCCGCACCCCTCGTAGTGGAGGCAAGCCTTCAAGACCCAAACCAAAGATACAAAAGGCGGAACAAGCATAAGAAGGGAGGGCGATCAGTGGCGGAGCCGCTACTCCCGTCTGCGCAATCTTTTTTCTTTATCTTCAATCTTCGAATCATCCCTCCCCACCCCCAAACCCAGCCCTACTCAAAGAAGGCCGATGCCTCTGGAACTAGAAGACCTCTAGTATTAATACAAAAAGAAAAGGAAGGCATGTACCGCGGAGAACAACAAAGGTACCCAGACGATGCAAACTTACAGAGAAACCGAAACACATAGAACGAAATGCACGCCGCCCAATTCGACGGACCAATCGTACGAGCCCCGAGAAGGGTATACAACCGTGGCAGCCATAGTATACGTGACGATCAAACCGCCCCAGAGCTGGAGCTATGGCGGCGGCGTTGCGTCGGTCCCCCCCCGTTTTTAATATCGACGCTACTTAACAATTACCTCCTAAGTGACTGGGCACGTCACACACTACTCCACACGCACGCGCTCTTCACCCTTTTCTGCTTTGCGTCTCACGTCTGCTCCCTCACCACTCCCATGGGCTGCAACCTCGTAACACACAAACACGAGAGCACGGGCTTGCCCGTACCTCCAGCTCAACTTCTCCATTCCTGGGCCGGGCGCAACAGCGACCTTCACCTTGCGTACCATGTCTGTATACGTCCGTACAGACGCGGTATACGCCGGACTCGTTGCGTACGCACACTCACGCACGCACTGCCGGCGTGAAGGTGTAGCGATCGAGCTCCTGACCGGGCCACACTTCACAAACCGTCGGGCCGCCCTTTCCTCGGCATGCAGAGAGCGTCCCTTGTTAAGCGATAGGAACCAGAAACAGTGTCAGCGGTGCTTCTTGCCCGCGCGATGAGGCTCGTCTTTATAGCTAGCTTTCTGCCTTATAGCTGGTTCCGTATAATGCGCACTCCTTCTCATGGGCCGACCAGGATGCGCGATCATGATTGCAGTGTTTTCGCTCCCGCGCGATAGGCCTGGAAGGGGGGCGCAGCCCTATACGTGTGTGTGTACCGTACACGAACTATGGACGGCGCGTCTGTCTTACGTGAGCCCGTGCGTGCTCCCGGACTGTTATTGCGCCGGCCGTGAACCTTCTTCACCGGGAGCACTGCACAAAGCACCCCCGCCGCAACATTGCCCACGTTCTTTTTTTCGTTCTTGTTTTAGGGGCTGTAATCAGCTTCCACTCCTGCGGTACCTAAACCCCGGATCCGGGCTACCTAGCACCGATTAATCTTGCGCGATATCTTACGGAGGAGTGCTCACGGATTCTGGCGAAAAGTCTCCACCGACTATCGCAAAGAGAGAACAATAACGCATTGTCTTACTTTCTGTGTCGATTGGTGCAAATTCGTTCATATAGATACTGGTAACACCGTGGATACAAGCACGTATACTCACCGACGACACCGAAGTATAACCAACAGCTAATGTCTACGGGGCTCCACGACAGATACAATTTTTTGCTCTCATAGTACGTAACATTTCTAATCTGTCGTGTGAATATATAGGTTGCAATGCCAGTTACAGGATGGGATGTCTATTTCGAGGTTATCTTCCCAGACAACGCGAGAATGTTGCTTTCTCGAAAAATTCGCGTCCCGCAAGCTTTTGTTGTTGCCTTGTGCCTTCACAGACACAGAAGAGGCATGAATACATATAGTACATATAATACATATGATAGATATAATACATATAATACAAATAATATACGACTACATATAATAAACGACTGCCGCTTAAGCAGGTCCTATATATGTAAGGAAACACTGCATTCAAATGAAATCAACTGACTTCATGCGATACTGCCAACAAGGATGTGCTGCGTTAGTTTATTCTGTGATTTCTGAAGACATGTCCAGTTCAACGACGAACTGGATAATTGTTTGCTAGTGCTGACAAAAAAAAAATTTAAAAAGAAGGAGGGGACGGAGACAGAAGAAGAGTACATAATAAGCTCCCGGTGAGCAAGCCTGGTTGAGGAGAGCCTTAATGAGTCTGAGTCCGAGTGAGTTCGGCCGAGCTGAATATTGGTAATTTTTAGCCCGCGTGATCGCCGCTGAGCAAAATTCAGTGTGGTTGAGTGGGAGTAAGTCCGGATGACGAGGACCTTGCTGAGCTTGAGCATTGGTGAACCCGAAGAAAAAGAAAACATAATTTTTGAGCAACTCTGAATGAGTTTCCCGTTTATCTATGCAACGAAGGTCGGCATTATACACCTAGTGAAATATGTAACATTTTATGGACTAGCCATTACTGTAATTCAAGCGCGATGATTGCATCACCGGAGTTCATTCTAGTTATTTTACTGGTCGTCGAGGTTCCAGATTGCGGAAAGGTCCACGTCGTCGCTCGTGCTAGATATTGCGCTTGCCACACGCGTTTTCTGGGAACGCTGAGATAGCGGTTGTGCACTGCTAGGCAATCCGCACTGGCAGGGATGCATAAGTGTGGGAGAAGGAAAACCCGCCAGAGTGCGAGGAAGGGTATCATGCACTTTATAGACAACGCGACGCTGGAGTACTACCGACAGAGCCGTTATACCTGTCCTCTCCCCTCATCCTGTACTTAATAGAGCAGATGCTGTCACTTGGCGACAACTTCAGACTCATTTCCTTGCCTCCACATGCTAAATGTCTTTCATCCAACTCTGTACCACTCCTAACAGGGCCGTAGCCAGACATTTTTTTCGGGGGGGGGGGGGGGGGGCACCTCCTTGAAATGGTCGTTTTTCGCTCTGTATGCCATGGCGAGAAAATATTTCGGGGGGGGGGGGGGTCACGGGCCCGGTGTGCCACCCCCTGGCTACGCCACTGACTCCTAATGACCCTTCTGTGGGTCCCTACCAACAGTGTACCACTCCACGTGGGAATGCTTCGGCCCACAGGCGTTCTTCCCATCCTGAGTCCCGACCCTTCCTCTCTGGAGTCTGCACTGCTCAGCTTACGCCGGCAAGGAACAGCAGAAGCTATATAGTCCAGCGGGCCCATAAGGTCGCACAAGGTCGCGCAAGTCCTGTACTGAGGGCCCCTCCCAACGATGATTATCCTTACATTCAAGAATATAAGTTTATTCTCTCTCTCTCTAGAATTAAGCAATCCAAATGCGAGAACGTCAATCAGGGAGTCATACAAGGGAAGATAGGAAACTTGAAGAGATAAATATTCTTGAACACTGTATGAATATTCTTGAATAAGGCAAGACCAGTTGTTGGAATGTTGGCTCCAGAGGCGTTTCGTGTTCTAGAATATTCCATTTAAAATAATAAGTGTTGGAGTTTGACGTCCCAAAACCATGATATGATTATGAGGGATGCCGAAGTCGAGGGCTCCGTAAATTTCTACCACCTGGGGTTCTTGAACGTCTACCTAAATCTAAGTACACGGGCCTCTAGCATTTCGCTTCCTTCGAAATGCTGCCACCGCCACCGTGGGATTCGATCCCGCGACCTTCTAGTCCCCGCCATAGTCCCCGCCGAAATTCGACTCCGTGACCTTCGATCCCACGACCATAACAACTGGACCACCGCGACAAGTGAAGAATATTCATCTGAGTGAGTCACACAGGACATGTACAGGATACCATAGCGCGTTATTCTATGAGTGCCGTACGGTAAAAGTGATCGCACTTGACAGGGACGATGATTCCGCAGTGAGATATCGCGAAACAAAGGAACGGTGCAACGGCGGGAAAAGCGAGAACGAGATAAAAATAATGTAACAAAGCTAAGAATGCAAAGACTTCTCGAGGGTGACAGATCACCAGCTTCTGAATAGGGCTATTGAACAGAGCTCTTATCAGATCGGCATGGGCCAGGTCAGTGTACTGTGTAGATCCTTGTACTATGAGCCTTGAGATCGTACGCAAGAGATAAAAAATCACCCGCGACTCCTTCTAGTGAGCCCTGGACTGCCACGCAAGTAACTCCATTTAAAGATACGCGTTAACTTTCTTATCAATTTCATTATGCTCAGGCTACAGAAGAGATTTCACCTGTATCTTCAAGGAGAATGACAAGTCAGGCCAGCAAGACTCTGCTGAAAAGTGTAACAGCTAATTTTTTATATATCTTTTCCTAGAGAGTAAGAACAAAGGATAGGCTGTTGGAAGCTTCGTTCGTGGGTGTTGTTAACGATATCTGAGTAAATGGAAACTGTTCATGGAAAGTGATGGCCCATAGGACGTCGCTGCTAATACGGTTTTTTTTTCCTGTAAAGTACAAGGGCATATAACGACTTGTGGGTTAGGAAAAAAATGTAAAGCATATGTTTTCGGCATTAACTGGAAGATACTCGAAGAAGCTGCAACCCCCCACTGAAAATTCTGCACCCCCCCCCCCCCCCCCCCCGTCACCTGGCTAAACCGGATTAACAGATCTCACATAGACAGATTCATATTTGACGAAAGATTCGTCCTCGTGTGGGATACGAACCTGGGAATAACGCAATTCCGGCGCGGTCGCTCTGCAGTTTGGATTTAACAGTGAGCTAGCAGATATAGGAGCTCGACGATCAATTAATCGACGGTTTGAAGCACACGGGCTGCGCATGTAGTATGTTCTATCTGTGACGTCTGTAGCTGGAAGAGAAGAAAACAGAAACTTTATCTTCAATTTTTACTTCTACATATATTGCCACTCACCTTTCTTATTTTTCACTTTTGCTGTATTCGGTTTTCACCCACAAAGACTGTCAGCAATGCTCAGCGCAAACCGGGCCTCATTGTTCGAGAAGCTTCGCGATTATTGTAGATCGTTTTGTTAAGATTACGCGCAAGACGGGAACACTCGAGCTTATTCCAGAGCTTGCGCGACAACCAGTGATAAGGCTGGAATATTTGATGACACACGTATAAATGCCGACGCGCTTCACCGCTTGTCAGTTGATCGACGGCCGACGCTCCGTTCGCCACTATCAGTGCCAGTGTGTACTGCTGTCATCTGACTTTTCCGCTTACCGGCCACAAGTTCGGCCAAATAAACAGTTTCATCTTGGACATACCGACTGCTGCCTTCGTCAACGTCACGACCACGTGACGATATATAGTTGGAAGGCCATTGGCTTAGGCTTGCTACAGTAAAAAGCTCGTGAATTCGAACTCGGTTAATTCGAACTTAGAGTTAATTCGAACTGACGCCCTGGTCCCGGCACAGCCCTGTGTATTTCTATGGGGGAAAACTCCCGATAATTCCAACGCGTCGGTATCCACAATGGTTAATTCGAACTGGAAGCCCCTCGTTTTTATCGCTCCTCGCAGAATTTGGCCCAGAGTGATCACAATGTGTTGCAAAATCAGTCCTAATCAAATTTTTCAAAATCAGTCCTAACCAATAAAGCAGCAGCATTTCTCAGCAGATGAGAATTCGTACGCGGTGCTGGAGCTCTTGGGCAAGCTACAAACGATGCCCCTGGGGTCGCGAAAGAAAAACGCAATCAAATGCAAATTACTGATTACTTTTAACTTTTGATTTCGTTGACTATATTGTGATACTGTGACTTTTTGAATAATTTCGTCCATCAGATGTACCGTTTTTGTGAAATTCTTGCTGTCCTTCGCAAAGCTAAGCAGCAAAATTAGCAGTCCACAGCGGGATTTTTGTTTCGTCGCTAGGAAGAGAATTAAATATGTTTCATATCATTGCTGGACTTGTTGAACACGGTTTTTGACCGCCTGAAAAAAAATGTCTTCCTGAAGCAGTAAGCAAAAGTTGTTCTACATATGAAGCTACAAAACAGTTTTTTTTTTCTTTTTCGTTTCTTTTTTTTTACCGTTCGGATTTTACACCGCATATCGTCTACGATACATCCCGCTGCCTTGCGGAAGTTGTAGCCCCACGACAAGTATCTCGCCACGTCCTTTTCCTGTAGTATTCATTCAATGTCAGGGTTTTACCAGGGCGGTGCGGAGCACAAGTTAAATATATGATGCCGGTTACCCTGCCTCGAAGTGAGGGAATTTTCGTCCGTGCTAACAGAGCTACATTAACTGCAGCGATAACCGCGTTGAGCCGGACTACCAGGCTAATTGTTAGAGCAGGCGCATCATATTAAAATATAATAATGAAAGGAAGCGAAAACAACACAGGTGGCTACCCAGGGAATGTTAGTTCACAAGTGGCGCTTAGATGTTTCGCACTTTACCGGACAGGGTCATACATTGACCGCTTATGTTTGTTCGTCCAATCTGGCCGTATCTGATTGTCATTTGACTACGTGGAACACTGAGCATTCTGGGCATATTGCGTCACTTGCCGATTTAGAGCCTGTATAACGTAACACAAACGATGTGCCTTGAAGAGTCCGCAGCCGAAAACACTCCGCGTTTGGTGATATGCAAGTCGCATACTTATTCACACAGCAGTTTCCCTTTTTTTGTCTGTATAGTTGTTAGAACAACCAAGCACAGCACAGTGGTTTCTCGTTCATCTTCCTCTGGCTGACATCGCAATAGAAGGGAATAAAATCCGCAAATCAACCTAAAACATGCAAAAATTGTTCGACAACGCCACTTATCCGAGCAATAGCTTGCACACAACGCGCCGTCGCGCACTAGCCAGAAAGCAGGAAAGCGCTGGTTGCCAGACTGGTCCTCCTCGCCCGATGACGGTGGGCAACGCGACCGCACCTCCACTCTCTTCTTTGTAAGGATACCGTTTTTTACTTATACATTCCGCGTGGTATTCCAATAAGTCCGTATGATTTTCGTATAATTTTAAGGGTATTTGAAAATATCCAATACAAAGTGTATTAAATTTTTATGAGGACCAAATTTCCATTTTATACATAATTATTGGACCGTTTCTACGGGGCTGGTCAACTGCGCTTCTGATGTTTCAGGGGGAAAAAAACTTGCACGTTCTCTTCTGCATTCGCCTAAGACGGACTATTCCAAGGCGAAAACCATGTTCTTCTCTTTCTTCGCAGTCGATAGTGTTGATAGATTGCTCTGTGTAACTCGCCTCACCTGTTAACGTCAGCGGTTAGGCTGCCCTTGAACGTTCAATATGAGCACGTGCTGTTATTAGGTAATCCATTTGACCGCGCTAAATTGCGTGTACGATCCACTCGGAATAATAAAATTGTACTTGGAAAACCAGCGTGAACACGACGGTTTTCCAAGTATGCATCGTTTCCAACTCGCCCACCTCTATGCCTTACTGCAATAAAATCTTGTCCGTGCTTCCATAGGCGTGTGCACGGGGGGGAAGGGAAGGGGGAGCAGCCCGCCCCCCCCACAGTCACCTTGAGAGGGGTGCGCAAAATCTGCCCCATATTTTTTTCTCTTTGAAAGAATTCAGTGCTAAAATTTAAACACAGGCACACAGAAAGAAATGACGGGAGGGCCCTTTCCGTGTGCCTGTGTTGAAATTTTAGCGCTGAATTCTTTCAAAGAGAAAAAAATATGCATCACCGACGAGCCCCACAACATGTTTTGTTATCTGCCCCATACTTTTGACTCAGTAAGGGGGGGTGGGTGCGATGAACGTACTTCTGCCTTCCCTGATGGGGTACTCTGCGCACGCCTATGCGGGACTACGAGAAAAAGGAAGCATGGTATTACTTCGAGCGTAGTAAATTTCTTCTATATTCATACTGATAGCAGCATAAATACCTACGATTCTCATCTGACAAAAACTGGACTTTTGCCAATGAGTTACGCTAAAACTTAGACCCCTTGTATCACACAAGGAGGGTTACCGTGTAATTATGGCAGAGAGCATGTGTTCGGGAAATGCCTTTGTCGACACAAAAAAAAATTTTCAGACTAAAACTTCAACGAGGTTGTTATTCCCATCTCGGCTTATGGCCCACGATAAAGTATACCCACACTATACAGTATCAGGAGATTGCTCTTTCCATACGTGCGATTGCACGTCGCTTAGAGTACCCCATATCGTATGCACAGAAACCCGCATTCAAGGAAATCGTGGCACGAGCACGATACCCTTTATTTCTAAGGTGAGGCCCAACGATTTCCTTTATTGCGAAATACAGGTGTTCACTCAAAGGCAAGAAACGAAAGCAGGTCATCTCTCGTGCCTTCTGCCGCTTTCTTCTTAGAGGGCCTGAGTTATCGTACTTCGCAGCGTATATACGACAAGCTGCTTTGACACGAGCCGACGTGATCACTGCTCGAAGGAATCGTCGACGACACCATCGCGATAAGGAAACACGATAAGGAATAGAGAGAACCCATGTATGCTCAGACACAAGCGCCACACAGCATCGAAGGAAACCTTGTAAACACACGTAAACACGAATGTGTTATATGTAAAAAAGAAAGAAAAAATACGAACAGTCCATCGAGTCATCTAGGTTTAGCATCTTTTTTGATATTTTTGATTACTCCAACACTCCTAGAACGAATTCTGTGCTTGGAGTGCTCCACTCAAGAAAGACCTCATAGTTGCAGGTTTCCGGATGAAAATTCTCACTTCTGATAATATTTCGGTGTTTCTGCTGTGAAAATTTTCTGCTGCAGGAGCGTTTCGGTCGTGCGAAAATGCTATTGTAAATGCTATAGGGAAAAAAAAAGATTACTTGTTACTGCGTCAGGGATGTCCCGACTTGCCACATATATAACTCTCTCTAAACATACACGTTGACTCTCTTTTAGAGATCATTATACTCTCTTACCAGAGTCATGGAGGGCGCGATACTCCCAAAAGAGAGTTATGTGCAAGAGAGGTATATATGTGGTAGGTCAGGGTTCACCAAAAATAGCAGAATGTAATCCATTCTTATTTTTCTATGAGTGTAGCTCGCAAACTTTAGGGGCCCTAGCCCTAAAGCTTTATATCCTCCTCAGAACTGAAAGTCGTGCGGATGGTCAGCATGTTGCCTTTGCAAAAAAGCTAAAAATTACTATTTTACTCACAGATCATTGCACTACAGGTGTCCTGCGACAGGGACATGAGGTCTATCGTCTACAGGGTTGCCGTTGGTGGCTACTTTGCGCCAAATTGGCTACTTTTGGACCCCGTTGGCGACGAAAACTTTGCAGTTGGCGCCTTGGCTCTTTTTTAAACTTGTGGCTTTTACTTATTCAAAATGGTTTTATTTATTCATCAGTAGTAAAGTCTCTGTTGATAATACAGCTTCTGTTCTATTTGGCTAGAAATTTGGCGATAATATCAAATGACATGGCTACTTTGGCTACTTTTGGCGTGAGTTCTGGCGCCTTTTCATGTCCACCCAACGGCAACCCTGATCGTCTATGAGACTCAGTTTTCCGCCAACACCTGAGAACCAATATCCCTGTATATGAATGAGGGGTATGAAAAAGTTATCGCCTTTAGTAAAGGCGACGCGTTCTCACTTCCCCGCCTTATGGCCTCCAGGAGCCAATCAAGCCGCGTCAAGCTATATCCCCTGAAATGCGGCTGATTTCGAGCACATACCACGGCCGTATACCTCTACCACGTCACTTCACAGCCAGTCCACAAGGGGGGTATCTGTTACGCGACACTCACGTCCGCCTCAGCGCAAAGAAAACAAACGAAAGATATCCGAGTTAGCACGGCTCTTACACAGATACAACAGCGCGAGCCCGGCGTCGCACGAGGAGTGCGGCGCCAGCGCTAATCTTTTCTAATATCGGCACTGCAATGCGTTCCAACGACGTTCTCTTTTTCTTCCCTTTTTTGACTCCGGAGCCTTCCGCGCTTATCAACAAAGCGTCTCGGGACATTGTTACAGTGATACAGTAACAACCCTGTCATTTCACATGCACACCGTTTATTAGACTCAGCTGTTTCACCACTTTTCATTTCGTTGACATTGGGATGAACCTTCGCGTGCTCTTCTTGCTTTGCTTCCTAAACCACCGGGGATGATCGCGGTTGTTATTTTTGCATTGCATCATCGCTAATAGAATGTGGTTTTACAGTGTTTGCCAAGGGATTATAGGTAACTGGTTGTTTAGCCGTTCCTGAGGACCTTGCCGTGTTTGTGTATCTTGATCTCCTCGGCGAGGCCAAGCCTTTGTCCTTTCATGGCAACAATGGTGTCTTGGACACTTAGATATTGCCTGTTTTCTTTTTTCTGTTACCTACGAGAGAGAATACGGCAGTGTGGGGAGAGGTACAGAGGACAACCAGATGAGCTTACGGTTTTCTACCCTACGGTGCGTTTAAGGGAGCGGAAACTGTACAAAGGGGAAGGAAGAGGCTTTCAGCCCTGCATGCACACAGGAATGCAATCAGTCATTGAACTGGCTACCCTGACACTGTTACGAAATCAAACGATAGACAGCGTTTTATTAGGTCTCGCGAAGAGGAGCACTCGGACTGTAACATTTTAAATGCGAATGCATTTAGTCGGGTGTCAGGCGGCGTTGTCCGCGGCGGTGTCCGCGCGCCGGCAGGTGTTATCTCTCCGCTCTCACTCCCTCTCCCATAGCAACAGCTGCGGGCGCGCGCGCTTATCCTCGCCCCTAGCAACCGGAGCATGTGGTGCGAGAGAGTGTAGGAGAGGGTAGATGCAGTGCTTCGCCGCTCCTTCTCTCGCCGTTCGCTCTCTCTCCTCCCTGCGCCCCACTCTCCCGTCCGCTCGCGCCTCACTCTCCGTTCGCTGGCTGGGCGCCTCTCAAGGCGATGGCAGAAGTCGGTGAAGGCGAATTTACGCCATTAAAATTGCGTCATTAAAATTACTACGCCGTGTACTCGGCGCAAGAAATGCATTTGCATTTCCTCATGATTCCCTTCGGGGAGGTGGGGGGCATTTTTTTATGCTGTAGTCAATGCAACAGGAGGAAGTCATCGGCACGTCTCCTGCAATTATTCTCTACCTGCCCTTGTTTCTGCCAGCAATGCGATGACGCATGCGAAGCGCTCATCCCTCGCCTGGAGGTTCTGCGTTCGACTCCTGCTGACGGCAATGTCTCTTTCTCACTATTTCGTTCAGTTTTTCCTTCATTAAAAATGAGAAGCTCACAGCAAACTTAAGCCGCTGCTATATAGCTTTGCACAGTTCAAGCTTCAAAAAAATTGAATTTTTCATATACACTACGTGACTTCGACGTCTGCCCACTTGTCAATGTCACAAGGGCCTGCCTCAAGACTACACCTTTTTCGCCACCTTGCGCAAGAAAAAATACGAAGTTGTTAGCAAATCACATTCTTTCAACAATCCATGGTAGCTTAGCAGGTAAGGCGTCACGCTATTAAGCTTAAGGACGCGGGTTCTGCTTCCAGATCAGGGCAGGCACACTTCGACAGGAACTAATTGTAAAAACACCCGTGTACTTAGATTTAGGTGCACGTTAAAGAACCCCAGGTGGCCAATAATTAATCGGAGTCCTCTACTACGGCCTGGATCAGACTCATATCACGGTCTTGGTACGTAGAACCCCAGAAATTATTCCTTCTTTCGCAGCGAGAAATCGTTTAACAAGCAATGCCGATGGAGCCAACGTTACGACAAAAGGACTTATATTCGTCAGAGTTGTCCTCAACACCTCAATTCTTCGTCTTCTTTTGACGGACATTCGTACAATTCAGCTGAACAAGAAATAATCTTCAATTTTTACGTGCACTTCGAGTAGGTTCACTTCAAGAAAGGGATAATTCACAGCCACCCACTTGAAGCAACAGACCACAAGGAAATCCACGTGAAGTTTATCAGAAAGGAAAGCTTCTAGTTCAAGAAAAATTTTTCCTGCTCCGAAGAGCCAACCCAGGACCAACCCTTTTCCGGGGAGGTCGCTCTATCAAATGAGGTAACCAGGATGCTAACCTGGCAACGTGAGGGCGAATTTGTCAACGAATCGGAGCACATAGACACGTAATATTGCAAATGCAAAACTCATTTGCGAGGTTCACTTCAGAAAGGTATCATTGCGGTGTCTCTATAGACTACACCTATTTTCGCCGCTTGTGGCAAGAGCTACCCTAGACCTTGTCGGCTTGCGAACTACATAAAAAAACCAACGACAGGCGATTGTTTTACGGCACCCCTTTCTCGGCCATTTCGTGAGGAAAGTGTCACGACCAAAGTGTCTTCCCCTCCTCCATCCTTCGTGCGCGGATTTCACTTTCACTGGCCACGCTTCCGTCATTCCTTTCTTCTTCTTCTACCAACCAGTGTCGTCAACGTCTTCACTGCCGCCACTCGCGAGACGAGATAGGGTTAAGGCAGTCGTGATGGGAGCTATAGGGGACGGCAGGTGTGTGTGTGTGTCGCCGCCCCATCTTCTTCGTCGGGCCCTTTCGTCACTTTCTTTTTCGTTTGCACGGGTATTTCTCGTCCCTGCACTTGTGGCTGACGGCACCCTTATCTGAGGCATTTATGCGTGCCTCAGCGTATTATCGTCAGGGGGGGCGCCTCCGCCCGGCGGTCTCCTCTTTTACTCGCGAGCACCGCTTCTTCGTAAATTTCTTGTTTATTCTTTAATTCCCCTCTCACTTTCTCGCTTGTACTTCAGTGCCATCCAGGGTTGCCGTTGGTGGCTACTTTTGCGCCCAATTGGCTACTTTTGGACCCCGTTGGAGATGAAAATTTCCAGTTGGCGCCATGGCTCTTTTTTAAACTTGTGGTTTTACTTCTTCAAAATGGTTTTATTTATTCATCAATAGTAAAGACTCTGTTGATAATACCACTTCTGTTCTATTTGGCTAGAAATTTGGCGATAATATCAAATGAGATGGCTACTTTGGCTACTTTTGGCGTGGGTTCTGGCGCCTTTTCATGACCAGAACCCTGGTGCCATCTCTGCAATAAGGTCCATGTGCTTAAGATTTAGGCGCACATTAGAACTTCAGGTGGTCGAAATTTCCGGAGCCCTCCACTACGTCGTCCCTCATAAACATGTCATGATTTTGGGACTTTAAAGGCCAACTCCGGCGATTTTTCGAAGTCAATGGATCTCAATGAAATTCGCTGGGTACGTTCCTTTGCACATTTCCGTCATTTATGCCAAATTTCAAGCTTGAGAGATGCGCTGATTGTTTGCAAATGAATTTTAAAGATTCTGTGGGCAAACGCCCACCCGGCTTCCCACAATTATTGGCAACATTGCGTGTGTGACGTGTTGGTTTGCCGGTCGACGGAAGTGACGCAGCCGATGGGTTCGCTAACTTAGGCCGCTACGGCGTATATTGTGCTGGCCACAAGGCGACAGTGTTTGGCCGGCGCTTCGCTGGTTTGGTGCGCGATTTTCTGTTCTCTGTGGAGGAGCGTGTGATATTCCGCGCCGGCGGGACCAGCATGCCTTGCACGACTTCCGGTTCGTAACAAACTTCTACGTCATACGTGGACAGTACACTCGGTTGGGTTTCGGTTTCGGTATTGCGCCTTTTTGCTTATTAAAAATTATTTTCGCGTTTGCTGAGCATTGCAGCTATCAGGCGCGTGACAAGAGTGTCTCAGGAACATAAAAGCACCATTACCCTGACACGGTCAAAAAATCGCCGGAGTTGGCCTTTAAACCCAAACAATTATTGTTATTATCATCTCTGCATTAGTGGATTTCTACAGAAGCTGAGTTCACTGCAGTGTTGTGCAGAAAGGAGCGCGATGGCTGGCAATCGCTGCTTTGTCACTGAAACTGCATGTCCAGGTGGTTTTGGGCGCGCAGTTTGAAGAAACTTCGATCTGTTCCCGCAGTTTCCCAAAAATCGCTGGTTTCCTTAGACTTTCCGAATAGACAACAAGGCAAAATGCTTTTCACCTGCCTTGCCCCTTCAGTGCACACTTCCTTGAATGTTTTCCTTGCTCTTCATTGGGCCCTTTGTTGAATCTTCTTCTTTTCCTTTTTTTTTTCTTCACAGTTGATTGCATTGACAACTGAGGAAAGTAAGTTAGTCGGAAGTGTACAGTCGGATTTAATCAATCAACCTTTCTTCCATATCACACATTATCCATTTCCCTCAGAACATGAAGGTGTTTGTCACATCTGACTTTTCATATTTTTAACGATTATTATAAAGCATTGTTTTCTCGTGGTATATATTCCTTACGTTATGAACCGTGATGTACAGTCGGCGTCATAGGTTGAGACAACACTAGGTCTGAGAATACCTTGAATTTTCCAGCTATTTGGAACTGTATTTGATCGAACTGCAAAGTACAAACTGTAATTAGCGCGTTTTATAACGCGCCAGAAATCTATATTCGAGGCTGCCTGAAGAAGCCTTGGAGATATGGATTCAGAAGAGCTCGTGCTGGGGCTAGTTGGAACATCACGGATGCAATAGGCAGTGCTGCAATGTGCACAACGATGGCAGACAAGAACGACACGGACGAAAGTTTGCAGCGCTGCCTATTTTATCCATGAGACATTCAGTCTTTTTCTTGTGTCCCATGGTCCTTAATCTTTCGACACTGACTGTATGTATAGACCTATTCCGAGCACAGCGCGTCGGGAGGCTCCCCGACGCTACCGACGTGCTGTGCTCGGAGGCAGCCTTTGCAGCTGCTGGGTCATTTGTCACGTGATCATCGAGGGCGGTGGCGAGCTTTGATCTGGGCGGAGCCTTCGCGCCGCGACGTCGCTACAAGCGCCTCAATATGTCGATAGCGCCTACCCCTGTTTACGAAACATGGAATAGGTCTATACCGAAAGTTCCGGTCAAGCGGGTTCGTTTTCCGGATTCTCGCATCTTAATTGAGAGCAGACTCAGAAGCTGCACTGTCCCGTTAACAGCTCCCACCTGCACCGTGGGGTCCGCCTCTTCGAAGCAAAAATCTCTTATTTCTTTGCGGGTGGCCGCTGCACGTTCCGAACTGGAGTTCTTTCATCCGCGCCTAAAGCTTCGCGCAAATCGCCGTGCCGACACGGATCCGAATTACGGATCACGATTCGGAGCACTACGTACACCACCACGTAAGTTTGGCACACGGGCCCTCGCAAGAGAAATTTCGCGCCACATCTTCGTGGTCCCGCCCACCTCTGTGAAAGAATCCTGTTAGGCTGCGGGATCAGCTGGATGATTTACAGACGCCACATTTAAGCCAGATTATACTAGAGCAAAAAACAATGCTTAGTCCAATGTTCAGTCATTGGCGTTCGGTATACAGGCAACCGGAACTCAATTATAAAGATTAAATATTTTTGTGCAATAACTTCTTTTTCGTGTGTTTTAACGGCCCAAGTGAAACTGCTTCTATAATGCGAGTGCTAGTGGTTCGGGCTAGTTCGTACTGCATGATCTTTGGCGTAATAACGAGGTAAAACAACAAATTATGTATTCCTCAGTCACTGTAAAAACCGTCTGTATATATCTTGCTTTGTTTCACAACCTCACTTGAAAGTTAGCGCTTGTCGTTGTCCCCTGTCACCTTTTGTCGTTTTTCCTCGCTATTACGCCATAGTTTTTACCTTGTCTTCCACCGTGTCAGTTCACTATACAAGCTGTGTTGAATGCTGGGGTTGTATCTTATACAGGGGAGCTTTAAAAACAGCACACCTGATACGTGAGGACAGCGCTGCTCCGCAGAGCATCGAAAAAAATGTTCTGTGATCAGAAAATAACACAATCGGACCTACACCGTAGTGTCACCTTTTAAAATACATATGCTGTGTCGCCTGGCTGCGGTATTTAAAAAAAGGTTACCCATTTACAATTTATGAGTGCGGAGTTAAAATACTGTTTAATACAAAATTAATGAGAACTAACAGACAATGATGCCAAGGATGCCTGTTAGTTCTCATTAAAATTGTGTTTAACAAAGCGAACGAGCCCTTAAACTTACACTTCTTTCCGTACAATACAAACTCACTTATCGCTGCCATTTGTTGCAGAAATCCCTCCTTTTTTTATCCAAAGAATTTTTCTGCTTTATCTACACAATGAGATAAAGTCAAACAAGCCATAAAAAATAAGCTGTATTCGACATCGTGTATACGTAAGGCTTCCCGTTTGAATGCGCTTCCTGGTCGATTAGCATGCGTTTCTCTTTATAGAATCAACTTCGTGTGAATATCTTTTTTTTTACCTGCTTGGCATTCCCACTGGTTTGGCTGTTATTGTATGGAGATTCACCAACACGTTTGCTCTTTTCTCAGTCTTCTTTTTACCATTGTACGCTACAAGTACGTGTGCACGTCATTGCATTTACTGCATTTGCCACAGTGAATACGACACTGGGACGACACACATGGTTACCTGAGTAGATCCAATGCCAGCTGGACGTTTCATTTCACCACTTTGTAATTGGAGCGTCAAACCTGTTCAATCCATCACGTTTTTTTTTTCTTTTTAGTCGTGCTCTTAGCCTATCGTGGGCTAGATTCACAAAACTTCTCTTTCGAAAGTGCGTTTTCGTCAGCTGGCTTCGCTAATGATACATGTGTCCAGCGTCGTGATTGGCTTAAATATTGTCTTAAGAAATTTCTTTTTTATCGCAAGACGGTTCCGTGAATATGGGTCCGCTTCTTTCTGCGTTCCAGGCTGTCGAATGTTCATCATATAACTTATTTTTTTATTGTCGTACTTCTCGGTTCTTGGCGCTGCAAACGCCGTAAAACATTGATCTCGACATCTCTGCGATGCGCCTATAGAGTACAGAAGAAAACAAAAAGAATAAATTTGTGTTTATTACTCGGAATGCTCGGCGGGTTCACCCCTTCAACCTCAATCACCACCTGAAGAAGTAGGCTTGGCGGTTTCTGTAGCTCAAACATGTCTCTTTGATATTGACCTAATAGCACCAACAGACAATGAAGCTAATGAAGTTATAGGGCATTACTTGTATGCTTTAAGAGTAGTATAGTAATTATGAGATATGTGGACAGGAATTAAAGTGGGTCGACTTGCCGCAGCTAGGGACCGAACTTTCAACCTTCTGATAACGCGTCCGATGCTCTACCTATTGAGCTACCGTGGCTATCGTTTTCCCATTCACTTTATTGGGCAATAATGATTGCCGGAACTCGCACCCACGACACTTATATTGCCCAGCACCGGAATTCCACAGCCAGCGCACCTCTGCGGCGTGCAAGGGGTGACCTTTGAATCGAAGATGCTGCAGCTGCGCGTAAACAGCGTCACCGTTCTGCGTGTTTCAAGAACATGGAAGAAACCGTTGATTTTCCTAAAATTAACTAGAGGGGACTCTGGCGCTGCGATCGTTCCAGCCACCATGGGAATGATGGGAAGTACTACACAAATTTGCCATAGTCTTCGTGCTTGCGGCTTCGAACGCACTTGTGGCTTTGTTTATCGCTGTGTTTTGGTTTTCGTTTCGAATAAAAGAACGCACCGTTGTGAACTTCCAGACCCGATTTGAATCGGTGTACCTAATAAGGTCAAGGTGTTGAAGTGTAACTGCTGAACTTTGCTGAACTTCGTCTTGCGGCAAAGCGGATTCAGGTCACACGGAGCCAAACGGAGCCGAAAGAACGAAAATTAGACAAAAGTGTGTACTATCATTCCCATGCTGGCTGAAGCGGCGTGCGTTGCAGCTCCCATAGACACTAGCGCCAGAGTTCCCTCTAGCGTACTTATAGGAAAGTCTATGGAAGAAACGTCGGAGCTGCTTCCAGGAACCGAGACAAAATGTAATTCTCGCTCCAAAGTCGACGACGAAGAAAAACTGTCACCGGGAGAAACGGCTAAGAAGGTCGACGTGTCTCGCTGGCTGCGTGCGGCGGGTCCGCCCTTACACACATGTCCCCCATTGTTCGCACGCTGTTATTGGGCCAGCGGCGACGCCTGGACGTCAGTGGCATAGATAAAAGAAGGCGCATTAGAAAGGGCACCGCTTCAGCGGACCCGGCGGCCTGCAGATCTAATCGGTGTGCGCGCGCGCCTTGTCGACTCCGCGGGGCGACGCGACGTCGCCAACTCCTCCCTATAAAGCATACACCCACATCCACCCCTACTGGAACCGTATTGCCGGCCACGGCGGCCGCGTTTCTATGGGGGGCGAAATGCAAAGATTGCTGTGTTATTCGTTTGGCAAGGGTCTATAGCGTACACACCATTCTTGCATCAAACCAGCTTGCCCGTTACTATGGCGAGAACCCAGCGAACTTTTTTAAAGTACAGTATCATAACTTCTGAAGAAATACAGGTAACACTATGAAAATTTGCGCGTATTGTTATCTATTGAGGTTAATTAAATATGCAAAATCTCAATAAAATCCAGCCAGTAGTTCTTGCGGCGGCCTTAATGGGTTAAGGTTCACGGTAAAGAACCTCAGCCTCTCTAAATACGGCTTCTCTCACAGTCATATCGTGGTTTCCGGGACGCGAAACCCTAACAATAATAATTGTTATTAGTACCACTTCGAACCACTGCCGAGGTGTTGAAGTAACAACTTGCTGGTTTGGGGAAGTCAGTCCATCTTGCGAAAAACTCACAGGCATGCAGGGTTGCCGTTGGTGGCTACTTTGCGCCAAGTTGGCCACTTTTGGACCCCGTTGGCGACGAAAATTTCCAGTTGGCGCCATGGCTCTTTTTTTTAAACTTGTGGTTTTTCTTATTCAAAATGGTTTTATTTATTCATCAATAGTAAAGACTCTGTTGATAATACCGCTTCTGTTCTATTTGGCTAGAAATTCGGCGATAATATCAAATGACATGGCTACCTGTGGCCACTTTTGGCGTGAGTTCTGGCACCTTTTTCATGTCCACCCAACGGCAACCCTGCTCACAGGGTCCCATATGCATTCACTAAAGACGACTGAAAGACGAAAGCAATCTTCTATTCCTTCTCGGTCCATGTATAGGTCCAACCCCACGGTCCCTCCGCAAGATATATCGGCACCTGACGTGGTTGTGCAGTGCCTCTGGTGTCGGAGGTATTGCAAGCAGGGTTGCCGTTGGGTGGACATGAAAAGGCGCCATAACTCACGCCAAAAGTGGCCAAAGTAGCCATGTGATTTGATATTATCGCCGAATTTCTAGACAAATAGAACAGAAGCGGTATTATCAACAGAGTCGTTACTATTGATGAATAAATAAAACCATTTTGAATAAGTAAAACCACAAGTTTAAAAAACAGCCATGGCGCCAACTGGAAATTTTCATCGCCAACGGGGTCCAAAAGAAGCCAATTTGGCGCAAGGTAGCCACCAACGGCAACCCTGATTGCAAGCTTTCTGCATCTCATCTGGTTTCGCATTGCCTCCGTGATCGGCCCATGTTTGACCAAGAGACGATGTCGTGCGATGACGTCATCACAAATTTTGGTGACGTGACGTCATGGTGGCGTAGTATGGTGACGTCACCAAATGATGATCATGATTTTTCGCATCGTTGGTACGTGTTGACGCCGCTGACTCCGAAGGTCATTTTTCGCGTTTAATGAGGGGCATCTAAGGCACTTGCCTTCGTAACATTTAGCAGCGCGAAAAATACGACGACAGAAAAAAGGAACACATGACAAGGACGAGCAAATTGAAATTTTATTGAAAAATCAACACCTAAAACTTGTCACAAAACAACGCCAACATTAAGCAAAGATAATGATCATGCGTATTGCTTAACTGACACGTGTTTATCTAGGAAACACTTCTCATGAGTGGTCAAGCTGAGTGACGCCGCCCTGCACAATTATCTTCAGCTTTGGCAATATAGCAGGCTATAAGCAGTAAGCAAGTAAGCTATAGCAGTGTGTGTGTGTGTGTGTGTGTGTGTGTGTGTGTGTGTGTGTGTGTGTGTGTGTGTGTGTGTGTGTGTGTGTGTGTGTGTGTGTGTGTGTGTGTGTGTGTGTGTGTGTGTGTGTGTGTGTGTGTGTGTGTGTGTGTGTGTGTGTGTGTGTGTGTGTGTGTGTGTGTGTGTGTGTGTGTGTGTGTGTGTGTGTGTGTGTGTGTGTGTGTGTGTGTGTGTGTGTGTGTGTGTGTTTGCGCGTGCGCGTGCGTGCGTGTATGTATGTGTGCGCGAGTGCGTGGCGTGCGTGTGTGTGCGCTTGTGCATGTGTGCGAGTGCGTGCGTGTGTGTGTATGACGGGGTATAAGTGGAGATCTTTCAATAAAATTTCTGTTGGCAGTCCAGCGCTCGTCCTGTTGCGTGTGCTCCTTCTTTGTCCTCGTTTTCTTTCGCGCTGCTTCAAGTTATTCGCCGGTGCTAAAGCTTCTTCACCTTCTTCCTAGCCAAGCTATTTCGGGGGTTATTTGCATACGTAAACCCTCCTCTTGGCGGCTTCCCATTCAAATGGTCAGGTCTGCGGAGTAACCGGAGCCACATTAACTACACCTCTCAAAATGGGCTCTTCTTCAACCAACGACTCGTAAAGGGAATGGCAGTGAACGCTTTGCGATACTTGGCAGCGTGAATAGTGACTTTAAGTGCACCGAGCGAGAGTGGGATAGTGAAGTGGTTGCGTGGTGCGGCCAGATGTAATTACCGGTGCCATTTGAGGGCCCTGCCCCGCGAAGGGTGGCAGTGGGCTGGCCACGAAGGGGTTGAGAAAGCCGTTTCGGGGTGTTCAAAGACCAAACTTATTTTGTTTGTTCCGAAAGGGATGGTGGTTACGGCAGGTTTGTTACGACGGTCTCTTCTTCTACAGTGGAAAGAGGTGATGCTGATGGTGAAGGCGTAGGAAAGATTTCGTTATAAGTTGCCTCGGCGAGCTGCCTTTTGCTTTTGTCAACTCTAAAGGTTTTTGAGCACTGACGGGTCACGAGTTCGGATTTTCAGTAGAGCCAGCGATTCATATCGGGAAAGGTACGCGGCCATTGTTGCATTCCTGATCTAACCTAACCTAACGTAACTTAACCTAACGTTCGGGTTGTTCTAGAGCTTCAATGCATGAGATTGTATTTTCATTAGAAGGTTAGAGGGGAACAACAATGCATTTTCATGGTGAGTTCGACACTGCTTTACCTGAAAGATGCAGTGCTTAAACGATGATGCTTGTACTGTATTTCAATGGAATAGCAGGTAGAGCTTAGCCGTTCGATTCATCCAAGAGTTATCTGACAGAAAAGATTAGGGCATACAAGAACTTAGCTTTCGAAAAAATGCTTAGTTCACGGTTTAAAATGCTGATAGTGGGGTTAGTCTCGATTATGTGGATGTGATAAGATAGGGAAATTTAACAAGCATAGGACTTCAAGAAAGCACTGCAGAGGTAATGTAAAATCAGTAGAGAGGCAGTTATACCATCCAGTGGTCAATAGGTGATGATAATAATGATAATTAAGATTATAATTGTGACGACAGAAAGAGGTGGGGGGCAACTTGGCAACAGAGGCCAAATAAAGGCACGTGCTCTTCAAATCGAACCACAAAACGTTGAGATAACAAAAACTATCTCAGTTCTGGATTATTGCTATCTATCTTCAAGCTGTTCAATCGCACCAAAGTAAGAGCTCAATACCAAATCGTAGTATAACTTACACTATCAGAGCTGAGTGGGCGCGACCCATGGCAACCTCCAAATGTCAAATAGAAGCACCTGCGCTTTCAAGTATAAGTGGTTACCCGATGGTATGTACTATATGTTTGATTCTGGTTCCTCAAGTAGAGTCCAGGGGCTTGGCCAGCCATTGAAACGCAAGCATTTGGCTTCGCCCCGCTGCGAGCACGTGTCGCGTGTCCACAGCACGTGCACCGAGTCAACCAACCGACCAAGTCGACGACGTCGGGCGAAAGACTCCTCCAAGCTCGCGCGCTCAACAAAGGCGCGTCGGGCGCCCGCACCGATGTGTTTACACCGTCAGCGCCTCGAATCGCGCCTGCGATGACGACGACGACGTCAAGTGAAAAAGGCAGCCGCTTGCTCGGCTGCTGTCACTCGCCAAGTGGTCGGCCAAAGAAAGCTGTGGCGCCTCACACTCTGTCCGTTTGCTTTTCTTCTGATTACTTTCCTCCAGTCGTTGCTCTCTTCTTTGCAAGCCGGCATTCCTCAAGGCTCGCCCGCACTCTCACTGACACTCGTTGTATCTACGCGACTAGGAGGGCCTCGCCTTCGCCGTACGCCGCTAGGGTCGGCACTGGCAAGGTGATGGCCGCTCTCGGCGTCTATTGCACGGAATGCCTTTGCGGACCGCGCGTCACCTGGCAACTGCCGATCCTTGCGCGCGCGCGTATGCACTCAGGATGCACTGCTTCTCGCTGACTGCGTTGGTGGTGGCCTTTCGCTGATATCATCCGAAGCCGTGACAAAATAAAGAGAAGAACTTGACCACCATGCGCGCCGTGGTGTCAGCGTCAACACTCAGTCGAGAGTACTCCAGTGGATCGCCGAGATCTCTCTCACCTACAAAATGCCCCGCCAGCTCATACAGCAAGTCGTTTTGATCTTTGACTGAGGGGGCGGCGCTGATGTGATTTGGAGTCTTTAAGGCGTTACGAACATCTTTCTTGGAAGCCGGCTATTTCACAATGTTGAGCTCCGACGAGAGTTGTGGCGAATACCATGTCTCCGCTGCTGGAGCTCGGTGCCAGGACGGTGCCAGCCACCAAGTGCTAAGCCGTGACGGAGGTCTGTGCCAGGGCAGTGGCAAGGGTGGATGAATGCAAGGATTGCTGGATGGATGAAGACCGGGATGATGTTGGGATGAATGGGTGGATCGATGGAATGAGAGAATGATGATGATCATAATGAAACGTATGCGGAGTGGCGTTTCTCAGGTGCTACCTTTTCGCTTTCCTTCAAGAGGTCGCAACCAAGCGGATCATCTAGCTGTTCTGAACTCCTTCGGCACATTGAACAAAAGGCGTCGTCTATGAAGTGGGATCAATCATCAGAAAAAGTGCGTTAATGTCAGCAAATAAACAAATATATGCTGTCTATGGACGACGTGCTTATGTTTGACAACTTAATTATTCTGACCTTCTGCATAGCCTAAAAGATGTCCAAAAAGTAAACGCTGTAATTACACTATGAAGAGCTTAACATCTATATCGCCAACATATATCATTCTATGAGACGTACCGTGTGCGAGTATGTGTTTTGTTTACTTTCTCTTTATTTACGACGTGCGAACATATATCTGGAGCACAAGTAATGTTCACGCATCATTGAATGCCACTGCAGCCGGCATCCAGCGTACTTTGCCACACTCATTAGTTTCCGGCTAGCTTACTTATCTGAAACGACATTTTGACAAGCTCCACTTTATGCGGCTGTAAAACGTAGCCCTGCTTCGTCTGGCTGCACCCTCCCCCCCCCTCCCCCCCCCCCTCCCCCCCCGACCCAACTATCCCGAGTAAGTTAAACAAGAACACTTGCCGCCAACCCTTTCAAGAGCAAGTTATTAGCCGTCATTAACAGAGCCGGAAAACAGCCCTCCCCTCGCATATAACACCCGGACAGGCGGGAGAGCGGCGAAGAACAATAGAACCAAAGTGATGACATAAGGGTCTTTGAAACCAAGGGCTCGTCCCTTCGCGCACTCCCGAAACTGCTGCAGACACGGTGCTTACAGCTCGTGAGCGCATAAGTGGCGAAGAAGGGAGAGTGTGCGTGTCCGACGGGGGGCCCGTACCAGAAGTGACCGCACTCCCGGCCACAGTGGCTCCGATCGAATAAACGACCACGCATCGCGGCGTGACTCAGACATGACCCTTCGTCAGCCTCCTATCCAGCTGAAGACGTAAGTTCCCTCGCTTCCGCACCCCCCCCCCCCTCCCCCCCCACCCAAGTTGTGTCGTCATCGACACTGTACGTTTGCAGGCAAGGGGATTGTGGGGGACTAGCAGACGGACTGCAGCGCCTCCTGGATTTGACCGGGACGCCGTCTGGCGGGGGTGGAAAGAGACCGCTTTCCTTTAACCGCTCGTGGTGATTATTGGCCACTTGTCGCCCGCAGCATTTAGAGCGTTGCGCAGTGCCTCTTCCTCCACTAGCCCCCCCCCCCCCCACCCCCCCCGTCACTTTTGTTTTTGCGTCATTCTGTCGCGACCCGCCGAGGAAGCCGGGAGACACGATAGAGCTATATATAGAATGCGACAGCCACCAAAGAGACGCGCAGAATAACCGCTCCGTGCGTTTTCACGCTCATCTTAAAAGTGAACTCCAAGAGTGCGGGTTTATAAATACATATGCGCGATGGGTATCTGGCTAAATACGGTAACAACGTTTAGGGAGAAAGCGGCAACATATCGCGCGTCATACCACTCTCGACTCTTTAGTGGGTGAAACTTCTGCCCCCCTTTCGTTCTTGTGGTGACAGGCTGGGCAAGGAGGGCAAAATGTGCTGTGGAGGACAGTTGAAGGGATGATAAATGCTTAACGAGTTCCTGCTACTTCTCCAAGAAAAGTGGCAACCAATTAATGCTGCAGTTCAGATTGGTTTACGGTATTTAACGTCCCAATGGGACTTCAGCTTTGAGAGACGCTGTAGTGGAGGGTTTCGGATCGTCTTGACCACCTGGGGTTTCTTTAAGTGCGCTGACGTCTCACAGGACACGGCACTCTAGCATATCACCTCCATCGAAGCGCCACCGGCATGGCCGGTATCGAACTTGGCGTCTTTCGAATCAGCAGCCGAGCATCGCGTCAACTAAGCCACCGCGATGCCATTGGTACATTTCAGACTTCGAGCTTCTTGTACGATCATTGCGAGTAACATCCTTGTCGCTTGTGTGATAAGTTTATGATTTCTCATTTCAGCCGTTATTTGCGTGACTCAGTTATGTTGATGTCAAGTTACCGAGCCACTTCTCCGTTTGCTTTGAAGGCAGGTTTATGAGCACTCAACACAAACATGCACCCAAAAAGCACGCAGGTGCTACGTAAGATGCACTCAGTCAACTACGCGAAAACAACTACGTTTATTCCAATAGTGAAGCTAGCTGGGCAACTTGATGAATCATGATGGCAGGAACAGTATGAACGTAAAGCACGGGACGAAGAAGGGACACATACGACCGCACGAGCGCTGTTGTCGTATGTGTCTCTTGTCCGTCCCGTGCTTTACGTTCGCGCTGTTCCTACCATCAACTACGTTTATGTTCTTTGCTGTAACGTTATATATTCAAGTGACTAAGTGCTAAACCATGTTACCATCACATAGAACTTCTTAAAGTCTCCAGAGCCTCCTGAACAACACCGATGAATTAAAACACTCAGACATGCAGATATGTACGCATTAGCAACCACATATCTCATGTCGCTGGTGTCACGGCCACTATATCTGGCGAAACACTATCGCGCCTTCATGCAGCATGCATTTAACGGTCGAATGGCAGCATTTTAATCATGTCGCTGCACCCGAAAGTTATGGTCAACCTACTACTGCCAGAGAAGCTACATAAGAAAAGGAACAAGGATAATGCTGCCGAAACTAAACCATGTGCCGTAACCCAGGCCTCCGCTCTGACTCGAGGCATATATATCTCATCTGGGTCTGTTGTGGCTGAGAGCTGTTTCGAAGAAAATCCAGCAACCGGGACTAACTGGAATGCCTGTGGTGGCATCTGCCGTGGCGAGGCCAACATATATGATGCACTGGGTCACTGTCGTCTTTGATATGCAAGGACAATAACATATTGCAGGGTACCAGGGGCGTAGGCGGAATTTTTTTCGGGGGGGAAGAGGGGAGGGCACCTCCTTGATTTTGAGTGGGGACCGGGCAGGCAGATGGGATCGAATCCAATTTTCTGCTATATATGCCATGGGGAGAAAAATCGGAGTGTGTGTGTGTGGAGGGGAGGGAAGGGGGGATCACGGGCCCGATGTGCCACCTCCTGGCTACGCCACTGCCTTCAGTCCTTGCTAAGAGACATTCCTTAGTTCTTAATTGAACCCTCCCTTGATCCTTCTTCTCAGTCCCCTGCATAGAGCCTCCCCCCTCTCCCCGTCTCTTAACCTCCTGGAGTTTTCTCCACCCCACGTGCGCGGTGTCGCACTGCCTCCTGGATCTGCCCACCTTTTGACTAAGCGACGATGTCAGGTGATGACGTCATCATACGTCATTGATTACGCATGAGACACAAGTTTCGGTCATCCGTGACGTCATATCCGTGACTTCACGATGACGTCACAAGATCAGCCATACTTCGCCCTTCCGCAGTGAAGACCAAGCGCAACTACAGTTTGACGCGTATTCAATGTCACCGTCTGGTGAGGCGCTTGTGGATATCGCATTAAAAATGCACCGCGCATAGTATGAAAGCGCACATTGGCCACAGAAGCTCTACGAAAGGTATGGCCTTCTCAGTGCGCATCAAGGGGAGTGATCTCCTTCGTTTCAATCCGCAGTGACGTTGATTTCGGTACATGCACGCCTTGAGAGAGCAAGCTGTGCGGATGCCGAGGTAACGAGAGCTTATAGCTGAAGCTACACCTAAATTAAAGAATGGCACATCTCGAATAACTGAGACATGCGTAGCCATTCCATAGCACCTTGATCAGGCAGGTTTTGCCGCGACGTATGAACACATTCCTCAACTCCAAAATACGTCTATTGGCATTCCACACAGCCATGGCCACCCACTAATCCTGTCATCGCGGAATGAGATCTCGCATTTCCGAGGCCATGTGTTACGACTAATACGTCTTCCGACCAGCTGTCCACGCGATTCCGTCTTTTCTTTTTCTTTTTTTTTCTGTTAGCTAGGAATGCGACGCGAAAAGGAAACACCCAATTCGTATCACGGAGCAAAAAGACCGCGACCGGTTTTTCGAGACCGACCAGACCGAACGCAATCTAACCCTTCTCACACACAGAGGAAAAAAAAAAAACGTCCCGGACAAGGGGCTTCCGAATAACTAGTCTGAAAGATATACATATATATATACACTGGCATATAACGAGCAGCCCTTTTGCGCCGCAAACCTGTTCACGCCGACCCGGGGCACGATAGGAAATTCAAATTGTTTGTCGCTCATCGCAGCGCTGTGTAGGTAGTTACTCCGCGCGGGGAATGATAAACGCTGCGATAAAGAAGAAAGTGGTGCAGTCCCGGTGACAGCTATCGTAATAGCGCAGTTTATGCACGACATGCCCGAAGATACGTCGCCCATCCGGGGCCATCGCAAATTTGCGAGGCTTAGGCGCTTCACGTATTCTGTAGCCTCACTTTATTACGCCAGTTTCTTTATATAAGCCATTCGTTGGAGAAAAGGTAACCATCGCTGGCCGGTTCTGACGCCGGGAGAGAAATGTAGACCTCCCTGTCTTTTTTGGGGCACGTCCAAGTAAAAGTAAAAGGAATGTGACATTCCTGGTTGACTGGTTTATATCCATGTCGTTTTCGCGTTTCCTTTTCTCAGACGTGGGCACCGCTTCTGGCGTGTGGCACACCCGGCACGTGGCTTCCAGCCTGCTCCCAGCTCCCCTGTATAATCCCGTCAATCGTGGGATAACTTCCGTGAAACGACTTAAGACAACACTTCCATGCTCAACCCCCCACTGCCCAGTTGAGGAGGTTGGGCATGTGACCACGACCGCCGCAAATATTTCCTTGCTACGGTCTTGTCTGCAGACTCATCTTCAAAGCTGCAGCGTGTGGCTTTAAAATGCACGCACAGAACGCTCTCGACATTCCTCCATCCTAAATCGGTACGAAATGTGATTCACCTTCCCGATCGTCCATTCACTTCGATTTATAGCTGCGAGCGAAAGTTCTAAAACGTCGTTGCTGTCTAGGATGTCCTTCCATCTGCAGCATAATGACATGCGTTCTGCAGGCCATGTCAACGCTTCAACTTGGACCATAGCCGTGCGTATGGCTCTCCACTAGGCGGTGGGGGGGAAGGGGGGGAGGGTGCTATACTTCACCATAGTCAATCTCCCCCCCCCCCCCCCATCTTCTCAACCCCCCTTCCACTGAGGCCCTTATGATCAAATGCCGTACAAGGACGATGTATTCGGTAGGGCACCCCCCCCCCCTTCCCCTTGTGTCCTCGCTTAAGGCCGTGGGGAAGGGGGGGAGGAAGGAGGATGCTATCTTTCACCATAGCCAACCCCCCCCCCCCCCTCCTCTATCATCCCTACCCCCCATCCACTGAGGCCTTTATGATCAAATGGAGCACAAAGACGATGTATTCGGTAGCCCCCCCCCCCCCCCTTCCCCTGGTGTCCCCGCTTATGACTTAGATAGGTGGTATTAGACACGAATTTAATATGGAAAACGCTGTAGGCGATGCACTCAGTCATATACATATGTAGCAATTGATGTTTGGGACGCATATAGCATTCATACCGTATTCCAGAAACAATGTTTTAAGCTAGCAAGCACCAAGGTTTGCGCCGCGTGGACGATGAAATTCTTCCTTTATACTTCCACGTAACAATAACCAACGACTATTACGTGGTTAAGCCCTCCCCGCAACTTCTCTTGCATCAAATGTAAGAGCCGACGAGGCAGCGCAAAGTACATGTAGGTCACGTTAGGCGCATCAGCAGGAGGAAAGTTCTCAACGGGTACGATTACTACATCGCTTCCAGCGGCCCGATAAAAGCCGGAGGCCGGACGCCCCGCATTGCTGCTGGCGTGCGCAAGTCGATAAAGGCGAGCTGGCTGCAGAATCTGTGCAGTGCCAGCGAAAGAGACGGAGAGCCGACGCCTGTGAAATAAAATGAATCGGTAGCACGCTTCGTAGGGCGAGAAAATATGCTGCACAGAAGTGCCAACGCACACGTGTACTGAGAAAAAAAAAGGCAAAACAAGCTCGCGATGAGCATTCGTTCATCTGAATACTACATTCATCCGCTAAGCGTGGCCAAATTCTGGGAAGCAACGCAGCTGGTTGAAAGAATTGCCGTACGCGTTAGCAGTATAGTTTCAATTCGCCATCCCCCGAGTTATCTAAAGGCGATGTCGACCGGTTTCTCAATGTACTATCAATCCTTTTGCCACGAAGCGAATGCTGCACTAGGTAGGTGTAGAGTAGTTAGACACCGCTGAGTTATGCATACTTTCCGGAACGCCTCCGCCAACTTAGCTAGAGGGAAACATTTTAAAACTATGTTCGGTTTCTGACGTCATCGGTCTTACTGGGTACCGTGAATGGGAAACACAAGCCAGAGGGACATACGCAAAGCCGCTCCCGCCGAGGCGATACTGCGTTAGGTGACGTGTCACTTCCTTCGGCCGCGATTTCATTTCCGTGCTTCGAGTTCAAAAACACGGTATCGACTTCCCTTGACCGTCGGGTCGGTGATACATGTTGGCCGACACGTCACCACTGGCCGGCAGTGGACGCACGTGCTCGACTTTCTGGTTGTGTACAGGGTATCATGAAAACACTTCTTGAAGAAAGCCAGGGCTTAAAGTCACGGGAGGGGGGGGGGGGGGGCAGGGGGGGCTGGGCCCCCCCTTCCATTCTTAGGGGCGAAGCTCCCTTAGGGTGTGGGTCTGTCCCTCCTCTGTAGTAGTAGTAGTAGTAGTAGTAGTAGTAGTAGTAGTAGTAGTAGTAGTAGTAGTAGTAGTAGTAGTAGTAGGTAGGTAGGTAGCCACGTGTAGTGGAATGTACCCCCCTCCACGTGATAAAGATGACGATGACGCAGTATAGTGGAATGTACCCACTACACGTGATAACGATGACGCTGATGACCATGAAGTATAGGCGCGTTCCAGACCACGCATTCTCTTTCTGCCGTGGATGAAAACGATCGAGCTTCGCCCACTCATCATCACTTCACTTCGTGGATATGGCGTGATTTTTTTAAGGTGGGGCTCGACCCCCCCCCCTAGGCACGTCAACTGCAGCGCTGCTGCACTCATTTGAAAAGTGCTGGTGTTAATTTTTTTCGGCAGGAGTGATCTATACGGAGAAATTATAACTCTAACATATTTAGTTGTGCTAGTGTGCTAGAGACAGTTGTCTTCCCATACACGCATATATATAATATATTGCCGCCCTATAAGGGCCCCCTCTTCAATGATGGGAGACCTTAAGCCCTGAAGAAAGCTTTCGCTATGCATCAATCTCAATCAATGGTGCGACATCCTTAATTGCGCATGCCCCGTGGCTTATGCCTCCAGAAGCTTTTCTTGAACTGTTGTCCTCTCGAGAACAATTTCTGTTACAACTTTGAGCTCCAGCAAAGCCTGAAACGGCTTCAGAAGAATGGCAATGCCCGGCTAATTAGACTTAGGCGTTTAACTTATACACCGTCCGTCGCTCTTCGGTGCAGTTTAGTCGATTCAACTTAATTGAATTGAGTTTAATTTCAGCGCTGGTCCCTTTTCTATGGGAACAGATCCAGCGCAGAAATGTGTACAAGGGGTGTGGGCACTTCACTTGCCACGTGCAAGTCGATGTTGCACGCGTATATGAAGCTTATGAACAAATATTTTTGTGGAACCCTCGCACTGGAGAACGCAGCTAGCACGGCTTTAAATATTTTTTTTTAATTTAAAAATGAAACTTCAACCTTGATTTTCTCCGCTAATAATGAACTTATGATAGTGAGACTTACGACATTAGAGTCTTCAGGGTACAGTTTATCAATCTAAACCCAAGCCATCGTTTCACTTTAGTGTCCCTTTAAGTATAGGCGAACTTTGGAACGCTTTCGTGGCGTCCCCTGGCAATCTTGTTGACGGTGGCGGCAAGGGGGGCATTTCCCACGCCTCGCGCGGGCCGGTCATCGTGACCCAGGAATGCGGATGGTGGCAACCTGCTAGACAGCCGCGCCGCTCGCCCAGCTCGTGGCAGGTTCTGGTTATTTCACGCCGGCACACGGGCTTCCCAACCTCACTTACCTACTGACGCCGGCGGCAAGGCAAACGGGCCAAATAAAAAACAGACCTTCTCCGGCATTGCCTCTGCCTTTTGCCCTCAAGCACGGCATCCCCTGCCCCTCGCTTTTAAACACCCCTCGCCACGTACACCACCCCGACTCCACCCAGAGCAGAAACTGGCTGGTAGGGAAGAGAAGCAACGCTAACTATACCCAGCCTGGGCTTGAAATCACGCTCGCTCGCTGCTTTCAGTGAGGCCGACTTGAACGGCCTACCTTTCTGGGTGTCCTTATCTTTTTCGTGTTTTTTGTTTTTCTTTTCATCATCTCGTTGGTGTTGTTCCTACCGCTGCTGCTTCTAGTTGTGTTGTTACTCCGCGTTCCGCCTATGGGACGAACGATAATCGCACGGGCAACACGTGGGGGGCCAACGCCACCTAACCCGCCTTCAAGACATTAACCGGAATGAAGCAACAAGCGAGGAACCAATCTGCGCTGCTTCTCTTGGGTTGCGGTGCAGCTATCATCAATTCCTGCGCGACTAGCAGCTAGCCCAACGCAGGGTACCCGGAATTACCGGCCCGATTCGCTCGTTTTCCTCCCTACATTGTTAGGCGTTGCATAGTTCTTGTTTCGTTTATTCAAAGCGATGTATAGTAAATGTGAACTTTCCGAGGGAAGCTATAGTTTAGTGAATGGGCCCAAATAGCGAAGATAGCTTGTTGTTCACGATTTAGGACCGCTTTTGGAAGAGGATTACCCGTACGTGCCGGGCGTTGCCCGTGCGGCAGTCCACTTTTTTCATGCGAATGCTTGCGTGGCTACGATTTGTCAAGGACGGTGTGTATTGGTCGTTATCATAAGCTGCCTATTTGTGTCGACTTCCCAACAGGGATTATCAGCTTACCCCTCTCTTGGAGCAGTTGGCTCTTTCTCGCACTTTTTAGATTATCGAATGCCATTACAGCACTCTTCGCTTTGTCTTTTCCCTCCGTCTACACCAGTTCTGTTAATACAACATTAATGAAAGTTGTCAGCATTACAATGTTAACATTTCCTTTTATACCGAAGATTATAGCAGTTTGGCACGCGGGTAGCAGAGCAACAGGATAAAATGAATTATATCTAATCTACGTCGCCACATGACTCTCCTAGGACATGCTTTCGCGTCATCTCACGGCATCTATTCATTTTAACGCGTGTGTGTTAGGCGGGCCTAATTACCTTAGTCTGACAGCTCGTTTCTTTTAGCAATCAACAAAGGAGAAACAGAAAAAGCCCCAGGCCGCAGCTAACATTTTGATAAGGTGACGTTATCTTACTGAGTGCAAGAACCACTTGCCTCGTCAAATCTTTTGTACGCAGCTCATATTACTCTGTGACGAGTGCCCGCGCGAGATGAACAATGAGTTGCCCAGACCAACACAAGTATTCTTATCGACACGTCGGTTCCTGTTTGAGGTGTCTATTGGGGAACCAATGTCGATCACGTCAAGCATCCAATCAGAAGGTTGGAATCCAATCCAGCCTGAGGATGCAAATGTGAAGCGTTGTTTGTGACTCCGAACATCCAACCATAACTAACTCCAGCATGACATGTCCACCGGTCGGAGAACCAATTTGTTGATCACTAGTGTCATCCAATCAAAAGTTGGCTCCAGTGTACTTCCATTGGTCAACAAATGGTGGTCACTTCGCGCATCCAATCACAAATTTTAGCGTCAGCCTGAGTGCACAGTGGTCAATCAGTGTTTATAGATACACGCATCCAATCAGGCCTTTGACCTCAGTCTAAGAATTCTCTTGAGCAACCATATATAGTCACTTCAATGCATCCAATCGATACGTGTGACTTCAATTCGATGACTAACCGGTGTTGGTTACTTCAAGTGCCCGATTAAAACTTTGGCTTCAGCCATTAGATTCAACTGCTCAGCCAGGGATGATTACATCAAGTATTCATTGTCGTCCGAACACTATAACTGTCTCGCTTGGATTTCAACTTATTACTTAATTACATATGCGTGTAAACTGTGAGCATTCTGCACTGGTAAAACCTGCCGCTGTACTCCAATAAAGTGACTCTCTATACAAGTGTCCACAATGCTTCAATTTCGTTCTCCTAAACTGCTCATTCATATTTCTATTCCCTTTACGGTTACAAACTATCCAGCAGCGAGCTGTTTTCGCAAAGTTATTGAGACTCAGAAATGTATGCCTAAGGGATGTGACGAAAAAGACCAACATAATAATCAATTCGATTTATTACGAAAGTTCGGAGCCCTTCAATAGGAAGGGTGTCATGGCGCAGATGAAACATTACATGAGGAAATATTACATAGGTTGAAACACACAGTCAAGTTAACCATGCATACGAACGAATATGACACGTAGCAAGCAATAAAAAGTGTCATTCGAGGACAAATAAAATATTATCTGTAATATTCATCTAAACAAAACATAAATATCATACAGAAAACGGAAGTGAGAATTAGTCCCCTGAAAGGGACACGACACCTAGCCCCCCCTGACAAGGCGACAAATTAAGAGATCAAACTGCACAATGAGGGGGGAATGAACCAACTGCATGTTAAGCAACACGGAAGACAGGGGCACGACTCTGTTGTTACGTGCCTTACAAGAAATACATACAGTGACTGAACACATACTATAGGAACACACTGTACCCACGATGATGCATACATACACGCAGTGGAACATATATAGCCCGCGTCGATCGACCCCGCACGACGGCAAAATTACGGACAGGCAAGCACATTTGCCTACCACGTCCATTGTTACGCGACTGTTTTGCGTACAGCTAAGCGCGCAGCTTTTGCAGCACACTCGGACCGGCTGGGCAGTACACTCCACGTCATATACCTGTCTGGCCCATGAGCTATTTCTTCCCAACCACGAGAAAACCGGCACCGCCTTACGATCAGCGCCTCATGCTTCCTCCAAGAGGCGCCTGCTTCTTTTGTTTAACCATCACCACCCCAAGGACACTGGCTCACACGCTGTCTTACACTGGCTATTTAACAAATGATCCGCCGAACCATTACCGCTTATGTCCCAGAGGAACGGGGGGGGGGGGGGTTCATAACGAAGACAGTGCTGCTCACCGACTGCATGCGTGCGGTATAGACCGTTACTTTTCCCGTTTCTTGCGTGGAGCACGAAGACAAACCCCTTCAAGGACTGTCACGTCGTGGCTTGATGTGGCTACATTCTATTAGTTCTACGCGAGCCGTGTGGTACCAGAAATCACCCATTCGATCGGGGAATGGAGAAATGAACCCTCTTCCGAATCTTCGGCAGATGGCACAGTTCTTCCAGAGCGAAAAAAAAGAAAACGACGTTCCCGCGAATGTTTTGCTCGAGCATTCGGGCGGTGAACCATACGGCTCTTTAATTAATGAGTTACGCGTGATTAATGAGTGTTATGCTTTCGTGCGTGGCAATGCGGAGAGCCTAGAACATGCGTAAGCGAAGTGAGAGACAGCTCAAATGACATCAGGCTCAATTTTTAGAAGTGTTATCGAACGAATTTCTGAATTTGAAAAAAAAAGAACAGAAGAACTATGGAGACGGTTCTCCCACAATTATCTAGCTTCAAGAGGTCTTTTCTT
Organism: Rhipicephalus appendiculatus; assembly: GCA_030522465.1. Lineage (NCBI taxonomy): Eukaryota > Metazoa > Arthropoda > Arachnida > Ixodida > Ixodidae > Rhipicephalus > Rhipicephalus appendiculatus. The sequence goes on along the minus strand of JALIZH010008243.1, from coordinate 158,334 downwards.
GCGATGTCCTTTGTTTCGAACTATGTATCATACGACGGACCTTGAAGATATTGATTAGACAGAGTAAAGCGGTTTTCTTCTTTCAACTTAGACGTGTGAAAAACGCCTCCGCCAGGGCACAATGTTAGGCATGCAACGTTTGGACACGTTTCACATAGCACGAGAGCATATGTTCTACCAGTTCCCTTAGTTTGCGTCTGAGTAATTTTGCACGAAGAGTTCCACTTTGTTAGGCAATGCAGTGAAATAAATGGCTGCAATGACTTCCCATGTTCTACAGATTCGCGTTCTATAGACATATTTCAACCGTACCACCACATCGCCTATGCACTTCTATTCGTCGCTACAAATGTCCTGAAAAAAAAAACGGACAATACGAAGCGAGAAAATTGACTCACGTCGCGGACATGCGCTACTGACATCCTTGTCTTTTCCTGTATCTATGACAACCCCGCTAGATAAATATCGACATTATCAGTAGGTCTTCATACCTCTTATCTGCCTTGAAACCACCCATAAAAATAACGTGAATAGAGGAGGGAAAGACTGGTGTGGACAAAGATAAAAATATCTTCTTTGATAGATAAAACTTTATATGTTTTACGTGAGGAAATCCATGCGACAAGCAGTTTATTGAGTATCCTGACATACCACAAGGGCAGGCGTTTCAGGAAAGACGGAAACTAAAGCCTACGTTTAGGAAAACTCGGCTTAAACGTCCATGTACAGACCGGCGCGAGAATCAAAGCTACCGTCTCATCGTTAATGTGCCCCCCCCCACGCCTTCGTCATCAACGTCACCCACCGCCATAGGTAGGCGAACTCACTCAGACTCAGATGAAGCCGTGAGTCTGAGTCTGAGTGAGTCCGGGTGAGTAATATTCTGGTGAGTCTGAGTCCGAGTGAGTCCGGCTCAGGAAAATTTTGGTGAGTCTGAGTCCGAGTGAGTCCAAAGATCAAGATATACTCCTTGAGTGAGTCTGAGTGAGTTCTACTTTTTTTGCCGACCTATGCCCACCACACGTCAAGAAACGTGCGCAATAAACTTGTCCCAACATTTTGTCTCAGTAATGTTTCAACCAAACGCTCAAGCGTTCGACGCAGCGACGCCTTAGCACCCTTCTCTTGCCCTATATATTTTAACGCGATAAACGTTAAAGCGCTCGCTTCGCAGAAATGCCGGCGTCGGTGTCGGCGTCGGTGTGGTTTGGTTGTGAGCGACAAATCATCTTGTCCGTGGCCGAAAAATCGAGAAATATGTAAATAAAATAAACAATAAAAAATGTTCGGTTTGAAGTGGTAATCGAACCCAGGCCGCGCGCCTGCGTGGCAAGCAGTTGTTCCACCCCAGAGTCACGGCATTGCTTGAAACTGCTTTAGAAAGAAACATTATATGAATATCATGTAGTATAAGGAGTCTCCTTAACGCATCTAATATTACGGGGCAGAATCCTAGAATCGCACCAGACGTCAAAGCCAGTGGCGTAGCCAGGTGGTGGTACACCGGGCACGTACGCCCCCCCCCCCCCCCCCCCCTTCCCCCATCTCCCGAAATATTTTTTTGCCAAGACATACAGGGCACAAAATGTGTGTGTGTTGGTGGTTAGAAGAAGAATGAGACGCCTAATTTCTGCAGCCCAATAGGGAGCACGGCGCAGCGTCTGCACAAAATGACACTCGACCACGTCTGCCTACCCGGCCCCCCACTTCAAATCAAGGTGGTGACCCCTCCCGAAAAAAATTTCTGCCTACGCCCCTGGTCAAAGTGCAACGATGGTGGTTTAAAGCTGCCCACCCATTACAAATTGTGCAGCTACGCCAGTGCACGGGCACCTTACGGACGAGTAGTGGGTACTTCACCAATTATCAAAAGGACGAATTATGGCGTAGCGGGCACTTAGAAACAGTGCATCCAGTAGATATTCTAGGATAGTTTGAAACGGCCAATGTTACGCGCACAAACGTTCCTTTCCTTGCGGCATGGTTGAAGGCAATGCGCACGGGGCCCGCTTACGCCTTCACGTTCTACGCTTGAAGGCGAAGGGTTGCCGTTGGTGGCTACTTTGCGCCAAATTGGCTACTTTTGGACCCCGTTGGCGGCGAAAATTTCCAGTTGGCGCCATGGCTCTTTTTTAAACTTGTGGATTTACTTATTCAAAATGGTTTTATTTATTCATCAATAGTAAAGACTCTGTTGATAATACCACTTCTGTTCTATATGGCTAGAAACGACATGGCTACTTTGGCTACTTTTGGCGTGAGTTCTGGCGCCTTTTCATGTCCACCCAACGGCCGCGAAGTTCAAGCACACACCAAGTTTTTTTCTTTATTTTTTTTTCTGCTATCACAAGGCATGTGTCGAGTTCCGTCTATGCTTCCATTGTGTGCCCCAAAAAAGGAAAGGGAGAGGAATCGTAATCTTTCCGAGTTACCGCATGTGTCGTGTAACTTTTCCAGCGCTCTTACTCTTGCATCACAGGCGACGTTGATACGACGTTGATACGGCACGTTACTAGCCGAGTGGGCACACAGTTCACACACTGACAGCTCACCTTGTGCCTCCGTTGGAAATACACGTCGGTGCAGTGCATTTGACCTCTGCGCTACCTGCGTGCACGTTCCAAGAGCAAACGGCTCAATCCTCTTGGTTCAGAGAGTGTCATTTACCCATACTCCAAGACAGGCCCGTAGCCAGGAATTTTTTTCGGAGCTGGCCCACCTTGTTGAAGGCCTTGAAAAACACCTATTTTGATTATTTGTCCTGTGTAAACCTACCCCCCCTCCCTTCAGATTTCGTGTGGGGGGTGGGAGGGGGTGGTGCCCTACGTGCTTGCTCCAAGAGTGAGCAGCAGAAGTCAAGCATCACGGTTGCTGTGCAAACAAAACAAAACGGCCGTGGACAAATCATGCCACGTGCTGCCGCCTATAGGCCTAACTGCTTAAAGTTCTGGAATTTTTTTTTTTTATAAACAAAGGTAGTGTGAATAAATGTAACGCTATTGGTCTTTCCGGAATCATTAAAGTATCTGAAGCACTGGAAGCCAGAATTCGCATTTATCGGTCGTGTTTTTTTTTTTATTTCGTTTTTTCAAACTTGCAGCTAAAGTTCACGTTTGTGGGCACCGATTTTTTTACCCTTTGAAGAATGTAAAACTTAGGCTTGATAGGTTTCCTTCTTTGCACTTGCGGAACCACGGGAAATAACATTTTCGCAAACTGTATCTTTTCTTCTTAAGAGAATTTGTTGCTGGGCTGGCTCATTCATTATGCTAAACTGCAGAGTGCAAATTCACTACGAAACATAGAAGAGCACACGCAGCACAGCGAACAAAGTTTCCTGCATATATATGTACTGCATAACCAGGGTGTGCAAGCGCACTGTTCATCATAACCACACACACACACACACACACACACACACACACACACACACACACACACACACACACACACACACACACACACACACACACACACACACACACACACACACACACACACACACACACACACACACACACACACACACACACACAAAAGACATATCGCCACAATGCAGATTAGAACATCAAATAAAATTTCATTTTCTTTGTTCTGCAACACCACAAAAGTATCACTGACACAATCACAACAGTGCAGAGGATAAGTCGCACTTTCGGCAGCTTGCACGGGACGGCCCGTTTTTAGTCGATGCTTCCCGGGAGTTGACCGGTGACGCAGCTAGCAGAGATGTCGCTCACAATCTCCTCTCGTTTCGGTTTCAGCTGCACGAATTCCCACGTTACGATGATGCGCCGAGCTCGCTGTCCCTGCCTAAGCTACGACCTTCCTGGGAACCTGCATCTCCCCGCATGGACACCCACTCATCGCCTACCCCCCCACCCCCCCTTACACCCCCCCTCCCCCCTGATACAAAGTCTCCTGTCGTATAAACGTGGTCTGCGTACTAATGATGCCCTCCCTCCGCGCTCCATATGTTGAATTTTCTTTCCGCTGCGACCTTGCATTGCAGCCTTGTCATTGCGATCGACATGGTAACAACGGACGAGGAACGCTACGTGTACATCATATAGGTCAACAGGAGTTCAGTGTCGATTGCCAGATAGTTTCGATGAACTGTGACTACTTGTTTCATTCGTCCATTCGTGTAACTGCTTGTGCAGGGGCGTAGCCAGAATTTTTTTTTTTTTTTTTTGGGGGGGGGGGGGGGACCTCCTTTAAATGGCCATTTTTCGCTCTGTATGCCATGGCGAAAAAAAATTTCGGGGGGGAGGGGGGGGCACGGGCCCGGTGTGCCACCCCCTGGCTACGCCACTGTGCTTGTGCAAGTTCGCAGTCAGTCGGTGTCTCTTATCTGGCAGTCGGCTTCATTTTTTTAGTGAATGCTAGCCAGTGAGGAAGGGTTTTATGGATAGTTTATTAAATTCGTCCATTTATGAATCGCAACTTCTCAAGTACGGACATTGCTACTCATTTTGGCATTTCTCGCAACATTTTTACATGGTGGTTCTGGTTCACACACACCCACACACACACACGCGCGCGCGCACACACACACACACACACACACACACGCACGCACACACACACACAGTGCCTTCATCACGGGCATCAAAGACGAAGTTGTTTCTGGAATAATGGCAGAAAAGTGTCAGCCCGACATCATTGCTTGTTGAGGTTCGAAGTAAACACGCCAGTGTTGAGCATGGCCGGGCAAACAACAAAGTAACACTCTGAGTGTTACACGGTTGGGCAAGCATTGGTACAGCAAACCCATGTCAACTTTCATCAGCACACGAATGGACAGAACCCTCAGTAAATAATGATGCCAGTGATGGAATTGAGTCCTGAATAGTGCGGGTCTAATACAAGGTCAGCTCAGATCGTTGAAACAAATGTGAACAATCGCACATTGGTTGACCCCCCGTGACGTGGGGGGTACAGGCTTTCGAAGAGTCACACGCAGTCTCGTCCCGCATTCCATTAAGTTTCGGCAAACTGAGAGGCTGTCTCACACTTGACTGGCTGCGAGGTTGGTCTTTGCTTTTGTTTCCTACAATATCTCGTAAGCTTACGTTGTTACACACGGTTTGTGTTCGTTATTCAGAGTGCGAACCCACTGTGCGCTTTCCTGTGCATCCAGCACTGGACAATCGAGGCAGCCTGGATAGCTGACTGTCTAGTTTTGAGGTTCTATTTCCATTCGCAAGTGCAACCGCCAGCCTTAGTAGGAAAGCATGCGATTCGTCAGATTGACCATCCAGCTAATCTCCGTCTAAATCTAGACGACAAGAAACGCAGTACACCTTCGCGAAAGTATTTACGAAAAAAATGTTAACAATCCCGTCCGAGCAAGGCATTTTCTAGTGGTCTCCGCGACGAAAGAACCAGCTAGTGGTACCGAGAACAGATCCAGGCATGCTCGCCATACTGGGCTTAAAGAGCAACCATTTTACACGGCGGGACTTTTCCGGGGCTGCCTATCCGTCTCTTTTTTGTCCTTTAAATACTTCACACGAAAACGCTTAAGAGCACGGACGCCTCCTTACACGGAACTTGGAGTGCAACGACCACAAATCTCTCCCCTGGTAGCACGTGTGACCGGTCAGCACGCGTTCATTCATTAGGCACGCGTGCATGCTTAACTCGCGTCATCAGCTGGCTTCAAGCCTCTCTCAGCCTGACTGTCCACAATGGCACGCGGGCCATCAACGCACGCAGTTCAGGAAATCATGTGGATCAGCTGGGCGACATCTCCGAAACGGGAGGGGGGAGAAGCTGCCGAAACCCCCACGGCGCCGCGAAGAAGCCGGGGATGCCAAAGCTATTCCTTCGCAGCAAGTAGGAGCGACAGACCCTGAAGGGTCGGCAGTGGCTTCAGATGTGGTTTAGGCAAACGAAAAAAAAAAAGGACCCATGGGGGAAGAGGCGTCTTGTTATTTTTTTTTTCTGCTTCATTTCTTGTTCGAAAATTCCGGCTTCGTTTTGCCCCTGGACCAAGCCCACATGGACGCACGTGTTGCTGCCACAGGGCTTCCCTCGAGCACTTCGAGTAAAGCAATAAAGAAAAAAGAGGGGCCTCGGCAAGTCTGCACTGCCTTTCATTTCGGCCCCTTCTTTAGGGAAAGAAAGGAAGAAAAGGGGAGAGGGAAAAGCCATTGCCGCTTCGGAATGAAACGCGGATTCTCGGAATAAGAGCACACTCTCAGCCTCTGCTCCCGGAGGCAGCTTTGTACATTTTTTTATTTTTTGCTTTCCCGAGAATCCGAGAATTTCGAGTCGAGCCCACACACTGTCGGTTCCCCGGCATCCTTTAGAGGAGTGGCCGTGTACTCTCCCCTCATGCATCAGTTGGTCGCTGCACTTGTTCTGTCCAGTGCTCTGAACATTGGCAGCTCGAAATACTTTTTCTCTCCCTTTAAAACGAGAAAAGACAAATGTCGAATGCCAAGCAACAGAACAACAACAAACGCCAGTAAAGTAGTGGTTGTAAAAGCAAAAAAAAAAACTATCTATTCTCGAAGAAGAGAAACTTCCCGGCCGGGACGCACATGGAACGTCAACACGTGGTTCGCCTGTCACTTTACGCAGGAAAAACCGAGAAAAGGGAAAACGAAACCAGTGATGTGACCAGCCTTGCCCCCCCCCCCCCCCCCATCTCCCTCCCCCTTTCCGTGATTACTTGCAACGTGTTATTCCAAGGTCAATTTCCTCCTGGACCCTTTGTGTTCCACCGGCAATTCCTGGTTCACAACGACCAGTTAGATTGAACATAATCGACGCCTCATTCCCCCCTTTTTAACTGTACACCCAAAATGTATATTCGTGTCATTTTTTTTTCCTTCAAGGCAAGCGAATCTTGCAAGGCACTGGAGCGAGCTGTCGTTGTCCTTGCTTTTTGTTGTATTGCAGTCGCCTCCGCCGCAATTACCGAACTCGGGCGTAAAAGGCGAGAGCATTCGGCAGTGCTGAAGGGCAAATCAGCGTTCTCGCCTGAAAGCTGAAAAGAATGCGCGCGTCCTCGGTATCATTTTTCAGCGTGAAGTAAGCACTTCGTGAGAGACTCCTCCTTTGGCTTCAGCCTGGTTAGCTCATGATGATGATGGGCAAGGGCGTCCGCAGAACTTATTGCGGAGGGGTGCATCCGCATGAGCGGGGGAGGAGCGGGCTGGTAGGCATCCAGCACTGACAGCCTTTTCTATCACTGCCGTGACATGACCGGTAATATTAGTCAAATACACTGCGTAACGTGCAGACTTGGCTGGTAACAAAGAAGGTCGGGACGTGAGTGTCCTAATGAAGCTTTCTTAATGAAAACGAGCCCTTAAATTTACACTTCTTGCCTAATGAAGCTTTGTAACTTATTGCTAATGCACAGAAAACTATTATCCGAAATTCCAGGGAGGGGAATTTCGGATAATAGTTTTACACCATCTTGACTCAATCACCGCGCATAAGGCCGTATAAGTTCGCATGGACATCCCCAGCTCATGATGTAAATCATTGAAAGGCCATGCATAAAAAGCTGACTGCAAGTAAAAAAGGGCGTAAGCGCATATACTTCCTTGCCCTCGTGGGCGGTAATTGACTCAGATTTCCTTCTTTTTTTTTTTAATGGTGAAGTCGCCGAGATAAGCAGTGAGTCGATTTACGACGCCACGCAAGCAACTATGCCGGAAGCAATGATGATGCGATGTAGAACACCGTCGCCATGTGCTGTACTTCAAACCTCGTGCCTTTTTCCTACCCACGTGCAGCTAACCTGCAAGGTCTCTTTCCCCCCTTCTCCACCTAATTATCATGCCTACACCTGCACCTTTCCTTGAGCCAGTGACTATCTGTTGCATCCTTCCCGTTTAATATCGTAAGAGCCGCTGCGGTGGTACAGTGGTTAAGGTGCTCTGCTGCTAACCCGAAGGCCGCGGGTTCGATCCCATGGCCACGGCGGTCGCATATCTTCAGCGGAGGCGAAAGTGCTAGAGGTCCGTGAACTTAGATTAGGGTACACGTTTAAAGTACCCCATATGGTCGAAACTTTCGGAACCCTGTACTAAGGGTGTTCCTAACAATGATATCGCGGTTTTGGCGTGTAAAACTCCAGCAATCATTATGTTAGATGTTACACAAACGCACTAGTGATACGTCTTTCCTTTATGGAGTGTACACTTCAATAATTTACTAACATGTCCTCACTTAGGACGCTTCGAGTACACAATGCCTTTTGCTGAATATATATATATATATATATATATATATATATATATATATATATATATATATATATATATATATATGTGTGTGTGTATATATATATATGAGCACTAATGTGTTTAACAAAGCAAACGAGCACTTAAGTTCACACTTCTTTCCTTCGTATATATATATATATATATATATATATATATATATATATATATATATATATATATATAAATGACGCCTCAGGGGGTTTAAAGTAAGTGGGTTGGCCCCGAATGTGAGAAAAGAGCAGTATTTGCGTATCCCACGTCTGTTTTTTAAACCGGCGGCGCCCGCATCTGTTCTAATCTGGCAACTCTGCGTCCAAAGATAGAGGTCGTAGAGATAACAGCAGTATGTTCGTCTCCTTGCCTGCAGGATTGCTTGCTTGTTTTCTCGGTGAGTCTTTTAGTGGATCGCATTCTTTATAGCTTTATTATTGTTATTTTTTATTTGGCCCCGGTTGTACTCTCGGGCTCTCTGTTGTTAAAGTACAGTGGATGAATAGCGGACATCTGTTGGATTTTGCGCTTCGTTTGACTTGCAACATACAGAGATGCTGGACATTCAATACAGGGGAATGAACTTGATAGTTTGCCACTAGCTTCTCCCGTCACTCACAAAACATGAGCGTATCACGCTGCACAAAACGCTGCCCATGTCTAGCATGCGAAATGACAAAAGTTGCACGAAACTCGAAAGCCTGACTCAGTAGCTAAACGAATGTGTAGAGTAATCCAGGGGATTACGCTGAACCACCGGCTATGACTCCCTGTACTATGCAAATGAAGTGTTGGAAGCGTTTCATAACTGGCATGAATGCAATAAGGGAAGGTGATCCTGAGAGTGCCACAAAGCAATAGAAAGGAAGGAAGCTGTTGCTCAATCTTCCTTTGGGCAAAGTTATGGAAACTTTGGTAAAAGTTATAGAATCTAGACACGGCCTTTTCACTCTCCCTTACTTACGTTATTCAATTCGGCGTTTAAATATCGATAATTTTACGGGAGGTATTGCATGTCTTACCAACGTATATATAGTGAGAAACGAAGGACGAATACGAGGGGAACGAGAAAGAGGAGCTTTGCTTTCACGCTACGAAAATACATCATGAAAATATCAAGAATATCTTGATGCATCAGTTAGGTTGACCATAGCTCATTTGTTTTCCCTTTCGCCCAGTGTTTGCCAGATATGTAGACTCCTTTGTCGAGTGCCTAAATAGTAGAATACTTCTTTCTCACCAAGTCATCACCATCAGCGGTTCGTGTAATTTGTTGTGATATTTCTAGAATATGCGGTATCAGCTTATCGCATGTTGTATACCAACCTTTACGTGATTCCACGCGTGTTGCTTACAAGGAAATTATGTGCTAATTAAAATCGTTTGTACTTCAACACTAAGGCATGCGATTTTATGTGACATCTCTTTCTCTGACGCAATGAACAACACAGATCATCAAATGTTGTTTGTTCATCTCCTTTAATGGTGACCAAAGCATATAAAAATTGCAAAAAAAAAAGTACCGAAAGGCCTCAAGACAAAGCACCACTGGTTTGATGTTAACCAGGCATTCCGCGTAGGTTTATTTCCATGCCAGCCTCGTAAACCAAAATAACTTCAGTCGGATCGCCCTGACCAGTTCTTCCGCATGTCCTGCTGATTTCAGATGCAGGCACCCTCCGGCTTCTGCGACCAATCCACGCAGCAAATGCAGTCGCGGCGTTGCGCATGACCGTGTACACAAGGAAAGGTGAGTTTGTCTTCGAAAACCGGCTTCGTCTTTGGCATTCTTGAACGTTTAGTCCGGCCTGAATGTTACTTCATGCCACTTTAGTAAGAACAAAGGCCCGTATGCACAGAAAAATCTCGTACTCCTCGATCATTCGTTAACACAATATTTCAGCCAGTGCTCGACACTGAATCAGAGAAGCCGCCTGACTTCTGAGAGCACTTGTAAACAACATCGCCGGACTCTCCAGTGTATGTTGAGAAGACCAGATGATCGGCCTTTTACTGAAGGAAAGATCTTTGATGCCTGGTCTAACAGCACAGAAAGCCACACTAGCCCTCCTGCAATACTTGAAGGCAACGGAATTGAGTGTCTGTTGTGAAAGTGTCTCCCTTTCTCTCTTATTCCCCTCCCCATAAGTAGGGTAGCAAGCTGGACGTAGTCTAGTTAACATTGCTGCCTTTCCTATATTCCTCGTATCTCTCTCTCTCTGAACGGAAAAGTTTATTAATTCACCCCAGGAGTTTCTTTACCACTGGAACTTGAGTAAGTTCGCCGGTGATATCAATTCAACATTCCTAAAGTAGCTCCGAGTAGGTGTAAGACGGTAGATAATTCGAGGTGTAAGTTGCAGAGCGGTCCAACTACACAAGAGTTCATTGCTTTCGGAGAGGCGTTCGCAATGACAGTCACGTAGAGTGAACAGAAATCTTGTGCTTCTCACTAGATTCTACAAATACCTCCGGAAATATCGTGACGAAATGCCTGCGGTGTTTGAACGCCTCAACACGGGAAAATGGACGGTTTCCAACAACACGCAAGACGGCTTTCCTGTAACATTTTTTTTTGTTTTTGTTTTTTACTAAGCACTATCGTTCACAGACTGCTTTTTTCCCTCGTTGTGCTTTCACCGCTCCTAATTCCACTGAAGGCACGCGAACTCCAGAAATCGCTTTTTTTAAATTACTATGGAATTGTCGCGACTCATTGCATCCCGCCGCCCAAACATGGTGAACGAGGAACCTGTCATTCGGGGGACGTACTTTTCACTGGAACTGGGAGTCAGAAAAGTGGCCTAGCTCTTTGTGAACAAGAGTGCTTGCCTTAAAACAAGCAAACAAAAAAAAAACAAGCTAACAGGAAAGCCATCTTGCATATTTTTTTTTCCCGCAAATCATCCATGAAGCCTTGTGCTATATACGCGACCTGTTTTTGTTACATTCTTAGCACTTTCTCAAAAAGTGTCCAGCCCTCGCCGGAAACCTAAACATTTTTTTTTCTTTTTCATGCAGGAAATGAGCGACACATTTCGGTAAACTAGCGCTTGAGCTTGTTCAGAAAGCCGTGTAAGCAGCTGTTACTTTGTTAATACAATATTGACAGCTTCCTAAAAAAAGAAAACAGTAGAAGCAAGCTTCTTTTTAACAAACCACGTGGAGGCCATTGCGCCTCGACAAGATAGCAACATTTACAATGTAGTAGAATAAGAATGGTCCAGAAGCTATCGCTTCTGTGGCCACGCCGCTGTTCGCGACGTAACCCGTCACCTCGTGAGTCGTATTCGCCAAGCCTTGCAAACCTTGCTGCCGTTGCCACGGGGGTAACCTTACGCGACTGGGTGCGAGTAAGGTCATGGTCGCGCCGTCTTCACGCGTATGCATCGTCAACTCGCGGCGTGTAACGTACCGGTGAGCCCTCCTCGACCCCACCCCGACAAAAAAAAAAATCGAGGAAAGTGGAAGTTGCCTGCGACACTATGGCTCTGACCCTAGACCCCCCCGCCAAAAAAAAAAAAAAAAAAAAAAAAAAAAAAAAAAAAAAAAAAAAAAAGATACACAGGAAGGTCGCTGAAATATGTATACATTTTTACAGAGAAGTAGTCAGCTGAGTCGAGACGCTCGCTATCGCAGCTAGTTCGAGGTCCTAAGTTCAAGCCGGCAGGCTCCGAGTAAGCTGAAACGTGGCCGAGCCTAACCCACTGGCCCGGTAGCAACAGTCTCGCCTGAGGGTATCGCGAAAGAAGTTAAAGGGAGAGAGTGCGCGGACTGTGGCGAGGGGAGGGCAGGTCTAACCAGGGGCGGTAGGATGGAACGAAGCAGTGACGGCGTAGCCCCGAGTAGTAGCTGAACAAATGCGACCGACGGACGAGCAAAGGAAAAAAGAATAGAAGAATGCGGTCGGTACGAACGAGGCTGCTCAAGATCCTGCACTCGGAACGTCCCGCGGTAGACTGGCCGGCTGACGACGTGCCGCAGCGGAACGCCGCAGATTGGGAAAGGAGGAACGGGCCTCCTTTCCGAAGGGACTCCGCGGTGGGTAGCGCGATGTGTGTTGTAGGAGCGATGGGGGTAGGGGCAACTATCGCACCACTCTCTGAAACCGTGCGGCGAAGAGCGCGGCGTCAGAGCGCTCACAGATTCAGAGAGAGAAACAGTGAGGAGGTGGGAGCTGTAACGCGTAATCGCCACTGCTTCTGGCTGCAGTTTGCCCCCCAGCCCCTTCCCTGCCCCTCGCTCACTTGCCCCCCCCCCTTCTTGCCGGGGTGTGGAGGCGATCGTGGTGAGCTCTTTGCGACGATTCATACACACACTTGACGGTTGGCGAGTGCACATCTCGCAGCGTCGTCGTCGTGTCGTTACCTCGCATCTGGAAAAAATCGCCTCACACAACGGCCACGACCCCTCGACTGCCGTGCCTGTTCGGGGTGAACCAGGGACGCTTACTGAGGGTCGTCGTGACGTTGCCAGGTGGTCCAGACTAAAGCGCAGAAAGAAAGAGAGAACAAGCTCGCCGCTTTGCCAACCGTCAATAAGCAGAAACTTTTTTTTTTGTTCACCGTCACCCCTTCATTTTTTACTTAAGCCGTCAAATAAGAGAGTTAAAACGATCGTCGTCGGAGGTTCCGGTACGATTATCCCTCAGCTGAGAGTTTTCTGGCAGCCAGTCCCCGCTCGAACCTTGTCTCATGTGCGAGTCGGTGTTCAGCATCGGTCAAGCCTAGTAGCCTGGCACTGGTCTTGAAGATCACCGCTGACGTCCGCCGGGCACCTGTCGCTTGTTCGCGCAGAGGAGGACCAAGACGGCCAGCGCCGAACGGCAAGAACGGCCACTGGCAGAGTAGAGGGCTTCGTGGGCTTTCTGCAGCCGGCCACCATAATGGCGGAGCTCTTGTGCCTCGAGAAGGACGTGGATTTCCAGGAGCGGCCCGAGGGTCAGGGTCCCGTGTGCTCGTACAGGGACCCGGCCATCTTCGACGACTGCGCAGTGCTTGACAACCTGCTCAGGTCCGAGGAGAGGTACCCAATAAACCCGCGCTACTTCAACTGTGTCCAAAAGGAGCTCTCTGTCAACATGAGGCGGATCGTCGGACGCTGGATGCTTGAGGTGAGTTGCTTTGGATTTGCTTTACGCCTGTGTTGCGTCACATGCATTTCAGTTGCCTGTGCCTGCAATCGCGGCGATTGCCTGTGTGCATTTCCTCGACTGACCCAAAGTCTAAATTGATCCCTCGGCATTCTGGAGCATGCCCGTTGTCTCTATAAGTGCTACATGTGAACCACCGAAATCTTTCATTTATTGAGAACTTATATAAGAGAATGCTGTAGGGCAATGAATGTCCTGTGCTCAAGGAACGCCTCCCGACAAGACGCCGGCTTGGAAGGCAGCTAAGGTCGCGTGAAGGAATGTGAAGTTGAAATCACATAATAGCATGGCGTGACCAAGCAACGCACCACTTAACTAGACATGTGCGATGCACGCATGTGTTAACTCGTGCACGAGCGCATGGCGCCAGCCTGCATAATCATGCCGGCTTGTTCTTTTACACGTGTCTGGCGCGTTCGCGCGCTTCCGCAATGGTGCGCGCTGCCGGCGCGATGTTGCAGCAATGCCGTTGCGCAACCCAGGAATTGAGCATGACGGCCCTGCAGAACCGGCACTGCAGGCAACGCGGTGCATGGCTGCTTTGTTGCGTTAACCGAGAACTCCTTATTCGAAGACATGCTGATGTTTTAGTAAAATGCAGAATCGAAAAGATTGACTTTCTTTAACTTTCTCACGGTAAGGATACATCGGGCGTGGAAAGGACAATCTTTGAGACTCGGCCCCCTCCACAGCAGTCCTTATCATTACGCCGTGACGCCCTGTTGTAGCAAACCCTCTGCGATATCTCGCATCGTCCGATGGATGGCTATCCGGGCGCTTGACTCTTTCACAGCTCATTGGCAAATTAAAGAAAATGAAGTGTTATAACTTGACTCTCGTAGCATGTACTCCCTTAAGTCAGCATCGAAAAGAAAACAAAGATGTACCACCAGCACTATTCCAGTAATGTAATATTTCGTCGTGGTACATTTTAAGCGCAGCCGATTGACCACAGTCCTTTTTTTCTCTTGGCTTATCTGTACAAACCGAGACTTGTACAAGCTCCTGGTACGACTGAAGCGCGTCTTTCAGAAGCTAGCCTCATAATTCGGAGAAAACACGAGACTCATTCGAGCTAGAAAAAAAAGAAAAAGAAACGAGTTTTAACAGAGACAACCCATCGGGCCTTTCGGATGACGACTATGCCGAACGTCAGTGCCTTTCGGCCAAGACAGGTTAGCAGTGGCCGCCGGTTCCAGGCCGTGCCGTGTAGGGGGCATTCAGTTTACGCTGCTTTTTTTATTAGTCTTATATTTCTGCGGTCGTTCTCTCCTTTTATTATTATTTTTTCTTTCGAGCCGTATAAGCTGACGGCCATCGTCATCTGCTCGGCTGAGGAAAAGTCGCCGCTCCGACCGTCTCCGGTTTTTCTGCTGCTAGCACTGCTTATCGTGGCTCGGGAGTGTCACTGCGAGCATTTCTGTTCTTGGTATACACATCTGCACAGCTCGCCGGCGACATCGCGTTGGAAGGCCGCCCAGAAAACAACTGCCCGGTGGCTCGCTGCTTTTTCCCTCTTTTCAATTGCGTTTCCAGCGCTTCGATTGACTCCTGAGTCGAGGTACAAGGTGATTTGCGAGACACCTTGCTTCATTACGCGGAGACAAGTTTTCTACGCTCATCCTTATTAAGGTATAATCATAATGAAACATTGTGGGGGGGATATCATCATAGAGCTTTCCCTAAAAATTTCAGTCTGCACCTTTTAACTCGCTGCCAGGTATTGACTATGACCATAGGAACAAAGACACAGTAAAATGACTGGGACCACAGTTCCTGTGGTCCTCGTCAACCTCTTGCAGAGCATTGTAACGATGAAGTCATACCAACTATTCTTCGTTGCAAACCTTATTAACCTTTGTCTAAACCACTACCATCCACGCTATTTTTAATTTGTATATACTGTCTGCGAAATTAATCAGTCTTAAATTTTGAACGCTTTACGCCGCCGGCCCTTCACCGCCTTGGACCCCTTTTAATCCCGTTAATGGTTTCAGCCGGTGTACTACGTTTTGCCGAGGCAGGATGGTGATTTCAATCAGTCCGTCGTATTCAAGGCCCCTAGTGTGACTGCAAACATCATCATCATCATCATAAGCCTGACTACGCCCACTGCAGTGCAAAGACCTGTCCCATGTTTCACCAATTAGCCCGGTTCTGTACTTGTTGCGGCCATATTGTTCCCGCAGACTTGTTAATCTCATCTGCCCACCTAACTTCCCACCTACCCATTTCGCATTTGCCTTCTCTTGGAATACTTGGAATACAGTATGTTACTCTTAATGACCAGCGGTTATCTTGCCTTTGCGCTGCATGCCCTGTCCATGGCCATTTCTTCTTGATTTCGACTTAGATGGCCTTACGAACAGCTGCTGCCTTACATCCGAGATTGTTATCAGTTCACCCTGCCGATAGAGGTATCTGTTGAGAAGAGCCTTTTCCTTTCCATGCTTCTTCGGCAGCAGGACTTGTTCAAGTACAGTTCGGGGCCGAGCAAGAGGAAGACTCGAAACACTTAAAGAAAAGAACAAATATTGAAGTAGCAACATCGTTGGCATCCCTACCCCTTTCTCCAATATAAAACAAAAAAAAGGGGATATTGTGATTCCCTGGTGTAGTTCATGACAGCTTTATCGTAGACGTCATGTAGCTCAATTAATTCCGTCGACAATATTTTGCAATTCACTGATCCTCGGAGCAATAAATATAACCGTGAAGGGGTGAACAGACCGAGCAGTCGCAAAAACCTGTTGCTGCTAGAAAAAGAAACAAGCGCGCCCTGCAAAGACGCAAGCATTATCCGCGGATAAAAAAAAAACGAAAAAAAAAAGAGATGAAAACGGAAAAATAAAATAAACCCCACAAGTAGCATGCTCGGACACCCACATCGTGTGTGCCGGTCGGGTTCGAAAGACAATATTTTTGTGAAAGATCGATGGGAGATCGAATAATGTAATTCTACTTAGCACAATGAGGAAATGACGATTAGAAAAAAAGAAACGGAAAGAATAATGAAGCTGTACGACAGGCTTTCGGCTACGCGACCAAAATTTGCTTCCTGTAATAATTGAGAAGCATGCCGCGACTTTTCTTCTGTGTTTCCATGCATTATGCGGAGCTAAGTATCGTAGCAGCTTACCTACTCAATTCCAGTTTTCTTTCTTCTTCTCTGGGTATATATATATATATATTTTTTTTCTATTCGCGTTCACCTTCGGCGAATGCGCAAGATCTGATCCAAGTCCGGTCATGTACGGCGCTCGTGGCGAACCACAGGGGAACCTGTACAGTACCGAAGGCCGCCTCAAAGGGACAGGTGCAACGCGGCTTCGCAGAAGAAGAAAAAAGGCACAAAGAAGCGCAAGAAAAAAAGCGAAAAACTCACAGGGAGAGGAGCGCCTATGCTACCTATGCTGCGGCGTTACTGATCTTTTCTTTCTTTTTTTTCAAACCTGCCACCCCGCTCTCTGCATTTCTCTGTTATTCCGCGCGCTTTTCTGGTCCTCAGCTTTGCCTCACCCCCGTATCCATTCTGCTTCTTCTTTTCTGCAACCCTCGTCTTTTACCCGTAGGCGTTTGCTGGGCGAGCTACTGCACTAGTTGTGTGCAGCTCGCAGTAAGATTGCCGCACTTGTTGCCGCGCTTGCCCTGCACGCAGCATCTCGAGTGGTATTTCCGTGCAACGCGGTCGTCAGCCTGCTGTTCATTCCTGTAGGGGCGTTCGCGCTATCGGGGGTACGTCCCCGGTATGAGGCGTGTCCCAAATGTGTCTGCACACTGCAGAATAACGGCTAGGTAGGCGAGTCTGTACACCTTTGTAGGGGTGTGAACATGCACCCTGGAAAAGAAGTCATCGCCACTGCAGGCTGTACGCAGATGTTGACGTGGATGCACAGTATCAGGCGCGCGCACTGGAAGAGTAGTCCACCGGAGCTTGTCGTCAAGGGCGGGAGTCAGTTTCCAGCTGTGCAGCACGGATTAAGGCGAGCGCAGACGCTTGAAGAGGCAAGGCTCGAGACACACAGGACGACAGATATCGTTTCCACAACGTTTGCAAGTTTCGTTCAAAAGCTGATTCGGTGGTCGCGCTTCTTACGACAGTATTTTTTTTTTCTTGAAGCACGATAGGCTGTAATGTCATCCTGCCCCAAACGTCTGCGGGTAAAGCAATGAATGTTGGCTCCTTATGGTTCGCGATCAAGTTTTGTAAGAACTTTTTTGAGAGAGAGCGAGCGCCTCATTTCTGGACTGTTGCAGGGGGGGGGGGGGGGCTAAAAGGCTAACGTCACAGCCTCGGCCGTGCACTTTAGGGGGTCACACGTATTTACAGTGGATTGTGGCGGCACCCATGCCTTCGTTGAAAAGATGCATAGAACAGAGAAGGGGTTTTCGCTGAGCATTCTACTACCAAGACACTTTTTTCGTTCTCTACTTTTTCGTCGTGATCTGTTGGTTTACCGGCTCGTGTCGAGATAGACGTGCCAAGACTAAGGAATCACAGTTTCTCTTCACTACATACGAGAACTACGATTAGTACGTTTCTGTGTTTGTTTCCCTTGCATAATTTCATGAGCTACTTATAGCTACCACTGTAGCTACATGCGCACGTGCGCCCTTTCGCAGCCTAGTGTCACTGAAGTAATCCTATCGTATCGATGAGGCCCACTCCACTGGAGCCCTATAACCACATATGAAAGAGAGAGCAAAGAAAACGGGGACACTTAAGAAGAGATCTTGCTCTACGTCGCTTTCTTTTTTCTTATCCGGGACGGCGCCTGGCTCTTCAGGGGCACCTCTCCTTGGTAGACATACGTGCGACGCGCTCGCCTTTTGTCTCCCAGAACGATTTCCCTTTATCGGAGCTGCGAAGGCTTTCACCGGACACGCCGTTGTCCCTTTCGTCCCCGATGGGCTTCACAGGATCGAGACGCACGTTCGCCCAGTCTGGCGAATAGCTCGCGAAGCCACGCTGGAACGCGAGATAAGGCGACCCGGCGGACTTGTCCACTCGTGCACATGTATTGTTTTACGGGGGGGGTTGGCCTCTGTTAACTTGACTCCAGAGGAGATGATGTGCCCTCACCCTTGATCCTCCCCCGCCCTCTCGATCCGTCGTATCTACTTTCCCCCTACCCCCGTATGAGGTAATACATTTTAGGATACGGGCAACTGCAACCGACACACTCGACTTAGCTTGGTTGGCCCCCCTCGCGGTTTGGCAGGTAACCAGAGTAGATGAGAACGTTGCCTCGAGTGCTTTGTTGTGAGCACTCGCCTCTGTGTCGATGCTAGAGAGATCTGTCAGTACACATTTGTCACGATCCCGTGGTGTTTCCTAAGGGAATCCTTGAAACTTGAAAGCAAAAGCCTCAGCGAGGTCTGCAGTTTGATTACTAGCCTGGTGCAATAACTACATGTGTGTTGTCCACGGAAACATGTCTTCTGGCCACGAGATGTTCATGAGAATATTTTCACCTTTGACATTGTACTGTTCTTTAGTCTTCTGCCTGTATTGCACTGAGAAGTCTGCGTACGTTTGCTTGTTAACTTCATTGTAATCATGTTATGATACGAAAACATTAAAAAAAAAAACGGCGAGCAATGAAAAAAAAAATCATGTGCAAATATGAGGCCTATGTAATGCAAGGCTGCTGTTACCTTGATTTTATTTTTTGCCTTTCATTCCATCTCTGTAGCTGGCTCATTCATAATGATTCATAACCTAATTTAAATGCATAACGTCCTTTCGTATCTACTCTTCTAAGCAGAGGTGTGTAGCGATGGTAAAGTAATTTCGAAGTGTCCTACCCTTCACTGAAAATATTTAACTCTTATCGTATTCGTACGAGAGTTGATTTCCACGAGGCAGTCCTTGCTCCAACTTGGGTAACACGACTTAGACCTTACGCAAACAGCGTAATGAAAGAATACAAAGAAAAAAAAAGCACGCGCTTGATCAGCAGATTGCCACTGAACTTTTCACGTCTCGGGTCTCGCATCCGTCAGCAGGTGTGAGAAGCACCGCAAGAGCAGCACACGTCTCATCACGCCTTGGCTCTTCACTTTTTTTTTTCTTGTCTTTTATCTCCAACCCTGCTCCCGATATACGAGTCCAGTTCACGTGGGAGTCGCTCTCTCGACAGTTTTCCTTTCTTTATTTTGTTATTTCCTCGCCTGCGTTTTTATCTACGTCCCCCCGCTATCACAGTATATACCGTATACCTCTACCTTGTATTGTCAGCTGTTCTTACAGAGGCGCCTCCCTGAAGTTTTGACGTTCTGCGTGCACAGCCAAGTGCGAAGGGCGCATTGGCCTGCAGAGTTCTCCTTGTTGTTTTCGATACACGCGTTTATATATGAGGAAAAAAAATTTGTCGTCTATAACACTTCCTCTACGTGTTATCCGCGGTGCATTCTGCGTAAATTCTCAAAACCGGCCGGGAGCAGTTTGAAGTTGTGTGCTTAGACTTTGCGCAATGCTTATACGAAAAGGTTCGCAAATTCAATTATGCAACCCCGACGCCGCACGTAAATTTCAATACGCCCCTGCCCGGAAAACGCGTGAGGCGAATTTCAAGTGCTCGTAAAGAAGTGCCTCGCAATTATGCATTATATTTTATGTTTCTCATTCGCTACTTCGTAACGGAAGAATAATTCTTATAATGACATTAAACATTAGTCTTTCAAGGCAGCAACTTATCAAAGCACCACTTCTGCGGGCATTGCTTTGAATCTGTCCTTCAACTCAACGCCAAGACGCTAGAGTGTTTCCGTCGTCTTGTTCTCTACAAGTCTCAAGAATTTCAAAAAAGCCCAGTTTTACGGCATATTGTAGCAATGACTCCACTTCATTGGTCTTGCTGCATGATTCTTCGGGTACTCCTCGTTCCTAGAAATAACTTTCTTAGAGGATCGTGTGATAAAGATGGCACGAGTCCTTTATCGGATGCACGGCGCGAAACAATGGAGCTCTCGATAGCTGTTAGCTGGAAAAGCACGCGCCATATCAGGGTTGCACGGACGAGTTTTACACGAGTGGTGTTTTTTTTTTTTCGTTCGTCGAAGGAATGCTTAATATATTTCCCTAATGCGTGATGTGGCACTTCACGGTGATGGAAATAATAACGGTCCAGTGCTTTCAATGATCCATGTATGGAATGGTTCACGCCATCTTTCTCTTACATGCAGTCGTCACATTAGTAGATCGACTGCTCAGTGGTCACATGACCTACTGTTGCATATTGAACTTTCCAGGTCCCGTGTATGCAAAAACATAGTCAATTTTATTAAAAGTCATTCAAAGGAACACTCGCTCAGCATCTGTTAAAAGTCTTCAAACTGTTATAAAAACGTATGTCGCTCCAAATTGAGTTGACCACTATATATGTGCCAGGAGGCGAGTATGAACCATGGGATGACAGTGGATTTGTAGAGTACAGACAACTGTTGACAGCAAGGCGTTGGGTTATGAAGATAAACAAGCATGGAGAAAGCAATCCTGAGCAACGCTAACAGGGCGATAATGACTGATAATAATCTAGCAGCTGTAGAGATCATGTCTTTGTGCACATGACTTGGCAAGACGCAGGGCATGTTCACAAGATTTTTTTTGGCGTTTCACTTTACTGTTTGCACTTGTTAGACTTCATAACTTGTCCTTTGAAGGCCATCTTTTTTTCTCAACTTAACCGGATTTTATTTTTTCCTCTCCTCCCCAACCCTTGTTCCATTCGCTCCTGGTACCACAGGTGTGCGAGGTGGAACAGTGTCGGCCCGAGGTTTACCCTCTCGCCATGAACTGCCTGGACCGGTTCCTGTCAGTGAGGCCAGTGCGCAAGTGTCAACTGCAACTCACCGGGAGCCGTGTGCATGTTGCTCGCCTCAAAGTTTCGCCAGACGAAGCCCCTGTCCCTGGAGAGGCTTTCCATGTTCACCGACTACTCGGTCACAAGGGAAGAACTCAAGGTCAGCATCTATATTCTTGTTCTTCTTGTTCCAGATCCCTTTTGGGATCATCATTTTACGACGAGGTTCAGTGGCGTGGAATTCGTGTTCCCAAGAGTCAATTCAGCAACAACTGAAAAACATGCTGGCCAGACGAACTTGGGATTGATCCATATCACCAGTCCCGTCAGGATAAAGTAGAGCTGAGCGTGGTGAACATTCGCAGGGTTTTTTTAGCACGTTAAAGGTTAAACAACTACTGTAACAAATTCTAGTGTAGATGACGCTAACACAAGAAGGGAAAAAAGTGTGTTTTGCTACGAGAGCGCACTTGTCAAACGCAGTAGCTGTGCAGTAGTCTAATGAGTGAACGCAGCGTCACCGTAGCTTCACTGATACCGTCCTGAACAGACAAATACTGCTCACAAGAGCGACGTTACGAACCTTACAATCGCTTCAGTGTGCAGTGTTCACGGAGGCTAACTTGTTGAGCCGCACCCAGTGGAAATAGAGCTAATTTCATTGATGGACCTGCGCCGTAGCTATGAAGCTTATTCGTTTCCCCGCTTGCCGATACGTCGTGCCGATATTTTTACGTGTGCGCCGAGTCTGCCGTCGCGTAATAGATCCAGCGTCACCGCAGACTTGTTAGAGTTCACTGAGACAAAGGGAATTTAAAATTAAAAGAACAAGAAACGTATAAAGAAAGCGGCGTGACCAGTCGTGGGAAAACGTCTTGGTTCCAGTCAGACGCTCCTCTTCGGCAACCGCTTGAAACCCACACTACGCTGTCTACGCAGACCTCCTCAGTTTGGAAAACGCAAAAAAGTAAAGAAAAAAAAACAAGAAAAGCGCTTTGCTCATCAATCAAGAGCTGTCGGCGGCTGCAAAGGAGGCAGGCAGTGCTACCGCCATCTTTTTTTTTTTTTTCGGGATTGTAACTCTATATCGAGTCTGCAGTGCAGTTTTCAAAGTGCCCTCTCTACAACCACCCTGCGTCACAAAAGAAACAACTCGGCGGGCGTTGAGGAGAAGCTAGGCAAACGAAATAAAAAGAAAGAGCGAAGAAACCGTCGAAAGAGTCTCCTGCAAGGCCGGCGATTCCCCTGCATAGATAAAAGGCACGCAGTAGATGGCAAGGAGCAATGTCCTCCTAAACTGCCTGATAGTCTCGGTAAAGACCTCTGGCAAAGACCAACACAACTGCCGGTTTCCTGATACTTTGCTTCTTCGTTATTTGACTGTAATTCCTCTCTGTTGCTTACTTATTTGACTTTTATTCGCTGCTAGTTGCTTCTCTTGTAACGATCACTCGTATGAGTGCCACTGATGGATTCGCACACAAATACTGCTGCTGCCAGCGCGTTAAAGAAAAGCGGTGCGTAATCTAATCGGCCAACAACACCCTCACCGACGTATCCTTCACACGCAAGGTGACATCAAAAGGGACCGCTGCTTCAAGCGAAAAAAAAAAGCTTTTACCTTTGGACACTTTTACCTGAGTGAAGCATTCCTGTGTGGCCTGTCAGCCGCAGACCTGACCTCCGGTGTCATTACCCCCAGTAGTGCCGCGTGAGCATTTATTTCCGCATGAAGACTTCAAAGGGGGCACGTGTTCAAGGGCACGTGACAGCTGTGCAGATGGGCTCGGTCACTCTGCCTTACCTTAGAGTTGACAGCTGAGCCACGCAATTCAGTGTTCAGGATAACTACTTTATCAGATTGGTCCTCGGTTGCTAATTCGTCTTGGCGCCTTTTGCCGTTTGTGGCCGGTGAGCTCCGTAGAAAGACACACATCTTTTTGGCACAGCTATTGTTTTGTTTCTTCGAACACCCTTATAGCAGCCCCTTAACAATTGTTAAGCAAGGATTCTTCCCTCCACTCTTGGTTGTTAAACGAGGAAATTCCCGAACTTGGAGAGTAACATCAGTGCCCGCAGCCGCAGATTTTTAAACGCTGACGACAGAAACTGCAGCTGTTAGCCTCGCCGATGTCCTAGCATCCCACTTCAGTTACCTGGTTAGCGCATTCCACGACATGCACCGATTCTAACTCCCACAACAAAATATCTGCCCGCAGGTGCACTTTTGAACTCGAGCTTTTCACTTATTGTCTTGAAAATCTACAGACCACTAACTGCGGATGTCTCGCACCGGTGTCACCCATACGACATTCTGAGAACCGACGGCGGGGCTTAGATAGTGCAGCAACGTTGATGTACCGTTCTTCTTTTCTTTTTTCATTGCTTTTACGATGGTAGAGCGGCAAGACAAAGACAAGGGCGTTACGTCCGCTTCCCGAGCACTGTATTCTCAGGCTGGTTGTTTCCGTGAAAGAGTGTGACTGCGTACAGCTGTAAAGCGGACGGTCATCACAGCCTACTACGTAGCTATGCCAAGGGAAAAAAATGTCGCTTTAGGAAGAGGCTACAGCACCCTAGATGCACCATGTTGAAAGAACGGTATCTTGATACGGGGTTATCATGCCAAGTCGTGAAGATGACAGTCCACTGTCCCGCCGGCGTCTCACTGACAGTTCTTTAACCCTACAGCGCGAAGGGCAATCACATGACCGGTGGTGACGTGGACAGTGAATGTTATGGCCGGATTTATAGGAGCCGTCACCTTCAGGTGTCATGAGCACAGGAGAACGTACGTGCCAGGACACCTTAGGTGCAAGACAATCTGAGGTGCGACTGAATTGTCAAAACTAAAGAAGCTCTTAGAGAAGTTCCTACTAATTAATTAACAACTAATTAAAATTGTTTAATTAACTTGCCTGAACATGTGTAGTTAGATATGCTGGACGTAAGAGGTATCGGTGCTTTGAGTGTGTCAGTTAATATTCAGATGACGGATAACTAGAGGGAATATCAGTTGGAAATACCATACTTTCTACCAGTTCGCTGCTCGTAATGAAGTTTAGGGTTCTGTGTGCAGAATTTCATATGTTATACGCAGAGGATATAGAGCTTGGTATGAGGTTCTACGCAGCGTACTATGCATAACCCTTCGCGAAGCTTTAATTAGAACCATCATATCAAGTGGCCCCTGAATCACAAGCCCAAGTGAATCGTGAGCGACCACAATAAGAGCCCAAAACAGCAGCATCAGGCTGCTACGTTCGCGTGAATATCGAAGCTGCAAAACGAAGATGCGAACGAAACGCTCGGTATTCGTTGCAATGACCGTAAAGCTAAGCCGTTGATCCCGTAGGTGCCATCGTTCTTTTCATCAAACAATGTCATATCATCCCGCTAGAGCACTCCGCGCTTCCCGCGTCTTATCCAGCTCCTGCTTTCGCCAGTTTCGTCGTGCCGATGTAATCCGACGCCGCCGACTGCCATCATTACAACGGGATAGGGTGTTTGAAGCGTGTATGCGTGCGTGTTTCAGTGGCAGGGCTAGAGGGAGACGAGCGATAACAAACACATTGCGTCGGCCCGCGGGCGATGCCACCACGAATCATGCGGCTAAACAAACAAGGGGATCCAGCGCGTCGAACACATCGCGTACCGGTTTGATTACGGCTCCCTACACCATCGTGAGGACAGGCGGACCCCTTTGTCGCTTCACAGCCCGGGATAGGGGGGGGGGGGGGGGGTTGTGGCAAGAACACCATGTTCGCTCCACGAGCTCCAGTAGCCCTATAGAGAGATGACGGCTACGATGCTTCCGAAGAAGCCTGGTGGTAGCCAGCACGCCGTTGTGACGAGCTCGATGGCTTGAAGTTTATGGCCCTGCTTGGCCGCATAGATAGATGTCTGGATGCTCCTTGGCGCCGCGAAGTCTGCTAGTCGCCGACGCCGCCGCTGTTTCTTGCGCCGCGGTCGCTAACCCTCGCGGCTCCCGTTCGATGTCCCAGGCCATTGTGTGAAAGAACGGCGTGGTTTGCGCGTGTAGAAGAGTTCATTGATAATAGCGCAGACTTGGTCCGTGAGAGGATACGCGTCATGCAGACTCAAGTCCATTGATGTGCAGGTTGTGAACATTGCTTCGACACCAGTGTTGCTTGCTTTTGGCGAGCATGGATGAACATGAGGTCATGCATAAGCAAGCAGCAGAAAGTGAGGCCCCAAGGCCTCGGTTCAGCCACTGTATTATGCAGGCCAAATAGCATTGCTCACAAAGCTCGCTGTTATAGAAAGTCCTCAGCGTAGCATCTATGGATGTCTTGAAGGACAAGCCCCATCTTTCAATTACTATTTTCTAGTACTAGTCATTGCTTACTATTAGAAGGAAACGAAGCACAATAGAAGTACTACGAGCTGTCGAGCATTTTTCTATTCACTGCAAGTTTGTGTAGTAATTTGTGGTAACACTTCTAAGAGGGCCACAGCCGACGCACTGGCTATTCGATAGGTTACTCTGTGTGTGCGTGCCCGAGCATGCCAATTAGCCGCCTGTGTTTCAGCGTTGCAAGCATCCTCCCCCACTTCCCCCCCACTTTCCAGTTCCCGTCATTCATATGAATGGAGATAACGAGCAAGGCCAGTCCATTGTTTACATTGAGCTCTAGAGCCGAAGGAGCCCTGGAATGTGGCCGAAAGTGGGGGAGTAGGGAGGGGGGGGATAACGGCATCTCGTACACAGCGGGCTACGCCGAAAGATCAACACGACCTCTCGTGGCCTGCGCTTCTTGTGATGGGAATGTGTCGGTTCGGCAGAACAGAGCGCGAACGGAACTTCTTCAGGGGGGGATGAAGGGTGAAGAAGAAAAGTCCGTGGAAACTGTGTGTGTGTTGGCCGTGAAACGTCCGTCTGGTGCCAGCCACTTCCGGTTCTCGCCCGAGCCTGCAACAAGAAGACGCCGCAGAGCCCCCCACCCCGTAGCGGTACCCGATCGTAGCCGAGAAACCATGCGGTCCCAAAAACAAGATCCTGCTGGCCCCGATAGCCAGCCCCCTCTGGAGTCGAGGCACGCGCAGTACCCCGATCCCAGCTGGATATTCCGTCCACCCACGTCGTACTCACTCCCTTTCATTGCTTGCTTTTATATTTTTCGGGGCCATTCAGCCTCGGATGCAAAAGAGGGGCAAGCCGGCACGAGTATGGTTCCAGCCTCTTCCTCTGACAAAATATCTGCATACTTTTGGTTCTCCGTGCCATAACAGCGTTCCAACGTTGTCCCCCCATTGACCCGGAGAACGAACTGCTCGTCATCGCAGCGGGCCGCGTGAGGAAAGCGTTCATTGGCTTCGCTTTCGTTTCTCGGAAAACGGTCCTCGCGCGTGTGTAGACAAACAGACGCGCCTCCCGGAGTGCGAGAACGCTAATTTTTTTTCTTTTATTTCGTGAGGAAACTGCACTCTCTCTCTCATCTCGGGCACCTCCCCGTCCTGATGGTTTGCCTCTGTACCAACGAAGGCGCTTCTCCTTGCCCGACACCAGTGCCCTTCCGCCGCCGCCTCATTCATTTGCTCCGGACGTAGCGGGTTTCCCCTCTAGTCACACTGCTTCTCTAACCCATTCTTTTCGAGCTGCTTCCGTTGTTCGGCCTCCTCCCCCTTGACCCCTTGATGACGTGTCCCGGGGCAGGCATTGGTGCAAACCGTTATCCTGCGATGCGAGAACTTGTCCCACATGAGGTCTCAACTGAGCGTTTGTGGGATGAAGGCGCCGCTCAGGGTCATATCGCGCGTATTCACCTAGATTTAGAGTGATCTCGTACTTGAACTCAACTGTTCGAGCATTCTGCTTTCCTTGCCACACGACAATGTCAATTCGCGTCAAGCGCAGTTGCATATACGCAGGCCATTTCTTTTTGGTTTGGTCTCAGTATCAGTGTAAAGTGAACGAATCAAAGCTATTCCCACTAGTGGTCGGTGAACGACGTGTCCCCATAGCTTAGGCACCCAGCACTGTCTAGACTAATTCATAGCGTTTAGGAAAAAAAATGGGGACGAATTTAGAGCATCCAAGCCCACTACTGTCGGAAAGCGGTAATCTGACCCTTTAGCCGAAGAATGATTTTGATGTCAATGCATAAAATTGTTGATTCTGATCTTGTTTCTCATATCTGCTACATATTTGTGAGAAGCTCCGGTTTCTGCATTCTCAAGATGTTTTACACACTTCCAATCCCTCGTACTGTTTCTGCAAGTCTACCACGAAAGGGATTTCCAGGACGCGCTTGTCTACGCTCACGCAAATGAACTGCGCAAAATCACTGAAAGATTTCACCATGCCTCCACAGCTATTATCCAAGGGAACGCGAGGTATCGCGCCTTTTCCGGTCAAGTTTAAAACCTACGAAATTTCTTCAGCTGCGGCTGGCAATCCGTCAAACTCTGCAAAGCAAATTCTTTACGCTGCCTTTGATATCCCGTTTGACCGGACCGGATACAAGCAGCAGAGGAGAATGAATCGAAACGACTGTTTATGTAAAGCGGGGCGAAAAACAAAATAAATACGAGGCGAACGTCAGCTGAGGAAACCCCCGGCCCAGCTCATGAAACGAGTATATGGACCGACGAGGAAAATGAAAGAAACTGGTCCCTGCAAAGCATAGCTCGCTCTGCTACGAAACCAGTTTGGTGTTGTGATTATTGGAAGGAATCCCACGCGACGGAGGATGCATCTGTACCAGAAAGGGAATGAATTCTTGGGCCCCAAGCAAAGCACGTAAGCGTCTTTTGTGTTCCGTGAGAACGTTTTCCGTGATAATATATTTGTCTATACGTTGTTCCCCGGTGGGCAAACACGCCTTTAGATTTCCTGGAAAACCGAGCGAACTCATTTACTTCACTGAGCTATCAGTGCTTACAGATTCGCGTGGTACTTCTTAGTCGAAATTATTGCTTATTTCACAGCTAAGGCCCTGTTTTTTGCTCTGTAGCTCTGTATTGGATATAAAATTTTCCCCTTGGGAATACCTGCGGGCACGTCTTTTCTTTTCTTTTTTGTTCTTTTTTTTGCTCTATCACGTACGTGAGGCACGGAACCACGCAACCTAATTTTCGGCAGAAGGAATTCATTTCACCGAGATAGTAGGGCTAACGCTGAGAAGGCGGCGGCTGCTGAGATGGGAGGCGTTGGTATGCCATGGTGCGTGAGAGTCGAAGCAAGCCGACAGCATCTCCATACACACCAAGGAGACGTTGCCGCCGCCGCAACCAAGACCTCGTCTGGCGTGGTACGGAATGTAGACGTCGTATTTCAAGTCGCTCCAGGCAGCAGCCCCCCCCCCCCCCCTCATCCGCCCCCCTACCATCACATGCAACCCTTTCACTCCAAACCTCTTTCTGACTCCTCATGGTCCAGGTACATACACACTCATTCGCTCTTTCCCAGCGGCAGCCGCGCAACTGAACCCCCGAGCAAATAATCTCTATAAGACGCGCTCACAAAACAACTCCCTCCCCATTCATCATTCGAGTCGGAAACCGGCCCGTACGAGGCAAAATCCTTTCCTTTTCTCACTGCTAGACGCCAAGCATCTGCTCTGAAAGCATCGCTAGTGCGTAAAACGTTGCGTCCGAATATGCTTTGACCAGCGACGAGTCAATGCAAACAAACAAACAAATACTCGAGCAGAGCGAAAGGAACAGGTATGCATCGTTTGCTTCATTCCCTACCGGTTCCTTCAGGAAACGACACCGCACCAACCCAGTGGGAAGGGTAGTCCACGTAAGAACAGGATAAACGGTAGGGGTGGACACATTTCTGTATCCTTTTCTCCGTCTCTTTCGGATCAAGAAAAGGCGTCCACGGTCGCGTCTGCTTTTGATGCCCGTAAACAACGAACGAGGTAGCATGAGCCGCGGCTGGGGAGCCAGGACAGCTCGGGAAATAGCACAAACACAACAAAAGAGGCTGGAGAGAGGAAGTCACCACCTGTCGGCCGCGTTGCACAACGGGAAGAAGTCGCATTACGGGAGGTGCGGTATAAATGGACTGGGCTCGCTTCCCGTTCGTATGAGTAGTATATGCCGCGGCATCCGCTGCCCCCCTTCACCAACGGATTCCCGGATAAATATAAGATTCCCGGCCAGCGAACATCGCAGGGCGTGTCCCTCGGGAAAGGCTTTTTGCCGGAGGGCGAGGCGGCAGCCGAAATGGCTGGCCATCCACATGCGACTTCCGTTTTTACAGCGAATATCCCACGTTATTCTTCCTTCATTTTCCGGGTGCCACATAAAAGGAAGGGATTCGTGAGAGAATGATCCGGCGCCGACGGTGGTGCCCCCCATCTCGAGCTGATGTCAAGACGTTTTCCCTCCATTTTATGCTTTCGCGGATGTTCGTGGGAGTCGAACCTGCGGCCCATCTCTGTTGCTTCTCGTGGGCCACGGTGGTTGACGTGGGGAGGTTCCCATAAGAGGGATCAATTTGCGCCTTCTCTCAGCTCCCTTTGTGAGTCGCATTAACTCGTCCGGCCCCGAGTTTGTTCCGCGCGAGGTGTGAACCGTTTATTCTTCTATAACCTAGCCCCCCTCGAGAGAGATGGGCTGGCAACCCGTCCACGCTTGAGCTGAAGGCTTCCAGCCATTACACGGCGTCTTCCAAACCCTTCCGTGGAGGTTGTATATGGGACGAACGAGGCGTAAATGCGTTTCTCAAGATCCTTTCTTGTTTTTTTTCAGCTCTTTCTCGCTGAACGACAATCACAAATATCTTGGCGCCTGAAACGTTTTATGATTCATTGTTCGAGTGGCCACGACTCGCCCACTTAAGGAACCCTTTGACAACAAAAACCTTGCCCTCCATTCACGCTGTCGTCAACATCGTTTGCTGAGTTATGACTGTTAACTGGCTCTCATGCAGACCAGTAATGGAAGTCCACAACAAAGCTTGTTGTTGTACTTGGCTCAGAAAAACACAAAGCTTGTTTGTTTGTGAGTGCCTTTGTCGCGAGACTTTCGCGTCATAAAGGGTGTTGAAAAAAAAAATGAAAAAGCGCTGGGTTTCCGTTAAAAACATACGTCCGGAGTTTAAAAAAGGAACAGGTTCAACGCACTGTAATGTTGTCGTTGTTGAAACTTGTCTTTCCAGATCGTCATGGCTCTGTGTTTTCTTCTTCTTTAATTGTGTTGATGCTGTTCTCAGACTCGCTCTGGTCGTGAAATAACATGCGAATGTTAGTGAGACAACAGGGGCCTCCTGCTCACCTCCAACGCTTTCCTGGTGCACAAGTTTCTGGCAAAAATCTATGTGTGGATTTCTTTTCTCTTTCATGGTTCGCGTTCCTATCCCGACATTATTCGCAGGGAATTAGAGCGGCAAGTGTGAATCGGGTAAATAAGGGTACACATTCACCAACACGCCTTACATATGATTTGTTCGTAGAGGGGATTTGAGCCAATCGCTATGTTAAGCTCATAATTCGCGAAACCAGCTAACCACTGGTAGAAGGGCACTTAGGAAAGAAGACACCTGGCACCAGGATCATTCACCATTCCGTTGCATCAATGTCCTTTCTTGGGATTCAGTAATCACTTCGGTTTTTATCAGTACTAACAAAGCCGCGCCCTCTCCTGGCAACAATAGTCTCGCGATTCCAGTAGATTAGAAAGATAACTGCCCTGCAATCATGACCGAGAAAACAGTAAAATTATGAGGCAGGACAAAAGCACCAGACTGGGGCACTCCAATCAGGGTGGGAGATAAGCGAACTCGTCACTGATTCCACCGCAGCTTTTGCCGCAAAAAAAAAAAAAAAAAAGCTTCGTCAAAGGTACGAATTTCGAATTCGCTACAGAATGGTGAACCAAGATGCCGTGTTTCCCAATGCGGACCCCTAATGCACGGTCGAGTGCGCCAGAATAGCTAGAGCAATAATAATGACCACTGGGAGGCAAAGAATGGAGAGGTGTGCCTGAGCTCTTTTTAGTAAGCGCCATTGCCAAATGCGCTGAGATGCCCAACCCCTCCCCGTTGATAGGGGCCCAGCTTCGCCATTCGTGGGCACGCAGTGGACCCGTTTGACGCTAAAGCGTACGGCATGGTACAGAGAAAAAAAGTAAGAAAAGGGGTGCACCCTCACACGTTGTGTTCTCGGCGGAGGCGCAGACGGAACGAATCTCTGGGGTCTCGAAACGATGGCTGGTAAAAAAAAAAAGATGTACCAAAAGAAAATGAAAGAGTTGAGGCGGGAAAGACGGTGCGTCGCACTGAAAAGCAGAAAGACTGGACGAAGGGAAAAAAAAAAGAGAAGAGGTTGTTTTGACGTCTCAAAGAGGTTGTTAGGGCGGAAATATGAGTATGGTTGTTAATCACGTCTGTGTGTGTCAAAGAAAAAAGGGGAAAAAAAGTAAAGCAACAGGAAAAACGCCCCGAATGTCAACCTAACCCTATCCTCGAAAGCTCCCCCCCCCCCCCCCCCCTTATACCGCCTTCGTACTACTGACTTTTTCTTTATTCTTATCGGAAGGTACAGCTTCAAAAGGGGGGATTCCTTTTGCCCCGTGCGCGAAGTGCGCAGTGCTGCATCTCTGAAAACGGCTCGCGCCACTCATGGATTCCTCGCGGGACTGGCATTTTTCGGCAGGCAAGAGTCGTCGGAATGCTGCCTTACTTTTTTTTTCTGATTCTCGGTTTAGTCTAAACATTTATTGCTCATTTTTTGCCTTCTTATAACCATCGATTGTGAGTCCCTTCGCCGACTCCCCAGCGATTTATGCGAAATGTCGGTGCCTTTCTCGTGTCAACTTTCGAGCCGTCGATAGCCCTGGTGTGCTTCTTACGCTTCTATAACGTCTATAACTTTTGAACATCATTCAGAACTCTCTAACGTGAGACAGCGATGCGATAAGAGAAAAAAAAAGGGAGATGCAAGTTTCCAAGGGCAAGTTTTGTGTTGCTTCAGTGCCATAATATGGATTAAGCCACTGAGTTGTTCTTATTATAGCCTTGCACATACAAAACACATCAAACGCGCTGTTCAGGAATCGCCGTGCCGATTTAGATCGCGTCCTGTAAAAAAAAAAAGAAAAAAATCTTATGACTCTATTCACTTCCTTTTCACAGAATAGGATAGTCCAGTCAATTCGCCTTTCAGCAATGGATGCACTTTACCTTCTCGCAGCGTGTCTTGCTACAACAGCCTAAGCAACTAGCACTATTCTAGTCCTAGACAGCATTTATTCATTAATTATCCAAGACAATCTTGCGGATTGTCTTGGGAGACATAGCAAAAGGCTGGGACGGTGCCTGACTAAAGTATGTTACGCAGCGTGACTGTAATGCCCCTCAACACATCGGCGCAATCATATGTTCGTTTCTTGATTCTGGACCGGGATTAAGATAGCGTTCACGGAACCGAACCCATTTCATTGCCACACCATCGCAACATTCAAGCCTAGGGCTTCCACAAGACGCGAATGGCTTCGGGAATCGGCAGAATTCTTCACGCAAAACTCTGCTGGAACCTCGATTCGCACTCTCCTTCATACGCCCACCAGACGAAGGTGCATCGGCGAAAGTCTACTCGCGTGCAGCCATTTCGCAGGCTGACGTATCGTGAAGGCATATCGCTTTGTTCCATCGCAGGCAGACGTTGAAGGTGTCGCACCCACAAGCTCATTTCAAAACAGCTGTCCCGATCCCAGACAAAACACAAAACAGTGCGCAGTACACCGCCAGTCCAGTTGTTCT
Source organism: Rhipicephalus appendiculatus (assembly GCA_030522465.1). Classification (NCBI taxonomy): domain Eukaryota; kingdom Metazoa; phylum Arthropoda; class Arachnida; order Ixodida; family Ixodidae; genus Rhipicephalus; species Rhipicephalus appendiculatus. Next base: position 125,403 of record JALIZH010008243.1, on the reverse strand, counting down.
TTCGTTTCTTTTCATTCACGGCACGGCAACACTGCTTGGAGAAAGGCGCTGCCGCAGCGGTAATTACTGATTCAGCTCGAATCTCGACGGGTGCGTCAACACCGGCTGCGCCGACGCCACGCGAGTTAGCATCCACCGCAGCACGAAATGCGCCCTCGCCAATCAGCTAACTGTAATGAAGTCCGAGCAACGCGCGTGCGGCAGGCACTGCAGCGACTACAAACAACTGCAAAAGAACTCGTCGAGACGAGAGTTGTCGCTGTCAATGGGCTGCGTCAGTGAGCCACCCGACTGCCTCGAGAGATTTGATTAGTTTCGTGCAACGAGTCTGAAATACAAGGGGGAGTCGCGTTCTTTATTACTATACCTTTTTTTTTTTTCGCTAACGGAAAAGTTTGTCTCGTTGCTTTGCCACTGGAATGTGCACTACCACCGAATATGTGGTACTGCATGCAAGTAGTTACAGGTTCAGATTGCACACCACTATAAAGCGAAGTTCAATAACATTTTTTTCGCTCTGGTATGGCGCTGTCTTTAAAGCCAGCGTTGCGAGACCAAGGGAATTTATGAGACTTTCAGCAAATCTTCAGAGCTCTCTCATTTTTAGTTTCGAGTTATTAAAAGTGAAGGTGGTCGAACATTCTTCTCGGGATTCTTTTTTTCCTCTTGATGGTGATTCAGTGCAGCTTTCAGACAGCTGTTGCAGCGTACCATTAGAACTTGTCCCGGGGCCTCCTTTTCATATATCTTCACCACATTGCAGGCTTCTACACATGAATGATATATACATGAATGGTATACATGAACGACAGCTTATACATGAATGGTCAGTGAGTCGTGCACCACTTCGCGACCATGCATTCCTACGATCAGATCTCGGCAAAGCGCTGCTTCGCATGTCGGCAGCCGCAGGACAGAGCACGTATTTGCGCAAGGCTTGAAACGTAGTAACTGGCTCGCTCGTCGGGAGCTCTTATTTCTCCATTACTTTTCTTTCTTTCTTTTTTTTCATTATTCCTCATTTAAAGAAATGTGTCCAAGTGATATCTCCTGCTGCGGTCTGTCTCAGAACGCACGGCTGCCGAAGAGACCGGGAAGATCGCACCACGAAGACGTGCCTTGTGTTCCTTCGGCTGCACTTTGGCGCGCGCGCCAGGACTTTTTCTTCTTTCTTGCTCCTTTTAATTTTGTTATTTTTCTTTCGTATAACCGTGTAGCACATGATCGTCGACCGATGACGATGCTGGACTGCTTTCGAGCAAGCTGTAACAGCGTGCTTTTTTTCTCCTTGGACTCAAAGGACGTCCTTGGCTGTATAACGTTAGATCCCTATAAAAGCGGCGGCAACTCTGTCGCCATACACGCTGAAGCTCCTCATAGTGAGGTGTTCTGGGATTGATCGGTGCTCGTAATTACATGGAATGAGCTAGAATTCTGGCATACTAGTATATGAATAGATATAAGCATTATGAGATGGTCCTATTGCATTGTTTCGGAATCGGCTAGGCTGACACAAAAAGGGGCAAACATTGAATGGAAACATACGCTCTGGCGAAACTCAGGGCTTGGTTTTTGCATGCCTGCCTTACACAGTATTCTAAGCTCACCGAAGTATCCTCATTGGAATTGTTACTCCTTCTTCACCGCACGTGATTTAAGTTCATGAACGTTGCAATTAAACATAAATGCTTCAATTAGAGAACGCACGAAGGTGAAACTCACGGGATTTTTATTGATTATAAGAACATTTACTGCGCCTAGCAACGCAGGTGCTGAGAACACCGTTTAATTTCAGAGCCGGATGATTGAAATAGCTTTAAACTGTTTTTCAGGACAAGTGCTATTAACTGAAAACCGCATGGCAATAATCCTAAACTCTGCGCGGCCGAAGGCTTTCATTCGTAACTGCGGACAGTCTAGGACACGACGAAGCCACTCCGAATACATGAGCCTATTGGAAATGCAATGCAATCCTCACCTTGATATATTTTACAACTTACGCGTTTACCCTTGCCCTTTGCCCTGTTAGTACGAGCACGCCATAAAACTTAATTTGCTTATAATGACGCCAAACCTGTTTCCTTACCCCTCTTCTATATATACATTCTCCTCGCTGTACTCTTGTTTTTTTTACTGTCCATTGAACATTCGCTGCGTAGCCTGAGGCAGGCCAGCTTCTTCCTCCGGCTTGTGCGTAAATGGCGACACGTGTTGCAATGTTCAGTGAATCCGGCAAATAAAGAAAAGGCCGAGATATTGAGAAAGGCAAGACCGTCTTGCACGCTCACACTTATGTATGCTCGTTCAGCCAGCGGAGAAGTTACCGGCGGGTAAAGCTTTGCTTCTCTTTCCCCTTCCCGTCTGGAGCGCTCTCTCAGCTGTCTGTGAATACAAAGTAGCCCGGAAAACAAATATAAGACCACACGGAAACCTGTATAGGAAGCGTTTCTTCTTTATACTGCACGTCCATCTCGCCCCTGTATCGTTTTTCCTGATCTTTCGACATAGCGGCCAGGAATATTAAGGAGGAATTCCTTCCTCCCGTTGGCTCGACGCTTCCCATAGCTCGTTTCAGAAGAGAGACGACAAGGTGCTCGAGGCAATAGAATCACTCAGACTTTTCAGAGGTTAGCCCGAAGGAGCTCGCGGGTGCCGATAGCTGGCCCTTTATTATTTCTTTTGGCTCCTTACTGGACTTTCTCTCTTTCCGTTTATCCTGTTGCGCAAAGCAAAAAGAAAAAAAAAGTGTACTTCATTAAACATTACATAGTCTCTACATTTGAAGGAGAGACTGGAAGCTTTAAAGGATACCGGCCAATTTTTACTGTCCTATACCCTGACTATAGAAAAAGGAGGAGCAAACGCGAAATGTCAGACACCGCTATGCGGTGACAGCTAGGAAGGAAGATGGCGCGTCAAACGAGACAACGAGTAAAATAAGTGAGAGGGTGTGACCAATAGGAGCGGAGACGTTTCGCAGGAGAAAGAAAGTTGTCCGTGCTCTGCACTCTCGCTGAAAGCTACCCAGTGCCGGTTCGAGAATAGCTTCCTTCATCGACGGCGTTGAAAACGAGTGAGCACTTTCGTTGCTACGCGGATTGGATTCCGTATTCAGAAGTTGTCCCCGATTGTCTGAATAGCTTCTCACGAGCTATGCCTTCCGCATCGTCGTACAGTTACATCGGTCTCGTCCGCGCCTTGTGGTTGCCGCAGCGGTGGCGCTCGTGCAAGTGCAAACGAACAAAATGTGCATCGGATCAGATAAGGTCAAGATAGGGGCGGTGATTATGCGCGGCCAGTCTTGCCGCCTTGCTGCCACGAAAGTGGCCGGCAGAATTGTATGTTGGGTAACAGTTTAGGTGTAACTTTCGCGGGAAAAAAGAATCCATTGGCAATGCGCTCTCAAATGCGAAATGTTCGGCAGCTAGAGCACTTTGTGGCAGAAGCGTATAGCAAAGACGTGTTGGCATGCCACGTGCAACTCGCATTCAGATGGAGATCGCAAGACGTTTGCATTTTCTTGGCTTTAGATATGTGAGATTGATACGACCACTAGAGAATTTGCATATTTACACGAGAAGCCGTTAACGCGTACGTAAAAGACGTAACAGCGCCGCTAGTTGGCATGAAGACAAGTGTCAAAGGTGTCGGTAGTGATTCTGGATAGTAACATTACATGATGTTGCGACTTAACGTTGTTTCAAAGACGTCCAGCGTGGCGGTCAAGTATATCCAGCCGACTTGTTGCTACCACCACCTCCTCCCGTGAAGGCGGGGTGAACAACTGAATCGATCTGTCTTTTCGGTAAAGTTCTCATCCATTAGAAATAGCAGTAAGCCACATTGTGCTCTCATTCTAATAAATTATTCCGATCACGAAACGCAACGTCTATAGAGAGAGCCGAATGCAGTGCCTACTGCCTCGTGCTTTCGGTGACAAACTAAATGCGACCCCCAATCAACTTCTTGGCTAACGCACATGGGCATAGGCGTACAGATTTCTAGATAACTAGTTTAACTAAGAGAGATAATATTCGAGGAAGGTTGACAAAATGCAACAGATTCAGTAAAACTAGATTATCTTGGCTAGGGGGCGATTCGCCGCAGCTCCGTTTCGAAGGGAATGCCAATAGAGATCATCATCAGCAGTAACATTAATTCGAGCCACAGCTGGCAGTAGAGATCCCGTCGGTGAACACGAGAGTGAATAAAGCAAACGCTCCCGCAATACTCCCATCACCACGTTTCTTTCGAATCAGCTTTCTATCTTGCTTTTCTGGGAGGAACTAACTCCATGGCCACCCAAAAGAAAAAAAAAGATGGCGGGGGGCACTACTTTCACGCTTCTTGGAGCGAAAAAACGCGTTGTACCGTCGCCCTGCATTGTTACCTAGTCATTTTCCTTTCTCTCTCCACCCAGCCAGTCTTTATTGCTGGCTTTCCCTCCACCCTGTGCCGTTACGTACTTTTCTCCGCTAGAGGGCGCATGTGGTTCGGTAATGGGCCCACTGCACGCTAGGCGCGGATGGTCCGCCCAAAACTGGTAAGGAGTGAAGTAAGAACCGAGAAAAAAAAATCAACAGGGTAGGGAAACAGAAAGCGAGCGCGGAACGCAAGAAAAAAGACAGCAAGAACGAGAAGATTCTTACACCGGAAACAGTGATCCCCCCATATTAACTTACCCGCTTGCGTCCATTGGGTTCCGGTCACGCGCAAGCAAACATCTCGCTTTTCGTTCCCTGGCCATTCAGCCTTAACTGCAAGAAGAAAAGTTCCATGTAGTGCATAAATGTCGCAGTCATGCAAGCAACTGAGCAGGAAATTAATCAGTGAACACCCATTCATGTGAATGTTTCTCTTTCCTTTTTTGCGCATAGCCTCCGAGATCAGGAATTACGGAGTCAATGTTTAATTTGCAAATAGTTTCTGTGCTCGCCATGCACCCACTTCCCCTTCTCGTGAGTGTTTGTACAAATGAGCTGGAAGTGTGTAAAAAGAAAGAAGGTGCACTATAGGGGCAGAAGAAGGCACACGGCCACCGTCTAAGAAGCTCTAAAAACTCCCCTTTTTTTTTGGGATGGGCGGACGGGGGTGAATAGTTTGTCCCACGTACAACTCCCATTCCACGGGAGTTTCATAACTCCCTATATAAAGGAAGATTACCTCCTGTTTAGCTCAGCCTGCAACACCCTTCACTTCATGTGGCACTACGACGACTCCAGAAAAGGGGTGTCAAATCTGGGACGACCAGAAACTCCATCTAAAGAGGTGTTTGCCACATCCTCGTCTTGTTCTGAATGGGGTCATACAGAATGCAATCCAAAGGACTGCACTCGTCACTCGAGACATATAGACCTGTCTTTCTGCATCGCATTTCGTTTATTTTAGTCGCTCAGCTGCCGTCGAATGCGCCTGTCAATGGGCTTGGCACGCCGAGGCCGCTCACTGCGCGATCACTGCTCCCACCCTGCAGCTCGGGCACCGCTACCCGTGTTTCTTTTATGTGTACTTTTTCTTTGTTTTGTTCTTACTTCACGTCGCCCGCCGGCTCTGTGATGACTGCTGTAGAAGCGCCATTGGCTTCGCACTCTGGCCGATATCAGGTGCCAGTCCCGTGATGCCGGTCTGGAGTTAACTGAGAACGCCGACGCGCCGACAACCAACAAAACTTCTCATTTCACTCAGCGCGCCACGTGCATGGGCGTGCGCCTACAGTGCGTGTGGGAAGGTTGTCCAGCTTTGATTGGCAGCGCGCCCGAGCTACCAACAATGAACAAGACAAATTAGCTTAACTACCAGGGACTCATGGGGCCCCAACAGTGTAATAAATTATCCCGACCTGTACTTAAAGGGTTATTTAAACTCATTCAAACTGTAGTAACTGCTAACCAATATAATCAACTTTTATTACTGTGATATTTAATATACGACAATTAGTAGAACACACAGACGGAGCGCATTTTGCAGCTAGTGTCCCAGTAAAATGGAGTGTGTGCCATTAAGGAAGCACAGAACTGAGCGAGAACATGATAGTCATCGATGTAATTAGCATTTTGTGTTAATTTGGACAGCGATCACCTCACGCTGCAACCGGAATCGTTTCTTCAGCATTCGCTAAGTTACGCGGAGATGAAGAAGTGTGAGGCGTCGAGTGTTTTACGACAGACCATTCAATCTCCTCGATGACTCCGCGGGACTCATCCTCGTGAATCTGAAGCCTCGTAGGCGGGCACACGTGTAGTACAGCGGCCAATCGCTCCGGTACTCGAGAAAATCTTGCGGTGAAACCAACCCCATACCCTGCACGCATATTCGATCGCACCTTGCGTTCGCGCATGTGCAGGTCCGCTGCCAAGCCAGCTTGACACTCGGTTACCACGCTTGATCGAGTAAAAAAAAAGCGTGCAGCGGAAATCATACGAGACGCGTGGCGGAACGGAAGGGGAAATTCGCTAGCGGCGATTACGAGTGTTGTCGTCACCCGGCCGACCCTCGCCCGCACACACATGGAGACAAGCACGCGCACGCAATGATTGCAAGAGCCCGTGCGGCTCTAGCGGCGTTATATCTCGGAATCGTATCCTCGCGATGCCGGCGAACACAGAGTGACTTGCTGCTGCCTGCCTTCTTCAAGGCTAGCTGTAGAGAGGGCGAGCCACGCCACGGGGTCTGGAGTTTTTTTGTGAATGGAGGCGGCAAGGAGAAGCGAGCCGCGTGTACTTGTTGGGAAGGGCCTTTTACACTTTCATTCACGCGGCTCTCGAGGCCCTGAAGACCGGCGACGTCGCCGGTCCATCAAAGAAAGCCGACACCCCGGACGCCCTCTCGAGCACCTGAGAGTAAGAGCGAGCGACCGAGAAGAAGCGTACAAGACTAGCCGACCGGACAAGGAAAGCAAACGAATTAGAAAGAATGACCAAAAGAAACAGAAAGTCGCGGAGGAGAGAAAGGGACGATGTGGCGGTGTTCTACAGCAATGGCGTTGCTCGCGGGAAGGAGCGCCGGCGCTTCGCTTTCACTCTCCGATACCAGCCCCAGCGATATCTTATCGGGCCGGCCCGCGGCGCTGACAGTAGTGGGCACCGGAGACACGGTATCAGGCCTCTCTGTATATCGCGGCGCCGCGCTCAGTTCCTGTCGGCGGCGGTGCACAGAATCGCGGCCCCACGACGACGATGCGGCAACAGCAACGCCCCGCAAAGGCCACGCGGCAGGACCCTCTACGCTCCTCCTCAGCGCGCTTGACATTGACACAAATGTTTCACTCGGCGATTCGTGCCAAACCACAGAGTACAGGCATGCGACGCTGCTCGAAGAGAATGCATAAAGAAACAAGCACGAATCGCCGCAGTTTACAAACACGGCTCTCGAAACTATATGAAAGGACAAGGCCGTACCAGGCAAACAAGGTTATGGAAGCCACTCCTGTTCCGATGTATAGTACGGTTAGTTCAGTTCCTGTCCCTGCCGACAATGTTACCACCTCGTCCATGAACGAGGTTTGCTCGTTCTGCGTGGACCGCACGCGGCACGCAAGCCCCAACGCATCTCCAACACCTACAAAAAAATAAGTTTTACCAATATGACTAAGTTGTGGCCTTCGCAGCAGTAGTACGCTAAATATCTCTGCAATAATGCTGCATTGATGTGCTAGTATTATACGGTACAAACTTGCACGCTATGTCGTTGTGAGCTGCAGCAGTATGCTCAGGCTTGTCAGCGGAAGGACAAGTCTTCCAGATATGAAAGGGCCTTGGCCGGCCAGTTCTAATGATGAAGCAGTGCAGACGAGGCGCTGGTTTGTGGTGGATCACTGTGCGGGATGTGTAGCTGTAGTGCAATTCACTGCGGCACCTTCACTCGCGTGAATGGTCAGAAGCGGACCACGGAACCTTCTTTACCTTTAGAACGCTTTCTTTCACATTCGCACCAGTTTATTTGAAGTCCTTAATCGCATTAGAGGTCAATGGATTGAACAAGGTTATGCATGTCTCATTCAACCTTCCGTTCCAGAATGCATATATTGCATTCCTTGCCCGCCATAACGTATTCGATGAGTTCCTAGAAGGTGGGAGCGAGAGAGTTAAAAACAGCAAGTGTTCATCCACCGACGTCGACTGCAGCCGCTAAATGTCTTCATCATTCAGCCCGTTTTTATGAAGGGGTGACTACAAACTACCAGAGAGGCCAGCGGTCTAGGGGCGTGGTCAGATCTTGGGAGTTGAGTGGGCACGAAGTCGGGGACGAAGTCGTCACCTGCGGTTGCACGCAGCCTATAAAGCTTCCGCGGCATGCGCAAGCCGCAATTCTTGGCGCCCCGTTTCTTTCAAAACAGGAAATGCCACCGCAGAGCCGAGCACGCATGTGGTCTTGCCGCACGCTACAGGTTTTGCGCATCGAGCGCGTAAGTCTTGTGTCTCGCGAAATCCGTGCAGCGCCACCACGCTGCCCCTTTCCTTGGGAGTCGTTTTACTTACGTGGCAGAGGGGGTAAGAAGGAGTAAGGCTGAATTCTGAGAACACACTCGAGGCGAGCCACTCACTACGCGCATAGGTTTAGCATGCGCTGGACTGCTGAGAGCAACATGGTGGCGCCCAGCTTTATTCCTCGTACAGTGGACGAGACGTGTTTCGTGTGGGGAGTTTTTCTACAAATGTTTTACCATATTTACTCGAATGTAAGGCGCGAGTTCTTTTTTTTATCCTGATTTTTACTATCTAAAGTCGACCCTCACGTTACAATTGAATACCGAGGTTACTATGTTTATTATTCTTTTCTTCCTGGACGCAATGAAAAGTCACCCCTCGTAGTGACAACTGTAATCGCTTTACAATCGAGTAAATACGATATTAAATGCAACTCTAGGCATTTCGTTCGATCCAATACCTATAGAGAACCATGAATAAGACATGTATAAGTGCTTACTTTCAGGACTTGTGGTTTAAAGAGTTGTGGTCTTTCCAGAGATTTTTTTTAATAGAAATTTTGCAGCAATTAGTTTTCTAAAGGAAACAAGGAAAGAGGTGTCTAAACACAAGTATTATTATTTCAGACTTCTTCGTTGATGACACGCTATCTCGCCTAAAGAAAGGTTTATCTGCGAAACCACAATGCGGTATAAAAACAGGAACCACTAAATTTTGGCACAGAACTGCGCAGCCCATCATTTCCTTGATTGGTATAGGAACTGGCATACCGACAGCTTCCGTACTTCCACAAGCTGCACAGTTTCTTCTGCATATAACTTTTGCGGGAATCTTCTCGCAGCCTCGACAACACTGCACGCTTTTATCGATAAGAAGACCTGTATTGCGACCGCCGGAGAACCTGCTGCGTCCACGAGTGGCAATCACAATCGGCGTCTTCGTTTTTTTTTTCTTTTCTTTGCCGTCTCACCCTTTCGCTTCGAGGAAACTGTTCTCTCTTCACCTTCGAGTCCACGTCGTTTGTCGGCTGCCTTTGACTTCCAAGCGCTATTTACGAATGTCTTTCTCTTGCGTACAATCTTGAGGAGGCTGTACGCGGTGTACTCAACTTCGGCGCTTCCCTCTCTCGCTTTCTCTCGCCAATGCACAGCTCATAGGATTGAACTTCCAGACTCAAAGACGCTTACGCATTGGTACACCTCGTCTAAGGACTTGCAGCCTTGCCTCCGAGACCTCCCTTTCGTAGAAGGCGGAAGGTTTTTACTTGCGGTTATGAGAGCGTGAAGGAATGCGGAGTAGCGCGTCTATAAACGGCAGTAGTTGTGTGCGGTGTTTGTTGGGAAATTTTCCCTCGTTATTTATTTTCTGCTCGACGCGCTCTCGAGAGGCGCAGCATCGTGCCGACGAGATTAGGAGCACGCGGCTTATAATCCGGAGTGTGCAGGTGATGGTGCAAGTGGCGGGGGGAATCACAGGCGGTATAGTTTAGTGATACATAAGTGGTTTGGCACGGCGAGGCGAAAGAATGCGCAACGGAGACGTCGCGCGTAGATTCGTGGCATTACTCGTGCGCAACGATTGTTTTCTTTTTTTTATTTCCTTGGTGAGTGTCTGTGAATCCGCAACCACAGAATCCTCGTCCGGTCTGTTCTGATTTAGACTAGCAAAGACAATGATTTGATTGCTGTATTAGGATAACACAGTTCGATTGTTTTTCCATTATTCTGTGCAATGCCTAGTTTACATAACTGTGCAAGCCCTGACATACGAACTGCAAGTGCGTGGCGTTTGACTAACATTCCGTAAGCTTGCCACGTGTCCACTCTTGCATCTGCACACCTTCCCCCGTCTGTGATAATCGCAGGCGCTTCATTGTACAGACACCAGCGTTATTTCGTTGCCAGGGCGGCCAACAAACAACGCAAACACCTCTGAATGAACCACATACCACATCATCAATTGATACCGTGTATCCACAGCCGAAGAAGCCAACGGCGGTGGCTCATGCCAAACGGCATGGTAGGCGGAAGCAGAACATGGCAGGCGTCCAAGATTCGCGAGGTAACAATAAAATATCGACAAAATGACCCTCACTGCAGGGCGCTGTTCCCAGCGCTGCAATCCACGACGCCGTTCCCCTCAAGTACGTTCGGAATTTCCGCCTTTTCTTGAATGGGGCCCTCGGGGCAAACATAGTACACGTTGAAGTCTCCTCGTAGAAACAGCCGCGTTATGTACGAAGACCCACGAATCGAGCCGAAGTTGCGCCGCTTCTAAACGCTTTCATGAATGAGCTCCAGCCGATGAATGAGAGAGCGGGCTTGGCGTAGACTACACGTACGCACATACGACAGCAGGACCAAGGAACCGGCGGCCAGAACCGATTAGTGAGGAAGAAGTGAGACGAGCGTGATGCAGATATACACAAGCCAAACACAACCACGCACCCCCTATCCCACACAGCACCAGGTTCAGCAGGAATTCTCCAAACGCACTGAGTGGAAAAGAAGTATGAAAGTAAGCAAACACATAAAGAGACGACGGGCATCATGGAATTCTTGTTTACATTGATGTGGCCGTCGTCGCATTCAAGAAGCCCAACGTCGGCTCCCTTAGGGCATTCAAGTCCCTTCACCGCCTGAAGCAACGGCCCGAGCCCCATCCCTGTCCCCACGCTCTGAACCGCACACCCGAACGTCGCGGCTCCCCCCTGTCGCATACCAGAGGTCCCATTCACGCTGCCCAACCTGGCAGTTCAATTTTTTCTCTGTCCCATTGTCGGGTGCCGCTCCAGATAAGCGCGCCACCTTTCTTTGCCACTAGACACGCTGCCGCCATTCCATGGGGATCCCAACGTCTCTCTCCGTTTTCGGCGTCGAAAACGCGGAATTTCTCGGGCGTTTTCCTTCCTTGCATCCCCGAGTTTCCCTCCGATTGCCACATTCCATAGGTTCATTCAGAAAACGCGGTGGCTCCGGCGCGCGCGTGTGGGATAAGCCGCGACGTGGGTTGGAAAAAGAAAAAAAGATAAACGAATTCGCACGGCAGGTTGAAACTCTTGAATGAACCTAACCTTTCTGACACCGGGCTCCACTGCCGACGCTCTTCTCTGTGGGCCCCGCAACAAGCTGGGCGATGAAGGGGGAGCCCCTTTTTAGCGTCAATGGAACGTGGGGCGGAGAATCGGAACAGAAAGGCGCTCGCACCGCCTCCAACTCTCCCATTCACCCTCCGCTTCATACCTGTGGTGGTGGGAAACGGAGAGGCACTGAACGAACCTAGCCACCGGTCAAGCCGAGTCCCGGAGACATCCAACCCTGGGCCAACTGAGGCGGGTCAGAAGTACAGTGAGCTGCCTGAACCACGGTTCCAAAGCAAGAAAAGGCGACGTGTACGGTGGGCTGGTTGTAGAAAGGGGGGGGGGGGTGGAGAAGGGTCGAGTGGCTGCAACCACCGTTTGGGAACCTGTCGCGAGGTTCGCGACCCGAGTAAAAAAGAAGAGCGTCCGTGGGACGACCCGAGCACAAAGTAGGGGGCGCTCCGCATTCCTTACGTGTTTGTTCCGTTCCCTACTCTGCCGCCCCGAAAGCTGAGACCCTCGCTCTCTAGCTTTCTCATGCAAGCATCGACGAGATCAAGGACTTGCCGAATGCCACGACGGCCACCACGACGTGACGTTGTCAGGTCCGCATTGGTGAACGTAATATAAAAAAAGACGGGAAAATGGAAAAGGTTATTCAGGTGCATCGAAAGGGAGGAGGGGTTCTTTTTTCCTTGCAGTAGACTCCGAAGTACCACGCAACTGCGGTCCACTTCCTGTGCGGTGTCTCCGCCCGACCCTAGAAGGAATTCGCGGGTTCAACTGGGCTCCATTCTGTGAATCCTTGAATGGGGCCATTGAGAGAAGGTCTGGATAGCTGGCAGCACACTCAGTGCGTCCTCTTTCCGTGTACGGTGGTCTCTTAAAAGCACCAGCAGGCTCGCGTTTACGCGATTGTGCCTCCAGGAATGTGGCAGGTGGCACGAGAGAACCTGGCCAAATTTTAAGGGGATGTCGCGAGCGAATTTGAACGTCGAGGGCCATGTGTTGGGCGTCTCACCCCTGTGCCTTTCGCATGCGGGTCTCGGAGACCAAGTAGTATTAAGAAGACATTGTGGCGCTGTATGAATGGAAGGCAGAGAATTGTACGAGCACGGGCGACGTCGCTTCACATACTGCCACATAATGGTGAGTCCGCCCGCCCCTTTATTCGGTAGCTCGGAATGTCCGCCGGGTGTTCTACGGGGCTAGATTTCGGGTATGGTGGTGTCATTTGCAGTACGGAAGTTCTTTGTGCGTACGGCCCTGGGCGGGACGCGTAGCAGCTCCTTAGCGAGGCTGGAATGCAGCGTTTATCTGGGTGTCATGCGAACCTCGCTGCTGCGTTCATGCCTATCGTGCTCTTGGGTGATATGGAAAGATACGCAGCGCCTCTACCCAACACGCCCACACATCCAGGAAGAGAGGATGGTCTCGTGCCATAGTTCCACGCTTTTAATGCAGAAGAAGAGAACTCTGGTTCCTGAGCGCGTGCTCCCGTTCTCATTGCCAGCCAGTGCCCTCCGTTTTCTGCGAATATGCCGCGTTGGGAGGAGTTAAATACAGTGGCAATTCCGCATCGCAGAAAGAGCAATAAAAAGAACGATACCTATTGTCAGCAGTGACTCAACCTGTCTGAAACCATACACGAAACCGTACACACCCATCCTGTAAAATGCCCACGGTATACCACACGGGAGACAGCACGATGCGTATTTTTATTGGCACACTCCCACGACAACGCACAGACACGTGTCAAGTGGCAGATCGCGATAGACTTTCCGCGCGTCCGTTCTGACACCACGTAGGAACGTCACCCATTGCACTACATTTGAGCGCATTGTGAATTTCGCGCGGAATTGATCCGCGGGCGACCATCCCACGAAATACGTGCAGTATTACCGACATTGCGTCAGTAATCAAATCCAAGGCGAATGGCTGGAAAGATTCACTGCTGTCCGGTTCCACGGCTGATTGTCCAGTGCGTCAAGGATAAATCACCAGTGCGCACTGGATGGTTAAACTTTATCTTGCCCAGTTTCTCGCGTCTGATTGGTTAACAAACTGAAGGGCTGTCAATGCACCGCGCGGATGTTATCAGTGACGTATAGAGGCAGATGTGCAGTGTACAGTTCTCCTGCCGCTCATTCCCATGGCGGCGTCGGCGGCGCCGAAGGGTTCGACGCGGCGTCAAAAAGAGGATCGGCTTGGTGTCGAACGCGAAACCACAGACGCCCTCGGGATGCATTCCAATCGACGCCTGTGGGAACGCGCGAGCGAGAGGCTGGGGAACTTCCGTCGTGTCCATCGGACACGGTCCGGCCGACGCTGTGCACGTAGAGGTGTACGCGTATAAGTTTGTGGGCTCGGAATGACCTCTTTGTCCGCTCGTGAGCTACCTTTTCCGTTGTATCTGGAAGCCCCAGACCGTTCGCGGTGTGAGGTGCTGAAAGCAAGCCTTGTTTCTGTGGCGTCGTACCACCCCGTTCGAATTTAGCACGATGGGTGTGTACGGTGCCGCTTGTAAACACACAGCATTGAGCGTGTGGGTGTCAGCATAGCCGTGGCATCCGTGTTCTTGTGGGTCCTGGTACACAGTTCTTAATGTGCGTGCGTTTATCACGCTTATGCGGGTGTTTGTCTGCGTATTGAGAACGCTGATTAACACACAGCTCGTACACTTCCAACATCTACGCTAGACCAGCATATGAAGAGACAACCACAAAATCCTAGACATAGCAGAACAAAAGTCGGCAGTGCTTACACTAGGAGGACGCATTGGTCATAGAAAGAGGTATTGGAGCTTTCGACCTTGATTAATATTAAATATCTGTTCCACAGAAATCGAACAACATTAGATGAAGTGCCGTCTAAAGCCTAAATTCCAATTCGTAACACATAGCAGAACGTAGGCTTGCGAAACGAATTTTTTTGTGATAATGATACTCCGGCCTACTTCTACATCCATGCCTTCCGCCGCAAGAGCAGTGAGCCGATCCCGCGAAAGAGTTAAATAGCAAGCTTCTCCGGAATGGCATGGCAGCAATCCAGGCAGTTGAAGGCAGGGTGTGGGGAAGGAGTTTGGGTGCGAGGCTGCTGCTAATGTACGGCTCGCGGGGCGCAATCCTCTCGAAGTCAGCGCCAAGCGGCCCGGGCAGGAAGAGATGCCTTAAACACAGACAGGCATCGCGACACACAAATGGCCACTCCACCCAATTTGGCCTTGTCCACCGCCTCGCGATTCTCTCGGCGGTGCGTCGGTGATATGGCCGCTACGAAACGACGGGACATTACCATGGGCGCCACGTTTTCCCCTCTGTACGAGAAAAAGGTATCTACGATAGAAAGTATACCAATAATCGAATTGCAAATACTCTCTGTGAGTTCACGTAGAGTCGTGGTGGAATGCCTTTTGGGTTACTCACCCACATGAAAAAGTTCTCACTGGTTTGGTCGTTCCGAACTTGACAAGTGGTTGTCGTTCGTACGCGGTTTCCTGATTGGTGGGATGTAGTGGACGCGATATGAATTGCTTCTCTTTCCGCTTACTGCAGCTGGCAATACTCCTTCATTGTATCAATCTCCGAGATATACACTCTTCAAATAAAGGTGCCTCAGTAACACCTTTACACGGGTGTGATCAGGCTGTTTGTGCCACGTCAGTGAGCTTATACACCCATTTTTGTTGTCATCAGAGCTCCGAAAATGGCGTCAAATACTGAGAAGCTCCTTTCCGCCACATGACTAGCAAGCACTGTCTACACTCATGCTATTACAGCGTCTAGTCAATCTGGGGAACAGATATTTTCTGACCTGACGCGGCGACTTATAGATAACTTATAGACTTTTGTACCCTGTACACACTGCAGTGTGTCAGAGGCGTTGAAGAAATCGCGCAGCAGCTGGGCTATATATATATATATATATATATATATATATATATATATATATATATATATATTTAGCTTGGCACACTACACGCACAACACCGGATGAAATTCCGAGCAGGTGGCTTTCTTTTCGTATGTCTCGTACGTCGACATTCAATCACTACACTTCGCTAACGCTTTATACCTTATCTCGCAGTGTAACTTTCGAGGCGCTTCGCGGAGGCAATGACACAAATAGCCAGACAGACACTATCAAGGAACAAACACGCGATTTTCCCGCGTGGATGCGGACGCCAAATTACCTGTCTTTATACGTCCCGGCGCCATGGACGGAGCGGTCAAAGCATTCTGCCGCGCCTCCCTTGAAGTTACCCTCCAATCGATTCCTTTGAACTTGCGCTCTTCAGACTACCCTCTTGATGGACGCGCGCACAAAAGCCGTGGCGGGAACGTCATCTACTAGATGTCATCTCGGGCACAGTGCGTCTAATAGGAATTCGCCTCTATAGTGCTTGCGTGCGTGACGTAGACTAGTAGAAGGCCAAGGACATTCCATTGTGTTGCACCTATCTATCTATCTATCTATCTATCTATCTATCTATCTATCTATCTATCTATCTATCTATCTATCTATCTATCTATCTATCTATCTATCTATCTATCTATCTATCTATCTATCTATCTATCTATCTATCTATCTATCTATCTATCTATCTATCTATCTATCTATCTATCTATCTATCTATCTATCCAGTCCCGTCTGTCTGTCCGTCCATATCTCTACGCCGGTCTACAATTTAGTGGTTTTTGGAACATATACCACCACTAATTATTTCCTCAGTACCTATCTATATAGTGGTTCCATTTAAACGTAACTTCCCTGCTTTAACCCGCACATTTCTGGAAATATTATCCCTGGACCACGTCGCACTCAGTGCAAAAAAGAATGAAAGAAGAATATCGCAATGGAAAAGTTAGGAAGCCAGTTAGGAAGCCAGTTAGGAAGCCAGTTAGGAAGCCAGTGTTGGATTCCGTCATAAAAACTTAACCCCATCACCCTGGGAAGGTTCGCGTGCATCGCGCCAGTATTTTTCTTTCTTTTTTACATTCAGGAATCCTTTCTGTCCCGCTTTGTTCTCCCACCAGGCGGTGTCTGGTCTGGCCGTGCGTAACACCGGCCGGCGCGCCTTTTAGGTTCGACGCGGCGGGCGCTTGCCTTTCTGCGAGATATTTCGAGCCACTGTACGCTGTCGGCTTCGGGGCTCGCACGCCCCCGCGTCGTTCCCACGCTCCTGCACGGCGCGTACACGCAGCGTACAGACGTGTGACGTCGGCACCGTCACGCGCATCCTCGTCGTTCTGTCATCCGGCGTTGCTTTCTTTACGCGTAGCGCGCGGATTAGCGTCCTGCTTAGACGGGCAGGCTTCTTCGTAAAGACCCTTGACGGCGGCGACGCCGATGCGTCGAACAGGCTGGGATTTATGACTGAGGAGAGGGAAGCTAGAAAGAATATGTCTTTCTACGAGGATGCAGCCACGTCTTTGCGATACCTCTGATGCGGCGCCGTCAATAGCGGATGGCGAAGCCCTCGTTGTAACGACGAATTCATACGATGATATCTATGCTTCGTACTTCGTGTCATTTGCACTCCATATTAATGTTTAACTTCACTCTCCCACAGTGATACTGGTACGCTTACTTTTTACACTTTATATTCCTTATTTATACTTAATACCAAAACCAGGTATTGTTCACTGTGCTTGATATATATAAACCGCTGTAAGCTATTCCTTACGTATAGTTTGAACAGGAGGTCTCATTGCAGTCCTGCACTTCGAGACCTCCATCTGCATTTCGGCATCCTCTAGACTTCTTAATCAACACAATAAACTGATTTTGACTGTGATAATCAAGCACAATGTACCGCTTTGTCTTCTTGCAGACTACATTTCGGTATAGAAAGTTTCGTAGCTACAGAATTGCACTCGTAACCAAGAGCTCGAAGGTTCGTTTTACAGACACCTTCTGATGAAGACAGAACGCAAGGAAAGGTCACGTACTTAGACGCGCCTTAGAGAAAGATGTGGGGACATTTTCTCGTGCCCGTTCTCAACGACATGCTACGCATCTCTGAGGAAAGCTTGAGTGTTCTTACGGTGCAGCAGACTTTGCATGCTTTGTGTCACTCGTAGCACCCTTCGTGACGTCATCTTTCTCATGTCTCTCCCATTGGTCTTCGCAGGACTGGGAATTGGTTGTTGTATCGACCCTCAAGTGGGACGTTTGCGGCGTCATCGCCTGCGACTTCCTCGACCACCTGATCCACAGGTTGGAGCTACCCAAGGAGGCAATGTGCAGCCGAGACCACATCCGCACGCATGCGCAGACCTTCATCAGCCTCTGCTACACAGGTGAGTGTGCGCACGCTCTACCTGCTTGAACGGGAAATTTGTGCAGTCTTCGCCGAAAGTTCGTGAGCCAACTAACGTCACGACGAATCAATCATGAACGGCCAATCACTTGCCCTTACTGGGGTCATACAAGATTACGACCGTTCCCATTCGTTCCTTACAACAAGAAGCTTCTACAGTACATTTCTTTAGACATTCGCTGAATGAACTATCAACGAAAACTGCATGCAATTTTCCAACGCTTTCTGCACTCGCAGCCATAATGCAATCGTTACCAATACACAGTCATATGACCAGACTGTACTGTTAAACCGTTACGCGTTTGGCCTGCACTTCACATACTGTACTCTCGTGTACCTCCAACTAACACCGCGAGGTTGTGGAAATCTTCCGGCGCGAGACGAAAGAAAGATTCCGCAAAGCTAACACGATCGTCCTTTGGCGAACTTCTTGTTAGGCCTAGGCGGCCACGACACTGCTTTTCTCTCCCAACGCCTGACTATCTTTGCATTCGTTTCTCTGCTATCGCATGAAGCATAGGCACTATAGTTGCAGACACAGTTCCGAAGGCATCGCCTACAAGAAACGCTGCCGCCTATTTGTGACGTATCAAAGCACCGTCACTCCGCGATGAAGAGAGACAGACACTGACACTGGCCTATAGAGCGGCGACTGCGATACCGTAGCGACAGAAGGACATACACAGCAGCCGCCAGTGGCGCTGTTGCAGCAGCTCGGCAAAAACCGGCAGCCGAGGAGAGTTTTCGGGGAGCGCATTCCGCACCGATAAGAGGGGCATATATTACTCCACTTCTGCATTCACTACACCACCACCGCTGTCCCCTCTATACACTCACAGCGATCGTGTGGTTGAGATGTCGAGAGGGGGGTAGAAGGGATACCCCTTTCGCCGAACGAGGGCGTTGCTTACCGCACCGCTTCGGCGGGCGCGTGAGAGAGTCGTCGTCGCCGCCGCCAGCGACAGTACCCCCGGTTATCAATCCTGTCAGCTGATGCGAACGGTGCATGCATTACTCGCGGGGGCTAAGCGAGCGACAGCCGCTGCTGCATTGCAGACACGCGAAGAGCAAAAGAAGTCGCGGATCGCATGAATGTAAAGGCAATAAACAGGACACCGGCTGGCATGAAAAAGAAGCGAATGAAACAAAAAATGCGGCGAGCGCGTGACATTGAACTTGAACGGCATGATTGGAATCCGTGCAGCGAGACGGCGTGCGAGTTCCCCGCGTGCAGGAGGTCGCTAGGTTATGAGCGGAAACAAGTGCAACGCACACCCCGTGGCTCCCCTCGCGGTTGCAAGGTCGCAGTTTCGGGGCGTTTTCGCTCCTGTTTTTTTCGTCTATCTCCGTTTTATGGCTTGTTTTCTCATGGTCTCTATAAAAGAGGTTCGGCGATTGAATTAACGAGGCAACGTGTTTCGCCCCGTTTACGGGTTGCATTTCCATGGGATGCATTCGCGCCAGCACCTACCTCCTCATTTCCCACGCTTTTCTCTTTCTTTTGCTTTCCCTGATACTGCAACCGCATCTTTTTTATTCGTCCGTTACTTCTTTGGCCCCTCGCCACAGATTTCCTCCGCGCACGGGAAACGCGTCTACACTTGTTTTATTCTGGCGCATAATAGATGCACTTATAATAGGTCTACGCCCTCCTCGAGAGTACAGCGAGAAATCTTTATGGACATTTGACTCAATAGTCGGAAAACACTTCCACAATGTATCACTTACATAATCAGTACACTGAGTGTGAAACAAGTAGCGAAGGAGTAAGTAGTGCTCGTGGAACGATGGTCATCGCCTTTCGTTCTTGGTCTTGAGATACTTTCACAGAGCGTTCCTACTAGTTATCCTTGCGATTACACAAGCTAACCTGATTCATTCCAACGCTGTTCTTTTCGCAGTCGTTATTCTTCAAAAGTATAAGGAAGTTAAACTGGTTCGCGCTCATATTGCATTCAATTCTGAAGCGATCATCACCATCAGTTGCAGTAGCATACAATGCCCCCTCAACCCCGATAGAAACGTCATTAGATGTGCTTCATCTTACGTTCTGTTACAACGCAACTGGAGCAGCTGATCGTAAAACGAACGCAATTCAATTTACTTTCCTCACAATGGCCATACGTGCCACATTTCTCAACGTAATTATCATTATTGCAATTCAGAGGAACCTTAGATAGGCTTACGACGGGTCCAACGCCACATGAATCAAACGCAAGAGCAACCAAATTCGTCCCACACGCACTTCCTCCATTGAAACAGACGAGGCGGAGATGGCTCTAGGAACACGGCGAGACGAGACACAGGAAGGGCTCTCCCTCCTTGGGCACATTCAGGCCCGCAGCGACGACGACGACAGCGTCAATCACTGCCGGCTCGCATGCTCTGCGCACGGACTCGCAGGCATAAGGGTCACTGTGCCGCAGTCCAAAGACCGACGGTGTCACAGACCGTCTCTCCCATCTCCGGGGGTGTCGGTCTTTAGTAAGGGGGGGGAGGTTGGCCTGAACGCTGCTCCATTGATTCATCCGCTGCCCAGCCACAACCCTTCCCATCCCCCCCCCACACCC
Organism: Rhipicephalus appendiculatus; assembly: GCA_030522465.1. Classification (NCBI taxonomy): domain Eukaryota; kingdom Metazoa; phylum Arthropoda; class Arachnida; order Ixodida; family Ixodidae; genus Rhipicephalus; species Rhipicephalus appendiculatus. Next base: position 105,006 of record JALIZH010008243.1, on the reverse strand, counting down.
TTGCAAACGAGGCAGCCTTGCCCAAGATGCCAGGATCATCGCGATGGAAGCTCTCGGCTTGCGCTCGGCGCCTCGGGAGGTCGTCACTCCAAGGTCAGTGGCGCGGCCCCCCGAGAAGTGACGCCGCCGCCGCCGCTGGTGGTGGTGGTGGTGGTGTCATTGCCGGGGTGGACAGATGCGAGCAGCATGTGCGGCCACATGCCTGCGCGAGTCAGTGGCCATGAGTGCGCGCCGAGATTTTCGAATCTCGTTCCGCCCTCCTCTCCGGCTAACTCCACCCCGCGCAGCAGCTGGCCGATCTCGGTGCTTGAACGCTTGCTCGACGACGAACGTGATGACTCGAAGTGAGGCGACGCTTTGCACGAACACACTCATTTTTCCTTTTATGTCTCCGAGAAGGAAGTACAACGCGGAGTCATCAACCACCGACTCGTAATCTGTGTTCTACGATGTGACAGTTGCCCTCGTTCGGGAGCGATGACTGTTCACTTGTCAAATCTCAGAATGGCGTCGCACTAAAGCTGAGGAAGCCCACTCAGTAGCAATATTTGATCTTTAAGCACAATCTTAACGTCGTTCAACATCGAAAAAATGTTCCGTTATCCAAGTTCACTTACAACTAATCGCCACCGCTTTAACGGTCCACACCCGTCCTTCTCTAAAGTGTTGCCACGGTGGGGTAGGTCGATATAGTATTTAAAGTTCGTGGCCGGCTGCCCTGGCGAACCGATGCACCCGAATTTTCCATTTCGCCTGAGACACATCATATACAAGTGTTTGACGTCTCAGTGCTAATGTTCCCGGTTCATCTTCAATGCTGTAGCCAATGGGTGGGCACGCAAGCTACGAGATAAAAAAAACAGATAGGCACTTCAACACCCTGTAATCTCAAACAAAAGTACACGCAGGGACTTGGACGTGAGAGGACCCCCCTCTCCCGCATAGTAGGTCACGTGGTTTACGAAGGCGCCTTGACCATCGCTAAGAAGCGATACCGTAGCACGCATGCCAACAGCTTCTTCGACAATGGAAAGAAGCTCGCCGGAATCTGTCCCGGAGTACCCCATCGGCTTAGCTCAGACAATGTGGAGGGGGGGGGGGGGGCTCGGCATTGGTGACGACGGGATAAATGATGCGGAGATGAGCCTTCCCTTCACGTCCGCCCCCGCAAATGCAGCGGATCACCATCACTGCGGCGCCTTGGCCGTCGAGCACGCTCCAGACAAGCGTGCTGTCCTCCTTTTTCTTCTTGATGAGCCCATATTCCCGAGAATCTGCTTCAACCCCCCCGCGCCACCAGTCCTCCTTAGCCAGCGCAACCCACCCGACGCCCTTCGCCACCCCAGAGGGTGGCCGCAGACATGCACACTCTGTAGTATATAGAGCACTCGTCATCTTTCAAAACCGTCTTCGCAACAGCAGTTCCATGCAGTACCGTGGAAGCTACGCCCATCTCGTAGACACGCGCTGGAGGTCGCTCCGACAGAGCGTGACCGAATCCCTCAGCATAAGCTCAGGGAATGCCCTTTGCCAAGTAGTGCTCACCAGTTCCGTCGACAGACTTTTCCATTTAACTTAGTGACTGACTTATCACTGGCATCTTTTCCAATGCCTAGACGGTATGGTAGAGTTCATGAACGTCTTTAGCATGGTGCCCTGGCATTCTGGAATAGCAACTATGCCAGAATAGTATGCATAGGTTTCGATAGACTTATCACCAGACTGGATTTTAACTTGTAATGGGCTCGCTCTGTTGCTACAAGATTGTAATAGAGTGCCCATAAGTTACTCTCGTAAGTACTCAAGTTTGCCTCCACCTTATCGCGGCCCCCACAGGTGAGAACAGATTGTTGTTAGAGAACTTTTTCGTTCATTTGTCATTCAAACGTTTTTGATGCAAACGTAGCAGGAGATGTCAATATAACCTGTTTTGTTCATAGACTAAGAGAAATTTTCATAGACTTTACATGTACTGTTTCAACGAGAATGTTTTGCGAGAATCACGGCCGTACGTGGCTGATTGCGCGCGTATTGCCGTCCCCTTCTTTCCTTCCAAGCCCGACGAGTTCGCGAGAGTAGCGACGGCGTTGAACATAACTGCCAAGCAGCGTGCCGACGGCTCAAGGCTCGCGCGCCGTCCGCAGCGCCGGCCCGTTCGCTTCCTGTCTTCGAGGAAATTCTTGCCTCCGCCCCTTTTCGCGGCTGCTGCAGCAGCAACTAGCTGCAGAGCCCGGCAAGCTAGCCGGCTCCCTCGCTGGCTCGCCCGATGACTCCGCTGCCCACGCCCTTATCCAAGCCAAGCAGCTTAGCGATTCGGGTGGCTCCAGAAGCGTAGGGCCCATAATGTGGCGGCGGCGAACGCGGATGTGCTGGCGGTAACGCGCGCGCGCGCTTTCCGTCAAGACCCTCATCTCGCGTACGTTATCAGCCCCCCACCCCCCCGCCGCACCGACTGACGATCACCACGTATACGCCTCCTTCCATTCATGATCCACAAGTACCGTCACCATTCACAAAAAGCATTTTTTTTCGGCTTCTGACCGTGCCGCCGCTGAGAGAAAAACGTTAAAGCCGCAGAGGGTCTTCTCTGTTTGTATAACGTACACTCACACGCTACATACGAACCGCACGCATGCGTAGTCGCCGTGAGAGACCGGTCGTAAAGACGGCGCATCATTCATAGGACCCATGCGATTGTTGCATTCTCTCTTGTTACACTTGGGCGGAGAGTGGCTTCCTTACTTTATACCCAGCGCACTTGATTGTCAGACCACGATACGCGGAGGTTGTAACAGTGGGCAAACATGGGTGTACGTAGTGTCATCACCGTGCGATGTCGTGCTTTACGGTGTGGTATATTGGAGTCCGCTTACTCGGACGCTCGTGGGAATGCCTTTGTGTTGGCTGCGCCCTTTGTTCTATGGCTACACCATCTCAATGTTTTTTTACGGTGTCGACTGAATGGGAGGGAACGATGCGGAGTAGTTGGTGAAGACGGAACAGGTGCCTCGTCCTGGCGCGACCACAGCTCTTTTCTAGAGGCGTCCTTCTGATCATCGCTCTGGCTGGCTTCACAGTGACACTGTAAACGATCTGTAGTAAGATTGACTAATGACGTTACATATCGATCTTATGTTAGGATGATGCTCAGGGAAACGAACAGTGCAAGTTACTTTACTGTTGTACGGTTTGCGACAGATATGCTACTAAATCTCTGTTCTGTCCGGGAAGATAGTGTAATGATAAGGCACGTTCAACAATACGCGGCATGTCATACAGAGGGGCAACTCGCAACTCGTGTCTCTCAAATGTGTAACAACTGAAGTGCCCCCCAGAAAAGTCACCAAGAGTGACGTTCTCCCAAAGCGTATTGCTCGCAGCTCAGAAAAACTCTTCATCGTTCCTCAAAACGTTCGTAAACAGGTACTCCCGCCATACTGAAGGTATAGCCTGTCGTTGCCGCAATGTAAGCGTAAAAAACTGCGCACGCTGCCACGTTTATTAGAGCTCCGGTGCGAGAGACGCACCGAGGGCGCCACTCTGCGAGTGAGCCACCGTTGTCTACAGGTGTTCACGCCCAAGACTTCCGCTGTCGTGTCTTCTCTCCTGAAATGGCCCTTGTCTTTGTCCCTTAGCGCCGGCGAGTCACAAGTGGCCCGGCCCTCCAAGATCCGGGTCGGGTTCCGGTGTGCCGGACCATACAGGAGGACGCGCAATCCTGGTGGCCCCTCCATTGTCCGGGGCGCAGCCCAGTGTCTCCGCCATTGTCCCGCAACGGCACCGTTCTAATAATCTCTTTCTCCCTTTCATTTCCTCGAAAACTGCCGTTTGCTATAAAAAAACGCCTCGGCTCAGCTTCTGTACGTAGATACGCTGAACCGTTAAAGCAAAGATCTCCGTTTTCTGGCTACCGCCCACGCTATCTATTCATCTCGTTCTTGGCCCAAATTTTGGAGGGATTCTTGAGCGAAAGGTAGCGTTCAAGACTGTGCGTTGGGGGGGGGGGGGGGTGCAATTTTCTATTGTTCGAAGCGACGTGTCGCTTCTATAGAGGGTCGGGCCCCCAGAGCTAATACCTCTGTACAGGGCGTGCTAGAAGAAGAGCCTCGCCACCAGACCCGGCCCCACATCGAGCTTTGTCTCGTCGGGGTGAGCTCATACGTTTCTTTCAATGCGCACAGGCTCGTGTAGAGATGCTATTTTCCTCACCTCTTTATTACTGAGAAAATAACGAAACACGTGGCACACGTGGCACAGTGAGTCACTGTCCAAAGACGCGTACACCCCCTTGACAACACCTTCAGTTGCCTCGGCACCTCCGCAGCTTGATGTGGTAGAGTTCTATCTCTCTAAAGGCCATCCAAACATGGTCATATCACTGCGGCACTTTTGCATGCATCGAATTCAGAGGTGTGTAGCATTTTATGTTAGTTATAGGAGCCCCCCCCCTCCCGCCCCTACTTCCCCTGCCCGGCATAAGCAAGGCAGGGAAGGTGTGGTACTTCGCCTGTATCGCTGAAACGTGTGAAACAGTAGAATTCACTTGTATATGGTTCATCGAAGGCAAACCACACATTCTTCTTCTCGGCTTGTACGCAATTCTCCCAGCTGAATAGAGGTAAGCGCAAATGACCTCCCATGTTCCAGCCGGCTGGGAAGACTTTCGCGCGTACGCGGCATTTTCTGCAACGTCTTCTCTTAACTTTCAAGCCGTAATACGATCTTAGGCTTTCGCAACGCCAAGTCTGCAAAAGAACTGTTACTCGTATGGGCCGCGTGCGCTAGCTAGGGCGTAGTACAGGCATAGAAAAAGAGCGGAGCTAGAAGTGAACTGCGATTGTGCGAAGGCAAAATTAAAAAAAAAATAGAAAGATGAGAAGAAAGTAAAAGCGCCACGCGTGATCTTCAAAACTGCTTGGCAGCAGATCCGCTTCGCAATCACGTCCTTCTTCTCATCCTGTCCCAGTTTTTCTTTATTTTTATTATTTTTTGTGAGTGTTTATCTTGCTTCTTTGGCTTCGAGTGACGAGGGATGTTTATATATTTTTGCTAGCAGCATCCTGTGCAACCCGACTCCGTCAATGAAGGGAGCAGGGCACTTGTTACACAGCCGGCCTGTGCTCCGCGAGGAAGTCGTGTGTATAACACACCTACGTTTCCGACACGCGATACGCCGCACGCGGGAAAGAAAAAGAAGAGTGCTATAGAACTCAATGGAGAAATGATTGCATGGACACCTCCTCATCTAAAGTCGAGGCAAGGGATAGGCTTCCGCTACATTGTCGAGCCATAGTGGCGATAAAATAACTTAACGTGACCTAGCATTCCCTGCAGTGAAACACTTCGCTAGCCCAGGGACTGGGCAAAAAGTGCCACGTCGTCATCTGTGGGCGCAAGCTGTTACAGATCTAAAAAATACACTCCCTATTCCACTGGCGTAGCCAGGAGGGGGGGGGGGGGGGTCAAGCTTACTAAAAGTTTTCAAGTTCGCACGTGTATACACTCACACACACACAAAATTGCACGTACAAACACACACAAAGTATGGTTGATCCCCTTCCACACCCTCTCCCGCTGAAAAACATGTTTGACTAAGCCTCTCCCATATTCCCACGACGTTGCTTCTGTGTTCATTTCAGTCAAACTAATTTTCTTCTAAACCATTTTGTTTAGTCGTCATAATTAAAACTGAAATTCGCGATGGCAGTTCTAGTTCTACGCCTGAAAGTCCTTGACAGGGTTTCCAGTGCGTCGTGCGACACCCCAATCTGTCAGATATGTTCTTAAATTCAGCCTTTCTTTATGTGAGCAAACGCTACGGCTTATATTGCGGATCCTGCGGTATTCGTTCGCGGCGCTATCTTTCCAGCTTCAGCTGCCAGTTTAGACGTGCCTTGCTCGCGCTGCTGCGGGAAGTCTTATGACGACAGGAACAAGCGAATCTCTTCCTTCACGCGCCCGACATTTCTCTTATATAATCTGCGTCCTTCTCCCTTCCCTTTTGTGCTCATTTGATTTGTCCCAGAATGGGAGAGAGAAAGAAGCGCGTAGAAAACGAGAAATGTCACAGCTGTCGACTCGGCCTTCAAAGTACAGGGCCTGTAGTATCATAATAATGTTAATATACTATAATTCTCCGTTACCAGAACACGTTTCAGCGAACACTGCTGCACATGCTATTACAGACAACAGCCAAAGAGCCCAGTATCAATGCTATAGTAGCGTGCTGCCTTTCGATGGACAAAATGTTAGTGAAGCTGTCGTGTGTTGCTCTCTATCAAGTTGGTGTCACACAGAATGTGATCGCCGTTTCCACAGGGGCATGATGGTACCGCGTAGACCTTGTCACGTGATTAAACTCGACATCTTTGAGAAACCAACATAGTGTCATCAATCCTATCGAGGCGATGCTTGTGTTCAACTTTAATCAATATCATCAATGCTCATACATAAATGATTATAGTACTAGGGTCAGGATCTCCAGCCAGTGAACTGCATACGGTCATCATGAATTTCAAACAGTTCCTCCATGAGAAATTCTGCTAGTCAAGTTCCTTCCTGTTACCTACGCGTCGTAACGTGACGTAATATATGCGTCAGCAAAGGCCTGAGGACGTCTCGAAGACGGTCGTACGCGTCGTTCGCATTACAAACACTGCCCCCTCCCCAGTGGAATGTCCACACTACGGGTCGGTACACTATACGCTCGGCTTTCCCCTTTGAAATCTCCGCTCTCCTTCCTTCTTTTAGAGAGACAGCATCTCAATAGGCACCGCGACTTCGTTTCACAGCGTAAATGACCGTTATTAACGACGTTCCCACGACACCACCGCCGCCACGCGGGGCCGCACGCAATCTACATAAGAGATGACGGCGCGCGCGTATAATCGGCGTCGCAGATAAGAAATCACCTCTTCCCCCATTTTTCACCCAATCACTCGGCAGTTCTAAATACAGGGCAGGCGTCGCGAGGACATTGCGAAAGCTAGGACGATAAACAACAATAATTACAAAAGAGACAAATAAAAAGACGAGGCTAGAAGAATCCAACAGCGAGCCGGTGCAGTAAAACGCGCCCTCTTGCGGACGCGTTGCACAAACGACAAACTCCACACGAACAGGCGCGCCGTACTCTCTCCAAAGGGTGTGGGTAGGGGGAGTCAAAAGCGTTCGCCGACGGCTCATCGAAGCACCGGAATTGCCCGACAAACAAGGGCGCAAAAGGCAGCTAAAGATGGCGAAAACGTGAGATAGCCACAGGAGAGCATATATATAACAAGCCTCCTAATGACTCCTCTATAGCAAGTGTGTTCGAGAAGGGAGAGCGCCCGGCTTCAAGGTCGTTGCGTTTTTTTGCCTGGGACACCCTCTGGCAACCCCTGCTGCACGAACACCCCCTTCTCTCCCTGCCGTCCGCGCGTTTTACTCCCCCTTGCCGCCGCCGCCGCCGCCGCCGCCAGTGCAACGCCTCCCTCCCAGGGGGGCGCCTCTTTCTTACGTAATTGCACGGGCGAGACCTGAGCGCTTGTGGGCCCTTTAAGACCGTTTTAATTAGAGGCATCCCACGGTGTTTCTGTTATCATGCGCGCGAGCTGCAGGGAAGGCAGGCCAAAGAAACACGTAACTTTTCTTCTTCTTTTTTTGCTCCACTTGGGTTGCCTCCTGGCCCGGCGCGTTTCTGTGATTTTCATATCGCGATCAATAGAATTTCTGTTGACATCCGATTGCACATCCCGATTGATATTGCGGGGGGTGTGTGTGTACAACGGTCGTTGTGTCATGCGGAGAAATGCGCAACTATTCTTCGTCGCTCTGTGCCGCCTCCTGCCTCACTTGATTCCTATCAACATTATATTGCATTCAATAGAACTTATATTGAAATCTATTTGAACATCGTGTTTGATTTTAGAGGAGGCGTAGTGTGGCGTGGGCATCTTCTGACAGGAGCTGCTTAAGAGTAAACACGCAATGCAGCTTTGGTAGAATAAGCCTTCATGAGCACATATTTGCCTTAGTAATAATGATAACTGCAAGGGGTCTCAAGTCTCAAAACCTTGATATGATTATGAGGGACACCGTAGGGGAGGGCTTCGAAGATTTCGACCACCAGAGGTTCATTTAGGTGCACCTAAATCTAAGCACACGGGCTCCAGCATTTTGTCTCCATCTAAATGCAGCCACCGCGTCCTGGATTCAATACCGCGACCATCGGTTAGCAGTTTAACACTATAACGCCCCTAGACCACCACAGCGGGTCTATATCTGTCCTAGATGTCACACTGGACACTCATCCGCAAGCTAGTAGGGAAAAAAAACGATGCTGAAGTTATGTCCAGCACTGACGACCATTCTTTCTATAACTACATTGGCAGAGGTCATCAAGCCTGACAGGTACGATAACGACGAAGCTTTTTTTTTTTAGCTTTATTCGAATGTTCGTTCTTCACGGGCTTAGAAAGTGCTCACCTGTTTACTTCGGTCAATCGCGCATTTTTGGTGGTGCGACTGGATCTTTCCGCCTGACGTGGCCACGAATCGGAGTTCAATATATTCTCGCCTTTGACCAAGAAGACACGCCGCGGCGGTTGAACCGGCCGCCCACGGGTGATTAAGTATCGGGAACTGGGCGAGAAAGTGCAGAGGAGCGGTGTGTACACTCACGAGGGTCATCGAAGGTGTAGAGGGGGGATGAATTCGCTGGTCGGTGCTCAAAGGGGGGGGGGAGACCCGGCCAGCTACACTCACAACAAAGGCGTGGGAAGGTTAAAATGACAGGGTCCGCGGGCCACTTGCAGTGAAAACACGCATTCGTTGAGGAGGGAGGGGGGGGGGGGCACTGCGACCTTGATCGCAACTCAGCCCGAACGCCAATTTGGTTAATCGACGTTGATAAGTACGCGACGTAAGGACAAGTCTTTCTCTCTTTCTCTCAGTCGCCTGACTGGTCAAGTTTATGAGAGCCGTCAATGGATGGAAGATAGGATGACCGAACTGGTTTTGCTTCTCACTTCTTTGAACGAACGCGTTTTACGGACGAAAGAATGCGGGTGGGAGGAGACCCTGCTGTCATCAACAGAGACCGGTCATTGACTACAGGCAGGTATCGGCGCACCTTCGCATTCTGGCAAAATATGACGACGCTCATTGCGCCAGGTATGCTAGACTTTTGTTAGAGCTGTGTCTGTCCACACTACGCCTAAGCGCTGGAATGGAAGGACACCACACAGGAAACAAGTTGTTTCATCGTGGCTAACAGCGCGAAAAACACAGACGAAGACGAGAAGTGGACACGACACAGCGCTGACTTTCAACTAAAGTTTTATTGAAAAACGAGACATATATAACAGATGAACAGAACACCTCGTGACTGATCCGGCCATTGCCTATCGACAAAATAAAGTACACTGCGCACCCAAGCATTGGCAAGTGGACACTGCAGATATAATACAAGTACAAAAAATGAACAAAAAAAGAGAGAAAATAAAAAATACTAAAAAACACGAGATCACAAATAATCCTCATCCACTATCTAATATGAAAACTTCTTTATTAAGTAAGGCAATGGATGGCTGGCTGTTGTTTCCCTAATCTATTTCTTTAATGCATATACACGTTTTTAACGAAAGCTCCCTGGGTATCGCCATAATCCCCTCTGGGCTGTCGTAAATATGTGTGACCCCCAAAAGATGCACTGCCAAGGGAGTGACGTCAGCGTACGTCAACCTTTGCACTCTCGCGCCACAGTCCAGAAAGGAGATGCCCCTCTCCGTAGAAAAAGCCTGTGCTCTCATCGTTCTGGTCTGAGATCAATGCACGTAATCCGACACTGCATTTCACGATACTTTCATGACATCGAGAGGTTGGTGTCGTTTGAAGGTTTCGTGAGCCTTGCAAGCAAGCCCGCGAGGTCATAAATACGTTGGAACTGCTGGTTGTTGAGGGTAGTTAAGAACAGCAATCACTCTATATTTTTGCACGTGGTTAATGAAGACGAGGACACAATTACACACACAGAAAACCACAAAGGGAAGAGCTTGTTATTTGGGGTTTTCTATGTCCTTACTGTTCTTGTCCTTAACAAGCCTGTCCAAAACTACACTATGCTATTCCAATCAGCCAAAGAAAACAGCACTCCTGAAGCAATCATTGAGATGATTCGGTGTCACCCAAGTTGTACCAACAGTGCCCAACACTTTAAAAGATGCCCAAGACGAGGTTGATGATCCGTCCCACACGATGACGTCTTTAACGGCCGGAAGGCCGCGGGGACGGAATAGACTCACATCCGAGCACGACGCGAATGGATTCATTGACGCGTTCGCAGACGTCTTAATTGGTCGAGGGGCGTCGCGTAGACACTCGCACTCCCTGCCCACCGGGGGGCGTCGTCTGTTGGCGAGTTGGTGAAGGGAAGTGCATAGAGCCGAGGAGCTTGGCCTATCAAGGACGGTGGAAGAGGAACCCATGTCACAGCTGACCGACCTGCATCGCCTCGTGTACGTTGCCTTCAGGGTGGCACGAATCTTTAAGAAACTATCGGCCAAAGACTTCTCGGCCTGACAAGAGTCACCGAATGTCTTTCTTTTTTTTTTTGTCGTGCATTCGCTCGCATTACCCAACGGGCTCATTGAAGAAGAGGCCTGTCCCCGCCATCCCTTCCACCAAACAATCTTTGTGTTCGATTTTGTTTCGTTTTGGTTATTTCGTTCTTCAAACTCGCATGGTAGCTACGCTGTCGGGACGCATTCTTGTCTCGCTCTCCCGGCTTTTATTTTGTTCTACGTGGTTCGGCCGCACCGAAGACGATGGAAGGCGGGAGAACGAACTCTTTGGCCAACAGCCGCGCCGCAGTAAGCCGGCATTCCAAGGTGAGACCAACCTGTTTCACCCTACCGCACACTCGGGTGTCTCTGAAGGCCGGTTACAACTGAAAACTTCGACCAGGCTATGCTCTCTGCGCTGCTTCTTTCAGTTTTTTGTTTGTTTGTTTGTTTTCTTGCATTGGCTAAGGCTAAGATTACTTTCGCTGTCTTACCATCTGTATATGTATAAGTATCCCCACTGCATGCAGCCACGTTTGCAAATCGGTATTCGCCTCACTGGAAGTTTAGTGCGCAGTCGACTGCGAACACAGGAGCACGGAAATTACCATGCGAAGTTACAAACTTTCGAAAATTTGAAGAAAAAAGAACGACAATGTAGAAGAAGCACGCAGATATCCGAGATGCAAGACAGCTTCATACGAACAACTTCACGGTTCGCTTGCTCCGTTCAAAGAAACGACGTCGGACTTACGCGCGAGCTAAGTAAGGGCAGGGCAGCTTGGGAGAGGAGGACAGGGGGAAATAACATCGCTAACAAATCTTCACAGTATGCTCGAACATACAGCGCACACCGTGCATTACTGCATCATTTCTTTGGCCGCGCAGTGCAGTGCATTCGAATGCGAGGCACGTACCCTCTACGGGTGGAGCCCCTCCTGCTTTTCTTTTTCTTTTTTCTGTTTTTTTTTTTCGTTCGTGTTCATAGCCTGCGAGGATGGGCCCCCGTCGTGGCACCGTCTTTTCCGACGCCATTCATGAGAAGGCCGTTCCATCTGACGTACGCCCTGTAGGATTTGCCCTCTTCTTCCGAACGTGGTTTTCGCCTCATTGCTTACTTCCTGCGCCGAAAAGGCTGCCTTCAGTTTCCAAGTGACCAAAAGTTTATACATACGTATCATCGTGGGCGGCTGCTTCACCACATTGCTTTGCTGCACTGCTAGGAAACATGTATTGGGAAGGGATGTACTAGTGCAAAGCTTGCGAAGGATTTATTTCTGGGGAGGCCCACCAGGCATCCAATACTCCATTTCGTGAGGCGGATGTATTCGCTGTTCGACAGGGCAAAATATGCTTATAGGCCGAAGCGTATAGCAGGTGTACCGTACTTAAGGCACGACATTAGGCGGGGCACAGGCCTGGTTGAGTGACGCTCGTAAGAAATGGGCTCTACGCTGGTGGTTCTCTTAGGCAAGCTAGCGGAGTTTCTAGCAATGGCAGAGTGAAGTTTTAGCAGGCCTTTCTTTCGGGCAAGTGACTGACAGTTTTAACTGGAGAGAACGAAGTTCCTAAGATACGGGGACACATAAGACAGTGTACACGGGATGGTCCCGATGTTTAACCATTGTAACACCGCCTGCTTCAGTCGACCTGGACCGAGATCCTCGATAAACGTCCGCCCACGTACGGAAGCTTGCCCCTGCCCACCTCTATTCTAACAGCCGTCTTCAAAGGTCTCGGCTACGTTCTTGGCTCGTCTTGCTGCACCCCCGTGCCCTTTCTCGCGGCCTGCCTTTTCTTCGGATATTCTTGTCTTCTAGGTCCTTCTTTTCCTTCCTGCAATATGTGAGCATGAGCCATTCATACTGTAGCGCCTGGGCCGGCGCATGGAAGTACGTGCTTTGGCTGGACCTTCTTGCTCTTTCCGTTCTCTTTACTTCGGATACCATGACCTCCCACTGCCGAGCATTTGTTTAATCACTGCTCTTTTCTTTTTTGCCAGCCTCTTCTGGCACGTCTCACCTCTTAGCCTATACTGATCGCGATTTCTTTCTACTCGTCCCTTATTCTTTTTTCGCCCGCAGACGCAAGGGGGGCGCTGTGATGCGTGCTTCGAAGGCGCGCTGTCGGTACACTACCTCCATCTGCGACTCTCTCCGTCATGCCTTCCTTTCTCTCGACTTGGCTCGGCTTGCCCGCGTGTCTGGCTTCCGCGGTATGCAGCCTCCCCACGTGGTGGCTGCCGGCACGAGCTCACGATATGTCTGCGAGAGCTGTGCTCGTGTGCGACGTAAAAAAACAATAACAGTACCGAAGTCTGGGAGGGAGATGCACAGCCGACACCCTTCTTCTGCGTCTGGCAGCCAAGAATCCGGGACCATCCATTTCGGTCTTAAAAGGAGCGCGCACGCATCGTGACGCTTCTTCCTAACGATTTGCCTCTTGCTTCGGTTTTGAATGCCGCTAAGCCTTGCTCGGCTGAATATGACGTGCGCACCTATCGCGCCTATAATTCACCCCCCTTTTGGTTTATTGGTTTTCACTTTGCTCCCTGTTCTCTACTCTTTACCCCCTTTAACAGTCCTTTACAGCCTCCGCGAACTGACGCTTGTGTGGTGGCGTGTGGGCGGGCACACGATACCGCTTGGCAGTGAGTGAGCGAGGAAGCAAGCCCTTTGCCGATATGAATTCAGCATAGAAAAGTAAAAGAAAGGATACGCGTACGTCAACGACCCAGCGTACCTATAGTAATTGCTGTGCTTAGTTAGGTTCAGGGACCGGTCTTCGTAGACTTGTAGGGCCTGCTCGCGCATTCGCGAGGGCGGTGCATGGTGGAAGTATAAGGTCCCTATATTTATAAAGGTAGCGACAACTACACGCGCGCCCTCTGGAGGGGTCCAAGGAGGAGCGCTAGCAGACGACGCTCCGCTCGCTCGCGTGCATTCTGCGGACGCCTAAAAGCGCTCTCAGCGCGCGCTTTAATCAGTTAATTATTGCGTTTTGTGGCGTAAGCTGCCTAGGAAACTTCAAACGACAGGGACAACTAACGAGCCCGGAGTACGCTAAACATTCAAATAAAAACACCTGCTTTTCCGAAGGCAGCTTCTGAGAAGTTTGCCACAGCAGTTGGCATGCAGGACATTTATATTTTGGTTCTTCGCGAGTTTTCAAATTCATCGTTACTTAAAGTAGATGTACTGCTTGTTTTCTAGTAAACAAAAAAAAAATAGACAGGTTGTGAGCTCACTGCTACTTTCGGTAGCATCATGGGTCACCTAGCATAGTGTGCAGTGCAAAACATGCGCTATTATTGCTTTCATTGCGTTTGTCAGCGTTCAGAAATATTTACCGTATTACACGATATTTTTAACTACGCTTATTTTGTTTATAAAGTACTCCAATAAGCTCACTTAGGAGAAACATTTTCACTGCATTCGTGGAGTATCAGCAACCAGAGTACCTTTCAAGATCTAGGAAATATAGCATTTTAATGTTCAACTGTCTTTACCGCCTCCCTTTTACTACCCCGCCGCCTCCGTGTCCCGCAGATATAGAGGTAGTTTGCAATGTTACGTAATGCAATTTGAAATAAATTCGAGGTATGTATACACCTACCGGCCCTAAACCAGACTACAACCAGAAAAGCTGAGCTAGGTGACTTTGTTGGGATGCATGAGTATAAAATAGCACTTATTGGAAAATCGGGTTTTATTGCATCAATTCATAGCAAAGTTTTTCTTTGGAAGGTTTGTCGTCAGTACTGATCATCCCTCATTCGCTTGCAGGGGGCTTCCGTTCCTTCTGCCATGGCAAATTAGCAAAGATTCCCAGTGCGGCATATATGCTTTCAGTTTTTTGCTCGCAGTGTCATGCAGTATTACTTACTCGAACTCCCCAAAAGCATTGCGGTCCCCTACGGAAAACGGCACGCGGAATGCTTCAACGAAGAAGCCTTAATCGATCCTACGCGCAGCAGTGCGACAAAAACATCGCAAGGTACGTGTGGCAAGACATTAATCCTAAATGGTCCTTTCCTTGTGAGATTTTAGTCTTGAAGCTACCCCGGGGAGAAAAACGAACGCAGCTGTATGGTTCTGAGCCATTTAATGTTTACGGGCGTGACTGCATTGTCTACTGTGCACAGATCTACAGTATAAAGAACGCCTAAATAATAATATCCTTGCTGAGATAATGGTTACGCATAGGCACGATCAAACGCTTGCCGCCAGCCGAAAGGCTGCTTGAAGTTATAAACATTACCAAAATCACTTACATCGCATAGCCGGGTGTTTTCTGTGTGCAAAAATTTCTTGCGACTGATTTTGTGTTGCCGTACCTTCCTTCAGGATATATTTTTGTCACCGCGAGGAACCTAAAAAACAAGAAAAAAAAAACCTTCTTTCTGTACTCTGCGCGGGGAAACAACCGAAGGCATTGAGACCCTGCATACTAGCCCGTCACGCTCCAAACATTTAATTCCTGCACAGAATTCCCGCGTCCACTCAACTTCAAGTACATAAACGCTTCTAGATTGCAAAAACAATGCGACAGAGGCGCGTGAAGTACTCTCTACTAGCTAAAATCACCGAATTCCACGCTTGAAAATACAGTCATTCATATCTCTCACCGGCACGACGCTGCCGCCGCTGGACCCTTTGGGCGGGGCGCGAAGGCGAAAAGGTCACGTGTCGCAAACCGGCCTATCGCGAGGCGCGGCGGCTGGATCAAGACCTTTCGCTACTTTTAAAGATACAGGGACTTTATGGAAGTAAGGCTCGTTGCGCCGCCTACCGGTGCACGTCACACCACGTCAGCGCGTTTCAGTCGCATGCCATCCCATTCGGAGAGTGCCGAAAAGTTAGTAGCGAAATCAGTGGTGAGTTTTTGCAAACGCTGAAAAATTCTATCGCAGGTATAAAAAAATGCGGCAAATTTTGTTGTTGTTGTTGTTGTTGTTGTTGTTGTTGTTTCGTTTGCATTCAAGTCATCGCTCGCTTTCACGGTCTATCACTCTGATTGTGACGAAGCTGACATCAGAATTGACGTCTGTGATTCGTTGATGGGTTACGCTAACGTAGCAACTTTGAGAGGCCTACGACATATTGCCGCGTGACAATATATAACCAGGGCAGTTCACAATAAGTTGCGCATGACACACGCCAAAGCTGCAATAAAGAAAGAAAAAACGGACAAAGCGAAGATTTGGAACAAAAGTTTAAGGGGACAAAAACTGTTCTAAGCCCTCTTTTTTTAAATCAATATCGTGTTCATTAATAAAAAAAACGCTTGCTCACGGCAACAAGACGTCAACTGCCATCAACTGAAATGCTATTCGAACGTTACAGGGGGAGTGGTCATTCCTTGCTTCTTGCGCGACTATGCGAGGGCTTGAATGGAGGTTACGGGACATCAGTAAAACGCAAGGGTCATAAAACAGTCTTCAAAGGCAAGGGGGGCACGAAAGAATGGGAACATGCTTCTCAAACGCGCCGACCCATCAACTACCGTACCCTCTCGGCCGACAACAATGCCGCCCTGTGTACACTGCTTCTCGCGGCGGTTACACAACAACCGTGACCAGAACTAAAGCACACCCCCTTCCTTTTGCAGGGCTTCCATGTATCGCACCGTGCGCCCCCCTCTACCAGTGCCGCGATCGCTCCGTGACAGACCTGCCAAACGTTTAGCAGTCCGTTTAGTGCAACAACAGCAAGATCAGAAAGTCTCACCGACGGCAGCAACTCGATTCCCTGTTCCGTGCATCGAAAAATAGGGGGCGAGTCGTTCCGTAGACAGCGAGGGCGTGCATGCAGCGTTCGTACGAGAACGTGTTAGGCCTAACCACATAAAAATTGCTTACCTTTGAGATAACACGGACAAAACGAAATGCCACATAGGCTCATCTTCCACTTTCTTTCGAGATTCAGCCAACGCTATACATCTACATCTACGCGGATGTAGGTGTTGGGCGTACGCAGCGTGCGCAGTGGCGGTCACGGTTGAAAAAATGAAACGCCTCGCGACCGTACTGCACGTAACTCAGGCGCGGAGTACGGCGTGACGCGGGGCCCGATCGCGCACGTAATGGTCGTTGCAACAGTGCGAAGAGCACGCGGCGCGATGCGCGCGAGACCGTGAAATTGTCGTAATGGAGTCGTGTGTGTGTGTGTTTCACTTCCTCACTACACTTCGCCGCCCTCTTCATGCCTCTTCTTGTTTCCTAAGCAGCGATATCGGGCACCGTGCGCCACACTGGTCACGGATCATTGTGCTTCCGCGCCTCCCTCTTTCTTAAACGGGAACGGACGCTAGCTCACGTCTTTCGCATCAGTGAAGATCGTCCCGCATTGTGTTGCGCCGTCCTGGCCGCTCGTTTTATAAGCGCGGGGGGCGGTGACTCTGGTTTCGTTTTTTATACGCTATCGTTTGTCTTTGCCTTGCCCATCTTTCTTTTTTCGTGTATTTCACTCCAGGACTACGTTTCATATAGTTACGTGTGTAACGGCCCGTGTAGTGCGAAGATTGTCCGCTGGCGTCGCTTTGCACGTCGTTGCTGTAGATCGGTGATTCTCTCCACTTTTGTGCTGAAGATGCAGGTTAAAGATGCAAGGCTGCAATATATGAGGGCATGTATCCTTGCGCATAGGTTGAGGCAAAGATAATGGCTTATTATGGCTAATCACTGGCGCCAGGCTTGATATGGGCTTCAGAACTTTTTTTTGTCGTTGTTGAAATTTACTCTATGTAACATTTTGTTCTGTTTGACACGATGTACGACACCGCCGTCGATGTAATGTCTAATCAATCTTCATGTACTAATATGTGCGTGCATTTCACCAGGCACATTGGCGGGAAGCCAGTCTTAGGCCTATGTGACACCTTGGTGTTCACCGGACTCCAGAATTTGAAAGACGTTTGATTTGCTTCGTGAGGTGTTTCTCTCCGTTAGGGCTTGCTGCGAGCTGTTCAGCATCGCGCAGTGATTAAGGGATTTTCCGTCACTTTTTAAGCCAGCGTCAACGTTCCCCAGCTTCTCTTCATGGACAGACGTGCGTCTTTCTATCTTTCTTTTAAATGCGAAGCATTTCTTAGCGAACTTCGGCGACTTTGAGCGTATCTATCTATCTATCTATCTATCTAGCCGCCTACGACTTTGTGCTCTCCTGGCCGTATCGTTAATGGGACTTATACCAAAATTGGTGTGGCATAACATGACTGTATGACAAACATGAATGGCTGGTCATATCATGAAAATCATGAATAACTTGTCATGAAAAGTATGATTTACACGCCATGGCCATAGTGCTCCTGAGGCCGTTTCCTTAACTTGATCTATCTAAAAATTGGTACGATGAGACATTTCTCGATAATCAACATAAATGACTTGTGGTAATAGGAAAATCATGACCTGCATGTCATGTACAACATGATTTACATGCCACGCTCATGGCGAGCTGACGGCCGCTTCGCTAGCTTGATATACACCAAATTTGGTATTGCGTGACGTGAGTGTATGACGAACATAAATACCAAGTGGGCATATGGAAATCATGACATGTCATGTGCAGCATGACTTGCATGCCACGCTCATGGCACGCTCGCGGCCGTTTCGCTGGTTTGATATACACCAAATTTTGTATTGAGCGACGTGATCGTATGATGAGCATAAATGACAAGTGGTACTATGGAAATCATGACATGTCATGTGCAACATGACTTGCATGCTACATGACACTCTCGGGGCCGTTTCACTAGCTTGATATACACCAAATTTGGTATTGAACGACGTGACTGTATGACGAGCATAAATGACAAGTGGTAAATGGAAATCATGACATGTCATGTGCAACATGACTTGCATGCCACGCTCATGACACTCTCGGGGCCGTTTCACTAGCTTGATATACACCAAATTTGGTATTGAGTGACGTGACTGTATGACGAGCACAAATGACAGGTGGTAATATGGAAATCAGGAAATGTCATGTGCAACATGACTTGCATGCCACGCTGATGTCATTCTCGTGGCCGTTTCGCTGGCTTGATATACGTCAAATCTTTAAGGCATACGCCTTAATTGTCTCATGCTCACGTCCGTCCGTCCCTCCCTCCAGCCGTGCCCCTGGCACGGTGCCAGTTGGGCGCCGGGGCGCGCAAACGGACGCCGGTCGCGTCGGACTCTACAGTGCTCGCGCTTTGCTTACGTAGCGTGCTGTGCCCAGCGTCTCTAAATCATGCAAGGAGGGAGACGCGCGCATGACGTTCCATTCTGACCGACCCCGTCTCAGTGGGCACAGGCGTTGGAGGAACGCGCCTTGGAATTGACAAAGTGTCCATCAATTTAAACGCTGGAACGCGGATGGCGTCTGCACAATGCGCAAAGCGCGAGAATACGAACGCATGCCAAACGGAGGCAGATTGGTGTCGCGTCTCGCTGCGATTCGAGTTAAAAAATTAAGCGAACATAAGTGGCAGGTGGTAACACGAAA
This sequence comes from Rhipicephalus appendiculatus, assembly GCA_030522465.1. Taxonomy (NCBI): domain Eukaryota; kingdom Metazoa; phylum Arthropoda; class Arachnida; order Ixodida; family Ixodidae; genus Rhipicephalus; species Rhipicephalus appendiculatus. Next base: position 85,976 of record JALIZH010008243.1, on the reverse strand, counting down.
ATCTTGGCATGCATGTCATCTACAATGCCACGCTCATGGTGCGCTTGCGTCCAGTACGCTAGCTTGGTATACACCAAAATTTGTATTGCGCGACGTGACTGCACGACGAACACAAATGACAGGCCCTAAATGTAACTAATGACATGCATATCACGTACAACATGATTTGCTCCTTGCTGGCTGCTTCGCATTACATCGATTCCCACAGTGCGTGGGATCTGCCGGTTTTATTTTTTCTAAAGATTTGTTTTGTCGCGGTTTGTTTCTTGTCATCATCAACTTCGCACCTCTCTCTGCGCGGTGTTGGGCACGGCTGCCGGGTGAAACAAGTGATGCGTATCCAAATAAAGTATAATGAGGGACGGGCCGCGAACGGCCTGGAAAGGAATTCCCCGGCATCCTCTCGTACGATTATTATTACTACGCAAGCTTACTACTCGTATCCAGCGTCTTACATACAGTAGCCATGCGTGCGCATACTTTCAAACGCACTCGCACAGGCGCACTATTCCCACCTCGCCTTTTCACATTCAAGCTTGCGCATCGCGAACTCCTAAAAAGAAACCAGAAGGGCGATGCCAGCCAAGCCAGTGACGTCTGCGCAGCGTGCGCTTAGACTTATAATCTTGTCACTTTTCCTGTACTCTCTTCATCCGCTCGGTGTCAGCTAGTCACCACGACCCCCCTCCCTGACAAACTGCTAATGTGCGCTCGCGTGTGGTCCTTTGCGGACGGCAAAAAAAGAAAAGGGATTAAAGAAAGCAGAGAAGAGAGGCGTCGTCGTCCCGTCGCGACATGCCGTGACCCTTTCAGACCGTGGGGCCACGCGATTACATTTTGACGACTATATAAAACGCGTCGGATGCCACGTAGCCACCAAAGTTGTCGCGCGGGTTGCACGGGTCTGAACGAGAAATACTACAGAAAAATTGAAATGTCGCCCTCTCTCGCTATGTTTGTAGAGGTGACGCAGTGGAACCAGCGCATCATTGTTGCAACTTGCAGTTAGCGAGGTCGCAATTCTGCGGTGTTGCCGGGGAATGCGACAGCTATTAGCATCACCACTGCACCACCCGCGGCACCAGTGGAGAAAGAAAACGCACCGCAAACCATCTCCGCGACCGTATAACCTCTGAATCATCGTCGTCGGCGAGGCGACGACGACGGCGTCTTGGGTTAACGACCACGAGGCGAGGAAGGCTGCTGGCACGCCGGAGAGGAAACCCCCTCCTCCGCGTCATTCTACAGACGACGACGCAGTCGTTGTCTCCTAGTCTAACCGTCAAAATAGGCCGTCCCGACCTCCTGTTCTCCATCAGCTGCCGGAAAGCGTCGATAAAGTGTTTCTGCATGCTACGAAATCGAAACTATAAACGAGTTTCGGTATTGCTATCAGGGACACAAAACTTTGAAATCCGTTGACTGAGGTGGATGGTGTAACCGGGTGGTGTAACCGAGTGGTGTAACCGAGTGGTGTAACCTGAGTGGTGTAACTGAGTGGTGTTACGGATTCGGTGTTATGAATTCGGTGTTACCGAGCCAGGGTGAAATTCCTTCTTACTTCGCGTATCTCTCATCTCTTTCTCTAGTAGTTGCTGCCTGTGCCAAAGGATACCTCAGCTGTGTAGAATAAATACTGTGAAACAAAGACACACACAGAATATGAACAGACACACTGGCGCTGTGTGTCTATTTCTGTCCTGTCCGTGTCTTTGATCAACAGCACGTTTCACAGTATTCACCAGAACCAACTAGCCCTACGCTTGGTATTGAATAAACTGCTGCGTAGGTGCAATCAGGCCGCGTGGCACTCATTCGAACAATGCCTAACCGCTAACTATCCTTGTCCCTTCAACTGTACAAGACCTGCGTCTAAAGCGTTTGCTTCTTTCCATTGTTTCGTGCAGAATTCGAGTTCATCCTGTCGCCAGCGTCTATGATCGCCGCGGCGAGCATCAGTATGGCCGTCTGCGGCCTAGTCAAACTCAACTGGACCCAAAAGAAAGAGGTGCTGCAGAGGCTTCACGACATCACCAGCATAGAAGTGGTACGTATCCATACGAATCTATATAAACTGGGGCCATTGTGTGGCCCTTGTTCCTCCGCCATGTTGTCGTTTCGAGCCAATCACAGAGGCCGCAGTGTCCCCGTGAGCCAATGAGAGCTGTCCAAGATGGCGTACTCAACAAATGTGGCGGAAATCTACGGCGTTTAGTATATAGCAGTTAGTACGAACGTTCATTCTTCTACACAGAGACCTTATTCTCTATGAACTAATGCGAATTTACACACTTTATTTTTCTTTTTTGCTGGACGCACGTCATCGCTTAGCTCGAAGGAAGTCCCTGATAAATTGCAGCACACGTACTCTTCTCGTCTGGCGCCGGACGCTGAAAGTGAATTCTCGGCACTCTTGCGGAGTTTCGGTTTCGGATTACCCGGCTTAGTCAGCGAGAACGTTGCTTGTACGCCGCGTTGCAGTCTCATTGATACACGGCAAACAATTTCGAAGAAAAAAAGAATATTTTTTCCACTTCTCGTTCTTCATTTCTTGATTTGCTGCCCGTTTACAGGAAAAAACGTGCGCTGTAGGTAATGTAAAACGACAGTATTTTGCTTTCCAACGCTGGCAAGGCGAGGTCAGTGCGTCTTATTAACCTCCCTTCCTTTTTTCTTTTTTTTTTCTTTCGCGCGTAGTGCGCCTGCAGCTCTGAAGAAGCAGCCACGCATGTTTGTAAGCGTGTGTGTATATATTCGCGGTTCGAACCGGTTCAGCTGTTATTGCGGCAGTGTTTCGATTCAAAGAAGATCATTTGTCTTCTTTCAAGGTTACCTATCGCACTCGCTTAGCCTGCGCCTGCTTTATTTTTTTCTTTTGATTTTCATTTGAACTCATCGTGTATATATGCACCGACACGCTGGCGCATTACACCCAGAGTGTGAAGAAAAAAATACGTTAATCATCAGTGTGTTTCGAAAATATGTTGTCCGCCGGAAGGCACTGTTGCGTAAGATCTTGCTGCGTTGAGAGCGACGATACTGCGGTTTGTGCCAGGAGCAGCGGTACATCTATACACCTTAAGGAAAGATGTTAAACCTGTCCGTGAAACAATTATCATCTTACGGATTACCGCGGACGTGGCAAAAGCAGTGCCGCCACCTGGTGAAGCTGAAATCAACTAGAACAAGACTAAAACAATAAGTGCAGTGCCTCACTAATTTGAATGCATAAAACGACCAATACGAAAGTCATATTGGCTGATCCGAAAGGTTCCTGACGCTCTGAGCTGTCACACGTGCAGCAAGAGCCAACAACCGAGCCATAATGGATAGCGAGTCCTAATCCAGAGTAAATGCCTGACGTCTTCGCGGGCCCTCCCTACTCGCCCCATCACACCTCTCAGCGTAAATAGATAAATAAAAGTTTTTTTACTACTGCTTCTGGGCAGCAGTTGCCGCTGCGAAAGCGTTCTCAGAAAAAGCAATGAAGGGCACCCAGGGACAGCTGAGCTTGCGCATTTATAAAGTACAGAGGAAGAAATTGAAAAGTAAAGATGCAATACAAAAGAAAAATGAGCTCGTAAGCAAAGACGGCCCCCGATGCAGAAGCCTTGGAAGCAATGCTCTGGCTCTTCCGCCACCGGTTTGCACAGTGCGGGGATCGTATGCTGCGAAAGAGAACGAACGCCGGCGCCATGGTGGAGACGCTTTTAGAAAAAAAAAAGGCGTCACGGCGACGGCAACTGGACACCACACACGCTGCGGAGGGTGAGAACGCGATCGAATGTAGTTCGCGTCGGTGTCTAATAGGACTCGGAGAACCACTGTGTGCAAGCATGCAAGCAAGCAAGGCGGTGGTCGGCAGACCATGTGGAAAGGCACTGACAGAGGATGAGCCTTCCACTTGCCGGCGGCGGCGGAGTGTTGTGCGTGTGTATTTGGTTGTGCTCTGCCGGTGGGGGTCGGTGCCGACAGCATTCTTGGCTTTCGGCGCCAGTGGCTCTGGCGCTGTACTTTCGAGAAGGAAGAAAGTCGGGGACGTTGAAAGGCGAAGCGCAAACGGCGCTCCCGTTTTGTTCCTCGAAAAAGAGCGGACCTTCTGTACCCCCCCCTCCACTCCCACCGGCCCCGTTTCCGTGCGCATATTTGTCGGATGCCTGTACGCAGCGAACGCACTTTAGGACGATCAGCTTTCGCCCACGTGACTGCATTGCACCGTACACAATTATCTTTCCTTTGTTGTTGTTCTGTTTCGGTGGGTAGAACAGGCCTCGAAATTGGCGTCCAATCTGTTAGCACTTCATCTTAATTTGGCACCGGAAAGCAAGCAATAGCTACAATTAAACGTAGGTACTTGTTGAGGGAACTTCCAAGTACCTCTCCAGGGCTACGTTTTGAGTATTCCTTAACAGTCCACGAAACAACAGCTACGAATGCTATGACATGCGTATGGGCGGTAAATATAGCACTTCCGTTAGAGATCATCACTGTGTCATTTAATTCACTACAACGAGGACATCAAACTGCCTATACCAACACTTTGTTTGTCGATCAGTGTCGCAAGTACAGTTTCTATTCACCATGCGACGCGTAGGTCTCTACGAAACGCTCGAGGAGATCGAGATTTTGTTTTCTCGAAGAAAGTCACTAGAACTCTGTTTAGTGCATGGTCATGCCACTTGAACCACGGTTTCATGCTCGGTGCGTCAAGCTGTCGCTTGTTGCGAAGTTCAACCATCGCGTCGACTCCAAAGGATCACGTTTAACACGACGCGTGAGGCGCACAGGGCCTCGAGCGCGTTGCGGAGCTCCCTTGCATTTTCACTTTTATGCCCAAAATGTATTGAACTGGTCCAGCCCCAGTATGCTACCATATTGCTTCGCCATTATGTCATGACGTTCGCATTCCTCAGACCGTTAAACCCTCGTGAGAATTCCTCGTAACTTCCAAAGCACTGTGCCCCCCGAGCTTCAGCTAGCCACGTGCCCGATGGTACTCCCGTGACCCCGGTCACGTGACACGCTTCGGTGGCAGCCACGCGGGCCATTGGCTTTTGTCGCTAGGGTCACGCTCCTTGAGAGCAGGGCGCGGCTTCTCTCTACGGCCGCTTGCCATTGCCAAGGGCACGTCGGCAAGGCCTGCGAACATATGTGTGCGCGCGCGGCGCTCGCATGAGCAACTCTGTGGCGCCGGCATTCGAGCTTTGTGAAACTTTAGAGCGCCTCTAAAAACAGGCACAGTGTTATTCTTTTCGGCATCTGTAAACCCCCCCCCCCCCCCACTCCTCTGCGAATCTCTTCTGGGGGGGCCCACATAACCTCGTCACGTAATGGCAATCTCCTCCTCCCTACCCTCCTCTCGACCGCCGTATAGACAGCCACTTGCACTGCTGACTAAAAGAAGCCCTGTGGGAAAGTTGTACTCATCACGTCACTGATAGCAATTACTCTCCCAAACGGCAGCCAGCACATATCGCTCCGTCCTCAACGCTCTTTGCGTCGCCATTATTTTCTTTACTTCCCTCTCTCTCTCTCTCTTTTATCCACGCAGCTTTTTCCCCCCTCTCCCCTGTCTCCTCTCCATGTCTGGCGAACGGTGTTATTCATTCACCAAGCCTATATCTCGACATAAAAAGAGTCCACGGATGAGGCGGACACAAATACACAAAAGACACAGACACAAAAATGGCGGCAAGCACCATACGAACCCAAACAAAACGCAGGGAGTTCTCGCGCGACGTCGAAGCAATTAGCATCCCACGCGCTCTCTTACGAACGCTCACTCTTTCCACTTAAGAGACCCGTTTTATTCCCCCCCCCCCCCCTTTTCCAAACAGTGTAATACATGCTGTAGCGTTGCCAGACGCTCGTAAAACCCGAAACGACTATGCTCGGTTCCATGCTTTTATACCACAGTTATGTCTCGATGCGATTGTATGTTTCGTGGTTCCACTCTCGCGCTGGCGAACTGGTGTTCTCTCTTCCCTCACCCTATTCCCCCCTTCTCTCAGCTTAAGTCTGCAGTGTTTGTGTTGCCTTGCGGCTTTCGTTTTAGCTCTAATCTTGGGCATAATATAACCGACGAGCACGCTCGAATTTCGCCTCCAGGAGCGCACGATGCCGTTTATTACTGTCGAGCCCAACGGATGTCGCCGTGTCCAGGTCCAAAAAGAGTTATGAGCATTCGCACATCCCTAACTCGACACATATTAAATAGTCTTTGCAGGAGGAGGATCGCAGCAGTGACACATCCAAGCTAGCAAAGGCGAAGAGAGATGATAGAGTTGAGCAGAAAAGATATTCTGTATACATCCGTGGGCCGCATCCCGGGTGTCGCGTATTCTGAAGAACTATTTTTTTTGTAAGCACGCTTGCCGCTTCCTGCAAGACCCGGTTAAGTGCTTTTTTTTTTTTTCACACCCTCGGAACCCCTTCTGCGCCTGTTAAGATTCTTATTACGGGTCTGTTTGGGATGCATTCCTCTGCAGTTTTATTTGCCCCCCCCTGCCAGCCAAACACTCGTGGCAAGGCGTTGACGGGGGGGCATTGACTGGCAAGATGGAAGACTCGTACGCGACGTATGAGGTCAGCACATAAATAATTTTCTCAGCGCGCTCAGCACAACCAGGCTTTCGGGCAGAGAATCCCCGGGTGGTATTTCGAATTAAAATGCAGTACGACACTGCAGTCTCCACACGCCTTAATCGCTGCACATAGGAACGCTGCGCTAGCGCTTTAGTTGCTTTGGCAAACGGTTGCCTTGGATGCGGTTCATTGGCCAGTGAAAATACGGCCTCCGCGATGCTCGTTTTGCAATACTGAGCATCTGGCGGTATGCATTGCACAGTCTTGTGGGTAGATTTCGCTCGGTGTGATGTGCACACTGACGCATCTGGCCGGCAGGGCACTGCGCGAGCCGATAGAACTTAGGCCAGCTGGTGGGCCCCGAAGTATGCGGAGGCTCGTGGCATAGGCCGATGAAACTGGATAGCTCATGTGCATGCGAGCATATGGATGGATTCCAGCGAAGCCCACCAGTCTGTTCGTGCTAATAGCTAACACGGAAGCCGCTAGTAAAGAATATGATCTTACTTTGCTGTGCGAGGCGTTATGGCACGAGCTGAGAGATTGCGAAACGGGTGAAGCGTTACGATGCGAAGTTATGAAATATTACTTGGCTGTGCGATAGTTTGCGCTGACAACATTTATTAAAGTGGGCAGGCGATGTAGCGTCTGGATGTAGCCTACGCAGTGCTTCGACCAACGGAAGGGCAGCTTTACGTTTGAATCCGAGCAGCTGTGGAACGCTGTAGAACGCTGCGGACTGTGGAACACTGCGGGAGGTGATGGCCTCTGGCTTTCCCGAAACTGCAGGCGAGTTGATTAATGGCAAAAGCGCGTCAGTGTTAAACGTACGGCTTGCCCCATCCGGATGTCACTGCAAGCGGCAACTGAAGTGGTTACACGGCCATAAGCGACGGACTCCAAGTCACGTAGAAGCACTCGTGCTTGTGTAGGCTGTACACCTTTCACATACTGCCCAGCACTTTTCTTTTAAGCGTGATTTGGGCGCACGCCGAAGAACTCTGGAGGTCAAAGTTAATCCACAGCCTAAGGCCTCCCTCAAGACGCTCCGTGGAGTCTCAGGAATACAACACTTTCTCCCTCACTTTAGACTGTTCGATTTAGAGTAATTAGTGTTCTTGCCCATTGCGAATAACAGTCGCCACAAAACACCAGCCCGGCAACTCACGAAAGCCGGCAAGTGCAAGTCAGCTTTAAGTGGTTCGTGTTCGCATGGAGTCACGTCTTCGATACTTTCAGCTCCAAACGACTCTTGAGCGGCGGGTCACAGAGTTCAGCAGCATGGGAGGTACCGGAGCCGCATCTCGGAAACAAACAACGATGATGGCCTCGAAGATGAAAGTACGCTTCACGCCTGGCAACTAAACGGTGGCACGAGAGGTCGATCGAGGCCTCCGAGACCTTTCACACGACCGTTCGAGCATCTCGAGAAGTTCGGAAGGCTACCAAGGTCAAGCGACCAGCCAGCAGGTCGCGGGACGTCGAAAGCCCCGGGAATAAAAAAAACCGAACGCGTGAATTCTCTCGAATCCCGTCACAAAAGAACGGGTCGGTCACGCCTTTTCGGATTGAGATGGTCCAAAGGGGTTCGCGGCGGGGTCTGTCGGCGTGCGTGGCCGCAGGCAAGCAAATGGAGGGGGAGACAGCCATTGTCGACGACACGCCGTTGCCAGAATCACGCGCATCATGACTGGCGAATCTGGTCCACTGCCAACCATACGATGCGCTTCGGAAACACAATTACAGTACGGATGGTTCAGTCCGAAATGGGACTGAGCTTTCGGGCGTTCTATTCTGAATGGATCCAGGATAAGGCGAAGTAATAAGAAAGAAAAAACAGGGTCAATGCTATTGCTTCTGGGCAGTCCTCCCGAGAGGCGCCGGGCATTCAAGAAGCGCCCGGCTGATTGACCTTATCAGAAGCGCGCGCGGCGGCGAAAGCAAAAGAACCTCCGTGAACCGGCCACGCACCCCGCTTTTGCTCGACTGTCCGTTCGTTCGGCCATGTCCATAAATAATAATCGTAAAAAGGTGCAGGGGGGGGAGTCACCCTCCCTTGACCGAGGATGGTGCACCGACACATGAGCCCGCCGTCTCCTCCAACATTCCCGCTTCTTCCTCCCCGCCTCCTCACAACCACCACCACCACCATGCCTCGCTTCACTACATGGCGCAGCGGCATTCCGTTTCGGCCCATTCTCCGGGAGCAAACACACGAGCTCCATTCCCACGCTCTTCAACGGAGCGAGTGCCGAAGACTTCTCTCGGGACGGAGGGGGGGCTCGAAGCAGGGGATCTTACGTTAGGTGCACTGGCTTCGGAGGGTGAAGAGAAGAGGAGAGTTCGTCAGTCGCTCTAGCAGTAGTAGCGGCTTCGCAGGCAGGCAGCCAGCCCCATCTAGCGGCCGGCTCGGTCGCTACCTCAGCTCCGAAAATAAAGAAAGAACCTGAGCAACCGCCCGTCATCCAGAACGCCCGCCGCCCTCCGAAAAACCGTGATCGCGCGGCGCTAGACAGAGAACAAAACGAAGACAACAACGGCAGAATGGGACACCCCACGTGGAGCTCCAACGAGACCTCCAAGAGCCAAAGAAAAAAAAACACACGAGAAAAATTGCTCGCGAAGAAGAAGACGAAGAAGAAACGGGGTGTGGGGGAGGCGGAGCAGAACGTGCTTTGAGAAAAGCGGCTCGCAAGGCGCGACGGTGGTGCTTCGGCCACTGTGGTGGCAGCGGCGTGCCGGTAATCAAGTGTAGTGGTACTTTCGCTCTTCAGCAAGAGGGAAAGGAGGTTGCTTGTACATATCGGCGGCCTACCCTCGCTCCCTTTTATCTCTTTTTTTTCCTGCGCCCTTGATGCTTCCTTCGACACCACGTACGACGACGTTCCCTCCTGGAATGTGCCCGAGCTGGTGGTTGTGGTGGTATCTGGAAGAGGGAGGGGGGGGGGGGTGCCTTGTACGGTCTTCTTCGCAACACCCTCCCGTAGAGGCCCGCGAAAAAAACCTTCTCGGACGCCGCCGCGCAGTTTTCTTACTTGGGCATGTGCTTCTTTTTGCCTCGCCGCTGAGCGCTTAGCTAAGCGGGCGGGCGACAGGGGAGGGCGGCGTATGAATGGCCGAGGTCTGGGCAGGTTTCGTTTTCGTTTGCGCGCCGGCTTCATCCTTCTCCTACCCCGGTGGCTTGAATTCGCGGAAGAAGTCGGCGGGAAGGTTCTTTTCCAAAGCGTCTCGCTACCCCCCCTTCCCGCCTGCGAGGAGCTACGGCCGCCGAAAACCTGAAAGCTAAAGAAATCACTGCCTCTCCCGGAATGAGGTGAAGGGGTGGTCTGGCATCGGCCTGGAGGTGGGAGGGAGTGTCCGCCGTTTAACCAGCCACCAAGCGCAGCCAATCAGAGGCAGTCTTTCATTCGACTACCCCCTCCCCCCCTCCCCACCATTTTTTTCCAATCCCCCCTTTCGGTCTGCAGCGACCTTCCACGGACATTTCAAAACGTCGTGCCCCCCAGCCGTGCCATGCCCATTCCATTTTTGCTTGTGTGCTTTTCCTCATGGCTCCAGCGCACACGAGCTCTATCGCGAATGATACGAAGAAAGAAAAGCGAGAGATTGGACCGATGAAAACACCAGAAAAAGAAAAAAAAAGAAACTTGCGTGAGCCCGCGCATGCGCGGAGAACGGGGTGTAGGTCAAGAACATGTGAGTTTTGTTGCCAGGCTGGATTGGCTTGCTGAGGAGAGCGAATAAGTGGCGACAAGGAGTGACCTTGTCGCCCGTGGCGCAACAGGTGATTGCCGTTCACCGAGCGTTGCTGGGTCTTTCTCGGCGTTTTAAAGGCTCGATGCGCAGTTCGGGTGCTGCGTGCACGCGAAGCGCGATTCTGGCGCCAGTGGAGCGCAACCAGGCACCCACCCACTCCACCCACGCGTTTATGACGACATCTCCCTCCTGAAAAGCGTTGGCCAATCGTAGCCGAGGAGTTCGTGAAAAAGAGTGCAATTAAATTAGGTTAACAGATCATAGTGTCACATCAGATGTCTCACCCTTCTCAAACGTCCAATCACAATGCGTCCCTGCCATAAGTGCTTCCCACCTCTTCCATGTATATGAACTATTACGCCACCAAGAAGTAGGCCTGAGAATTCTGACAAAGTGAATCTCTTTGCTTCTCAGTTTCCACGCCTTTGGGAACAACGCAAACGCGAATTGTATACTCAATCTACACATCGTGAAAGTTTCCAGGGGGATCACCTCTGTCCTTCTGCAGCACTCTGTACTGTGTCTTGGTTTCTTGCTACATTTGGGTTGTTGTACCTAGGAACTACATCAGCCAACCGCCAGAAAATGCTACTGAGAGATCACCTCAATGTCACTGTGGCTTCCATTGTAGAAAAGAAAAAAAAGAAAGAAAGAAAGAAAGAAAGAGAAAGCGCGAACGTCGAGAGGGGGGCACACAGAAAGAATGCATTGGCAGTCAATACATTACGCATTCTCAAAGCCACGGTGATGCGACAAGCGCATGCGTGTCTTCCAAGCAGTACCGGAAAGAAAAAAAAGGCCACATGGTGGTTAGCGACGGCGATGTGGGTACACAACTGGAGCTTACCCTTCACACGACGACAGCGCAGCCGCGAGAAGTGTGCTTGTGTGTCTCTAGATAAGATCGGCAATCTTAAATTCTCGCACAGGAAGCTGTGGTGCCCCCCGGTGTCGCCACAGTTTCGAGCATCTTCCAAACTCCGAACGCTGATTAGGAACCGCGGGAGAATCGTCGGTGGCATCTCTTCACCGGGGCTCCTCGATAACCACGCTGAGTTATGGTTTGTTTAAAGCGGAAACAGGGTAGGATGGATGCCCGGGGTGTGGAAGGTGAGGGCACGAAAGATGCTGCGCTCCCTGTTTGAAGATATATGGTTCAGGCGGCGGGTGGCAGTGCACGGGCTCAGCCCCTGTGGTCTCCTCCCGCTGATTATCGATATCCGTTGCTTTCGGGCCGAAATTCCTCGCTTCTGCAGATACTTCTTTGCTGTTTTATTCAGGCTGTGTTTGCTAGAGCGACTCTTGCCACACTGCCTTCTCCTTTCCAGTAACCTTGTATAGACGGAACTCCCCCCCCCCCCCCTTCCAACACAAACCAGTGCTCTAGATCACGAAATGAAGAAACAAAACTGAACATGCCAGCTCGTTCACTCCGCCTCAACAAGGCTCGGCGGTTGGTCTTTTCCGCCTCGCTGACACGGTTCTTCCAAAGATACGCACATGGCCTGCAGCACGCGGCGGATGTGTCTGCGACGTAGCGTTGGTGAATCTTTCCCTTTGACCCACGCATCACCCTTCATCTTCTCAGTATACATCACGCAAGCCTGTGTTGTGAGGACGTTCCGCACTCTGGGGCAGGCATTTTGCATAACCACAGCTCGCACACCCAATTTATGCAGACAAGCCCACAAAACAGAGCTTGTGGGAATGGTGGGGCCTTTATCGAGGATTATATCAGTGCCTGCAGGATTGATTGTCGTGGCGTTTTCCTACCTCACATGTAAAATCTTACACTTGCTATTTACTTGAGTGTCCTGAACAGTGATCGAAGTTGAAACACTCGTTTCGCTTTCTGGCATGCAGTTTGCTGGAAATACTTCGAGGCCAGTGAATTGTAGAACATGGCTTTTTGTACATGCTGCATTGAGTACCATAGCTAAGCGTTCTAATGCCGACACGTAAGCTCAGTCATTAATTTGTTTTTGTTTCTTTTGCGCAGGACTGTCTACAAGACTGCCAGCAGAGGATCGAGAAGACGCTGGTGAGGAACTACCCCGAACTCACCAAGAGCCTTGCGGCTTCCCTGAACGGCACTACCCCAACGCCAACTCCGGCATCGACGCCTTCGGGGGGACTACGCAGTTAAAGTGAGCGCCGAGACCGTCACGCTGGAGTCAGAGACCCCCGAGACGCCTACCGACGTCCAGGACGTTCTATTTTGAACTGCGGCCTCCCCCAATGCTTAGGCACTGCCGGACTACCTTAGTAAAAATGAAAAAAAAGAGAGAGAGAAACAAGACAAGGATACCCGGTCACTGTGCTTCACCAGTTGCTCGTGGTCGACAAGCCCAGCGATGTGTGGCTTCAAGTTTACACCCTCAACCACACCAACGCCCCTTGTTTCCCAAACCCTTCAAACAGCTGCAAGAAAATGCAATAGAACTCGTTCGAGGAGGGACTCCGGTGTTCACCGCGAGTACCCATCCACCTTAGTAAATGCAATGGAACACTTTAACACTCCTGTGTGTATGTGCGTGTGCGTGTGTGCTGCCACAGTGTTTTTTGGCACTTTCGGCGAACTATATTTAGTCCTTATTTTCTATTCGTCGCTTCACTGCTGCCACCTGCCTGCCGAGAAAGGAAGCAAGAGAAACGCCTTTGCCGACGGGAAGAAAGCCTGTGACAACCTTACGACCAGACCTCAGCACCCTTGCTACTCTCCAAAGGCTTTTTTTTTCTTTTTTGTCGCTTGTGAAAAGATACTGAAAGAACTGGAAGGCCGACGAAAACGTTCGATGACAACTGAAGATGTGAACTGGTGTTCTAGAAACTTTTTGTAAACCTCTGTCTTCTCTTTGCCATTGAGTGTTGGTCAAAGATGGTCACTCCTTACTCCTTGCCTTTTTTTATTATTATTATTATTAACTCTGCCGTGACACTGAGTCGAAAGAAAGGGAAACAAAATTGGAGTGGATGTGCGACTGCCAGTAGTGTGCCTTATGCAAAATGTGCGTCTCGGAAATAATGGAACGCAGAGATGTGAAGACGCCTAGTCAACGATGAACGTGACTCTTTTTTTTTTAATGTTGTGTTTCAGCTTAGTCTGTATGGCATTGTATTAGTGTGTGTAAGAGACCAACGACGAAGATGACGGCTAGAAAAACGAAAGCAATGGTGCTGCACGAAAATGTGACTTTTTTTGAGTGGTATGAAATTGATTTTTTGAGACTGTCTGCTTGTATGTTGTGCGTGCTTGAGGACATGGCGAGAAAGAAAACGAAACAAAAGAAGACAGCAGCAACAAGTGGCGTGGAAAGGAATTATACTGGAAAACTGTAGAGAACCAGAAGACCAGTTTCACACATTGTGGCAAAGCCAGGAAGATTTCTTTGCAAGCTTTCCGGCAGATTTCCCAACCATGGGGTTTTCAAATGCCCTCGATTCGTACCTTGGACTTGTATTTTGGTCGTAGGAATGGAAATACAAATCGCTTAACTTAACCTTGATAGCCAGAGTGTCGAAGGAATTCAACCGTGATGCTGTTGCGAATTTACCGCGTGCCTGATGCGTGTGTGTGAGCGTTACCGTGTGGTAAAAAAAAAAACTCAGGAAAGGCAGGCAGTAGTTTTTTTCTTCGAGGTTTAAGTGGGTATTATTATATTATAGCAATAATTATTTTTATTGTCTTTTGTTGTTCTATCAAGTCCTCTATAGCGTTGCACGAAGAGCACCAGGGCATTTTTTGAGGGTGTGTCACCTGTGTTTTTTGCGCCTACTTTTTTATGTACATACATAATATCTTATCTATACAAGTTCTCGTCTGTAGACGAGACAGACTGCGACACCGCGTCAATCTTCGAGCGTTATACTTTTTTGTGCCACTAGCTCCTCTCCGATCCGTGGTTACATGGACGCCAAAGGGCGTGGTATTTGTCACATGGGGTGACCACTGCGTTAGTGACTTAATACCTCCATTGTGAATGTCAGCTTTAGGCTTTTTTTTCTTTCTTGCCACTCGCAATTCGTAATCCGCATCGACTTTTAGGCATCCGCGTGTCGTCACGTGACACTAGATTAATCGCTTGCATCACCGATTTTTCACGTTCCGTTGTTCCACTAAGCAGGGCATGTTTTGATGACGTAACACTCAAGAAATAGGACGTTGTACGGAAGCTTTGACGAAGGCACATCTTGTGCCATCGTTGCACGTGCCAACCAAACCTGTGGTGAATCTTATTTTGTCGCCATTAACGTCAATACTTGTCCCATGCTTCGACGCGACTTTTCTGACAGTGGCAAGGGATGTCAACCCGAGAAATCTTTCTTGCGTGTCAAGCGGATAGCGATGCTTTCGCGATGACAAGTGTACACCTAATGTCGACACTTCGTCAGACCAGACTTCAATTTGACTCGTAGTTGAAATATCTTTAATAGGAACACAAATCAGCAATGCGATTCTAGCACGTGGTTTATCACAAACGTTCCTAAAGCGAAACGTCAAACGCCCCCTTGCGGCAACACCGCGAACTAAAAGCTCTCGAACAGGAGATGTTAACAAGAGTCTTTTGACTATTCTTTATTCGAAGGTTTAAATAGGAAAATTGAGAAAATGAAAGTTCTTGACTGGAGCAGCTCTTGCGCAAAGCATGTGTTAGTCATCCAGCAATACCTCAGAGCCTCTTAATTTATAACTGTTAGTTTGCGCTTACGTGTTGAAGCAGAGACGCTCCAGTTGATGAAGAAAGAAACATGCAAAAAAAAAGATGTCGACACAACTGTCGCCGTATATAAGCAAAAACAAGAACCCCCCCCCCCCCCCATCCTACAGACTCTCGTCAAAGACGCGATGCCAGTCACACACCGCCTCATACATGGTGCAGGGAACGAAAAAAAATGAATGTCATCATTTTTTGCTTTACCATAATTTTTTTTCCTTTCGCCATGTAAGCTGTCTTCCGCCAAAATATGCTGGTCATATGTTGTACACTTAAAACGTTTTTTTCGCCTCGTCGAACAGCCAGTCTTATGTCCTTGCAGCTTTGTTTGTTCGTTTGTCCAGTTGTTCAACACCCCGTCCTACGTCCATGTTGTTCTTCCTGATCACAGCGCTTAATACGCGCCCGTATAAATATTATATATATATTATATATACATACAAATAATATTAGGTTACCACGCCGGCATTTAAGTACATTTCGAAACGTCTTTTTCTCGTTTCCATTTTTTTCCCCGCGTTCCAGCTGTATGTAAGCTGGCCAGGAGAGCGCGACGACCTGCTCTTTACTTTTGCTAAGACAGAGTCCATTTTGAAAGCGCAAAAACCATCAGCTGCAGATGAAGAAGAAAAAACAAGATTGTGATCTTTACAGACCCCAATTTTTTTCTTCGCGAGTACGTATGTTTTTATACGAACTTTAGAAAAAAGAGTGACACCCTATTTATTGAAAGCACGGCCGAGTTGTACGACCGTGATCTTGGATCCACCCTTTCCGTTTTGATATTCTCAAGCATTTCTTTTGGCCGCCGCCAGCCTTCTCTTTCCTTTTATTATTGTTAATATTTTCTCCGCAGACTTTCGATAGCCTCAGAGAAATGTCCAGTGAGCCCGTGTGGCCCCCCACATTTTTTTTTCTCCCCCCAAGCTACTGATACCTCCTGAGATATGTGTTAGGTTATTTTTCCTCTTCCTTTAGGGACAACTTTACGGTTGTACAAATAGGTAACCGCCATTGCGAAAAAAAAAGCAACAACTACAAAACTACAATCGCCTCAGGTACAACGATAAATAGTATTTTGGCTTCCAATTTCGTGCTTCGGGGCCGGGGGGTATACCCAGGCGCAGAGGGAACGCACCCTGGTTGCGCATTCGTCTTTTTGTAAGAGATTTGCGGTGAAACGTCGCTTGGGGAAAAAAAGTGGAACTTCAAAGTTCGCATCAAAGATGTGCGAATAGTTTTGTTGTAATTGAACTTTTCTAACGCGAATATTTCAAAAAATGATGACTCTAAATGTATAATTACGTACCGAATGTCCTATATTCTAAGTATGCACCTTTTCAACCTCCTTGGGTGCCACCATTTCCCCTGAGCTGTTGTAAATTTGAGTGACGCGCTGAACATGCACTGCAGATGTAGCGACGTCAGCCTTTTTTACTCCCATGCAACAGTTCAGTAAGGAGGGGCTCCCTCTCTCCAGTGGAAAGGTCTATAGACTATGCCTTCACGGAAATGATACGCGTCAAAAGCGAAATGTAGCCACACTTTTTCAATACTCGAACGTGTAGGCCCACTTGTACCGAATTGCAGGCCCAATAACCGTGCCTATTCCGCGATAAGTGGACATTCGATGAGCGTCAAATGTATTCTCCCGGGTTCGTTTTTGAATTAGTAATGTTCGCACATCTCTTACAATGTAGACAAGTTTGCACACTTCAGGCTTTGCAGAAATTTGCCGCTCTACGTTTCCTTCTGACCGAGCACGAAATTGGGAAGACGGTATTCAGAACAGACCACCACTTCGTACAATGCATTTCGTTTACACTGTAGGAATCTGAATAGAGATTTGGATATTCAGTATTGCGCCCTACACTGGCCTTTTTCGTTCACACCGAGTCACGTGAGGGTTCATCTGGAGATACTTTAACGACGCATAATTACATTGCTCGTTTGAAATCGTGGCCATATTTCTTTCTCATCGTTTGTCAATCTGCCATGGTTGTTCAGAAAGTGTGCTTGAATACCATCCACTGGTACTTCCATCAATCCATTGATTGTTTTGCTTTTCTTTTGGTATTTATCATAACGTTGCCTGTGGCGGATATGCTTTCCGCGGATATGCAGCTTTTGGATGGAAGAAAGTTCTTTAAAAAAAAATGACCCTCATATCAGATCATATCAACGATCATGACAATATGCAACTTTTTTTTGCTTGTTGCTATTGTATCGCGATCGTTGAGATTAAGGAGGGCCGTATTCCAGCACACTTCAGTCTATTCCGAAAGTGAATAGCGAAACGAAAAAAAGGGCATGCTTTGAAAAAAAAACAAAAAAAAATGTTTTGTCTCATTGTGTTTCATGTAACCAATCTGGTACAGTGTTCTATTTGTTGACAAAAAGTGCCTGAAACGTGTACGCAAAGTTCATGCTGCGTCACCTATGGTATGAAAAAAAAATACAAAAAAACTGCGCATGACGACTTGCACGTCTCCGTTTGTAAATATATGATTTGATCGTGAACAGTGATGTTTTTTTGTTGTCCCCGCAATAAATGAAAATGACAAATGTTCTCCTTGCGTCTGACCATTTCCTAGATTGGTGTGCCCTTTGCCCTGACTGGGCGTCACCAATTCACTTTGAAACGTGCGAAATAAGCATGTCTAATAACATTGATGGAAACATGTCAAGGTGAAATGAACAAGCTACACTGTGGTCCTCATAAATGTATGCTTCCGTTAACTGCGAAGCTCGAAGTTTATTTGAAATTTTGATGATACATGAGTGAAGAATTATCATTGTGCCGGAGCTAAAGGGGTGTCTATACATGAGTGACTGGACACGTGGCACCACGAGTACAGCATACAACAGCGAAAAACTGCAGAGCAAAATGCAAGCATATTGTCGCGACATGAAGATAGAGATCGAAATGCACAGATAAAGAAAGCAGCAGCAGGTCGGTCTTTTTAATACCGCGCGCCAGATAGTTCTTTCTCGTTTTTGCCTTCCGTATAAAGTACATATACGTATATATGTGAAACATATGCGTACATATGTGTATGTACATAAATGACACAATTACACATGAACATGTTTAATGCAGTATAATAAGCAGTGATAATGCAAATATTAAACAGAATAAATGAAAAAAAATTATAGATCGATAGTGTTGGAACAAGTTCGAAATTTTTGGTACCACAGCAATAAATAAATCAAGAAAAAGAAAGTTGTAAATCAGTAAACTACGTAGCACTTGACCGAAAAACATTTTCCAAGAAAATGCTGTTGACTTTTCCCCCCCTTAAATGTTAGAAGAGAGAATGTCCAATAATATCGAACAACGCATGTTAATAATTGGGGAGATTAGGAACTTGCTATTGCAACAATTTATTTTCGCAGTTTCTCCGTGTTTTCGCCTTAACAAGGTTCCTAAATCTTAAGTGGTTCCTAAATCTTACACTGTAGGAATCTGAATAGAGATTTGGACATTCAGTATTGCGCCCTACACTGGCCTTTTTCGTTCATGTCGAGTCACGTGAGGGTTCATCTGGAGACACTTTAATGACGCATACATACAGTGCTAGTTTGAAATCGTGGCCATATTTTGGTTTTGCGAATCTCGCCTCGTTAAAAAAAATACAAAGGAAACTCGGTCACGTTGAGAAAATTACCCACGTGATGTCACACGATGTGATGTCACAATATTTGTGATGTCACACGATGAGATCACCACATGAGACCGAGTTGCTTGTAGGGATGTGTGAATAGTGAATTTTAGAACCAAATACGATACGAATCGAAGACCGATAACACCCAATCGAATACCATTCGAAAAGCTTTCGAATAATAAGGCAACCATTTTCAAGACCGCCCTAGAATGGTGATTTAACCATTTTCGAAACAGCTGAAGAATTCCACGGCATTTTATTTGAAACAAATATTCAGAATCTTTATCAAAGGTACATTACCATAACTTTTAGCCAACAAAGTACCACAATTATGTAAACTGACACAAGCTCGTATAGAGCAGCATCTAGAGCCTTAGAAGAGCTATTTTGTGACTGCAGGCTTAAATCAGAAGTGACTACCGTACTTAACGTGGCATTTAGTCAACAGATTTCAAATAAAATTCATATAAATATTAAATATTCATGAGTAACGATCATCATGAATGTCATGATGAAGATAGTAGATTGATGACTGTTGTTTTGGAAATGGGGTTTGAAGCAAGAACGCCTCCATCCGCCGATGGCCCAGTAGGACATCTGACTGCAGGCATCTTGTTGATTAGATGATTAAAGCAAAGAACGGTACCCCTGTTTGTTCCAAGGTTTAGTTCCTTGGAGGTTTTTTCATCAATGATTATTATTATTCGATAAATATTCGAAAAGTATTCAGTACTTCTAATATGCACTATTCGATTCGAGACCGAATCGAATAAAACGCTGTTCGATTCGTCATTCGAAATTTTCGAATATTCGCACACCCCTAGTTGCTTGGTAAAAGATAGGTTGATCAAGGAGGCAGTGCAAAATCAACTGGTGTGCAGAAAGCTTGCAATGCCTCCTATTCTGATGGCGGCGCGAGACCATGTTAGGCGCAGTAAACTTTCGTAGGGGGGACGGTGTAGGATTGATACATGGATTGAGAAGTAGGGGTGTGCGAATAGTGAAATTTCATCTCGAATCGAATTCGAATCAAATAGTGCCGAATAGTGGCCAAAATTGTCGAATATCGAATCGAATATCGAATACCAAAGATTTTGTTGAAAATTGAAAGAAAGAACCAAGAAATGCAACCCACTCATGTCCTTGAGCACATAACGCGGTGAGTGACTGCCACTGAAAGACTACAAATTGTCATGCATAAACAAAGGTTGTTCCACATGACCTTGCTTCAAACTTTTTCGCCGTGATGTTACGGTGTTTCGTGCAGTTGAAAACATGCGCTCACTGGGCACCTCAGTAGCAGGGATGGGAAGGTATCACAAAGCAATTTTGGCGATACCTGGTTAAAGTGCAGCTCTCTGCGTTTGCCACTATTTCAAAGGATCATCCTTTCTTGGGGTCACGAGCTCATTCAAGTATTTTTTTTAACCTCTTGAAAGCTTGAACCTCTTGACTGATTCAAGTGTTTTTGAACCTCTGAGCTCAGTGCTGGTTATTTTTTACGCTAGCAGTTCAACAGCGTCCCAGACTGTTCTCTTCTGCTGGAGCCATGACGTGCGGAAATGACATCGTTTCAAATAAACATGTGCGCACCTTTGAACCAGTATATCGGTGAACGGAAGGCCTTCTGTAACGACGTTAGCGTTAGTTTTAGCCACCCCACCCTAACCAAGTTGCACCACTGGCCTTTCTCGCGCTTTAGATATCCGTCCAGACGAATTATTCGAAACTTCGAATACTAGCTATTCGAAAGTCGAATCGAATTATTCGATTAAGTATTATTCGATTCGAATTCGAAACTCGAATATTCGCACACCCCTATTGAGAAGCAAAAGGAGTAAATGCATTTCGCCTTTGAGTTGTCTTAGGCGAATGCATAAGAGACACTGAGTTTTTCACTTGTGCTTCAAAGCAATCATGGCATTCCCATTCCAGAAATCCACTACCTCAACTTCGCAGTTTTTTCTATGTTTTTCTGTTAAATTCACTTTGTGTCCCCCCACAGAAAAAAAAAGGAAAAGCAAGCAACAAAATTGAATCAAAGGATGACTGCCAGTTGGCATTGTTGGTAAAGGTTCATGATGAAACAAGGAAAGCGTTCCGTCCTAAAAAAAGCGCATCTTACTGACTGAACATTGGCCTCTCCCAGACGTGTGCAATGTCCACATTTTGTTTGCCGTGGTTTTTAGCAGGCACCCTTTAGTGAATTGCAGCGCCATTTTTGTTGCTAAGACAATGTGCATGAACATGACACCTCAGCTCATTTGTTTAAAAAAATTCGTCTTTATTCTATGAGATATGATTGCGAGATAAGGTTGCCACTGCTATGAGCTGCGAGATATCACTGATTGTTTATGCTTTTATCTCTTCCTGCGTGTTCATGAAACTAAGTTTTTAATATCGTTTGTTTGTGGAGCACTGCATCAACTCTCACTCAGCATCTGCGCGCGCGCGCAGATGTGTGCGTGTGTGCGTGCGTGTGCGTGTGTGTGTGTGTGTGTGTGTGTGTGTGTGTGTGTGTGTGTGTGTGTGTGTGTGTGTGTGTGTGTGTGTGTGTGTGTGTGTGTGTGTGTGTGTGTGTGTGTGTGTGTGTGTGTGTGTGTGTGTGTGTGTGTGTGTGTGTGTGTGTGTGTGTGCGCCTTTTTTACGCAAATCACCGTTTGCAGTTGGGAGAAAAATAATTTCAGCCAGCTCCACGTCGTGACAACCTTCGGACATTGAAACTGTAAGCGTGCCAGTGTGTGTGATTGGCTAGAGAGATCACGTGGTGTTGTGAATCCGCCCATAGACTTGAAATACTTGCGATTACATATTTCGAGCATAATCGTCAGCATCAGCATCCTCATGTAGCATCATCGTCATCATCTGGAGCATCATAATCAACACTGCTACAACTGCTGCTGCTGCTACTACTACTACTACTACTACTACTACTACTACTACTACTACTACTACTACTACTACTACTACTACTACTACTACTACTACTGCTGCTGCTGCTGCTGCTACTACTACTACTGCTACTACTACTACTGCTCTCCACCATGACTACTAGTACTACTGCTATTACTATTACTACGGCTACAACAACGACTGCTACTACTACTGCTACTACTACGACTATTAATGCTACTACTACTACTACAACTACTACTACTACTCCTACCACTAGGACTACTAAGTACTACTACTATAACTACTACTACGGCTACAACAACGCCTACTAATACTACTGCTACTACTATGACTATTAGTGCGACTACTACTACTACTACTACTACCACTACTACTATCACCACGACTACTAGTACTACTATTATAACTACTACTACAGCGACAACAACGCCTTTTGCTACTACTATGACTATTAGTGCCACTACTACTACTACTACTACTACTACTACTACTACTACTACTACTACTACTACTACTACTGTGGAGACCAGGACAATTTCGCAGTGAAAAAAAAGACTGGTCGCAAGACGCCACGTGATCTTCATGGGTCCGGGCGCACGTGAACTTCCACGCGACTTATCACAGACCCGACACTGTTCCCGTATCAACGTGAGATCGCACAAGCCCCCCCCCCCCCCCTCCCCCGATCATCACACCACGCCCCGATGCGTGGGAACCGCGCCCGTGTTGTGACGATTGGAGCGGCGAAGCGTTTAAAATGCCATCTGTAGTAGTATGTGTACATACAGATGCACTCTCGCCTCAAGCCGGCTCCCTGCGGGACTTTAATGAATCGACCTTGGCTGAGGCCAAGTCGCATGCGGTGGCTGGACTTGGAAGAGAGGCACCGTGCAGCAGCAGCAGCACACCCTCCTCCCCGTCTACGTCCGAAGAAATAACACGAGCAAAAGGACCAGATAAACACGAAACAAACCGGATTCTCGTGACGTCACTCGATGGTCCGGCTGCGCTAACAGCTCCGCAGAAGCGTCGTAAATACGGTTCGATCGTCTTCCGCAGCGCGGACTGGCGACGAAAACTGGCATTTCTATATTTGCTTCTTCTCGCCTTGCGGCGAGGGATTGCTCTAGTGAGAGGAAGAAGAGAGAGAGAAAAAGATGCGAGAGAGAGAAAGAAGGGAAGAGGAATAGCTTCAGATTCTCCGAAACACAGTATATTGGGTGGGGCCGTGACTTGGCTATCAATTGCCGCTTTGTCCTGAGCGGGCATATCCGACAGCTTTGCGTCGTGATTTGATGTTGTTTGTTTTTCAACTTGCGCGTGATCGACGAACGAGCCGCCATGTGGGCCCTAAGTCAATTTCGTACATTCTGAGCTATCTTTCTTTCACTTTAATGGTTGAATCCTTGTCAGGGATTAGGTATGAAACTTCCTACCAACAAGATCGCGTGTCTATGAAGGCTGGCACATGTACTGTTCAGCAGGAAAAAAAAATCAGCGCTCAGCATTCATGGAAGCGTGTCGCCCTCCAAAAAATGCTGGCCAAGCACAATGTTGCCTAACATACTACAGCCGCTCTAGAACCTGCATGCAAATGCAGGTTTCCGTAGCGGATGGAAAGGGCTTCGGTGGCGCATCCATCTTTTGGATCCCGAGATGATTCGAGATGTTATCCAACCTATGAAATGATGGTTGCACAGTTAAGAATGATACGTTTCGTATGTTATTATCGTTATCATGAAGAGCAGAATACGCCCAGTGACACATACCAACTGAAACAATCTGTCAAGTGGTACCAGAGAAGCTTAGGTGCAAGTCGGACACACGTATATAGAAGCTGATGCCTTGATGTCCAAGGACACTGTTGCTTGTTGGAACCTCCTCTTATGAATTGTTGAAAGGGTACTAGTCGACCGATCAACCATGGATCAAGTGGAACGTGAAATTCTGCGAGCACATGAACGCCTGCATTTAAGTACGTGAAAAACTGCCTTCTCTAGTCCGTGTTGTTAACAACAAATGGGGGTGATAGATCTGACGCCATAGCAGTCAGACGATGATTAGCACACATTTGCAAGATGCTGTGAGTAATCCGACAGTGACGCGCAAGGGAAAGCTGCAGTCTTTATGATTGTCGATGATTATGCACATGAGAAAGTGAACCATAGCGGCTTAGGCTCGCTTTATGTACTTACTATAGACTTCTTAATGACTACATTGACTCTTCTCGCCAATGAATAAAATGTTGGTCGACAATGCCGTACTAGATCCAAAGTTATATGAAAGAAAACAGTATGTTTAAAGGGAAAGTCAAGCTTTTGCATTCAATTTTTGTTCGTCTTGGTGTAGCGTTCATACGAACACAAACTGTGGATGCCGTTAGAAAAACGCTGATGGACAGTCCAGAACAAAATTTCATTTCAGGCTATACCTAAGGTGATGGAGCATCTTGGAAGATGCTTGTACAAGCAGAATCACACATAATTGATATAACCGTTCAGGCATGCCCACATGTAATGGAACATGCAATATACAATACAATTCAGGTCTTCTGCATGTCATATACTACTAACACGATAATAACGTCACTATAGAAGCAACGATAAATACAGTGAAACTTCAAATTTCTGTCAAAAGTCAGGTGACAAGATTAATTTTAGTCGGGTTAGAGACGGAGAGATTACAATCGATGTCAGCGGTGAACATTTAGCAAAATGAGACACGGGGCAAAACGCGACATTTTGGCTTTGCCGACCTATATAGCTAATACAGAAAGCACTTTTCTTTGTTTCTATATTTCAACGAGAGGTGCTGGTAGTTGTCCACCTTTTTATGTGTAAAAGTTGATGATTGCTCACAGCGTTCGCGTGGGAAAAATTACGTGGCTGGTGTCAGTGTGTTCGTGACCCGTCAAAAAGGGGCGAAAATCTTCTCGGCCAAATTTTCGGATCCGTGCATGAAGCTACTCTGACGTCAGTACAACAACGTAAGTATTGATATTGTTACTATATACTACTAGCTACATACCACTAAAATTTCAGTTCACTTGGTGCTCGGGGTCAAAGCGGAAATTTTTTTTTGAATTTGGGCATGTGAGGGGGGGGGGGGCAAAACGCGACAAAAAGGCATTGAATTGCCTTAGAGAGTGTCTCATTAAGTGAACCATTTACTTACACTCTTTATATATTATATTTTATTGTTTAGCAAGGTTCCGACGAACAAGAGAATATCATATAAAGCTTCCTGGGAGGAAAACGACGTGAAAAAGCACTGACTGCTATTCAGGACACCCACTCCGTTCGTGCTGCATCGAGATTTTTCCGCGTTCCCAAGGATGCTCTCAGGAGGCAAACGCAAATTTGGAAGAGTCTCCAAGTCAAGCCGTTCACAAACACGTCTCGTCTCGCCATCGAGTTTTCCTTCAATACCAAATTTGTGCTAGAAAATTAGAATATAGCACAGTTTTAAATTCATCGCCTCACGAAGCCCGGCTGACGAAGCTGAAAGCCACGAAACGCCCGTGCAGTTCTGCACCAAAACGGCAAAAGGAGGCGAAGAAGATGCGTCAGAACATATCTAGCGCCCAATCGTTGAATAATCCAATGAAGTGCAAGCTTTCCACAAAATACAACAATAGCACAAAGAAAGACTGGCGGTGTTTGATCTGCAAGGAGTTTTGGAGCAAAACAGCACCGGATTCTGTCTGGATTCAATGCGTGGAGTGCAAGGACTGGGGTCATGAAGGCTGCGTGAGGGCCCACGGAGTTTAATTTCGAGTGCTTCTACTGCAAAAACTGAAGGGTTAAATTTTTTTTCACACTGTCTCGTTTTGCTCCGCAGGTTGGGGAAAAATGAGACATCTGGTTGCATTTTTTATTTCTTTTTAAAATAAACTTTTTAACAGTGGCAACATGGTCATATTTATGTAGCACATACCTTGTACCCAAAGGAAAGTTTCTGCATTGTCGTTTAAGGGTAAAGAGTGAAATAAAAATAAATATTCACTATTTTCACATTTTTGTCTCATTTTGCCCCACCTTACCCTAACAGGAAGAATGCAATTTCACAAACGAATAAGAGTTCGTATTCTTCAAAGTAGTATACACGCACCCTCTACAAGTTCAGGAGTGACAGTTGTGTGGAAAGTTGGACTGGTCAATAATTCTTTGAAGTGCCGCTAATTGCAGTAAACAAACAATTGATGCGACAGTGGGTGCTTCAAAACTTGACTTGTTTCTTGTTCATAAAACGACATTGTCCACACACAATACTAAGATTTTAGAGCAAGGGGGTTTATTAGGCGTTTGCCTTTTACGGCACAGATACAAATGTCCTAGTAATTGTGCCTACGGACCCTGAAGACGTTGTTGATGTTTCCTAGGAGCATACGAGTTTCCTGTTCGTAATTTTGCACGTCACTGAAATCGCTTTGCAAAGCTTTTTGCTGAAAGTTCGTGTGGTCAGACGTTGAAACTTCGGTGCAGCAAGTTCCAAAGTTTACATGAGGTGTCCATAGGATAGGCGTGCGCAGAGTCCTCCAACAGTTTAACTGCAGCGCACCCCCCCCCCCCCCCTTATTGGTCTCCGAGAGAAAAGCTTTTCAGTTGGTGCAAAAATGAAAATAAAGCGATGACTTGCGTCTCAAATGGCCTTCCCTTGGTCCCCGGCTTTCCGGGGGTAACGGGGAGGGGAGGGGGGGAACAGTTCTTGGGGACATCGACCGCCGTTGCTGTCAAGAACTTGCGTGGTCATGCTCTGTGACCTGACGACAGGTCACTGAGTGAAGACATGGGGCAGACATGGCAGCCCCCTAACATGATTAGGAAGGCGGCCACGCGAGCCCCCAATGGTCACGTCTTCGTGGAATGATTCACATTGCCCATCAACTACCGTCACTTCCCCGCAGTGTGTCCTGGACCACCATCTCGACGTATCCCAGCGAAGAGGAATTTGCCATCCCTCTCGAGAAACCATGTCGAACAAAGCTTACAGAATCATTATGGCAGTGACATTTTATATTCTAATACTGAAGTTTACAAAAACTAGCAATGTACGAACGTATTAATGTATACGAATGTGTTGCAATGTGTTACGAAGACATGTTACATGCAATATAAGAGTTTGTATAAATGCAAAAGTGGTTTTTAATGCTCATTTTTGCATCCATACTGTACATTGAGCACTGCAATTATTTTACAGTTAACATGATTTAATTAGTTTTGCTCCTGGCTTTCAGACATGTAAGTCCAGGGTGAGGACCTGGTCTGGAGACATACGAGTCTCCTTTTGCCTTACCCCGTGGACATATTTGACATTGTGCATGTATGTCTGAAATAAAATTGAATTGAAATTAAAACTCACCCTACGGCTTAGCTAGATCGCAGTTGCAAAGAGATAAGCGATGTGACCGAAGGAAGCCTCCTTGGTAGCGTCGATCGTTGCACCTAATTTCTCCAGACGCTGCTCAAGTGCAATAAGCACGCCGGTCAAGGCAAGCTGGCGCCTGGTCATCCGATGGCCGAACGCCGTGCCGCCACGGTCGGTGCCTTTTTTCGGACCTCCCGCGCGATTGTCGATGCTATCACACCCGGAGCTTTCGCAGTACGGACGCAGCAGGTTGCCCCGTGCCCTCCCCAGGCCACACCGGCACTCAGACCCGCATGCCACTGTGCAATGGCCCGACCACACTGGTCATCTCGGTGGTAGTAAAAAGCGGCACTTCGTGGAAGTTATATAAGCCACACGGTATACTCCCACGGGTAAATGCTGTGTTAAAATTCGTAAATGCGAGATAGCATTTATTAGGCTTTCAGCGGCACGAAGTTATCAACCCACGTCGTCTTTGTAGGGAGTGCCCTTGAACAATTGTTCATAAAGTTACCTGCGTTAGCTGTTAGTGTGATTACTCGGCCGGTTTATGTGACTTTCTGTAAAGAAGTATACATATCTGTAGATTAATATTTCCCCAATCCTGTTCCTGCTGGAGACATCCTTGCCCAACCACGTCCAATTGTCATATATATTTCTTCCATGTCCTCTTCAGACTCCTCCCTTAATAGGGATGTTGGTTCTGAGGTTCTGAATGAAAACAGAGTTCCATAGACCATATAGGCCCGGTGTCCCTGTCGGGGGGACAAGTATTATAGACCTTCGGTCAATAACATACAGCGTTTTTTTCTTCGCTTGCTGGGGAAGGCAACATGCCGACAGTCTGCACAAGTATATGTGTCACGCGTGGCATTTCTCTCAGGTCTGAGGACGATATAACAGAGTGCCCAAAGGTGGTTCCTACTGAATGTTTAGTCATACACAAACATACAGCTACTGCTCACACTTCCTGAAGAAGAATAGGCTTATAACGACAGTTGATTATAAGGATGAAAATAGTGTTGAAGGAGCCTATTCATCTGAAGTATAGGAAAGCAGCACACAGGATACATAACGAAATCAGAGCGTTCCATTGTCTGTCGTGTCGTACAAAACTGATTGGTATTTCACGACACAGACCAATTCACGCAAGGCCAATCGGCAAGCGCTTCTCTGCTTCCTATGCCTGCCTCTCCGGTGCCACGGCCGCAGACCTGTCCACAATGCGAGGACAGCAGACGTTCGCATTAAGCGGATCCCTTCCAATCAACGGAGCACGTATTATGTACACACGTATAGGCGCATTCCACAGGCCGATGGGAGAGAGGTGATGCAGAGAGGACCCAACGGGCCCTTCGGCGTCTCCAAAAGCCGCCACCGCGTTCCCCGGCCATCCGGGCTTGACGGTCGGAGGTCCATGCACCCCGTCCCGTGCTACGGCGGCGGCTCAAGGGACGTCGTCGGTGCGGTTACTCCGGAATTCCTTCCTTTGACGTGCGACCCCCCTCCTCGCAGCGGTGGCTGCAGATACCTTCCTGTATCAGCCGACGACTATCAGCGTCGGATGTCTTTATTGACTATCACGGGGCCATTAAATGTCTCGGGTCATCGATAGCCGCTGAGGACGTTGAGCCCCCCTCCGCACTCCTGGTATTCTGTCTCTGGTGTCTCTTCCCCATCCCCTCCTCCTTTTTCTTTTGCAAGCTTGCTCGATGCATCATTCCGTTTACCTTATCCTGCAGTATTCGGCTCTGCTTCCGTTTTCAGCAAGTTTCGTCCCCACTTCATTGGCAGCCCCCCCTCCCCTCCTCTTCCTGGCCTTTCAATTTAGCGCGCACTCTCTGCCGCCTATCTAACATCCTTTTGTCTTATTTATTCACTGAAGTTTGCCCCTGCAATCAATCACATAATCTCTTCCTGAATACCACCCGGCTCACGACGAGTGTTCCGAGGTTAAAGAAGCGGGCGCGTGCACGTAAAGCGAGCGTATAGCTCGTACTATAAGTATTCCACTGCTTTAGGCTATAGTTCCTTAGTGAACCAGCAACCGCTATGAACTATAGAGGATTGTTTTAATGAAAACCCGCAGAAAATGAAGCCAAGGAAAACAACTTTATTTATACTGTTTTTTTTTTAGTGTGTTGTAGTAATTGTGATATAAATGTGAAGAAAGTGGACGAAGCGATAACTTGCCGCCGGCAGAGGCCGAACCTGCAACCTTCGAATTACGCGCCCGGTGCTCTCACCAATTGATAATGAAGCATTCCTTGGATTCATTATGTGCTGGTTTTAATTAAGGTTGTGACAAAGCAAGGACACGAGTCCTCAAAATTCTTTCCCTTCATTCAGAGGATCGTTTCGAATGAAGGGGACACAATCAAGGGCTCTTTTTTTTTTCTGCTTAGACACCACCTGTCGGTTTCATTAGAGGATCGCTTTGTAGAACATACCACTTTCCCTGCTTTTCACTGCAGCTCGAATGCTCTTGCGGATCATCGGAGAGGAAATTCTGCTTTGCTTTATGCTCACTAAGCTCTTCCAGTGCCCGATGTATGGGAAAGTTGCGGTTGGTATGCTTATGACGTGTATTAGGCCCCGCAGTAGGTTCCGGGCGCTTCAGCACAGGTCTTCGAGATTCCCTCCAGTTGCCCAGAGAGTACCTGGCCGTCGTCTGGGAGGAGGTTCGAATACATACAGAGTAACCAAACACGAGCTCTTTCTGACAATTGTTTGCCCACATTAGCTCCATTCGTTCAGTGTAGCATTCAGCGGCGTTACTTATGCGTTTCTTGGGGAAAAATATTATTAAGTTTTTTTTTTTGTTGCCTGCATTGCTCGGATGTATGAAAGAGTTATGAATAGAAATCCAAATCGAAGAACATACATTGCTGAATTCCAGGCAACGAAAGGTGTACAGCGCCATGTTTTTAACATCTCTCAATGGAAGGGGTAAAGGTGAAGGCAAATTCACAGTTGCTTACAAATTATTCAAGTAAAAGTCACCATGAAGTGTCATAGCGAGCGATTCGATCCACAAAATAAAAACAAAACAATGGTAAGATCGCAATCTTTCTGCGATATTAGGAAGACAGTGCACATCTCGCTGTAATTAGAAATATGCTATGCTGGTGTTCGTTCCCCAGTTAATGATCTTAATGGGACTAAAAAAACTATGATCTTCTCGAGAGGATTTACCAGGTAATGAACACGCAGCGTGAACTATACAAACTGCTCATTTGCACTAAAACGTGCCCTTATAAGAAAGACGATCTTAATCTGTTAACTTTTTTTTACAGACTAATGACCCAGGATCTGGGCATGTTCTCGCAACTGCAGCCAAATGGACGGCATGTTCCAAAGGCAAAAAAAAAAAAACAAAAACAAAAAACAGAAACCACATCTAAACCTTGACCAGCGAACGTGATTACCGGTTTACGTTCGTCCGAGGGGGGTTATACATGGCAAAATCTGGTTACACACCCTCCAAATCAATCACTCGGATCCACCCTTTCTAAGCACGATACCAGCGTTCACCACCTCCAGGATCACCGATCCCGATCACTATCGCCGTTTTTCGCCGAAATTCATCCCTGATAGTGAGTGCGAACCCCATTTCGAGCGAGCTGGTCAACGGTCAGTCGCACGCCATGCCCAGCCTCGACGTAACTAAATCGCAGCGTTTTTTCCTGCGAGATCACGATCCGCCCTTCATGTATAGCACCGGCGCATCACGCTCCACTCATCAACCTGCCCGAAGCGACGACAGATTAGGATCGGCCCCTCTCGAATTCACGTCGTGCATTCATACGCGTATACATCGCATGATTTCGTGCAAGCCAGTAATTGACATCACTCACGCATTTCGCGCTTACCGCCGAACGACCTGACAGGGCCCCGGATCAGATTATGAAAAGCTAAAGCTACACCACGAAGAGAGGCTCTACGCTTTTTTTTTTCCCCTTGTTTCGTTCTTGAATGGGAAACTTCAAGTCTGATAGAGCGCCCAATACCTGATTCACGAACTTGCTCGATGGCTACGTGGCCTCTGCGCAGACTCGGGTGTCGGGCCGCGACCTATACCGAGCATCCGATCATGGCGCCGACACGCCATTAACAGGGAGGCCTTAAACGTGCGCCCCGCGTCACCTCCGCCTTTCCGCTTCGCTCCTTGATTAATCTCCCGCGCCCCGCGAACCACTCATCTTGGCGGCGGCGGCGGCGGCGGCAGTGGCCAAAGCGCGAACACCCTCAACGACTCCCCTTCGTGAGCAGTAAACAAGGCCCTATCTACTCCCTCGGCCTCCTTCGCCGCACCTTCGCCCTTCTTCCAACAGGAGGCGCACGCTCGTCGTGCCATTGCAGTGCACGAAGCCAACGCTAGCCAGGCCAGTAGTGGAGCCGGCGGCGGCGCTGCTGCGCTATAAAATGGCCGTTGCTCTTGGGTGTTTTGTGTGCGTACCGCGGGGCCCTGGCAAGCCTTGCGCGCGGTGCGGCAAACATGAAATGAAAGAGGAAGGTCTACTGGCGGACTTCGGAGGCCGACTAATAAGTGCACCGCCCTTATAGGTGTACGGCTCCTCCGTGGCCTGTCCTAGCAAAAGAAAAACGCAAGAGAAAGCAACGAAGACCGACCCACAAGGAGGAGACGACCCGCGAGCGAGCCACGAGATGCACGCTTCTCTGTACGGCTTCGCGCATTTCTTTCTCTTTCGTGTGTATCTCATGTTCTGTTGTTTTGCCTAGTCTTGTTTGTTTTGTGTTTATTTCAGCTCTTGGGGTGGTTTTTGTTTTCTACGCCGGAGGGCGGACGGCGGCGTTGCACTTGCGGCGTTGCACTGCGTTGCTGTCCAAGCTTCTGCCGCTCTCTCTCTATTTCTCTCTCCCTCTCCCTCTCATCTTGACCACTCCCGTGACCCGTTAAAAGAATGCCCCGATAGGTATCGCCAAGAGGAGGAGTACACCTGTAGCACTGACTGATGGTTAGTTCCGTGCAGCGATATTCGAAGACACTACGTGCCTGCAGCATTAACGCATCCTGAGGGATGGCAAGTTGAACATGTCGCTCCTCCATTATTGCACTATACTACATTAGCGTGAGCATCCCACAGGTTGAACTCTCAGTGCCCTCGTCTATAAACATCCACACCATATTTCCATTAGTACAAGCATTGCCGATGTATTCGTTTTCCAGCACTGTTCTGACGTCTACGTCGTCGTTGACCAGGAAGTGGTCCGATTGTCGCGAACCACACACGTGTCACGCACGATGCGCAAGCGCGCGCAGCGGAATCACTAGGCGATTGTTTCAGGTCAAACTGTCGATCCAATCAATACCGAGTGTGTACACTGCAGGAAACCGAAACAACACTTCATAAGGATAATGATTCCGAGTGCCAACGCGCATGCTTCAAGGAAACGCGGGCTTTGTACGAGTATGACTGCTCCGATGCGAAGCTTAATTCACAAACTTCCGCATTTCGTATTCTGCGCAGTGGAGAAAGATCTAAAGACTATGCAATGCAATTCCCAGAACTCCAGTCGCACCTTCTGAGAAGGGCTCGCCCCAGTGTGCATGCAATATATATGCAAGAAGCGGCTGTATACCTGAAGTACCACTAAATATAGCCGTTAGAATCCTCCTCAGCCCTGCACAGAACTGCGGGGCTGTTTCGCGGATTAGCGGAGGTGCTGCCCTCGCGTCGGCACATTCTGCACGCATCGGGGGCCATTTACTCGGTGCGGATAACAAGGTGTGTAAGATCCGCCTCGCCCTAGGGCTCGGTGCTTTCTTGTTCTGTATTTTTGCCGAAGTGGCGGCCACAATTCACGCTGACTGACTTTGCGGCGCCTATGTTTTTAAGCGGGACGAAGACGGTAGGGTGGGAAAATAGTCGACGGCCGGAGGGGGGGGGGGGGGATGGAGAGGGAGGGATTTATATCCGCTACGTGTCTACCGGGGTTTACCGACCCTGAGGCGCGGTGGGTGACGACAAGGAGCGTACACATGCTTCGTGTGGCGTCACTACGTCTGACCGTTCAATTCACCTGCCCCGTGGGCATACACTGAATGGCACCGTAGACGCAAGCCGAACGATATTCGCTCTAGTTTTCCCCAGCTTTCCCAGAGATGGACGCCCTTGTTCTCGGGATGCGTTTAGCGACTGGGATCTTAATTTGGATTCCTGCCTTTGTGCTTTCATGTATTTCACTTCGTAGATGTTTCTGCTGCCTCCTGTTCTTTTCCTATCCTTTTCGTTTAGCTTATCTCCTTAGCCGATGACATAATGCCATTTTTGTGCGTGTTGTCTTTTACAGTGTAGCGTTAAATAGGACAAGTCACCAGTCAAAGTGTGAAATCTCGCACTTAATTCTCTCCAGTATGACCCATGAGCCAAGCTAAATGACGGTCTGCACTGAGACTTGTGTACGATGTGTGTCGATGAAGGGGTGATAGTGCAAGATGGCGGTCAATAATGCCAATTAGCGTGGACGTTCATTCACGTGATTGAGTCGTTGAACACCAGTCATTGTGGCTTTGTGTCACAGGTGGACAGTGATGCCTACTAATCGCTGTGGTAGAAGCAAATGTTCAGATGATGCATCATTAGAAGGCATAATCAACAGATCGCCAATAGTAGGTGCTCCTGTGCATATTTCATGTAGAAAACACGCCCACTGAACCAGAAATAACAGAATAGGACACACGCCGGTTAGGTCAGGTACTTTTACCACGTTAAACGTAAGCTATATAGTCTAGCAAAAATTTGTCTCCGAAGGACTTCATGGAGGCCAGAGGAAAGAATCTTACACTTCAAATCGCCGGAGGAGTACATGACCGCCAGTCGGTCAGCAAAGACGAGAGCCAACGGCGAAAGACCATCCCGAACGGAAAATGTTTGTGAATACCTCCTATAGTTACCACATGCCTTTCCATGCCAGTGCAGCATCTTTCTACGTAAAAGGTTCGTTCTCCTACCGGTGCAGTTAAAACAAAGACAAGGTCCGCATTCCAAAGTCCAGCTATCGGCCAATCGTACTATTACATATCATGCTACCGTAGGCGAATGACAAAGCCGTACAAAGAGAAAGGTTTGCAAAATCTACTAAAGGTCATACCACATGCTCTCCCGCACTCACTCGATCGTGCAGTCATTTGACACAGTTGCGTTGGCGCACGTGCCGATGAAGTTCAATAGACCAAGCTCCAATGTCCAAGGTCGGTCACAAGCTGACGACAGGACACGTCCTTGACGTAACACTCATGTGACGCGAACCGGAACGTTCGGCTCGAACGCTGCGATCCGTACCAGAGATTTCCTGTAGACGCAGCAAGCCAGGGGAAGCCAGATAGACCCAGTCGGCCAGACACATACATTAGCGTTTAATCGGGCTCAAGTGCGAGCAGCCCACACGAACGGATTTGTAACGACGCGAAGATCTGGGGTATTCACGTGCCCGCTCTAGCGTTTCCGGCGCCGTATCAACTGCGTTGAGACGGCGCCGAAAACCGATGCACAGAAAGAGTCGGTGTACATGCGATGCAATCATGAGCCAGTGGCAAAGCCAAATGGCGCATTGCTACAAGAAGTGCACCGCAAATTCCGGCGAGGAACACGTCCGGAGGATGTCAAGAGACCAAAATTTAGAATATAATCAAAGAAAACAAACAGCTTCGCTGATATTCCATGTTACCCGCCGCGGTGGTGTAATGTTTACGACACTCGAATGCAGCCTCCGGAAGATCGCGGGATCGAATCCCGGCCGCGGCGGCCGCATTTCGATGGCGCAAAATGCTAGAGGTCCCTAGTTGCGCTTCGATTTATGTGCACGCTAAAGAACCCCAGAAGGTCGAAATTTCCGGAACCCCTTACTATGGCGTCTTTTATAATCACATTGTGGTTCTGAAACGTAAAACCATTATTAGAAGGCTCTAGAGCTTTCCCTGGCTTCCCTTGTATACTGTAAACTGGTGACTCAGAGCGAGAGATTTCGAGCCTATAGGGCATAATGCTGTATTCGCGTGTGGCAGTCGAGGGAGCCAGGCAATCAGACTTTCACTCAGAATAGCCATATGACCAGCACGACGTTGAAAGAAGAGAATGCATATGCTATACAGTCAACAAGTGTCATGAATTACTTCAAGATTACACCATGGACGGTTGATTATTGGAACAAGCTCGGCTGGATCTGAAGAGGTGTTTCGACCTCTTCAGCATCCGCTAACGCATGTGCTTGCGTTGTAGCGCTAGTTTATTATTAAGCTGAAACGCCTTAGATGCCTCAGAAATGCGAAACTTGACCAACGGCGTCGGCGTCAACAGGAGTGATGCAGAGAGTCATCACGCGATGACGACGACGTCATCATTTGGCAGTACGACGTCACGGATATAAAAAAATTGACGTCAATATGACGTCACTGTGATGTCACATAATGCGGCGTCATATGATGACGTCACCACATGACGTCAAAGGTGGGCCGATAACGGAGGCAGTGCGTAACCAGGGAAGGTGCAGAAAGCTTGCAGTGCATCCGAGGCTGGAGGCAGTGCGCAAAACCACGTAACGTCTAGAAGCTTTCGGAGGGGTGCGGGAAGGATGAATACATCGAATGAGAAGAAGAACAACAACAAGACCAGGAAGAAGGCTTTTGCCTTCGAATCATCTTAGGCGAACACATGAGGGAGCCTATGAGCTTTTAAATGCGAAGCATTTCTTAGCGAACTGCAGGCACCTGAGCGTTTCTATCTATCTATCTATCTATCTATCTATCTATCTATCTATCTATCTATCTATCTATCTATCTATCTATCTATCTATCTATCTATCTATCTATCTATCTATCTATCTATCTATCTATCTATCTATCTATCTATCTATCTATCTAGCCAGCCGCCTACGTCTGAGTGCTCTCGTGATCGCCTCTTTATAACTTGGTGTAGACCGAAATTGGTATGAGAGTGTAGATAGTATGGGGAATATGACTGTCCGGTCACGACGTGAATAACGTGAAAATGCGGTCGCGTACGTCGTCAAACACTTTCCTCCAGCCACGTGTGGCACATACCCGTATACCACGGGCTGCGGCAGGCGGGTATGCGCCCCTGGTGACTGTCATTTTATATCTACTCCGGAACGGTGAGGAGAGACATTAGCAGCTTAAATGTGAGAGCGTTAAGATCAAATAGATCCGTTTCTCCGATTTGCACCCAATCAAAAGATCGACAGACCAATTGACTCGCTCCTGCACCGTCTACGATTAGGTGTTGCATACACACCTCACTTCTTATGCCGCATCAAAAGAAGAATGTCCCCGCACTGCGACCACTGCGAACATCCCGATGCGTCAGTGGAGCATATTATTTTAGAATGTCCGCAATATGATGAACAACGCGCTCAACTGAGTGATCGATTGAACCGCCTCGACAGACGACCACTTACAATTGGCAAAGTGCTTGGACCGTGGCCACATCCTGACAAACAAAGGCGCGCAGTGAGCGCTCTTCGTGATTTTTTAATGGACACCAATTTAGTGAACTATCTATAGCCTACCATAGTCAAGATGCAAGTGCATAACTCATAGTCAAGTGCATAAAAGTATCTGTACGGACTCTGTCCACGATCTTAACATGCTATATGAACTGAATAATCCCCATGGACTGCCATGCGTTACACGCCCTATATTGTACATATGTACATAGTGCTTCTAATTATTTTTCTTCTTTTAGTGTTTTTATTTTATTATCTTTGTATGTACCTTCTATATTGCTGCCATGATGTTGGGATAGCCGGCTCTTACGTAGCCTACCTTCCCATATTTTTCATATATAAATAAAAAAAAAAAAGAAACTAACACCAGCAGCGTAGACCCGATGAATGCAAAGATAAAATGTCAGGATATCAGCAGGAATCGAGCTCAAGGGTTCTGCGTGGCAATCAGGTATTCTACCACACAACCATGCCCGGTCTTGAAGCTGCTTTGGAAAAAGACACTATGCAGGCGTAAGGTCGGTGCGACGTCAATTGTGGTTGCAGTGCTGGCTGAAATTTTATAACAAAGCAATAAACATTACTTATGTAAACCTATGACGGAGATGTCATGGCGGGATAACGTCAATTGTGGTTCCAATGTTGACTCCACTTTTATAGCAGTCTAATAAACATTACATTTGTATTCCTATGATTCAGCCAGCTATATTCAAGCGTTGCTCCGTCCCCGGGGGAATACGCAACGAAAGTTAAGTGTAATATTCCCACCGTCAAACCGTAAAGCGCACTTTGTTTCGATAATACTGACGGGCTCTATCGTGAGTGCTGACGTTATGTCAGACCATAAGTTATCCAGTGTAGCCACCAGCAGACGCCAGTGTAGTGTATGTTCCTGGTAAGCTCACGATGTGCACACAACTACTGCACTTAAAGGGGTGGTGCCATCAAATTTCGAGGCTATAACAAGCCTGTTGTGGGTTTCCTCTATATGCAAGGACACTCCACATGAAGGGTCGGACACGGCAAACGTTTAGAATATATTTTAATTCACTTCCAAAGTATACCTAAATGCTCATTCTCCCGATCGAGACCCATCGCTAGCGCATCAAAACTGACGTAGCTCTATAGGAAAGACAACGAAAGTTGTAGTGACGTCACACCAGATCTAGTAGTGACGTGAGTGACCTCCGGGCCTCCGCCAACTCCGCAACGTACGTACCGGCAAAAGCACCGGTTCCTAGCCATCGCACCTGTCGGCGTGTGTGTCTTGCTGGTGCTTGTGGCGCACGTGTGTGCGAGCGCAGACGATACTCAGCACGACGTGCGTCACAGCCTTGTGTGGTCACGTGACCAGGCCTACTACACTTCTACGTCACCGCCCAACTCGGCTCCCAGAAACCGAAACCGAAAGTTGTCCACATAAATAAGGTGATATTAAATTATTTAGCGAGAATACATGAATCTTGGTGCGTGTATCGTGCTTCCTAGGGCTATAAGAAACGCTTGCAGCAAAGAATGCGCACGCCACTTAACGTCGATCCACCTCGTAACACTTGCCTCAAAGTAAAAAAAAAATTCAGCATGCGCTGCAGCATTACGCTTCGCGTAACCATCATAACATAACAACAACATTTCATCCTACCATGCAATGCTGCTGCTGGCAGTGCGCATGTTCGTGGTGGCGTCGCTACGCAACTATGAACAACCAGTTCTCACGTTTGCATGTTTTCGTATCTAGAAAGCATGCAAACGTTTGCATGCTTTCTAGATACGGAAACATGCAAACGAGGAGTGTGTCGATATCACAAGCCACTGGCCTACAACCTCGCTTTCTTCCTCCGTCACGCGCGCTGGCCGCTCAGTCGGAGCTCGTGCGCATGCAGGGCTGGCGCGTGCACTGCGGCTGGCTTCGCTTGTCGTAACGGGGCTGTCGGCGTTTCGCTTGGTTCGCGACGCCTGCAGTGCGCAGAGTGGTGTGCGTAGCGC